>CAWUFW010009337.1:0-600000 GCA_963921515.1 Calotriton arnoldi | reverse complement strand
TACCAGTATGCACTTTAGCACACACCCATTGGGGCGGGACTTTGTTGAATTTAAATAGGTGTTCTGCTATGCTGTGGCCGCTTCCCCCTTTTTCTGGCCTGTGAACAAGGACAAAGGTGTCCAAAATGCGTCAGGCCCCCCTGAGATGATTTGTGGTCGGAGTCTGATGAAGCTGCAGTCCTCAATAAAGTGGATTGAACTTCCTGTGTGTGCGTTCTCATGCAGGGCAACCTTTTCTTTCCATATTCAGCGGCCGGCTCAGCCGCGAGAACGCACCGCCGCCGGAAAACAGCGGATCTGCGGCGACTTTCAATTTAAGATGCTGACAGAGCGGGAGGCCCTTCTTGATGGACAATTATGGGCAGCACATGCAGTATCTCTAGCTGCAAATCAACCCACTTGGGTAATGTATTTTTATATGATGAGGATGACGGCGACACCCACTGGGGTTTGGAACATTGGCAGACCTTGAACTACCAGTATGCACTTTAGCACACGCCCATTGGGGCGGGACTTTGTTGAATTTAAATAGGTGTTCTGCTATGCTGTGGCCGCTTCCCCCTTTTTCTGGCCTGTGAACAAGGACAAAGGTGTCCGAAACGCGTCAGGCCCCCCTGAGATGATTTGTGGTCGGAGTCTGATGAAATTGCAGTCCTCAATAAAGTGGATTGAACTTCCCGTGTGTGCGTTCTGATGCAGGGCAACCTTTTCTTTCCATATTCAGCGGCCGGCTCAGCCGCGAGAATGCACCGCCGCCGGAAAACAGTGGATCTGTGGCGACTTTCAATTTAAGATGCTGACAGAGCGGGAGGCCCTTCTTGATGGACAATTATGGGCAGCACATGCAGTATCTCTAGCTGCAAATCAACCCACTTGGGTAATGTATTTTTATATGATGAGGATGACGGCGACACCCACTGGGGTTTGGAACATTGGCAGAACTTCAACTACCACTATGCACTTTAGCACACGCCCATTGGGGCGGGACTTTGTTGAATTTAAATAGGTGTTCTGCTATGCTTTGGCCGTTTCCCCCTTTTTCCGGCCTGTGAACAAGGACAAAGGTGTCCGAAACGCGTCAGGCCCCCCTGAGATGATTTGTGGTCGGAGTCTGATGAAGCTGCAGTCCTCAATAAAGTGAATTGAACTTCCCGTGTGTGCGTTCTCATGCAGGGCAACCTTTTCTTTCCATATTCAGCGGCCGGCTCAGCCGTGAGAACGCACCGCCGCTGGAAAACAGCGGATCTGTGACGACTTTCAATTTAAGATGCTGACAGAGCGGGAGGCCCCAATTATGGGCAGCACTTGCAGTATCTCAAGCTGCAAATCAACCCACTTGGGTAATGTATTTTTATATGATGAGGATGACGGCGACACCCACTGGGGTTTGGAACATTGGCAGAACTTCAACTACCAGTATGCACTTTAGCACATGCCCATTGGGGCGGGACTTTGTTGAATTTAAATAGGTGTTCTGCTATGCTGTGGCTGCTTCCCCCTTTTTCTGGGTTGTGAACAAGGACAAAAGTGTCCGAAACGCGTCAGGCCCCCCTGAGATGATTTGTGGTCGGAGTCTGATGAAGCTGCAGTCCTCAATAAAGTGGGTTGAACTTCCCGTGTGTGCGTTCTCATGCAGGGCAACCTTTTCTTTCCATATTCAGCGGCCGGCTCAGCCGCGAGAACGCACCGCCGCCGGAAAACAGCGGATCTGCAGCGACTTTTAATTTAAGATGCTGACAGAGCGGGAGGCCCTTCTTGATGGACAATTATGGGCAGCACATGCAGTATCTCTAGCTGCAAATCAACCCACTTGGGTAATGTATTTTTATATGATGAGGATGACGGCGACACCCACTGGGGTTTGGAACATTGGCAGAACTTCAACTACCAGTATGCACTTTAGCACACGCCCATTGGGGCGGGACTTTGTTGAATTTAAATAGGTGTTCTGCTATGCTGTGGCCGCTTCCCCCTTTTTCCGGCCTGTGAACAAGGACAAAGGTGTCCAAAACGCATCAGGCCCCACTGAGTTGATTTGTGGTCGGAGTCTGATGAAGCTGCAGTCCTCAATAAAGTGGATTGAACTTCCCGTGTGTGCGTTCTCGTGCAGGGCAACCTTTTCTTTCCATATTCAGCGGCCGGCTCAGCCGCGAGAACGCACTGCCGCCGGAAAACAGCAGATCTGCGGCGACTTTCAATTTAAGATGTTGACAGAGCGGGAGGCCCTTCTTGATGGACAATTATGGGCAGCACATGCAGTATCTCTAGCTGCAAATCAACCCACTTGGGTAATGTATTTTTATATGATGAGGATGACGGCGACACCCACTGGGGTTTGGAACATTGGCAGAACTTCAACTACCAGTATGCACTTTAGCACACGCCCATTGGGGCAGGACTTTGTTGAATTTAAATAGGTGATCTGCTATGCTGTGGCCGCTTCCCCCTTTTTCTGGCCTGTGAACAAGGACAAAGGTGTCCGAAATGCGTCAGGCCCCAATGAGATGATTTGTGGTCGGAGTCTGATGAAGCTGCAGTCCCCAATAAAGTGGATTGAACTTCCTGTGTGTGTGTTCTCATGCAGGGCAACCATATATATATATAAATTCACTCCGCGTCTCTCCGGAACTCACTTTTCCAACACGGACCATCGATTTTGTGCAAAATTAGTTTATTGCAATGCCGCCATAACGTTTCGGCTCGTCCGAGCCTTGATCACATGACATAGTACAATCATATTGGGACCATTTTTAAAGTGACAGGTGCATGCTGATTATTTTCACGTGAGTAGTGCAACCATAGACATAGAAAAAATAGTAGCCTTGTGAATACTGTTTAGATATATAACGACTTCTCTATATCTCTGAATTACATCATTTCAAATATATTATCACCATTTTATCATTTTATCTATGAACATTGTTCTACTTCGATTTTGAGTAAATCAACATTAATCAATCCGTGTAAATACAGACTTGCTTAATATATATCTTTACTGCATACTATATATGTTGATCTATTTACTCCTGTATTGTTTGTCAGTTTGTTTATCAATTAAGCAATTTATATCGTGGTTAAATCCACTTTCACCATTTAGGTGATTGTATATATGTCTTATTTGTCTTATCTCAGAGATATATATGTCTATTTCTTTAAAATGTGCATTAAAATCTTGGTGACGTGTATTATGAATTTTGCTATGTGTTTTTATCTGTTAAAAAACTCCGAATTCAGTTCCGTATATCTTTATCAGTATATGTGTATTTCGGTGGTTGTCTTAGGTTTTGTTTTATCATGTTCAGTTATCTATATATCTTAAATGGTTCTGTTCGTGCAAATCCCTTAAAAAATTAGAAGTATATTCTGGTTTTAATACCTTGGTATCCATAGTTAATATGATTTTTGTGTAAGAATCATGCTCTGTATTTCTGTGCAAAATCCTGCTTAAGTTAATGTAAACATAGTGTACACATATATTCATATTCAAATACATAGTAGAATTGATGAATAAATATATAAATAAGTACATAAATATATAAATATATAAAAATATTCATAAATACATACATTGTTATAAAATTACATGTAGAGCAATTAGTAAATATTTTGTTAAATATGGTTAAAAAATATTTTGATAAGCTTATATGAATATGTATTGTATGTAACTACATTTTGCATCGATAAATTTTTTGTACCTGCATTGGTATCCCGACATTTCATGGATTTTTAATCACTAAAATCAATAAAAACTATGTGCTGTATAGAGGTCTATCAGGGCTGTCATATTTTTCATCCAAAGCAGGTATGTAAGTCTTTTGTCACATTTAATCCACCTGGGTTTTTGGAATCTAATTGCATAATACATCTGGTTTCTAACTTTCTCAATTTAGACTCCCTGCCCCCCCCTCATCTACTGGGTGTTATTGCGTCTACAACAAAGTATTTTAATCCTCCATTATTGGAGTCATGTTCCTCCCTGAAGTGGTGTGCTACCGGGTAGGTATTGTCCTGGTTGGTGATGGCATGGCGCGGAGGTGTTGTAATATACGTTTATGTACTTGCAATTTTGTGCTACCTACATACTGGAGGCCACAAGGGCACTCCAGTACGTATATCGCATACTCTGTCTTGAAAGTAAGAAGTTTTTGGATTTTGTACTCTTTGTTGCTGAAAGGGGTTTTGTATGTTTTAGTGTTGACCCCATGTTGACAAGCCTTGCATGTTTTGCATTTAAAAAAACCCTTATTGGTTAACAACCAGTTCGTGTTTTCTATTACGTCTGGGATGGTGTTGACTAATGAATCCCTCATGGATGGTGCTTTGCTGTAGGTGATGGACACCCTCTACGGTAGCAGGGGTCCTATCACCGGGTCGTTTAAAACCAATGGCCAATTTTTCTGGACAATCTTGCGTAGACTATTTTGTTGTCTGCTGTATCTCATAATTACTCTAAATTGATCGGCCTCCTGCGTCTTATCTATTCCTAACGCTTTCTGTGGTTTATATGTGTCCTTTTGTTTGTCACTGATTAGCTCATCCCTGTTGAGTACCATAGATTTTATTATCGCTTTATTGATTACTTGTTCAGGGTACCCTCTCTCTTGGAATCTTAATTTGCTAGTTTCTTGCGCCTTTCTTAAATCTTGATCATTGCTGCAAATGCGTCTGAGGCGTAACATTTCACCATAAGGTATGCTATTGATGAGATGTTTGGGATGCAAGCTGCTTGCGTGTAGGGTGGAGTTGCCTGATGTTTCTTTCCGGTAGAGTCTAGTTTCTAATCTGTTGTTGTGTATATAAATCTGTGTATCTAAAAAATTGACAGATACTTTTCTTATAGTGGCTGTGAAGTGTAGGTTGATGTTGTTCTGATTGATTACCCTCACAAAGTCCTCCGCTTGTTCTTTAGTCCCATGCCATATCACAAATAAGTCGTCGATATAACGAAGCCATGTGTTTACATTGTCTCTGAAGATTTGTTCATGATCTTGCATGAGGACCAGCTCCTCCCAACAGCCCATGTGCAGACAGGCATAGCTGGGAGAGAAGCTGGCCCCCATTGCTACTCTTCTGACTTGCTGGTATAACAAATTATTGAACATGAAATTATTATTGTTCAGACAAAATTCCAACATTTCAATCAGCATCTTATTGTGATCATCCTATTGAGATGGTCTTTTCGATAGATAAAATTTCACCGCTTGTACACCATCACAGTGTCTAATACTGGTATAAAGTGATGTTACGTCCAACGCCATCATCCAATATTCCTCTTGCCATATCACATCTTTGATCTTTCGTAAGAAGTCACTAGTATCACGTACATATGATGGAAGTCTTTTTACATATTCTTGAAGAAAAAAATCAATGTATTTCGATGTGTGTCCAATAGTCCTTCCCGGGCCGATATTATTGGCCTGCCTGGTGGTTTTTTAGGGTCCTTATGTACTTTCGGAATAAAGTAGATTAATGGAGTCACTGGATTTTCCTTTTTTAAGTACTTGTACTTGTCTGTTGTGATTAGTCCCTTACTTTTCCATGTTGACAATTTTTTGTAATAATCTTTATATACCTCTTTCACATTGAATGCGGTGTTTCGTACATAGCATGATCTGTCATTGAGTTGCGTGAATGCCTCTTTTTTATAATCTTCTTGGGGTCAGAGGACTATATTGCCACCCTTGTCGCTGTTGCGTATGACTATGCTCTTGTCGCCTTTCAATTTTTTGATTAAAGCATCATATTGCCGGTTTTGTTCATTATACTTACGACGTGTCATTTGAGTATTTTTGTTCAGTTTCTTTATTTGTGCCGTAACAGTCTCGTGAAAAATGTCAATCGAATCAATATATATATATATCCAAACAATTTTGTCGCGCAGAAACCCAAGCCGCTTGCAATGCCGGCCGTGGCGGGGTCGCGAGCCCCTACGTATCCAAAGAAAGCGTTGTCTTCCAGATCACTGACAACAACACACCGTGGCCACACAAAATCCTTTAGCGTGATTCCTTTAATGCAATGTCACTCTGCGCGTTTCGGAGTGTCCACTCCTTGATCACATTACTCGTGTTGTTGTCAGTGATCTGGAAGACGACGCTTTCTTTGGATATATATATATATATATATTCACTGAAAAAACCAGAGGTTTTAGGGACAGTTATAGTTAGTTGGACATTGCACTCGTACAAAACCCGTGAAATTCCCCCGTTATAGTTAGTTCAGCTAACTATAACTCGCGCCCCCGCAATGCACTGCTGATGACGTCACATATTACATCACTCATGACATGGTCAGTGACATCACTGATGACATCACTGATGACATCTCAAATGACATCACTGATGACATCATCCAGTAACTGTGTGTTTCTGTAAAGTTTAAATATGTTTAATATATATAGGGAAAGGCGTATTGAAGAATGAGTGGGTGTATAAGTGTCAGAATGGATGATTTAGTACGTGCGTGACTGACTCTACAAGTGAGTGATTAAACGTATCTTACTGAATGCATGGGTTAGTGACTAAACTGTGTGAATGTCTGTATCCGTCTGTTGGTGTGTAAGTGGATGCATGGATTTGCGAATAGCTACATGAGTGTCTATATGGGTTATTTATTGGTTCTATGAGTATCTGTATGGGTGCCTGAGTGTTTGTGTGGATGGGGTGTGTGCGACTGTGCATAGATGTGTGAGTGGGTGATTCACTGGGTGGATGGTTTCAAGAGTGCATCTGTGATAGACTGTATGGGTGGGTAAGTGTGTGTAAGAGTGTGTTAGTGAGTGAATGTATGTCCCAGTGGTACATGTGTGAGTAACTAAATATGTGAAAGGCAGTATATATGTGTATTGGAGTATATAAATAGCTATAAGCGAGAGTGAGTGATTGTGATAGTGGCTGTATGGATGAGTGTGTGCTTGTATCAGTGATTGTATAAGAGCGTAACAATGTGCTAGTATTTGTATGATTAAGTGAGCTGGTGTGTGTATAAACTGTATAGGTGAGTAAATGGCAGTGTGTTTAATTATTTGCATGACTGACTAGGTGTGTGAGTACCTCTATGGATGAGTGGCGGTGTTTGAGTGTCTATATAGGAGTAAGAGTGCATATGATAGTCCTGTACTGAGTGACCATAAGTATGAGTGACTGTACGGGTGAGTGAGTGGATGTGTGTGTGTAGACCTAAGAATCAGTGAGTGGGTATGTAGTTATTGGTGTTGGAGTGTCTATGGTTTTGCGAATGGCACTCTGTAATTTAGATTGGGTGTATCAAAGGTTATATTAGGGTGTGAGGAGCTGCATCAGATTATCACGTGGATGATGTCATCAGTGATGTCATTTGAGATGTCATCAGTGATGTCATCAGTGATGTCACTGACCATGTCATGAGTGATGTAATATGTGACGTCATCAGCAGTGCATTGCGGGGCGCGAGTTATAGTTAGCTGAACTAACTATAACGGGGAATTTCACGGGTTTTGTACGAGTGCAATGTCCAACTAACTATAACTGTCCCTAAAACCTCTGGTTTTTTCAGTGAATTTCAAAGGTTTTTTAAATGCAAATTTCTAACTATAACGTGTCTGAAACCTATGGTTTTTTCAGTGAATTTCAAAGGTTTTTAAAATGCTAATTTGTAACTATAACGTGCCTGAAACCTACGTTTTTTCAGTGAATTTCAAAGGTTTTTTAAATGACAATTTTTAAATGTATTAATTTTTATATTAATTTTTTTCATACTGATTTACTACATTTTTAGAAACAATTTCTTTTACATATTTTATTTTTTAAATTACATTGTAATTACATTATACATTACATTACAAAAAATACTTTCTCAGAATGAATTACTTTAGTTTAAATACTTTGCACATAGGCAATAGACTTTTAAGTACAGTAGTTACAGTTGTTGCAATGGGCAACACATTTTCAAACACACTGCAACATTCAGCTCAATGTGAATTTCTAGTTAAATGCAATTAGTTACTTTATGGATTACTTTTCTAACCACAGGACTGGATCCTAGATTCAGTCCTGGTACATCTCCTGTAAACAGTTGAGTAAAAGCGTTTTGGTTACAGTCGTGATTTTTAAGGAATATTATTGTATTTTAAAAGTTGACACTTAGAAACTTTTTCTCATAGAATCACCAATGTTATCCTATGGAAGGAAATTCACTTAGCAGGTAAAAACTGTTATCGTTACTTTTTCTTACTCAGTGTTGGATCCTGGATCCAGCACTGGTGCATCTCCTGTAAACAGTTGAAAGAATGCGTTTAAGTCATACAGGCGATTTTTAAGGAATATTTGTAGTTTGTGAAAATCGACACTTTGAAACTTTTCTGCTGAAAACCAGACCATGGATTCCTATGGAAGAAAATATAAGTTACTGGTAAGTACGGTTAAAATTACTTTTCAGGACCAGTACTGGGCTGAAAGATACAGCACTGAGGTCTCTCCTTATAACAGGTGATTAAATCGGAATTCGTATTTCGGCTGATTTTAGAGGAATATTTGTATGTTTCAAAAATAAACACTTAGAAACTTTTTCAGCAAAAAGCAGGCAATGATATCCTATGGAAGGAAATTCAAGTTACTGGTAAGTACGGTTAAAATTACTTTTGAGGATCAGTACTGGGCTGAAAGATGCAGCACTGAGGTCTCTCCTGATAACAGATGAGTAAATCGGAATTCGTATTTCGGCTGATTTTAGATGAATATTTTAAAGTTCCAAAACTCCACACTTAGAAGAATTTCCAAGTGAAACCAGTCAATGTTAGCCTATGGAAGGAAATTCAAGTTACTGGTAAGTACGGTTAAAATTACTTTTCAGGACCAGTACTGGGCTGAAAGATGCAGCACTGAGGTCTCTCCTGATAACAGGTGAGTAAATCAGAATTCGGATTTCGGCTGATTTTAGAGGAATATTTGTATGTTTCAAAAATCAACACTTGGAAACTTTTTCAGCAAAAAGCAGGCAATGATATCCTATGGAAGGAAATTCAAGTTACTGGTAAGTACGGTTAAAATTACTTTTGAGGATCAGTACTGGGCTGAAAGATGCAGCACTGAGGTCTCTCCTGATAACAGGTGAGTAAATCGGAATTCGTATTTCGGCTGATTTTAGAGGAATATTTTAAAGTTCCAAAACTCCACACTTAGAAGAATTTCCAAGTGAAACCAGTCAATGTTAGCCTATGAAGGAAATTCAAGTTACCGGTAAGTACGGTTAAAATTACTTTTGAGGATCAGTACTGGGCTGAAAGATGCAGCACTGAGGTCTCTCCTGATAACAGGTGAGTAAATCGGAATTCGTATTTCGGCTGATTTTAGAGGAATATTTTAAAGTTCCAGAACTCCACACTTAGAAGAATTTCCAAGTGAAACCAGTCAATGTTAGCCTATGAAGGAAATTCAAGTTACCGGTAAGTACGGTTAAAATTACTTTTGAGGATCAGTACTGGGCTGAAAGATGCAGCACTGAGGTCTCTCCTGATAACAGGTGAGTAAATCGGAATTCGTATTTCGGCTGATTTTAGAGGAATATTTTAAAGTTCCAAAACTCCACACACAGAAGAATTTCCAAGTGAAACCAGTCAATGTTAGCCTATGAAGGAAATTCAAGTTACCGGTAAGTACGGTTAAAATTACTTTTCAGGATCAGTACTGGGCTGAAAGATGCAGCACTGAGGTCTCTCCTGATAACAGGTGAGTAAATCGGAATTCGTATTTCGGCTGATTTTAGAAGAATATTTTAAAGTTCCAAAGCTCCACACTTAGAAGAATTTCCAAGTGAAACCAGTCAATGTTAGCCTATGAAGGAAATTCAAGTTACCGGTAAGTACGGTTAAAATTACTTTTGAGGATCAGTACTGGGCTGAAAGATGCAGCACTGAGGTCTCTCCTGATAACAGGTGAGTAAATCGGAATTCGTATTTCGGCTGATTTTAGAGGAATATTTTAAAGTTCCAAAACTCCACACTTAGAAGAATTTCCAAGTGAAACCAGTCAATGTTAGCCTATGAAGGAAATTCAAGTTACCGGTAAGTACGGTTAAAATTACTTTTGAGGATCAGTACTGGGCTGAAAGATGCAGCACTGAGGTCTCTCCTGATAACAGGTGAGTAAATCGGAATTCGTATTTCGGCTGATTTTAGAGGAATATTTTAAAGTTCCAAAACTCCACACTTAGAAGAATTTCCAAGTGAAACCAGTCAATGTTAGCCTATGTAAGGAAATTCAAGTTACTGGTAAGTACGGTTAAAATTACTTTTCAGGACCAGTACTGGGCTGAAAGATGCAGCACTGAGGTCTCTCCTGATAACAGGTGAGTAAATCTGAATTCGGATTTCGGCTGATTTTAGAGGAATATTTGTATGTTTCAAAAATCAACACTTAGAAACTTTTTCAGCAAAAAGTAGGCAATGATATCCTATGGAAGGAAATTCAAGTTACTGGTAAGTACGGTTAAAATTACTTTTGAGGATCAGTACTGGGCTGAAAGATGCAGCACTGAGGTCTCTCCTGATAACAGGTGAGTAAATCGGAATTCGTATTTCGGCTGATTTTAGAGGAATATTTTAAAGTTCCAAAACTCCACACTTAGAAGAATTTCCAAGTGAAACCAGTCAATGTTAGCCTATGAAGGAAATTCAAGTTACCGGTAAGTACGGTTAAAATTACTTTTGAGGATCAGTACTGGGCTGAAAGATGCAGCACTGAGGTCTCTCCTGATAACAGGTGAGTAAATCGGAATTCGGATTTCGGCTGATTTTAGAGGAATATTTGCACAATGGTGAAGGGAGGGGCGGGGCCTGAGGTGACATCTGTGCAAACGCGCCCCGTGGTGCGTTTTAAGTTGGGGGATTAAGTCCCCTTGAATCATGAGGGTCCCTACGGGCCAACTAGCCCACCAGGAACCTCCAGTATGCGCCAGGGGGCTGCGTTGCAGAGACATGTACAGAGGCCACACCCCTTTTACACCTCTCTGCAACGCAGCTCTGTGGCGCTTTCTGGACGTACCTGTTGGGCTAGTTGGCCCCAGGGACCCTCAGGATTGAAGAGGATTTAATTCCCCATCTTAAAACGCGCCACGGGGCCTGTTTGCACACATGTCACCTGAAGCCCCGCCCCCTCCCTTCACCACTGTGCAAACACGCCCCGTGGCGCGTTTTAAGTCGGGGGATTAACTCCCCTTGAATCCTGAGGGTCCCTGGGGTGCAACTAGCCCACCATATACCTCCAAAAAGCGCCATAGAGCTGCGTTGCAGAGAGGTGTAAAAAGGGGCGTGGCCTCTGTACACCTCTCTGCAAGGCAGCCCCCTGGCGCATACTGGAGGTTCCTGGTGGGCTAGTTGGCCCCCAGGGACCCCCAGTATTCAAGGGGAATTCGTTCCCCCTCTGCAAACGCGCCAGGGGGTGCGTTTGCAGAGTGGTGAAGGAAAGGGCGGGGCCTGCGGGCCCGATCGTTTTTTTATTTTTTTAATTTTTTTTGGGGGAGGGGGCCGCGTGGCCCCCTCCCGGGCCACTACTTGCCCCGGGGACCCCATCCCCCGGGGCTGGCCCTCTCGTTGGCCGGCATTGCTTTTACACATGGGGAGCTGCTAAGATGCAGCTCCCCATGTGGAAAGCAGTCGGCTTTGGATATTGGAAGAGAGAGCAGGTTTCCTGCTCTCTCTTCCAATATCCAAAGCAAGTTTGCAATGACAGGACGGGAGCCGCGAGGCTCCGTCCTGTCATTGCAAACAGCAGTGTCCCGGGGGTAGGCACCCCGGGACACTGCAGGAGCCGGCCCTGGGGGTGGTGGTCCCCAGGGCCATCAAGGGCTCCAGGAGGGGGCCGCGCGGCCCCCCTCCCATTCAGTGCACATCCCCGGGGAGGTGGTGGTCCCCGGGGCTCTGGGGGTCCAAAACGGACCCCCATTGTAATTTTTCTTAGTGCCCCGGGGAGGTGGTGGTCCCCGGGGCTGCGGGAGGGCTCAGAGCCCTCCCGCACCATTGTACATAAAGCCCCGGGGGGTGGTGGTCCCCAGGGCTTGGGGGGCCCTTAGAGGCCCCCATACATAAAATAAACACCCCCCCAGCATGCCCCCGGGACTTGGCCCACCCGCGCTTCGATTTTTTTTTTTTTCGGCAGGATTCGCGCACCCTGAGCGCATCCTGCCGATTTTTAAAAAAAATTATTATTTTTTGCCCAGGGGGTCCTTGTGTGACCCCTGAGCAAACCTAGGGGTCAGGGTGTTTCTACCCTGCCCCCTTTGTGCGCTTTGCGCACTTGTTTCTGTCCCTCGGTTCTACCGAGGGACAAAATGGCTGCCAACATTTCCTGATTCGGAATGTTGACAGCCAGCTGACAACCAATTAACATGCAGCTCGTGATCGGGAGGGTACGCGGACCCTACTCGTCCCTAGATATCACTAACTTTTTACTTTTCATTTTCTCAGCAACTACTGAACGGATTTACACCATTTAACAAAAGGGTTCTTTCTGAACCAAGAACTACCTCTTTGCCAAATTTGGTGTAATTCCGTTCAGCAGTTCGGGCTGTAGCCGTGTCTAAAGTTTCCTATGGGAAAATGCATGGGGAAAACGCGTTTTGGGACCCCCTTTT
Organism: Calotriton arnoldi; assembly: GCA_963921515.1. Taxonomy (NCBI): domain Eukaryota; kingdom Metazoa; phylum Chordata; class Amphibia; order Caudata; family Salamandridae; genus Calotriton; species Calotriton arnoldi. The sequence continues at coordinate 587,394 of CAWUFW010009337.1, read as the reverse complement.
TTCTCAGCCCCCGCTTGACGTATCACCCCGAGACTTTCAGGGTAGGAGCGGACCGGAGCGCCCCACGAAGTTTGAAAATTTCGCGAAGATACGTCAACCGGCAAGAGAGTTATTTCAAATAGAATGTCGCGGATTTCCTATGGATAATAGGTTGTAACTATAACTATCTACTGGCGACCGCCAGTAGATAATATATATATATATATATATATATATATATATATATATATATATATATATATATATATATATATATATATATATATATATATATATATATATACTACCTACTGGCGGTCGCCAGTAGGTAGTTATAGTAGGACCTATTTTCCATAGGAAATTCACAACATTCTATTTCCAATAACTTTGGCGCCGGTTGATGAATCTTCACGAAATTTTCAAAACTCGTGGGGCGTTCCGGTCCGCTCCTATCCTGAAAGTCTCGGGGTGATTTGTCAAGTGGGGGCCGAGAAAAAGGGGGTCCCAAACGTGTTTTCCCCATGCAATTTTCCATAGGAACCTTTAGTCGCAGCTACAGCCCGAACTGCTGAACGGAATTACACCAAATTTGGCAAAAGGTAGCCCTTGGTTCAGAGTCGTGCCTTTTGGTTAAATGGTGTAAATCCGTTCAGTAGTTCCTGAGAAATTTGAAAAAGAAAACACATATATATCTGGGCGGAGCCTAATCACACATGTCATCGTGAGATCTGATTGGCTGTCAGCACTTCATCCTGGAATTGCTGGCAGCCATCTTGGGACCAATATAAATGATAGTACCCCATTGAAATGCATTGTAGTGAATCGAAGATTTTGAGGGTTACCAAAAGGAGAACTATAAAGGGTGATAACAGACTTTAGTTACATTAAAATTCATTTGTTGATGGTACCCTACTAATTTCAGGAATTTTGGTGTGTTCTAAGGTGATTTTACCCTGTGAAAAACCTTCTGCTGGGATATCATGAATCATGTTTGAGAGAAAACTATTTTCACATGCTTGTCCCATACAGTTTTGGAAGGTGCTCCAGAAGCTAAAATGAGAGCATATTTTCTGTAAATTCACATTATCTTGCTCAGTCATGTGAGAATGAAGTCTGACATTCTCAGTAAAACATGTACATCCAACAAGGGCAGAGACTGTCAGTTGATTCCTTTGTGTTCTACTGCAGCTTCCCAGAGTGTTCTAAAGAACAACTAGAGTGCTAACAGCCTTACTTATGACAAAAGTATGGCACACCTGAAGCCATCTTGATTGGAATAAACTGGTAACACTTAAAACATTTAATTTGAAAAGGAACAAAATGATGGGGTACATTTTGTCATAGAAATTATGGTTAGTGCTGTAGAAAGAAAAATTAGGACATGTTTCAAGTGTGATCTCAAATATCTTCCTGTTATATTTCAACAGGAGCAGCCTGTCAGTTGATGCCTTTGTGTTCTACTGCAGCTTCCCAGAGTGTTCTAAAGAACAACTAGAACGCTAACAGTCTTACTTATGACAAAATTATGGCACACCTGAAGCCATCTTGATTGGAATAAACTGATAACTCTTAAAACATTTAATTTGAAAAGGAACAAAATGATGGGGTTCATTTTGTCATAGAAATTATGGTTAGTGCTGTAGAAAGAAAAAGTTAGGACATGTTTCAAGTGTGATCTCAAATATCTTCCTGTTATATTTCAACAGGAGCAGCCTGTCAGTTGATGCCTTTGTGTTCTACTGCAGCTTCCCAGAGTGTTCTAAAGAACAACTAGAGCGCTAACAGTCTTACTTATGACAAAACTATGGCACACCTGAAGCCATCTTGATTGGAATAAACTGATAACTCTTAAAACATTTAATTTAAAAAGGAACAAAATGAGGGGGTTCATTTTGTCATAGAAATTATGGTTAGTGCTGTAGAAAGAAAAATTAGGACATGTTTTAAGTGAGATCTCAAATATCTTCCTGTTATATTTCAACAGGAGCAGCCTGTCAGTTGATGCCTTTGTGTTCTACTGCAGCTTCCCAGAGTGTTCTAAAGAACAACTAGAGCGCTAACAGTCTTACTTATGACAAAAGTATGGCACACCTGAAGCCAACTTGATTGGAATAAACTGGTAACACTTAAAACATTTAATTTAAAAAGGAACAAAATGAGGGGGTTCATTTTGCCATAGAAATTATGGTTAGTGCTGCAGAAAGAAAATTTAGGGCATGTTTTAAGTGAGATCTCAAATCCTCTTCTATTTCATTAGAAAATTCTGACATGCAGACTGAAACAATCACTTTCAATACCAGCAGTAGACTTCCAGTTAACTCCCTGGTGAGCAGTAGCTTTACTACAGTGATCTAATGAACAACTAGAGTGCTAACATTCTGAATTTATGGCAAATGTGTGACACATCTGAATGCCTTCTTGATGGAATCAAAGTAAAAAAGTGAAAGCATTTCCTACTGAGGAGACTGCAGTAAATGACGAAATTAGGAAACTTCATAACAAATAAGTCTCCCAAGATGGCCACCAGAGAAAAAAGAGCCCAAATGTAGCACAAATATCACCCAGATGTAGCCCACATTTAGCCCAATGACAGAAGTGTGCAAAACACTTTTTATTTTTAGTTTTTCTGCAGTTTTATATAGTGCAAACTGGTCAGGTATTGGAGCGTTACATCTTACTTTGACCCCTTATTGCGTATTTTGCACGAAGTACATGAGATTGATCTTGCGAAACATTGAACTTTACGATTCCGTTAACCTGAAGTTGCTCTGAACCGGGCTTTGTAACACCCGTTTTTACCTACTGGCTTTAATTAATTCTCACTGTATTGTATTAGGAAAGAGGATTTACTGTTTTTATGTACACTTTTATGGTCTATGTTTCTAAATCAGATCAAATAAAGTTTAATGAATTCTATGGCAGGACGGAGGCGAGGATTATGCATATCTTTCCTCACTTTATTTGCATAGCAGTTCAAAGAAAACGTAACACAACAATCATTAAACAAAAGACTACACAACTCATGAACCATTAGGGGGTAGTCTCCAAGGCAACTATAGTCAATCATATCACAGTCCATCGTATATAATATCGTGACGTCCCTTCCGCTTCCTCTTTCTTCACTGCTCGTCAGTTAAGTGCATTCCTTACATTCTTGGCTTAATCTGACGTTGTTGCTGTTTGTATAGCGGTTTCTTGTGCACGTTATTAGCATTATTGCCTTGGTATTGTTTCATATTCCCTGCGCAGCAGGCTCTTGCCCGAGCGCATTCTCCCCTCGCAGTTTCTCCCGCTGTGTGCTCTGCGCGCGGTGAGATCCTGTCAGGCGCGTCTGGTCTGAGCGAGGCAGCTCCGTCGAGCGCTCCCGCTGGTCTTTACGCGCGTTTGGGAATCCGGTCACTCCTTTAGTGTCCGCTTGATTCCCGACCAACCCTCGCCTAATTTTGACACCGCTACGCGGTGATTTCCCCACACGGCCATGTTAGTGACCAGCGCCACCTGGTGGTGGTAATTGGTATTGCGCCTCAGTCTATTCTTATAACAGCTTCGGGGAAAGCCCAGCTGTTGGAGCACCGGCGAGGGGGCTGTCTTAAGGATTTTAAGGGCATTTGTTCTGTGCTCACACCCTCTGCTATCATGTCTTCTCCAGAAGACCATTTTTACTCCTCCTACCAGGAAGTGGAGGAGGAATGGCCCCCCAACTTCTCCCTCCAGCAGTGGACCAAGCCCTCTCTCTGGCTATTTCTAGGGTGCTGGCTCCTCTTAGGGATCAGGTTGATAAGCTGGCGAAAAGCATCCCTGGGGTGTTCAGTGACCCAGATCTGGTGGTGGCGGGTCCAAGTAGCTCCCAGATGGGGAATAAAAGGGCCGTTAAGCATAACGTGGGGCACTTGGAAGGATTTGATAACCTTACGGGGACCTTCCTCAAGAGTGCGCGAACGCTAAAACATGCACCCTGCCGGGAGGAGGGGCCCAGAGAAAATTGCGACACTGTCACCACTATTGTAGACCCCGACGGCGGGTTTCCCTTAGAGGGAGAGGGTGTATCGGAGGACAATTTCTCCTCCGATGAGGATGAGGACTCGGGGCGTCCCTGGCGTCCAGAGTCCCACTCCTCTCAGTCCCTGGTTGGGGACGGGGTCCACTCGGACATGTTCGAGCCTTCCCAAATTTACCATCCTAGGTCGGCAGAGTGGACACCTGACGCCAAAGTGGCAGAGTATGTGGTGGGGAAAATCCATCAACCCCTTGAAAGGGAGGTCAGGAATAGGATGAGGGGAGAATGCCCCAGGCCCTCACTGAAGGGGAAGGTGGCACACACGCCTGAAATTGATGAGAAACTATGTACCTTTTTCTCCAAGTATATGAGGGATCCCAAGAAAGGAATTGATAGGTCTTGGACGTGGTAGGGCCCTTGACCCAAATTATTCAATTGACGGAGCATTCCAAAGAGTCAGGATCCCCTTTGTCCACGGATATTGTGGCTGGTTGGGCGCACTACCCTAAACCCTAAAACACTACCCCTCCACTACCCAAACACCACTGCACTACCCTAAACCCTAAAACACTACCCCCAGCACGACACCCTACACTACCCAAACATAACTGCACTACCCTAAACCCTAAAACACTACCACCAGCATGACTCCCTACACTACCCAAACACCACTGCACTACCCTAAACCCTAAAACACTACCCCCAGCACGACTCCCTACACTACCCAAACACCACTGCACTACACTAAACCCTAAATATACCCCCAGCATGACCTTCCACACTACACAAACACCACTGCACTACCCTAAACCCTAAAACACTACCCCCAGCACGACCCCCTACACTACCCAAACACCACTGCACTACCCTAAACCCTAAAACACTAACCCCAGCATGACCCCCTACACTACCCAAACACCACTGCACTACCCTATACCCTAAAACACGACCCCCTACACTACACAAACACGACTGCACTACCCTAAACCCTAAAACACTACCCACAGCATGACCCCCTTCACTACACAAACACCACTGCACTGCCCTAAACCCTAAAACACTACCCCAGCACTACCCCCTACACTACCCAAACACCACTGCACTACCCTAAACCCTAAAACACTACCCCCAGCATGACTCGCTACACTACCTAAACACCACTGCACTACCCTAAAGCCTAAATCTACCCCAGCACGACCCCCTACACTACCCAAACACCACTGCACTACCCTAAACCATTAAACACTACCCCCAGCATGACCCCCTACACTACACAAACACCACTGCACTACCCTAAACCCTAAAACACTACCACCAGCATGACCCCCTACACTACTCAAACACCACTGCACTACCCTAAACCCTAAAACACTACCCCAGCATGACCCCCTACACTACCCATTCACCACTGCATGCGTTGTAATGGTATCGCAAAGTAAAAAAGTCGTTGTAACGGCTGTTTACCGATCGAAGCTGGCCCCTGTTCTTCAGTGAGACGTTTATTTGATTAATTAGGAGGAAAAAATGTGTTTTTTTTACCGAAAAGTGCATTTCCGGCTGTTGTATTGTGAAAGTGTCCGCGTGGCCTGGTTTCACTTCCGGTGAGAGAGTCTGTTTGGATCTAAAGGAGTTCTGTTGTTGGACGGGGCCGGCGCGACATGTCATCAGAAAACATAGCTAATGGAAAGCGTCCTCCCTGAAGTGTGGAGCAGTGCCATGAGAGGTCAACGAGTGTGCGTCCCACCGCAGTATGACCGTACCGCGTGACCCATGTGCCGCCTCCAGGGTGCGGGAGGCAGAAGCGGCATCGCAGGTACTCTTGAAGACCGTTGTAGCACTAATTCTACATTTTGGTACTAGGGCATTTTAACTTCGTTGTTCCTGCCAGATACAAAGAGAAGATCCTGTGTTATTCAGTGCCCTCGTTACCTTTTTTGTGGGTTGTGGTGCTTGTCACTTCGCTGCCCCGCCGGTGCACACGACTGGGCACCCCACCTCGTGTGCCATCTGCAGGGCCTCTGCCCTCGGATCACTGGTTTCGGTTTCTGGAGTGGCAACATAAACAGTTGCTCCCAAAGGACTAGCCTGAACACTTAGGTGAATATCCCCTGCACCAGCATTCCACGGAAATTCTTTCCTAGCTCTCCCACATCAACGAGCGCGGCTCCGCTCGCGACACCGTATGACGTCATCGGAGCCATAAGAGGACCTCGTCGGCGTGCTGACGTCAGTTCCACCCATTTTTTCCGTGCCAACGAGGCAAACAGGGGACCGTGACATTTTCACATGTATACATAGTATAATAAATATATATATATTCACTGAAAAAACCATAGGTTTCAGGCACGTTATAGTTAGAAATTAGCATTTAAAAAACCTTAGAAATTTACTGAAAAAACCATAGGTTTCAGGCATGTTATAGTTAGAAATTAGCATTTAAAAAACCTTAGAAATTCACTGAAAAAACCATAGGTTTCAGGGGCGTTATAGTTAGTTGGACATTTCACTCGTACAAAACCATAGAAATTCCCCCGTTATAGTTAGTTCAGCTAACTATAACTCGCGCGCCCGCAATGCACTGCTGATGACGTCACATATTACATCACTCATGACATGGTCAGTGACATCACTCATGACATCACTGATGACATCTCAAATGACATCACTGATGACATCACTGATTACATCATCCAGTGAATGTGTGTTTTTCTGAAAATTAAATATGTTTTATATATGTATATCTCAAGGTCGATGGAAGAATAAATGGGTATATAAGTGTCTAAATGGATGATTTTTTTTGTAAAATTGATTGTATAACTGACTAAGTGTATCTTAGTGAATACATGGGTTAGTGAGTAATGTTTAAATATGAAAATATCTGTATCAGTCTCTCACTTTGTGTATAAGTGGCTGCATGGGTTGGTGAGTAGCTACATGAGTGTCTATATGGGTTATTAGTTGGTTTTTTGAGTATCAGTATGAGTGTCTGAGTGTCTGTATGGTTCGGTGGGGGGTATTACTTAGTGCATAGATGCATGAATGAGTGACTCACTGTTTGTATGTGTTGAAAACAGCATGTGTGCAGGACTGTATAGGTGGATGAGTATGTGTATGGGTGTGTTAGTGAGTGAATGACTGTCTCAATAGTGTCTTTATGAGTAACTACATATGTTTTAAACTAGTATATGTGAGTATTGGTGTATATAAGTGAGTATATGTGAGAGTGAGAGATTGGAAGAGTTCCTGTACAAATAAGTAGGTGTTTCTATAAGTGATTGTTTAAGAGAGTAAGTATGTGTAAGTTTCTGTAGAAGTAAGTGTGGTAGTGTGTGTATAACTGTATATGCAAGTAAATGGATGTTTGATACTTTGTTGGCATGTGTGACTATGTGTGTGAGTAACTCTTTGGATGAGTGGCGGTGTGTAACAGGATGTATAGGTGTATGAGTACATATGATGAGTGAGTACATGTATGAGTGACTGTATAGGGACTGTTGGTGAATGAGTGGATGTGTGTGTAGATCTTGGAATTACTGAATAGGTGAGTTGTAACTGGTATTGGTATGTCCATTGTTTTGAAAATGTTAGTTTGTATTTTTGAGTGTGTGTATCAAAGGTTATATTAGGGTGAGAGGAGGTCTGCCACTCTATCACAAGGATGATGTCATCAGTGATGTCATCAGTGATGTCATTTGAGATGTCATCAGTGATGTCATGAGTGATGTCACTGACCATGTCATGAGTGATGTAATATGTGACATCATCAGCAGTGCATTGCGGGCGCGCGAGTTATAGTTAGCTGAACTAACTATAACGGGCGAATTTCTATGGTTTTGTACAAGTGAAATGTCCAACTAACTATAACGCCCCTGAAACCTATGGTTTTTTCAGTGAATATATATATATATATATATATATATATATATATATATATATATATATATATATATATATATTCCAGAAAATGTCAAAAGACGATGCTGCGCACTCTAGGGCTGTTGGATTCAGTAATTATTTTATTTCATATCATGCAATCAATATCAAACTGACATTTAACGCGTTTCGACCTCCTGGCCTTTGTCAATGTCAGTTCGTCTCATGTGAAAAGACACCTTATAACAAAATAACAGTTCATTGGGCAGCAGTTCAGTCCTCAGAAACATCAAAAAAGGACTGACGGAAACACATCCAACAATTCATGTTGTAATATAAGAAACAGATTGCCAAAGTTCATTTCAAATGCATATGCCTCATAAGGAATACTGTATACGGAAAGAGCCATCAACCTGCATGTTCAGAAAAATACAAAGCCATTAAATTCAATAATTTTTATCGGCATGGGAACCTGATAGTTCACAGGATTAAGAAATTACCTCAAACCTCAAACTGATTAATCGCAATCACGCCCTGAATGGGTCTATGGTTTCCCATAAAATACATTAAAATGAGGCATACGAAAAGGTGCAAATATATAGCCTAGACTGCCTAGATGCATTTATACCAAAAATTTCATTTAATTTTATAGGCAACTGAAATTAATAATACTCATCGCGTGTTGAATGGGCTCATGATTCATAAATAAATTCATTTGAAACCAATAATTATTAAACCGTCATGATTCTGAATACAATTTTTAATTTATTAGGTTTCCATCATAACTCCTGATCAGAACCTACTAAGTCCTTAGTGCGATCTATATGGACCTATGTGAGAACGGACCCTTGCTATCCTATGTGCAACCACAGTTCTTCCTCACTGTTCAATCCCCATGGTGTGCGTGTTCTTAGCTCCACAATGTATCATGACTCCAATTGTCTTAGGAGTCTCACTCGATTTCCACCTCTTTGCTTGTTGATTACCTGCTCAATACAAAAGTACCGTGGCGTATCGCTTCTGCTTTCATGCACATCAGCAAAATGTCTGGCTACAAGGTATGTGTTATCTTGATTTGTGATGGCTCGTGTGTGTTCCAGAACACGTGTTTTAACTTGATGTATTGTACTTCCAAAATATTGGATGCCACAGGGGCAAATCAGGCAATAGATTACAAAATTGGAGTTACAATTTAATAGCTTGTTAATACTTCTTTTTTCCTTTCTACCTGGAATCTGGTAGTACTTAACTTTTGTGCTGTTCTTACAAGCTTTGCACTTAGTGCAAGGAAAGAAACCAGTAATTTCTGCCTTACTTATTGGTTTATCTACAAAATGGCTCTGAACCAGAATGTCCTTTAAGGAAGCACTTTTCCTATACCTAATGTCAGGTCTGTTTGGTAATGTTTTCCCCACAACACCATCTGTTTGGAGAATACTCCAATTCTTCTGGATTAATGTACAAATCAGTTGAGACTCGGCAGAAAATCCAAGTATCAACCTGACCTTGGAATCTCCTACTTTTTGTACTATACCTTTCTGTTTACGAACAAGCAACTCTTGTCTCTCCCTTAGGTGCACTTTATCAGTTGCCCCTTTTAAAACCTTTGTCGTGTAACCTCCTTCACTGAACCTATTCAAGGAATCCCTTTCTGTGACAGAATAATCATCTGAGCGTGAGCAGTTGCGTTTGATTCTCAGCAGTTCACCATAGGAGATACTATTAATTAAGTTACATGGGTGTTGACTCTGTGCGTGTAACACTGTGTTCCCTGCCGTTGGTTTTCTATATAGTTTAGTACACAATTTGTTGTCAACACCGAACACAAGAAGATCTAAAAAAGTGACCTCTGTGTTGCTGATATTGCTTGTGAATTTCAAATTGAGATCATTCTCATTCAGAACCCTGATGTAATCCTCCGCTTGTGATTGTGTACCCCGCCAGACTATAAAAAGGTCATCAATATACCTGGCCCACAGGGCCACCTTGTCCACCCACTGTTCATTTCCTTCGGCTCAGGCCACGTGCTTCTCCCACCAGCCCACGAAAAGGTTTGCGTAACTGGCGGTGCAGCACATGCCTATGGCAGTCCCCTGCGTCTGCAAATACAGCTGCCCAGAGAACAAAAAGATGTTATTGTTGAGACAGAAAAAGGCAATTTATAAAAGCAACCTGTTATGTTTTTGGAATTTCAATGGTCTAGTTCTCAGGAAGAATTCATTATACAAGTGTATAGACTTGTAATGTCCACCGTGATTAGTAGGAGGTCTTCTTCCCATTGTATGTTCTGAATCAACCGAATGAAGTCTGTAGTGTCCTGTACAAATGAACTTAAGTCTCTCACCATCGGAAACAGAAAGGAATCAACATAAATAGAAATTTTCTCCAAAAGGCTGCCTTTCGACGAAACAATGGGACAACTCGGAGGTCTCATTAGATCTTTGTGCACTTTGGGTAGGTAATAGAAAGTGGAAACGACTGGATGGTCAGCTTTTATGAACTGATATTCTTCCTCCTCGAGTACCCCTTGCCTCCGCCAATCTAGTATTATTTCATTGAAGGCTTTGATGCTTCCATTATAAACACCTCTGTTGATCTTGGTGTAACTTTGCGGGTCCTCCAAGAGGCGCAATGCTTCTTCCTTATATAACTCCTCGGTCATCACAACCATATTACCGCCCTTATCTGAGAGCTTGATGACCAACGAGGTATCATTCTTGAGGAACCTCACCACCTCCCATTGTTCCATAGAAAGATTGTACTTCCTTTTCATTATCAAGACTTTCGATGTTATTCTGACTTCATCCAGATCTTGAATCATAGCATCGTGGAAACAATCTATGGCATCATAGGGAGTTTTTGGAATAAATCTGGATTTCGCTTTGAAATTACTTCTTCCGCTTCTCTGATGTATGCCCATGTGTTCCAAGAACATAGATATATTGCCTGAGTCTGAGATTTCCATGGAGGGAGATAGTTCTTGCAATTCAAGTAAAGTCTGTAAAGTTCCAGGTCACTACCAGTTAATGCGTCCGTTTGGGCTCCCATTTCACTTGCCTCTCCTGTTCTGCGTTTAGGACACTGCAGATTAATTTTCCTTAATTTCAATTTCCAGATAAACTGATAGAGATCAATTCTGGTTTGTGTATAATCCCATTCCATAGTAGGGAAGAAAGTTAAATCCTTTTTCAACACCAAGGTTTCAGTGGTAGTTAATTGACAGTCAGATAAATTTATGCTAGATAAGCTGTTCGGATTCACCTGTGGTTGCTGCCCCTTTTACTCCTTGCAATCGTGGTTGAACTGATTAATTTCTTTCCTATGCCTCCTCGCCTGATTTGCCACCTACTCGTTCTGGCGGTCGCACTCTTTGTGGAAACCTTCTCCATGATTCCTTGATGAGCTGATATTCCTGGGGAAAATTTGGCCACTGCTAGTAGTTGCCATTCCCACCTTTCGGGTTCCGTTTCAGAGAGATCTGTGTCAGCCTCCGATTCTGAGGTATCTCTCACATTGGTTGCTTTCAAATTTCTGGTTTCATGCCACTGGAGTCAAGCTATCCTGGCTGATGAGGGGTGAAATCCCGAAACCGGTCCTAGGATGCTTGTTTTCAGTCCAGGGAGGACCTGGCCTGGCAGTTCGGGCTGGACTGTTCCCATTGGACGCAGTGTCAAAGCTGATTTGCATATGGCTGGGTTCAAACTGGAATGGCATGGGGAGCAAAAGAACGATGGATTTAGGCCCAGATCTCTCTACTGGGGTGAATGTATGACATTGTTCTACATTCTGTCCATCAATTGTTCTTTTTCATATACAAGAAATAAACACTATCAAATGAAAGACTGAACTATAAAGAGCATGTATACACAGCATGGAAGCATATTAAATATATACACAGAATACATTAGATAAAGCCAATGAACAAGAACCAATGAATGTGCACACAGACAAAAACACATATAAAGATCTCTCTATATATATATCTATATATATCTCAATACCAATAATCAGAGACAATACTTCACCGGCTGCAATATCTTCAGCTTAGCCCACACAAGACTGGGGTACCCCAGATTACAATCCTGGGGTCAAGAGACTCCTCAATCAGGGAAATGCAGCACTGAGCAGATGCGTCCTCCTCTCAGGAGAGAACTCGGTTTTCAAGCCAAGAAACTCCAGATTTGATATGCTTCTCAATGCACAAGAAGGTTGGAAAAGACACCCTCTACATCAAGGAAACTTACTGGTAATGGCCAGGCTCCTGCAAGCATTCCAAGGCAAAGGATTTCTCAAGTATTCTCCTCGCACTCCCACTCTACATGTTCCAGCCCCTTATCTTAGTGAAGCCTGAGAAAGTAGAAACATCTCAGAAAATACAAAAACGCCCTCAAAGAGGAAAACAATCTTGAACGTGAATAACCTAAATAACCATGAGTAACCTGGGGGTCTGCTTGTGTGTGCAGAACTTAGGCAAGACAGAGTCAGAATTCAAGATGTAGTTAGAGCATGTTAAAGTCCATAGTTAAAACTTCATTTCTCAATGTACAGCATAATGCACATTTGTGCACCACTGCCTACAGCACTACACACCGAGACAGAGAAGCACATTCCACACATTTCTCTCTCTCATGCTTTCAAAAGCACATATCAAACATTCTGTTCCAGGCAAGGCTGTTTTGCTCTGTGCTGAGTAAAAAGCAAAAAGAATCCTACTCTGAAGCTATAAGGAAACACAAAATGAAATCACAAGTCTAAATGCAAGTGCACAAAAATGATGTCGTATATTTAAGATGGAGTGAATTAAAACACATAGAGTCAATTAAAACAATGGTAGTCAAAGGTCATCACATAATCCCAATGCATAGGAGTGCATGTAGCAATACAGGGGGGGTCCTCAGTTCTTCTGAAAGTTGCAGTGAGCTCTGCCATGCCTGTGGAATGTTTGTTAGAAAATGACCTTGAGCAAACTACCTGGAAGGAAGTGGAGCTTAAGGCGCACCTGGAAATGTTAGGTTTGCCTGAGTGGGTATGTGCTACCGTCAGGCCCATGGCTGCCCAGGAAGGGATTCAAGAAGGGCTAGAGCCTGGAAGAATGGCGCAGTCAGCTGGCAAAAGAGGGAAGGGTGCAGGGTGTAGGAAACCAGCCCCAGAATGTCTCCCAGCTGAGGTGGATGGGGGCCCGAAGAGGCCTTCTCAGAGCCCACTGAGCAGGACATTGCCTCCCTTGGTGAACTGCATGACTTTCCTGGATGGCAAGTAGAGGAGAGGCCCACCAAGGAAGAGTTCTGCAGGTACAGAGAGAGTGCCCAACTCTGGAGAGCATGAGAAAACAGGCCGAAGCCCAGAAAGCAGGTGATGGCTCAGGGAATCACCACACTTACTGGGAGGAAAGCCTCCTGTATAGTAAGCCTAAGGAACATTGTGAATAGGGCAACAAGGGCACTGGTTGTTCCGCAATGCTACAGGGCCTTACTGGTGCTGGCTCATGAGATACCCCTGGCAGAACATCTGCTGCAGGATAAGACCTTTGCCAGACTTGTCCCCCAATTTTATTGGCCCCAGATGAATATTTTCTCACATACCTTCTGTAGGACTTGCTTGACCTGCCAAGCAAGCAGGAAGGCAGGGCAGAGGTTGAAAGCACCTTTTTATCCCTTGCCTGTCATTGCCACCCTCTTTGAAATGGTGGGCATCAACATTGTAGGGCCTGTGGATCCCCAGACAGCCTCTGGCAACAGGTTTATCCTGGTACTGGTGGATGGTGCCATAAGATACCCAGAGGTCATACCTCTGAGGACTGCACCTGCAGTGGCTAAGGCCCTAATGGGGATTTTTACCAGAGTAGGTTTCCCCAAGGAAATGGTGTCTGACAGGGGCACCAACTTCATGTCTGCTTATATACAGTTGATGTGAAAGGAGTGTGGGGGTACTTATAAATTCTCCACCCCCTACAATCCACAAACCAATGGGCTGGTTGAAAGATTCATTAAGACCCTGAAAGGCATAATCAAAAGCGTGCCTGAAGCCTTGAGTCATAAGTAGGCTGTCCACTTGCCATGCCTTCTCTTTGATTATTGAGAGGTACCACAGAATGGAGTTGGCTTTAGCCTCTTTGAGCTCCTGTATAGTCATCCTATAAGGGGACCTCTCAGTTTGGTGAAGGAAGGGTGGAAGTAAGCTCCCATGAAAACTCCCCAGGATGTAGTTAGCCACATGCTGGGCTTCAGGAGTGAAATGGCTAAGTTGTGGAAGCAAGCTTCTGACAACTATGAGGCCAGCCAGGAAATAATGAAGCAGTGGTATGACCAACCGGCTAACCCTGTGGAATTACAACCTGGGCAGAAGGCATGGGTGATTGAACCTGTGGAGCCCAGCACCCTCCAAGACCATTGAACTGGGCGGTGACTGAGATAGTTGAGAGGCAGGGGAGGTTCACCTACCTGGTGGACCTCAAGGCTCCTTATCAATCGTCTCAAACCACAATTTGAGAGGTCTGAGCTCACCATGCTGTTGGTGACAGATGGAGGGGAGGAAGGAGAATGAACCTCTCCCTGACCTCTTAGCCTCCAAGGAGAAGGATGGGTCAGTGGAAGGTGTGAACCTCTCCCATACCCTGACTTCAGAACAGCAGAGGAACTGTCGCCAGTTGCTGGGAAAGTTCCCCTCTCTGTTTTCCCTCATCCTTGGGACTTCCTACCTGTGTACCCATGATGTGGACACAGGAGACAGCCGCCCTGTCAAGAATAAAACTTACAGGCTAACTGAAAAAATGAGGGCCAGCATCAAAGATGAGGTTTCTAAAATACTGGATTTGGGGATGATTTAATGCTCCAGTAGCCCCTGGTCCAGCCCAGTGGTTCTGGTATCAAAAGCTGCCCCACCAGGCACCACACCATAACTCAGGTTCTGTGTGCATTACAGGGGGCTCCATTCAATCACCAAGACTGATGCTCATCCCATCTCCCGGGCTGATGAGTTGATAGACAGGTTAGGGGCTACCCAGTCCCTGAGTTCCTTTGATCTTACTTCTGGGTACCGGCAGATTGCCCTAACTGAAGGCTCCGAGGAAAGGTCAGCCTTCTCCACTCCAGAGGGCCACTATCACTGTGCATGGTGGGGCGTGGGGCATAGTTACCTAATAAGAACACGAGGGTACCGCATTTCGATCCCCATATCAATAATCTGATTACATTGTAAGTTCATTTGTATGATAAAAAACGATCATGCATGGCAAGGAAACATATCTCCTGCGTTGTCAATGTTAAAAACACTATGTTTGATCCCATTGTTCAAACCTATGGGAGAAAACGGTGAAACAAATCAGTTAAAACTGTGGAATAATTGAAGAGTTGATTATGAATTTAATTTAATTCATTGGACTTGTTAGAGATTGGTTGTGCAGCTTGATGGGGATCGAAATGCGGTACCCTCGTGTTCTTACTAGTTTGCAGCGCAAGTGGGCGGAGCGCGGAGCAAGCGAGCACGCCTATGAAACTGGAGAGTACATAAAATGAGCAATATAAGCAGAATTAAAGGAGTACAGAGGAGTGCATCTCACCACCATATACCCGCATAGTTACCTAAGGGCACAAGTTAGTTACTTGGGATAACTCTAACTATAACTGGTGAAATTCAGTGGTTTTTAAAGTTTTAAACTGAACATTTCACCTAACTATAATGTTACTTTAACCGTTGTTTTTTTCAGTGATATATATATATATATATATATATTCTTGTGTGGAGAAATCTTCATATATATATATATATATATATATATATATATATATATATATATATATATATATATATATATATATATATAGTTATAGTTATACTTATGTTAAAAAACTATAATTCACGCTTTACAAATACGGATTTACATTTGTGGCCTAAAGTTACGTAATGTTGAGAGAGCAGTGGTTCAGTACTGAGTATTGCCTCAGTATTAAGCCAGAATGGATCCCAGTCAATAACTGATTGTTTTATTCCTCAGTATTACTTCAGCGGAGATCGTACAGTGGATGATTTCCTTGGAGGCCCGGCAGTCGCTTCGGTTGATCTAATTGGAACAGCACCGTGCTGGATCGTGATAATTATACAAAAAAATAGCCAAAAGAGATTATATTTTGCAATTCATAAATTCATTGCATTATAAAATTGTAAGTTGTCCTGCTTCATACTTGCCTTTTGATTGATTGTGTACATTTGGGTCCCAAATGAAAATGTATAGGACCTAATGTGTTTCTTTTTTCAAAAAGAAACTTTCACAGGACCGATTGGCCCAAATGAACTACTGTTCTCTCGGCATTGTCTATTACCCCAGGTTCTTGCAAATTGTGTGGTTTCTCTTGTTTTGAAAATACATAAAGTTACTTAATGTCACATGTTATAGTTTCTGCAGATAAGTATAACTATAAGCATAACTATAACTGCTGAATTTCTATGGGTTTGCGTGGGTAAAATGTCAACCTCACTATAACGTCCCTGTAACCTTTATTTTTTTCAGTGATTTTCAATGGTATTTGTAATGTAAATGAATAAATAAATAATAAATAAATAAATAACTACCATACGTTAATACAACCACCTCCGTTTATGTCCTTTGGCCGTGCCCAGAGGGTGTTTGATGTGTGAGTGCTTTTTTTTTCTTGGGTTTTGGATCTCCAGATCCATTGCGGATTTACAGTGGGGTTGCGCTGAGTATCGCGGTAGATCAGCAGATCCATGCTTCGGCCCACAAAAATTTATTTGGGCAATTGTTTGTGTCCTATGGGGTCAGGATACCTCTATCCTGACCCCTTATCTTATGTTTCACTTTTCTCCACCCCCCAGCCAACTGATAAACAAAATGGCGGCTGCAACTTTCCTTTCAGGTTCCAGCCAGTCAACCTGGGCCTTGCTTTTCGCCAGACACATGGGCCCCCCTCAGGTAGTTCTGCGAAGGACCTGCTCCCTAGAAATACAAATGTTTCTTACTTTAATAACTCCCAAACAACTAAACAAATTTACACAAAATTACAAAAAGGGCTCTTTCTACACCAAGATCTACCTTTCTGAAAAATTGAATTTCGTTCAGCGGTTTGGACTGTACTCATGTTAAAATCCCTGTCATTATTGCATGGGGAAAAAGCATTTTGGGACACCCCTCTTTTTCTCAGACCCCACTTGACAAATAACCCCAAAACTTTCCAAGTAGCAGCTAAATTAACTACTACACTAGTTTTGAAAAATGTGTGAAGATTCGTCAAACGGCGCAAAGGTTATCAGCAAAAAAATCAATTTGTCTATGAGAAACGTTGGTCCTATCTATATATATATATATATATATATATAGAAGGGAAACTAATAAGTGGAGGGAAAAGTATAGCGGCATCCACTATGGAACAATAACACTTACCTGAACTATGTTAACCAAGATGCATTGCTTGCATACGCCCATTGGGGCGGGACTATAAATAAAATCGCAAGCGTGATGAGACTTGCATAGCTGTTTTTTCCCCCAAATGCCGGGCCAGTGAACAAGGGAAAGAATCCCGAAACGCGTATGGCAAGGATGGCAAAGAATAACGCTGGGAGGGCATGTCTGAGTGTGCTGCTGTCTACCAAATAAAGAGGTTTACTTCACGTCGTGAGTGGCGCCTTCACCCTTCGAGCACCTTCATATGTAATATGTTAGCGGCTTGCTCTGGCCGCGAAGATGCCCCACTGCAGACGAAGCAGGTCCGTGCGCTTTGACTCTGAGGCGCAAGAAGGAACGACGTGTCCGTTTGGTTGGGCACAAGTGGAGCAGCAACTCAGCCTTGCATGTAACAGCGACCCGAAGGGAAACTAATAAGTGGAGGGAAAAGTATAGCGGCATCCACTATGGAACAATAACACTTACCTGAACTATGTTAACCAAGATGCATTGCTTGCATACGCCCATTGGGGCGGGACTATAAATAAAATCGCAAGCGTGATGAGACTTGCATAGCTGTTTTTTCCCCCAAATGCCGGGCCAGTGAACAAGGGAAAGAATCCCGAAACGCGTATGGCAAGGATGGCAAAGAATAACGCTGGGAGGGCATGTCTGAGTGTGCTGCTGTCTACCAAATAAAGAGGTTTACTTCACGTCGTGAGTGGCGCCTTCACCCTTCGAGCACCTTCATATGGAATATATATATATATATATATATATATATATATATATATATATATCTATTACCTACTTGCAGTCGCCAGTAGGTAGTTATAGTTAGGACCTAGTTTCCCTACAAAGAGTGTTTTTTCATTTGCCAATAACTTTGGCGCCGTTTGACAAATCTTCTCGAACTTTTCAAAACTGATATGAACCTCACTTTAGCAGCTATCTTGAAAGTTTGGGGGTGATCTGTAAGCAGGGGGCGAGAACCAGGGGGTGCTTAAAGGTGCATTTTCCAATTTTTCCCCGTGTTAATTCCCATAGGACATTTAGACATGGCTACAGCACGAACTGCAGAATGGAATTGCACCAAATTTGGCAGGAAAGTAGATATTGGTCCAAGGAAGTGCCTTTTTATGATTTGGTGTAAATCCGTTCAGTGGTTGTAGAGAAATTTAAAGACATTTCCAGTTGTATATATAGGGACGCAGTGGATCCGCGACCCCTCCCGATCTCAAACTGAGATCTGATTGGCTGCCAACACTTCAACCCTGGAAGTGTTGACAGCCATTTTGTGACTCAGTTGAACTGAGTCACAGAAGAAACATAAAAAAAAGAAAAGGGGTCAGAGTAGGCACACTCTGACCCCGTAGGCCTCTTGAGGGGGTCCCACACGGCCAAAAAAGCTTTTTCTTAAAAATAATTCAGCAGGAGTCGAGTAGGATCCACGACTCCCCACAAAAATTACAACAAAAAAAAGGAAGTGCAGGCTTATTCAATAATAGGCCACTGGGTGGGCCCGGTGGCATTGTGGAAACATAGCAGGGGGCACATGGGCCCCCATCCTCAGGCTATTCAAAGCCCCAGGGACCGCCACCTCAGTGGGGCAGTAACATGGTTATATATTGTGGGAGCCTCGCAGCTCCCCCCTGCCCCTGGGATCGTCACCTCCCCAGGGCACAGATTTAAATTAAAAATAACGCGGGGAAGGGCCCTATGGCTACCCACATAGCTCCGGACACCGCCATCTCCCTGGGGCACAGATTTGCATAATAAATAATGCGGGGGAGGCACTAAGGCCTCTCCTGCAGCCCCATGTATCGCCATGCACAGCTGGGGTGGCCGCAGGGCTTCCCGCATGCCCCGGGAACCACCACTTCCCGGGGCAAACTGATAACAATGAAGGGGTCCCTCAGCCTCGGGGACAATGCCCCTGGGGTTAACATCAATGGTGGGGGGCCCCCCTCCAAGAGCCATTAATGGCCCTGGGACAGCCACCCACCAGGGCCAGCTCTGCTATGTCCCGGGGTGCCCACCCTGGGACATAGCTTTTTTGCTGTGTCTTGACAGGAGCTTTACCGCTTTCAACAAGCGAGAGCATTAAAAATGCTCTTGCTTGTTGAAAGTGGAGCAAAATTGGTTTCCCAGTCAGGGAGCTGCCTTTCCAGCAGCTCTCTGTCTGTAAAACCCATGCCGGCTCCCGCAGGATGTGGGGAGCTGGCAGGGACTGCGGTGGCCTTGAGGCTTCCCCCGCAGTCCCTAGCAAATGTCAATGGGTGCCCTGGGTGGGACCAGGACACCCAAAATGGAGGGCAGATCCCAGAAGATAAGGTCCCTGTGGCCCCCCTCCAACAATACAAAAAAAGCACTGCCCCTTGGGATGGGGTCCTCGGTGCCAAAATAAGCCCGGGTGGGGGGCCTCATTGCCCCCTCCCCATATTTTTTAATTAAAAAAATGAAAAGTCAGTGTCCCGGGGGATGGGGTCCTCGGGCCAAAATCGGCCCAGGGAAAGGGGGACACATAGCACCCCTTCCTTAATAATTTCTAAAAAAAAAAGGACAGCATGTCATCGAGTCCCCGCTCTTTTTCTCCACCACTAAGTACCACACAGCGGAATTGCTAAGAGGTCTTCGGAGGTCAAATCCCCTTTCTTCACCACTCTGCAAACGTGCCTCCTGGCGCACTACTGGTTGGGGGATGAAGTCCACTTTACTCCTGAGGGCCTTGGGGGCCAAGAAGCCCTCCTGGTACCTCCTGTAAGCTCTACACAGCGGGATTCGTGAGAGCTGGTCGGAGGCCCCACCCTCTTTCTCCACCACTCTATAAATGCAACTACTACTTAAAGAAACAGAAATTCATTGAAAAAAACAAAGGTTACAGGGACGTTATAGTTAGGCTCAGATTTGTTATGTTATGATATATAGTTTTATAACGCGCGCAGCTACTCCAAGGAGTGTCCCGGCGCGGAACCAAGAGGAGTCATCAGACTAACACTAGGCGAAGAGGTAGGTTTTAAGATGTTTCTTAAAGGCCAGAAGGTCCTGGGTGTCGCGAAGTGCAAAATGGAGGGCATTCCATGCCTGGGCGGCTTTCACAGCAAGGGAACAGCCGCCCAGCCTGTGACGAATGAAGCGGGGCACTTAAGCTAACAAAAGTGCTGATGAACGTAATTGTCTCAGCGGGACATAGAAGGAAAATCGCTTACGTAAATATGCGGGGCCATGACCGTGGAGGACACAATGGGCAATCACAAGGGATTTAAATTTAACCCGCTCGGCTACGGGAAGCCAGTGCAGTGAGCGTAGATGTTCGCCCACACTGCTCCTGGTGTAAGTTCCAAGGAGAAGCCTGGCGGCCGCATTCTGATTGACCTGAAGTTTATTCAGAGCGTAGCCCGGGATGCCCACGTACAAAGCGTTGGCGTAATCCAAGCGGGAAAGAATCAAAGCGCGGATGACTGTCTCCTTAGCAGGTCTGGGAAGAAGGGGGAGGAATCTCCTTAAAGTTTTGAGGATGCCAAAGCAGCTGCCTGAGAGCTTCTTTACCTGTGTGGAAAAGGATAAATTGTCCTCGAACCACACTCCCAGATTCTTGGTGGACTTTCCATTAGAAGTCGGCATGGGAAACCCAGGAGGCCAGATCGTATCCCTGAAACCGGGAGGGAAATTGCCGTAAAGGAGGATCTCCGACTTGTCTTCGTTACATTTAAGTTGCGCTGCGGCAAGCCACTTGAAAACCGAAGACAAGCAGTGCTGGACAGATGAACCAGAATCCGCATCCTTATCCCAGGTAAAGAGGAGCTGGGTGTCATCCGTGTACGCAATCACCTTAGCCCCCAAGTCCTCGGCCAAGTAGACCAGAGGAGTGACATAGATGTTAAAAAGAAGGGGGCTAAGGGAAGACCCCTGCGGGACCCCTGTGATGACCGGTTGTGGGGCAGACGCGGCCGGCGGCAGCCAGACCTGTTGCACCCGCCCTTCCAGGAAAGACCTGAGCCAACCCCATGCAGAGCCCGAGACGCCCACCTCAGTGAGCCGGGCAAGCAGCAGTGAGTGTGGGACCGTGTCAAACGCTGCCGATAGGTCGAGCATTACTAAAGCTGCTCTCCCACCGGCATCCAAACACTCACGAATGGCCTCGGAAACCTCCACCAATGCTGACTCAGTGCTGTAGGATGATCGATACCCCGACTGGGCTGGATGCAAAATGACCGACCCTTCAACGAACTCCGTTAGTTGTCTGGTCACCACCTTTTCACAAAATTTGGCTAGGCTGGGCAGGAGGGAGATGGGACGGTAATTTCCTGGGATCTGGGGGTCAAGAGTGGGATTTTTTAGAAGAGTAAGGATTTTTGCCTGCTTCCAGGCCTCTGGCACCCGAGCCTCATGAAGGGAAGAGTTTATGATGATATTCACTTCGGGGTTAATGATCTCGGCGACTACAGCTAGCAGTCTGGCTGCACAAGGGTCGGCGGGCGAGCCCGATTTCAGACCTTTCAAGAATTTGAGGGAGCTAGGCAGGTCCACTGGAGAAAAAGCGTGTAGGGAATGGCTAGGAGAAGCAGGCGTAGAGACACAGTGCAAGGGGTCAGAAAGAGACCCAGGGCAGGATGAAAAAGCCGCCTGAATCGTGAGGATTTTATCCATAAAAAAATTGGACAGAGTGTCAAACCAGTCCTCTGTGGCGGGAAGTGAACTCGACTGCGCCATGGGAGAGGTAAAACTCTGAACTATAGCAAAGATCTCCTTGGAGTTGTTTTGCGCCTGCTCAATGCGGACTGCATAATAGAGCTTTTTAGCCTGTATGATCGCAGCATAGTAAGTTTTTTGTCTACGCCTGAGATTGCCCTTAGCCAGGGGGCAATACTCACTAAGGCGCTAAACACGCTCAAGTTTTTTGCCTCCTGCTTAAGAGTCAACAAGTCCGAGGTAAACCAGGGCTTAGCCGGGGTTTCCCTCGAAAACCTAGAAGAAGTGGGCGTCGCTAACATATTCATGGAGTTGGATAACCAACCAGAGAACCCCGCCAGACTCCCATCCAGGTTCAGAGGGAGAATGGGTCTAGAAGCCACTAAGACCGAGGAGAGTTTATAGGGTTCCATTTTTTTGAAAGCTGGTTTGCAATAACAGTGGCCAGAAGGGCTGGCCAAGTCCACCTCCCAGGAAAAGTAGGTAAGACAGTGGTCCGACCATGAAATTGGGAGGGGATCTTCAACCGTGATAGAAAAGTTGGAGCAGATTGGATCGAGAATATGACCCCCTTGGTGCGTAGGGAGATTGACCCATTGGGAAAGTTGAGCAAGCTGAAGAATGTCACCAAGAGCAAGTGAGTCCCTGGAGTCAGACTGGTCGATATGGATGTTCAGATCTCCCAGCACCATATACTGGGAGAAGCGAAGCGCCCGGGAGGTCACAGCATCGCCCCATGATTGAAGAAAGGCCCTGGCAGAGCCGGGGGGTCTATATATCAGAGAACCTCCCAACATAGAGTGGGCAGAAAACCGGATACTGAAGTCCAAGGCTTCGCAATCACCCCATGAGTTGGTATTTTCCCTACGGAGATCCCACTTGTCCCTGTACATAATGGCCACTCCACCCCCCCTACCCACAATGCGGTCTGCTCTAGAGATCTTATAGCCCTCCGGAGTGGCCAGTGTGACAATTGGGTCAGATGTGTCATCCAGCCACGTCTCAGTAATGAACAATAGGTCCACTGGTTTATCAAGGAGGAGCTCAAAAACATCTAAATGGTGTTTCTTTAGGGATCGAGCATTAATGAGAGCCGCCGAGATAGGAGGAGGCTTGGCGGGCCTGATAGAGGAATCAATAGTTTGACCAGAAATAGAAGAGTCCAAGCCCAGCCTAAAGCCACACACAGCACAAGTAGTGACCCGGCCATTAAGCAGGTCCAGCAAGCCATGGGAATTACAAGCAGATGGATGAAGTGACAGTAGAAATTCAGCAGCTATAGTTACCTGAGCTAACTATAACTCCACCACATGCACTGCTTATGACCTCACATATTACATCACTCATGACATGGTCAGTGACATCCCTGATGACATCACCAAGCGTCTGTGTCGGGCACCCACTGTCCACTGGGACCACGGAGGGAGCCTGAAGGACCCCACTGTCCCTGCCGGCTCCCCGCCTCCTGCGGGTGCCAGCATTACTTTTACACACAGGGAGCTGCTAGAAAGGTAGCTCCCTGTGTGTGAAAGCAATTCTGTTCTCCTTCCAGCAAGCGAGAGCATTATTAATGCTCTCGATTACTGGAAGTGGAGCATTTGTTGTGGCTTGGCGGGAGTGGTAAAGTTTCTGCCAAGCCACAGCAAACAGCTTTATCCCGGGGTGGGCACCCCAGGACATAGCAGAAGCTAGCCCTGGGGGTGGCAGTCCCCAGGGCCATCTATGGCTCCTAGTTGAAGTGTTGGCAGCCAGTCAGAGCTCTCCAATTCCCTGCACAAGCTCATCATTTCTCGCAATTAATCACGAAGGACCCACGGCCACAGGTATCACTAACTGGATTCTCTTAAATTTCCCAACAACTACTGAACAGATTTACACAAAATAACCAAAAGAAGAATCTGCGTAATCAAATCTAACTTTCTGCCAAATTCGGAGTAATTCCGTCCAGCGGTTCGGGCTGTAGGCATGTTGACAAGTCCTATGGGAATTATAATGGGAAACACAACTTTTTTTCACCACCTTTTTCTCGGCCTTCGCTTGACGGATCACTCCGAAACTTTCCATGCACAATAAGCCCCAACTATAACTACCTACTGGCAGCTGCCAGTAGGTCATATATATATATATGTGATCAAGACCGGTCGAAACGCGTCAGGCTGGACACTTGTCTTTTGCACTATGGTTGCTGATTTAATTTCACTGCAATAAAATTCACTGCAACGAATACGCTGTGGTCCGTGTCTGTCTTCTTTGCCGCGCATCCGGTGAATCAGGAGTATGGTTTTATCTATATATATATATATTTATATATATATATATATATATGACCTACTGGCGGCGGCCAGTATGTAGTTATAGTTAGGACCTATTTTCCATAGGAAAAGCGTTTTTTAATTTGCCAATATCTTTAGCGCCGTTTGACGAATCTTAGTGAAAGTTTCAAAACTAATGGCCCGCTCCGGTCAGCTCCTGTCTTGAAAGTTTTGGGGTGATTCGTCAAGTGGGGGTCGAGAAAAAAGGGGGTCCCAAAATGCGTTTTCTCCATGTTAATCTCCGTAGGAACTTTTGTCGCGGCTTCAGCCCGAACTGCTGAACAGAACTACACCAAATTTGGCAGAGAGGTAGCTCTTGGTCCAGAGTGCAGTCTTTGCTTTAAATGGTGTAAATCTGTTCAGTAGTTCCTGAGAAATTTAAAAATAAAAAATATTGATATATGATGACCGCGGGCGATCCGTGAACCCTCCCGACCACAAGCTTCATTCTGATTGGCTGCCAACACTCCAAACCAAGAAGTGTTCGCAGCCATCTTGTGACTCGGTTGAACCGAGTCACAAGCAAAAGGGTCAAAAAACGATTAAAAAAGAAGATAAGGGGGCAGGGTAGAAACACCCTGACCCCCTAGGCCTGCTCAAGGGGTCCCACAGGGACCCCGAGGGCCCCAATAAGCATTTTTTTAAACATTCGGCGGGATTCGGGCTGGGTTCGCGAATCCCGCTGAATTTTTTTTTAAAAGGAAGCGCGGGCTCCCGTGCTTCGTTTTGCAGAAGCCCCTGGGTGGGCAAGGACCCGGGGGCAATGTTATTAATATTTGCGGGGGACGTACGGACCCCCGCAGCCCCAGGGACCGCCACCTCCCCAGGGCATGATTAATAATGTGCAGGGGGCACGCGGCCCCCCTGCAACCCCGGGGACCACCACCTCCCTGGGGCATTTTTAAATTTTGGGTGGGGGGGCCTCGCAGGCCCACCCAAGCCCCGGGGACTGCCACCTCCCTGGGGCATTATGTAATTATGAGCGGGGGCCTCGCGGGCCACCCCAAGCCCCGGAGACCACCGCCTCCCGGGGCTTGGCCCTGTCATAGCAAACTCTGCTTTGCACGAAGCAAAGCAGATTGCTCTTGGGCAAAGGGAGCTGCATGTTTGCAGCTCCTTTTGCCCAAAAGCAATGGCGGCTCCTGCAGGAGGCAGGGAGCTGGCTGGGACCGCGGGGCATTGGGGCTCCCCCACGGTCCCAAGCGTGTGGCCAGAATCCAGGGGATGGGGTCCCCGGGTCCAAAAGTGGCCCAGGGAAGGGGGCCACGCTGCCCCCCTCCCGTGAAAACAATAAAAAATTAAAAAAAACGAGGCAATGCCCTGTGGGATGGGCCCCCTCCTTTAAAATGAATAAAAAAATTAAATAATAAATAAGTGGCCATGCCCCAGGGGATGGGGTCCCTGGGGCTGAAATCAGCCTCGGGAGTGGGGCCCTAGATCCCCCTTAAGGGTCCATAGGGGCCAACTAGCCCACCAGGTAGGCCTGTGTCCACCTCTCAGCAATCCCACTATCTGGGGCTTACTGGAGGTGTCAGGTAGGCTAGTTGGCTCCTAAGGACGCCTAGCAGCGAAGGGGACTTTAATCCCCATCGATGAGCGCGCCAGGGAGCGTGTTTGAAGAATGGTGGGCAAAGGGGGCATGGCCTGCTATGAAAACTTACCAATGCTGCTGTGTGGTACTTACTGGAGGTAATGGGAGGGGTAGTTGGCTCCCAAGGACGTCCTTGGGGGCCAACTACCCCACCTGTTGCCTCCAGTAAGTCCCACACAGTGGGATTGCTAAGAGGTCTACGGAGGCCATGCCCCCCTTTCTCCACCACTCTACAAACGCACCTCCTGGCACACTACGGGTTAGGGGATGAAGTCCACTTTTCTTTTGAGGGACTTTGGGGGCCAAGAAGCCCTCCTGGTACCTCCTGTAAGTCCTACGCAGCGGAATTCCTGAGCGCTGGCCGGAGGCCCACCCCCCTTTCTCCACCTCTCTGCAAACACAACTACTAGTTAAAGAAGCATTTGCAATGTAATAGGTTTCACATTTGCGAGAGTTAGAGCTATTGGCGTTGTAAAACTAAAAAAATTCTTCAGCAAATCCCTGCCAAGAGTTGGGGAAGAAAATTCTACTGGAGAAACATCCATGACGGAACAAGAGAATCAATACACGATTGCTGAAATACAGAGCCTGAGAAACGCGTATGGATTAGCTAATGAGGTCAATGAGGCAGAAATATCAGATGTACAGATTCTGGAAGAAATGGGAATCAATACTGGTAAACATCCAATAACTGACTTTAAGAACCAGTCAAAATTTTGCCCAGCACTACATCCAGGCAACCGTGTAGACACCTTCCATGATCTAGTGGTGGCAGAACTAGACATGATGGACAACATTAAACACGTCAATAGAAAGGAGAACTTGTCTGCAATGGAACGTAAAGCTTTACAATCATTGAAGGATAACATCATGATTGAGATAAAGCCAGCGGACAAGGGCGGAAATGTTGTCATTCTGGATAAACAAAATTACATCGAAGAGGCGATGCGCCAATTGAATAAAACAGAACACTATCAGGTATTAAAAAAGAATCCCATCAATGACCTAACAATTGAACTAAGCAATAAAATACAAGAGTGGTGCAAAATGGGACTACTTAGTGAGGAAGAAGCCAAGTTCCTCACTACTGAAGATCCAGTGATACCAACAATATATTTCCTCCCAAAGGTGCACAAGACCCTACACAAGCCTCCAGGCCGTCCCATAATATCTAGCTGTGGAGCCCTATATGAAAATCTGGCATCTTATGTGGACTATTTCATCGCGCCAATTGTGCCAACGTTGAACTCCTACCTCAAGGATACAGGGGATTTTTGCGCACTCTTATGGAAACCAGCTGGCAACAAGATTATCTACTAGTAACAATTGATGTAGTCTCCCTCTACACCTCAATCAGTCATGACTTAGGATTGAAAGCCGTTACTTACTTCCTCAAACAAAGACCAGTAGGAGAATTACAGCACACCACTATGTTACTAGAAATGATGACGCTTTGCCTGAATAACAATATCTTTTTGTTCAATAAAAAACTGTATTCGCAATGCTGCGGAACTGCTATGGGAGTTTCCTTCTCTCCAAGCTATGCGAACCTCATGATGGGGTGGTGGGAGAGGAACATAGCTTGGAGAGAAGAGAACGACCAACACACAGCCAGAGTTGTACTCTGGCTGCGTTTTATAGATGATTTGTTCCTTCTATGGAGAGGAACAGAAGCAGAGTTCCTACAATATCTAGCAATTCTCAACAACAACGAAGTGGGTCTGAAGTTCACGCACAATATCAACTCAAAGGAAATAGATTTTCTGGATACAAAAATATACATTGAATTGAACAAAATTCATACAACTGCGTATAGAAAGAGGACTGCCACCAATAGTGTGCTTCATGGCTCAAGCTTCCATCCCCAATCTCTTAAGAAAAGTATACCGTATGGGGAATACATAAGAATGAAGAGAAATTGCTCTGAACCTAAGGAAATGGAGGCTAAATTCGCAGAAACTAAACAACGCTTCTTGAACAGAGGATATAAATACAATGATATCAAGCGGGGTGAAGAAAAAGCAAGAGCATTAACTCTGGAACAGACATTAATAAACAGTAACAAAAGGAATAGCAAGTTGGAAACACAATCACAGGATGGTATACCACGACTCATACTTACGTACAGTAAGGAGAGCTTCAAGATACAAAGAATCCTCAATAAGTACTGGAATGTCTTGAAGAAAGATGTGGACATTGGAACTAAGATAGGAGAACGTCCACTGATATCGTACAGGAAGGCACCCTCCTTATCAGATACACTTGTTAACAGTCACTTCGAACAAAAGAAACCAGGAACATGGCTGCAAAGCAGACAAAGAGGCTTCGGAAAGTGTGCTACCTGTAAGGCCTGTAAAATTGGAAGAAATCTGAAATCCATCAATGATCCACGAGGTAAAGTGTTCAATATCAACAAACCAATCATGTGTGAATCTTCGTATGTGGTATACTTGATTGAATGTTTTTGTGGAAAGAGGTACATAGGGAGTACCATTTCTCCACTGAAAAAGCGGATATTGGAGCACATAAGGGCAATACAAAATCATGATCCATCTTATGCAATTGCCAAACGTATGGACACACATAACGGCAAAACATGAATGGACATACACTACTCAGGATTGGTCAGCGTACCACCACATGAGAGAGGTGGTAATAGAATGTTAAAACTGAGACGTCTTGAATCGAAACTAATAATTAGGTTCAAAACCAAGACCCCACAGGGACTTAATGGGGATGAAGAGATGTATATCCATCTATGAGAGACCAGACAACTAATTTGTGACTTGATATCATGCTTGGTTATGATGAACTGCGCCAATCTGATACCCACCAGGATATAATAACTTTGTGAATAGAACTGCAGCCTGAACTCTGAAAGATCAGTATTTTATCGTGAATTTGAGTAACAGCAGTAATGAACAAACTTGGCTTGTGATGGATTAGTGTTGATAGCCTTGTAGTGTATGGATGTATTAAAAGATATTGATGACAAATGGGCACTTAGCCCATTACAACCAATACAGGACACTAAGTCAAGACTTGTCGCATTCTCTTAAATACAGTATAGGGCATAGCTGATCTGTCTGTCTTAATAATATGAATATAACATGACAGGTGTCCACATACTAAATGCTGACAACCTCGAGTTAATAGACAGCGCGAGTAGGATGCAAATAGATCTAACTTGCATAATATGCGACAAGTTAGAATTAACACTCATCATAAGTTATAATATTGTTTCCATAACTACTGGGGTTATGAATGGGATCACCTAAATCCATCACATGTATGATTTTCAATGATTGCCTAATTGAATTTTTTTTAATGGTATTTAAAGAACTACGAGTCCCACAATGCCTCCTAATGGGCAACGTGGAGACTGAGTATAAATGGTGAAAATAAACATAGGACTATGTTTACTGCCGTGATCAAGACCGAGATGGTCGAAACGCGTAGGGAAAGAGGAGAGAGATGATTTAAATAAAACAACTGAAATATTCAAGGAGAGTGCCACGTATTTTTTCATTTGTTGAGAATATATTTATATATATATATATATATATGACCTACTGGCGGCGGCCAGTAGGTAGTTATAGTTAGGACCTAGTTTCCATAGGAAAAGCATTTTTTAATTTGCCAATATCTTTAGCGCCGTTTGACGAATCTTAGTGAAAGTTTCAAAACTAATGGCCCGCTCCGGTCAGCTCCTGTCTTGAAAGTTTTGGGGTGATTCGTCAAGTGGGGGTCGAGAAAAAAGGGGGTCCCAAAATGCGTTTTCTCCATGTTAATCTCCGTAGGAACGTTTGTCGCGGCTACAGCCCGAACTGCTGAACAGAACTACACCAAATTTGGCAGAGAGGTAGCTCTTGGTCCAGAGTGCAGTCTTTGCTTTAAATGGTGTAAATCTGTTCAGTAGTTCCTGAGAAATTTAAAAATAAAAAATATTGATATATGATGACCGCAGGCGATCCGTGAACCCTCCCGACCACAAGCTTCATTCTGATTGGCTGCCAACACTCCAAACCAAGAAGTGTTCGCAGCCATCTTGTGACTCGGTTGAACCGAGTCACAAGCAAAAGGGTCAAAAAATGATTAAAAAAGAAGATAAGGGGGCAGGGTAGAAACACCCTGACCCCCTAGGCCTGCTCAAGGGGTCCCACAGAGACCCCGAGGGCCCCAAAAAGCATTTTTTTTAAACATTCGGTGGGATTCGGGCTGGGTTCGCGAATCCCGCTGAATTTTTTTTTAAAAGGAAGCGCGGGCTCCCGTGCTTCATTTTGCAGAAGCCCCCGGGTGGGCAAGGACCCGGGGGCAATGTTATTAATATTTGCGGGGGACGTACGGACCCCCGCAGCCCCAGGGACCGCCACCTCCCCAGGGCATGATTAATAATGTGCAGGGGGCATGCGGCCCCCCTGCAACCCCGGGGACCACCACCTCCCTGGGGCATTTTTAAATTTTGGGTGGGGGGGCCTCGCAGGCCCACCCAAGCCCCGGGGACTGCCACCTCCCTGGGGCATTATGTAATTATGAGCGGGGGCCTCACGGGCCACCCCAAGCCCCGGAGACCACCGCCTCCCGGGGCTTGGCCCTGTCATAGCAAACTCTGCTTTGCACGAAGCAAAGCAGATTGCTCTTGGGCAAAGGGAGCTGCATGTTTGCAGCTCCTATTGCCCAAAAGCAATGGCGGCTCCTGCAGGAGGCAGGGAGCTGGCTGGGACCGCGGGGGCATTGGGGCTCCCCCACGGTCCCAAGCGTGTGGCCAGAATCCAGGGGATGGGGTCCCCGGGTCCAAAAGTGGCCCAGGGAAGGGGGCCACGCTGCCCCCCTCCCGTGAAAACAATTTAAAAAAAACAAAAAACGAGGCAATGCCCTGTGGGATGGAGTCCCCGGGGCCCCCTCCTTTAAAATGAATAAAAAAATTAAATAATAAATAAGTGGCCATGCCCCAGGGGATGGGGTCCCTGGGGCTGAAATCAGCCTCGGGAGTGGGGCCCTGCGGCCCCCTTCCGTTTAATTTTTTTTTTTTTTAATGTCACAGGCCCTGGGGGATGGGTGCCCAGGGCCCATAAAATATTGAGAAAAGGGGGGCCACACAGCCCCCCTTCTAACAAAAAAAATGGAAAAAAAAGCCGGCATCTCGCCGGAGGCCCCGCCCCCTCCCTGCACCACACTGCAAACGCACCTCCTGGCGCGTTCTGGGTTTGGGGATTAAGTCCCCTAGATCCCCCTTAAGGGTCCATAGGGGCCAACTAGCCCACCAGGTAGGCCTGTGTCCACCTCTCAGCAATCCCACTATCTGGGGCTTAATGGAGGTGTCAGGTAGGCTAGTTGGCCCCTAAGGACCCCTAGCAGCGAAGGGGACTTTAATCCCCATCGATGAGCGCGCCAGGGAGCGTGTTTGAAGAATGGTGGGCAAAGGGGGCATGGCCTGCTATGAAAACTTACCAATGCTGCTGTGTGGTACTTACTGGAGGTAATGGGAGGGGTAGTTGGCTCCCAAGGACGTCCTTGGGGGCCAACTACCCCACCTGTTGCCTCCAGTAAGTCCCACACAGTGGGATTGCTAAGAGGTCTACGGAGGCCATGCCCCCCTTTCTCCACCACTCTACAAACGCACCTCCTGGCACACTACGGGTTAGGGGATGAAGTCCACTTTTCTTTTGAGGGACTTTGGGGGCCAAGAAGCCCTCCTGGTACCTCCTGTAAGTCCTACACAGCGGAATTCCTGAGCGCTGGCCGGAGGCCCAGCCCCCTTTCTCCACCTCTCTGCAAACACAACTACTAGTTAAAGAAGCATTTGCAATGTAATAGGTTTCACATTTGCGAGAGTTAGAGCTATTGGCGTTGTAAATGTAAAAGTGTTTTACTAATGCTTCTTGGAGTGGAGTGGATTTAGGTTGTGTGTAGTGGAATTATGTGGTATGTTGTGCTGTGAAATTATGTGGATAGAAAGTATGTGGTATTTAGTGTATAGGAATTATGTAGAGTGGGATTATGTGTTATGGAGAGTAATTATGTGGTATGGTAGTCTGTGTTGTGGAGTGGTAACCTCAGGTTTAGTCTTCCTCGTTTCCATAGAAGCTAAACTATAAACTCAATGAGACAAAAAAATGAAGGAACCACTGAGGAGCACTTCTGGACCTTGTCAGAGGTATTAGCAGGGCCACTGGAATTATGCGACTGTTTGGCTGCACTGACTTTCGCACAGTTATGCATTTTCCGCATTTGCCACATAATCCATAATCTGCTGCATAATCTGCAGATTTGAACAAAAAAACCTTGTTTCTAACTCAAACGGCTCAAACGTTACCAAAAATGCAGCAACAAGTGTTACAGCATGGTGGAAGGCCCTTTGTAAACCTACAATGATCACCTGTTACTTATCGCTAAATGTGGGTATTAAATTGGTACTAATGGTGTGCAAACCACTCTTGCTTCTTTCTGCGCCTCTCTTTCCTCTTTCTGCATTTCTGTTGCTTCTTTCTGCACCTTTCTTTCTTTTTCTGCACTTCTTTTGCCTCTTTCTGCTCATCTCTTCCACTTTCTGTACCTCTCTTCCTTCTTTCCGGACCTCTGTTGCCTCTTTCTGCACCTCACTTGCTTCTTTCTGTACCCCTCTTGCCTCTTTCTGCACCCTTCTACCCTCTTTCTGCACCTCTCTTGCCTGTTTCTGCAACTCTATTGCCTCTTTCTGCAGTTCTCTTGCCTCCTTCTGCACACGTGTTGCTTCATTCTGCACTTCTTTTGCTTCTTTCTGCACCTGTCTTGCTTCTTTCTGCACCTCTCTTGTCTCTTTCTGCACCCCTCTTGCCTCTTTTTGCACCTCTCTTGCTTCTTTCTGCACTTCTCTTGCTTCTTTCTGCATCTCTCTTGCTTCTTTCTGCACCCTTCTTCCCTTTTTTGCATCCCTCTTGCCTCTTTCTGCAGTTTTCTTGCCATTTTCTGCACTTCTCTTGCCTCTTTCTGCACCTCACTTGCCTCTTTCTGCACTTCTCTTGCTTCTTTCTACACCTCACTTTCCTCTTTCTGTACCTCACTTGCCTCTTTCTGCACTTCTCTTGCTTCTTTCTACACCTCTGTTGCTTCTTTCAGCAATTCTCTTCCTTCTTTCTGTCTCCTCTTGCCTCTTTCTGCACGTCTGTTGCTTCTTTCTGCACCTCTCTTGCTGCTTTCTGCACCACTCTTGCCTCTTTCTACACCTCTGTTGCTTCTTTCTGCACTTCCCTTGCCTCTTTCTGCACCCCTCTTTCCTGTTGCTGTACCTCTGTTGGTTCTTTCTGCACTGCTGTTGCTTCTTTCTGAACCTCTCTTGCAACTTTCTGCACCCCTCTTACCTCTTTCTGTATCCCTCTTGCCTCCTTCTGCACCTCTTTTGGTTCTTTCTGCACTTCTCTTGCTTCTTTCTGCACCTCTTTTGCCAGTTTATGCAACTCCCTTGCCTCTTTCTGCACTTCTCTTGCTTCTTTCTGCACCTCTCTTGCTTCTTTCTGGACCCCTCTTGCCTCTTTCTGCACCCCTCTTCCCTCTTTCTGCACCTCTCTTGCCTCTTTCTGCACCCCTGTTACCTTTTTCTGCACCTCTCTTGCCTGTTTCTGCAACTCTCTTGCCTCTTTCTGCAGTTCTCTTGCCTCCTTCTGCACCTCTGTTGCTTCTTTCTGCACCTCTCTTGCAAATTTTTGCACCCCTCTTGCCTCTTTCTGCACCTCTCTTCCCTCTTTCTGCACCTCTCTTGCCTCTGTTTGCACTGCTCTTGCCTCTTTCTCCACCTCTTTTGCTTCTTTCTGCACTTCTCTTGCCTCTTTCTGCACCCCTCTTGCCTCTTTCTGCACCTGTTTGTTCTTTCTGCACTGCTCTTGCTTCTTTCTGTACCTCTCTTGCCTCTTTCTGCACCCCTCTTGCCTCTTTCTGTACCCCTCTTCCCCCTTTCTGCACCTCTCTTGCCTCTGTCTGCACCCCTGTTCCCTCTTTCTACAACACTTTAGCCTGTTTCTGCAACTCTCTTACTTCTTTCTGAACTTCTCTCGCCTCTTTCTGTACTCAAATGGGAAGTGCAAGCTGTCAAGTTCAAAGATCTGCGTGCTCTCGTGACTGAGGTATATGTCTATTTGTACATGTATTCTTAAATATGTTATGCATCTGAAGATGGTAAGATAAAAAGCGGGTAACTTCTCCTATAGGTGTTCAAATCTTCTCAGTTCTGCTCTGTCATTCGGTTGCACAGGCAGACATGTCTTATGTAGATATGTGTTATAGAGCCCCTCACATATACTATTGAATACCCATGTGCCCTGTATTGTGAGCAGAAAGAAATGCATACACCTTTTTGTACACAAATTTACAGAGTATGCTGTTTGAAATACAGGTATTCAAGTATTTGTATGTTTATTTTCATTTAACATGTTACTAGGTAAAAGCATAGACACACATGCATACCTTCACAAACTTGGTCAGACTTACAACAGTGATATGATTAGGATTGCTGTTTTATATTTGGTAGGCCTAACATTCTGAGCAGTCGATTAATAGTGAACTTTCAAGAGAAAAGTGAGGTTTAAGACATCTTGGGAGAAGGATTAGTGATTAGGCTACTTAGTTTGAGTCTGTTGTAAGGTACAGTCAAAGTAGGCCGCTTTCTGCACCTCTGTTGGTTCTTTCTGCACTTCTCTTGCTTCTTTCTGCACCTTTCTTCATCTTTCTGCACATGTCCTACCTATGTAGGCATATTTAAAAATTATCATTTAAAAAACCTTTGAAATTGACAGAAAAAACCATAGGTTTCAAGGACGTTATAGTTAGAAATTAGCATTTAAATAACCTTAGAGATTCACTGAAAAAACCACAGGTTTCAGGGACATTATAGTGAGTTGGGCATTTCACTCGTGCAAAACCAGAGAAATTCAGCCGTTATAGTTAGTTGAGCTAACTATAACTCATGCCCCGCAATGCACTGCTGATGACGTCACATATTACATCACTCATGACATGGTCAGTGACATCACTGATGACATCACTGATGACATCTCAAATGACA
Organism: Calotriton arnoldi; assembly: GCA_963921515.1. NCBI lineage: Eukaryota > Metazoa > Chordata > Amphibia > Caudata > Salamandridae > Calotriton > Calotriton arnoldi. Next base: position 552,516 of record CAWUFW010009337.1, on the reverse strand, counting down.
TCACTGATTACATCACTGATGACATCATCCACTTAATATCTGACACACCTCCTCACACCCTAATATAACCTTTCATATACCCACTCTAAAATACAGACTACCATTCTCGAAACCATAGACACACCAATACCAGTTAGTACATACCCACTCACTGATTCATAGGTCTACACACATCCACTCACTCACCGATACAGTCACTCATCAATACAGCCTCTGATATATGCACTCATACACGCATGCAGACACTCACATACTGCCACTCATCCACAGAGATACTCACATACCTAGTCAGTCACCCAAAGACTCAATCACACTGTCATTTACTCACCAATACAGTTATACACACACCACCTCACTTATTCATACAGATACTAACACATACTTACTCTCTTATACAATCACTAACACAAGCACACACTCATCCATACAGCCACTCTCACAATCACTCACTCTCACGTATAGTCACTTATATACTCCAGCATTCACATATACTGTCTTTCACATGTGTAGTTACTCTCACATATACCACTGAGACATCCATTCACTCACCAACACAGCCATACGCACACTCACTCACCCATACAGCCCCTCGCAGACATACTCATGAACCCATACACCCACTGAATCACCCACTCACACATCCATGGAGGGAGTCACCCCGCCACCCACCCACACAGACTCTCAGGCACCTATACAGGTAATCAGACAACCAATCATTAACCCATTAGACACTCATGTATCTACTCACCAACCCATGCAGCCACTTACACACCAACTGACAGACTGATACAGACATTCACACAGATTAGTCATTCACCCATGCATTCACTAAAACATGTTTAATCGCTCACTTAAACAGTCAGTCATGCACCCACTAAATCATCCATTCAGACACTCATACACCCACTCATTCTTCAAAACACCTTTGCGTATCTATAATTAACATTCTTAAACTTTTAAAAATCACCCAGTCTCTGGATGATGTCATCAGTGATGTCATTTGAGATGTCATCAGTGATGTCATTGACCATGTCATAAGTGATGTAAAATGTGACGTCAGCAGCAGTGCATTGCGGGGGCGCAAGTTATAGTTAGCTCAACTAACTATAACGGACAAATTTCTCTGGTTTTGTACGAGTGAAATGTCCAACTAACTATAACGTCCCTGAAACCTGGTTTTTTTTTCAGTGAATATATATATATATATATGTGTGTCATAAGGCCATGCTCAGAAGCATCATTTGGAATCACTTGTGAAACACTGGCCCTTGTAGAATGTATTCAATGATTTATTTATTTTCTTTATTAAAATTGGAATTTTCATGACTCAGCACAACCTAAATGCAGGGGATATCAATGAAGACCTCACACACTACTTGTTCCCATATGTCTTTCAATATAACGTGAATACAGAGACCCTAGATGAAGACCACGTGCGCCCAGCATAGCATATCTGATTCTTCAAATAGTGGAAATGAAAAGCTAGCTAACTGCAACTCAAGGATTTCAGTAACATTTTTTTATGTTTAATTTTGATTAGAAAGAACACTAGTGTTGTTGTTGGTAATCAGCTCGTATTAACATATTTTGTAATAAAAAATTAAATTTCCTAAATGTTGCCAGTTTTTTTGTCAAAGAAGCACTGTTCCATTCTATTAGTCTGTAAATTAATCATTGCATCACCCACGAGGCAGAAGAGCTGCAGTTTGCAGGACTGGAAAATACTTGCTCATTGAACCGAAAAGTTCTGAAACGCGCAGCAGAGCCTTAAGGAACCTACACATTGTTAAAGAAATGCACTGTAAAATTCTTTGAAATGCATTTATATGGTTAATGACATTCCTTATATAGCACGTTGTAAGAAATTGTGCACATTCTGTGCAGCCCCTCCCAGACGGGCAAGTGCCTCGTGAGCTCCCCGGCCGTTCGCATGCACCCAACCTTCCCATGTGGTAACACATGAGTCTTTGATGGTGTAAAAATGGCTGCAGTTTTATTCACATAACATGATCAAACATCGCATCAAATTTACAGGACTGCTCCCACTTACAATCGTCCTTTTCATACCTCCAGCATGCTGTGTTGCTGCATTTACCAGGATTCCCTCCCGCGGTAACCTTTGGTCTGTTGTTATGGGGAATTCCATCCAGCCTCCCCTACTATCCTGTTCCCTGGAAAGGTTTCTTCCTACTACTGACTCTATCTGGCAGCCACCATATGGGGCATATATCCCTCCATGTCTTGCTTGCCTCAGTCTATGCTTGGCCGGGTTTGCATTCTTTCCCTGAAGCCTTCATCATAGAGGAGCCAAGTATCTCCTTGAAATTATTGCTGCGCCTTTTCCACTTGTTGTTCATGCAAAAATAGTGCTGCCACGCTTTACGGGAACTTTTCAACAGATACGCTTGCTGGTGTCCTAAATGCACATAGCCAATGGCAAAGGCTCATAACCTCCTCTGGCCCCCCTGCCCTTATACCCTGGTGGCGTTCCCCGAGGGACCCCTGCCAATTAGTCCTTTTAAACCATACTGACCAATCAGCGCTCTGAAATTTCCCAGGCTTAGGTCCTTCCCACACGCAGGTTCTGCCCCTTGGTAGGGGTTTGTCGTGGGTCCGGTTGCATCTCCCCAGCCCATGTGCTATCTCTGAAATATGTGGTGATAATATTAAAGCAATTCTTATTTAATTTGCTGAGTGTCAAAGCTGTATAAGACTCAAAGGTTATATCATATAACTAGAGAGTCTAGCACTAGCAAGGCTATTTAACCCTGCTCGGTCATACCAAGCATTATTAATTCCGGTGCACATTACATTTGCCCGTGGTGGTGGTTACAGGGTTTTTATTAAAAATGTATCAATTGCCCAAACAATGGGGAATAACACTTGCAAACTGTTTTTGCACTCATTTTGCATCCATCATTACCCACTTTACATGATGGCACTCACTTTTACCAGCAACGAAAAGGTAGTAACTTCAAGACCCTGGCCAGGCTGCTGCCAGGGACCATATGCCCCAAGAGATCCTTCAAATTGAAAGGTATTTGAGTGAAACTGCATATGAGGTGGAGGATATATTGGAGAATTTTGTACAGTACTACACCACTCTTTACACTTCACACACACCTCTGGACCCAAATCACTCAGCGCACTTTGAATTTGATCGTATTGTGCTGGGGTGGCTGGAGGGGCCAGATAACAATCTGCCGCTGCACCACTCACTCTAGAGAAGATCATGGAAGTGATCTCTGGTCTTCCTACTTGCAAAGCTCCGGGAAGCGATGGCCTCCCCACAGAGCTCTACAAGGCCTACTCTCCTCTGTTAGTCCCCAGGTTGCTACAAGTTTATAACGAGGCACTCTCGGCGGGCTCTAGCACTCCCTCCTTCAGAGAGGCCACGATTATCACCCTATTAAAACCGAGAAAGACCCCTTCACAGTAAGACTTGTACCATCCGCTGTCCCTCCTCTATGTGGATGTAAAAATACTTACAAAAGTGCTGGCTAATCAGCTATTATTGCTCCTCCCAGACCTGGCCTTATTCGACCAGGCGGGCTTTATCCCTAGGAGATCTACATCCCATAATCTCTGAACCATTTTTACGGTGCTACACCAACTAAATCCACACCTTTCTGGATGGGACCAAAGCATTTGACTCTTTGGAGTGGACGTTTCTCCTTGCTGTCCTTTTGAGAATGGGCTCCCCCTGAGCTTTATAAACTGGATCAAATTCCTATACCGTGAACCCACTGCCATGATTAGACTGAACGGTCTCCTATCATCACCCCTGCAAATCAGTAGGGGCACATGGTAAGGGTGAAAACACACAACATAGACCAGGAACTGATAGAATCATAATTCGTGATGGGTAATAGGTACAGAAGTTGAGAAGTGTAAGATAGGGCACGAACAGTGTGTGTAAAACTGCCCTCACACACAGCAAGCTGTGTCATGCTTCATCATAGGGCCTGCTAAACACCCCCGCGCTAGCCAACGCTGGGGGTGGAGCAATAGGGAGGGAAAACAAACACAAAAAAAAAAAAGTGAACAATTTGTGTGGGATCTAAGAGGTGAAAAAATGTGGCAGAGAGTAATTAAAAACTGGTAACAGTGTATCCCTATTCTATCTTTAATGGTGGGCACACTGTCCAAATGTAGAAGATGGTCCCTATCGGGCCAGTGGGTGAAGGTAATGGCTACTAAATACCAGAGCCCTACCCCCCCACTCTGCTAAGATGTCGACATGTTTCAGCCGGATCAAACTATTACCCCGGCTTTCTTCAGGACTTTCACCTGAGCAATCCCAGCATGGATAAAAACCCTACCTCCTTATAATCCAGGGGTAAGGAAACACAGGTACCTTGTTTAGATGCACACTCTGGTACAGAGAGTGAAGGAGCCCCTTGCTCTCAATAAGGAACCTGTAGAAGATAAGATTAAAAGAAAGCACAAAAGGAAGATAGTGAAGTGCAGGGTGCAAAAATACAGTGCCCTATCTCATAACCCAATCAATGTGAAGGGTGACCCTCCCACACACTGAACATATACGTACATAGACCATACGTTATATGCAATACCCACAGTCACGTTAGAAAATATCATGATCCTAAATACGTCTAGCCAGTAGGCTAAACTTGAGTAGCAAAACCCCTATACAATCCTAGGTGGTTGTGCCTTGGTGAATGGATCAAGAAAACGTAAACACATAGCATTATGAAATAACATAATGTGCAAAAATAGTCAAATGTCTAAGTGCTATGCACCATGCTCCCCATGACTATATCCAAATTAAAAACACAAACCTTCAAAAGGAGACATCTACCCTCATATTCCATAAATGGAATCTTACCGAGTTTATCAATAGGTCAAACTTGAACTGGCGGGGGGACATGTGCAAGTAGCTCCCTGTTGTCACACTCTAAGTTTCGACAGGGAAAGAAATTGAAAGGTAGAGAATCGGAACAAGTTGTACACTGAATCACAGGAAGGGAGATCTAATGTATATTAGCGAAAATGGCAAAACCAAGGTACGGTGTTTAGGAAAAAGCCCCACAGATCCATGTGGTTACAGGGGGCTTCAAAACCGGGACCCCGGCATAATGGAGCTGCCATGAGACACACAACTGGTAACATAGAGTGCCCAAAGAGTAGCAATCTATATGATATCTGTTGTGCATGGAGCAGGATCAAAGCGAGTAAATATGCGTTCAGCTCGACTGCCCAGTGACACACAGTTAAAGAGAATATCACGTAGGCATTAAATAGAGTCGCGTGCTACACATGGTAAGGGTGCCCACTCTCTACTGTTCTAAATACATTGGTGTCAGAGCCACTGGCGTACGCAATGCCACAGTTGCACGCGGTAAGGGGCGTGGGCTTCACGTCGCGGAATTTGATTGTCTCCCTCTATGCGGATGACATTATGCTCTACCTTAGTGAGCCTGCCAGCAACTTGGGTGCCGTGGTTAGGGAGGGGTGCTCCCAGGAATCTACAACAACTGGAACAAGTCCATTGTGTTTCCTCTTATTCCAGGCACCCAAACAGGTGCCATAGACTAACGCCTCTCATAGTGAACAACGTCTGTAAAATATCTTGGGGTCTTGATTAATCAGGACACAAACACTTAACATCGGAGAACTATGGTGTGATGGCTTTGGCACAAATTGAAGACGAAGTCGCCAAATCGAGGGGACTGACCTTGTCCCTGGCAGGCAGGTTTGCCTTAATGAGAATGGTTGTCCTACCTAGATACTCTACTTATTCTACAATGTCCCCATAATATTGACGCAAACGTTCTAAAAAACATTTAAGTCCCTAATGATATCCCTGGCCTGGTAGGGAACGCAACCCAGAATTCATTGGGAGGTGTTGATCCTCCCACATGAACAGGGTGGGCAGAGTGCCCCTGATTTTGAACAATATTATTACTGTGCACTGGCACAATTTGCCCACTTTGGCTATGTCCCCCACAGCACATGACACATGTGGCAGAAGAATACGACACAGCACACCCACATACGCTATGTTTGATGTTGGGCCGGCCTCCAAAGCTGTCATCAACCTTTGACCCACTGCCAATTTATACAACTCACTGAAGAGATGCAGGTACTCCATAGACTACAGGCTTGGGGTATACGCAAAGCCAGCGACATCTTCCAGAGTGGTACGTTCCTTGACCGCATAGGCATGGAGGGCAGAGAGCCCTGCTCAGTGATGGGAACGCTTGTGTATCTCAGACTACCTGCTTTGTGCAGGACACACTATCCCTCCTTTCCGCAGGAGACCCCGCATGTAAAGCGTTGGAGCTACTTATTGGCAGCAGACACTCTACAGTACAAACAAACAGAAGCCTCATTAGCACAGCCCAAGGCTAGGATCCGAGGGGTAACTGGCATAGGGTCTGTTAACTGACAAGGAATGAACATATTGCTGTGAACAAATATGAAGTTGTCCCCGAATGGCAACTGCGCCTTGTACATTTCAAATATCTGCATCAACTATACCATAACCCCCTGAGTGTGGCTTGATGGGGTGGGGTGGGGAGGGTGGACGGGTGGAGACCCGTCCTGCTGTAGCTGCAGAGCCCCATCGGCAGACGTTATGCACCTTGTCTGGTACTGTACATGTATCAGAGAGTGCTGGTCCGAGCTGTTTACCTGGCTTTCAGGCATGTTACAGCCATCCCCGAAAATGGCACTACTGGGATTCCCATTGACGTAAAGAAAGATCTGGCGCTTCGTCTCCCTTGCTCTGCTCTTGGCGAAGCGTCAGGTGGCCTGCGTTTGGGCCAGAGATAAAACTTATACAGTGGAAAAATGTGGAAGGACATGGTGTAGCGATGCCAACTGGAGCTATACTATTCTACGATCCCAGCAGATAGCCGGCCAAGGAACTTTTGGAGCCTGCTGTAAACATATTTACTGTATGTGACTGCTCTAGATTGACTAAATGATGATGGGACTAGAGCTGGGGTGAGAAGCTGGGCTCGTTGTTATCGTTTGATTCTGCAACATACTGGTGTGTCTGAGTTTGATCCAATATTTACATGCCGCTGTCCCCAGGAGAGACCAATATGTTATTGTCTCCTTAGAAACTGTTGTATTGTAAAAAAAAATTGTACCAGGAGGTGGTAACTTCAAGTGTGAAAGCATGAAAAATAAAATGTAGGCCTGTTTTATACTACTGTGTACACGCGGAAAGGCCCTTGGAAATCTTCAATATGCATTTTCTGCTTGCATCTGAATGTCCATGATCTTTTTTTGTTTATGCACTACCCAATTCTCTTACACTAAGAAACAAGGATTGTAAATCTGGACCATCAGGTTTGGATATGTTCTTTCGTTCTCACCCTGGACAGAGTAAAATCTCTGACTGATTTGGACATGTCTGAAAAGAAAAAAGGGATCCAACCCAGAGCCAATCCTGTATTCCCACCTCAGAAAGGTGGTGAAGTGTTGGGTGATGGGTCTTGTCACTTGCAGCAAATAAGTCAAAAAGTATCAGAGGTGTAGCTGCACTTCAGACCGCTTGCATTATAAGTTCATCTCAGGTGCTGATGACAGATGATTCAGGACCACGTTAAGGGCAGATGTCAACTTGAGGGCTGGGGCAGAAGATTACTGGTCTCAATGAAATGTGTGAGCTGTCTGTTGTTGCATAGGCCTTTAAATTAATGTAACCACGATGTGTCTCATTGTAAAGGGCAGGTAGTTCTGTTTGTTTCAAAGACAGGATTCTTCAGCCGCGGTTTGATATAGGAAACTTTGAAATTACTGGTGCCTGTTTCGAAAGATAAGCTGAGTATGACTTAATTCAAAGTGGGACATGCAATATAAAAGGAAAAACCGCCTGCCTGAAAAGGTATTTATTGAAGCAAAGCTATAAGTCAAGGATAGGGCACAAAAACAGCGATGTCACATCCCCCCGGAGAGGAAGTAAAGTGTGCTCAAAGCCAGGAGGGCAAAAATTCTAAGGGCGCTATTGACCTGAAACCATAATTATTAGAACAAATATATCAAATTTATTATAACAATTCTCAAAGTACAAAAAGCATAATTAATATACATTTAATAAAGATTCTACAATGTACAAAAAAACATTCCAAGAAATCCAGGTGCAACACACATACTCAAAACCAACTCGTACTCTCAGCCAGATTCATACGTATACGTTCAAGCATACACAAAATTCACACGTGGTCCACTGCATCAAAATCCGTTGGTCTCCCCCAGAAGATCTTTAACACTGTAGTACATACAATAAACCACAATTTGCTGAATAATTCATGTGTAGTAACCTACAATCACCCTTTCACTATATTTTTCCATTGGGTGAAAGAGAGTTTTTCGCAAGATTTCAAGAGAACCTCAGAAGAGGCCACAACTAGGTAGTGTTGGAGGAGAGATGATGACCAGAGGTCTCCAGCGCCGACGCGCGTTTCGTTGACTGACCCAGCAAGTAGGTCACACCTTCTTCAAGGCGTAGCAGAAATGGGATGCAAGGCGAAAAAAAGGGGGGCGCCTGGGAAACCTGAGGTAAAATAGGTTCAGTAAGGGATGACTAAATGTCCAGGGACAAACAGGTGAGGTATGAGATAAAGGAAGTCCCGGAGGGAGATGTAATGGCAGGGAACCAGCTGGACTTCCGCTAGGTAGAGGAAATCTGAGGATAAAGGCCACCAGGGCATGGGATATCCAGGTGGGATGGAGATGACCAACCATATAAGACCCGAATAGGGAGTCCTCTCGCGTGGGGCCGGTCCCGTGCTTCGAATTATCCCGTCTGAATCACCAGAAGCTAGGAGGGGAGCACGACGGCTCCTCCAATGTTTGTAGGACCTAATTCAAAGTGGTAAATAACCACAAGAGTAAACTGTAGACCAAAGGTGGACATTGCTGCTACTAGATATAACAATTATCATTAAGATATGATTTGATAAGGTAAACTAACATTCGGGTGATACATTTAATATGCTACAAAACAACAATCAATGAAGACAGAAAAACATTTAAAGGAGAAAAAAATATGTATTTTGAATATAGAACATAGACAACTGTATAATGAGTAAGCTAATATGTCTATACATGGTCAGTGTGAAAAGTGAACTCCTCGTAATGGCGAACAAGAAAACAGCAAACGCCTTGGAAGCTTCCCATCATCTTTGTACTCTCAACTGCCTACCTGAGTTCAGTTTATTCTTCATGTCCTGACCATGACCCTATAATCAGAAGAGGGTGGAAACGCTGTCCACACGCACAACCATAAAGAGTTCCAGAAAACTATTGATGATGCAAAGTGCAGTGGACTGATTGCTCTGAACTTTATATATATTGCCGCTCTCTGCAATTATTGTGTTACATAGCCTGAAGCCATTTTTGTTGGATCACTCTTTCCGGAGGTTTTCTAGTTTGGCAGCACACGTGTACCCAAGAGAGTCATAGGACATCAATAATCGGGTGGGCAGTTTTCCCCAGAGTATGAGTTGGGCATCTTAGAATGGGGAACAATACACTAATAATGCATGTTATTTCTCCCTCTGTGGTGAGTCAACAGTGCTACATGCGTCTGTGATTTGCAGCAGGTTTCACCTACTGCAAATTGTGAGAACAAACAACTACGATTTTCACCCAAATTGTATTCTTGTTTTGGGCACAAATGAGAATTTGCGCAAAAAATTGGATGAGCAGCTTCTCAGTAATCAGTACCATTTTCTTTAGTTTTTGGACCTATTTTATAGTTTTTCAGCAGAAGATATAAACCCAAACTCAGAAGCGGTTCAGACTTGTAGAATGTAAAAATTCGAGCAAATCCTACAGATCTGCCGTTGCCCGGTACACATTAAGCTTGAAGGCCAGGGGTCACAAAATCAGTGCTAGGGGTAGCAAAGGGCAACCCAGGGGTCGCAGCTGCGACGCCTGGCGACCCCTAAATGACATCCAACTCCTGCCCATGACATGCTATTGAACGAGAGATTCCTAAACCAACACGTGATGGCTAATCAGGTTAAGACTTTAGAAGTGGCGTAGACTCCTGGGGGCAGATTTACAAGGGAAGTGACTCAGTGCGCGCCGCAAGCCATTTGGCTGCGCCACACTCAGTCACTTTCAAAGCACAGGGATGCGACATATTTACAACAATATGTCGCATCTCTGTGCTTCCGCCTGCACTGGCGCACAAACTGTGCCATGCGCCGGCGCAGGCACCCTTGCACCGTGCTGCAAGGATGCCTGCGTCGTGGGGAGATTGTTTTTGTGCAGGAAGGGGCACCTTCCTGCACAAAAACAATGAATTGAGGTGATTTCCTCTTCCAATGTGTGCTGTAGAATGCAGCATGCATTGAAAGAGGTAAAAAATGGGGAGAAATGAAAACATTTCTCCTCGTTGCACCTCGCTACGCCACCCCTGGCGTAGCATTCTGACGCTTTTCCAGAATTATAATTGCTCGTAAATCTGGAAATGGATCAGTGGACATGGGTGTTGCGTGGGAACACCCACAGCAACACCTATGTCACGCCCCTAACATGCAAATTGTTGCGTGACTGGGGGCGATATTTACAAGCACAGGTTAAGCCACTTAGGGCGGCTTTACCTGTGCTTGTAAATATCACACAGCAGGTTGCGCCCCTGGTGCGTCACGCAACGTGACGCACCGGCGGCGCAAGGGGCTTGTAAATCTGCCCCCTGGTATTTACTGCAAAGCATCAACCAAAGATAATTAATATTATTTCGTGTATACAACCCTGGACTCCCATTCTACTATGCAATTTTGTTACTTTATATCTACTATGTTTCTTCTTGTTCTTTGTCTCATTTTGTATGCTTAACCTCTTATATGTACAGTGTTCACTATTTACATCTATACTTGTTTAACTGTCTGCTTCTCTGTACAGCACTCTGATACCCTGACGGGTCATGTTCGCGCTATATAAAACTTCTCAAATAAATAAATCCTAAGATATTTTAAGGTTTAGAGGATGTTCCTTCCTAAAAGAAAGCACATTTTTCATGGTGCATAGAAATCTCCCTCTATTTCATAAAGGACCTCAAACTGACTTTTACTGACCAGTTATAGCAAATACACAGGCACATAATTTACATTGTTTTCACACAGTGTCAACAAGAAAGGTGGTTATATGGAATTGGTGCCACAATGTAAAATATAAATCCCGAAGCACATGGAAGTGCTCTAACATTTGCTTATTTCGGGAGGATTGTGTTACTGTGTGAACTTTTTAACCTTCCAAGAAATTACCCTCTGTTTACTTGACACATTTGTGTGGAATCAGCATGGCCTGAAAATAAATACTAAAAAGTGAATCTTTAGCAAGGCTAGACTAAAAATGTTGCTGTTTCTGCAAAAGTGTTTTTATTACTTTTCTCATACGAGACAACAAATAGTATTCCCACGTTCCTGCATACTACCTGAGCACCCCAGCACCTTCACACTAGGTTCTTCTTGCATTTACACAATATTATTGTAGGTGAAAGGTGTTTAATTGTATGTCTCTCTCTGCTTCCATATAGTACTTGTATTTGTCAATGTTTTTTTTCTCATAATTACATTCTCAGAGATTATGATCCAGATGTAATAAAATAAACCCCAATTATAGGTCTTGCATGATAGTGCGATCCCAGAGAGGAGAGTGGGAGCTTAATGCAGGCAGTACCTCTTTCAAGTGAGTGAAAAACTCAATCCTGTCTAGTGTTCACAATAAAGTACTATTGTTTCAGAGTGATCTCTAGAATGCACAAACATTCTCGCCCACAGTGCATGTCAGGTGGCAGTTGCCATTAGGTTATTAAGGGGATCCATCTCCGCCAATTTCAAAAGCATTCCCTAACCAAAGGTTGCTTGTTTTTGTGAACACTTGTTACTGGTGAGGGAAGGATAAGAAATGATGGTGCAAACCTAAATCCCGGTGAGTGTAATTGTGGGCGAAATGGGAAATTATAACAAGGGAATATCCCTCATTAATTAGGGCAAGGGCTTACTACTCTTGACCTCTCTTCCTCCACTAGTCCCCCATTGTTTCTCTGTTTCTACTCTGGTCTGAACCACTTTTTGTTTAACTTTTATTCAGGTGTATTTATGTGACTAATAAGGAATAAGTTTAGTTACAAAGTAGTTGGGGACATTACACAATGGGGGGTTTACAGTAGATAGCACAGAATAAGTGGGAGGGGTAGCGCGAGGAGCAGGTATACAGATTCAAAGGTGGACGTTTATAAAGGAGTGGGTATGGGTGCTTAGATGAAGCTACAGAGTGCTGGGACAGAGGGTGGGTTTGGAAGTAGTGGTAGTGGCCAGTCATCCAGGACTCGTAATATATATATATATGTTCATTAAAAATGTTACAGGGATGTTATAGTTAGGAAATAGAATTAAAATAAACCTTAGAAATTCACTGACAAATTTAAGGTTACAGGGACGTTATAGCTAGGCTTAGATTTCACTCATACAAAACCATTGAAATTCAGCAGTTATAGTTAACTGAGTTAACTATAACTTACGCCCCCGCAATGCACTGCCTATGACCTCACATATTACATCACTGATGACATGCTCAGTGACATCACTGATGACATCACTGATGACATCTCAAATGACATCACTGATGACATCATCCAGTGATTGTGAGTGTTTTCTAAAGGTTTATGAGTATTAAACATATATAGTAAGGTACTACAAAAGTTAAATTACTATTGTAGGAAGCCGGCTCTGTACAAAGTGTACCAAAACCATGTATGCAGAGAGTCCAGTGAATCCCTTATTGGTTTACAGAGGCAAAAGTAGATAATACTAACACTCTATTTGTGGTAGTGTGCAGTGGCGTAACGAAATTTGAGGGGGCCCCCCTGCAAAGTGCATGGAGGGGCCCCCTTCTGGACTTACTTGGGAGTTCTCAGGCCAGGGTACTGCGCTGAGGGGGCCCCCTGGAGCTCGGGCCCCCCTGCACTGCGGGGGCTGCAGGGGCCTTTGTTACGCCACTGGTAGTGTGGGCGAGCAGTTAGTCTTATCAAAGGGGAGTGCTAAGCATTTGTTGTACTCACAGAGGAAATAAATGTGACACACAATCAAGAATAAATCCGAGACCAATTTGTAAAAATAGCATATATTTTTATATAATTTTTCAGACCTAAAGCTTCATTCTACAGTAAGTACATTTAAAGTTATGAATTTTTAGAGTTTGCAAAAATCAATCACATTTTTGCGCAATTACGCACCATTGAAATCAATGGGGAAAAAGACGAAAATGCATATGAAATTGTACAGTCAACTTTCAAGGTTCACCTCTCAGATCTCGGTAGTTAGTGGGGCCAGGTCCAATGTTACACCAGTGGATTCTTGGGAGAGGCCTGGATTTGGCCGAGAGCAGGGTGCTAAGGTCGTTGGTAGCTGGTAGCTGGTGCGCTAAGGGAGATGGGGCCACTTGAAAACATAGTGCACAAAGGGACTTACAGGTAAGTCCGAGGGGGCCCAGTCAAGGGAGCAGGTCGCAAGGGCCTCAGGACAAGGAGAGCACAGCTGGATCACTATTATCGAGCCGGTCAGGCCGCGTGCAGAGCACATAGGTCAGCCGACAAGATATCCTCATGGTCAGGAGCAGGCAACTTGGAGAGATGATTTTGGGAGAGTTGGGACACTTACAACATGGGTCTTGATGTCCCTCGATGGGTGCTTGCTTCCTGGGCAGATGGAGTCCGGAGGGGACTCCTCGTCTCGGTGCAGGTTTCAGGGGGTCCGGTACCCTGGGTATTAGTGCAGCATGGCTCCAGTAGGTCCTGGTGTCCTCCAACTTGGTGGGAGGACAGATCTGACCCTTCGGAGTTGGTGTACCACTTTTGGTCTGGGTGCTGCATCGAAGTCGCCGGAGAGTAGCAATTCGATAAGACCAGAGTCTGTGCTTCAGTGCCTGCTGTCGCAGGGGAGCATAGCCTCTTCTCCAAGGGAGGTTCTTTGGCAATTTGTCAAAGACTGGAGGTTCTCCATGGTTCTTGGAGTCCTCACAGTGTCAAGGCGAGGTAGCAAATCACAATTGTCGAGTCCTTCAGGCAGTAGGCAGGGTTTGGCACCACTTTCTCTGCTGCAGGGCTTCAGTTCTCAGGCAGCAGCTCTTTTTTGACAGTGTTTTCTTCTTGTCTATCACATCTAAAATTCAAGGTCCAGGGATGCCACCTAAATACTACATTACCATGTCGACTCTTCGGTTAGTTTTCTCTGCACCACTACACGCAGCCTGCAATGGCAGTGTGCCTGGTCTTGGTGAGGTGTCCTTGGGGTGACACAATTTGTGCTGCAGCCCCAGTGGACCCTCTTCAGTACCCATGCCCTAGGTACCAGGTGTAACATTTACTAGAGACTTACAGGGGTGGCTGAAGTTGTGCCAATTGTGGTACAGTTTTGGGAAAGAGATCTGGCACTGGGAACGTGGTTATGGGAACCGAGTGCACAAAAGCAGCCCAGCACTTAGAGCACCAGGAATCATCACCCCAAATAACAAAAGTGGTACCACCTCAAATACCAGATACAGACCTTACTTTAACAGATATAAATTATAACTCTGGTCCTCCACTAGAGGTATCTAAAACAACAAAGGAGATACTTCAATTATTTAATAGCACTCCAAGTAACATCTCTGATATTGTGGAAAATCTCTTGCATTCTCCGGAATTCCCACTGTTTAATACTTTGTAATCCCCCAATAGGCAAGATGCTATATCCAGCACACTCTTCACACTACAAAGGATTCTGGAGACATTATTGGCCCTCTTAGAAAATTATATGGAAAATTCTGACCAGATCTTGGAAACACATACGGGAATACACCAATACCTAGTGGACCAGAAGTGAAAAAAACAACATAAGCAAAATCCTCAAACTCAAATAGGAAATAAAGATAAAATTAAGGGAGAAAAGGAGCAAGGCCATAAAGCATCATTTGAAGATCATTTATCAGCCAAGATACAAAAGGCAACTTAAACGGGCAGAACCAGCCTGAAAGAAGAGAAAAGTAACAATACTAAGGATGACAAAATCTACTCCCTCCGCAAATTTACTTATGGACCCGTAAGGGAAAATAACCCACATGATGTCATCCTTCCCAATTTTCAATCAGAGAAGATTGCAAGAGTCACCAAACCAAATAATAAATAAAGAAATAATGACGTCACCGGGAACATCAGATACAAAGAAGTCAGGGTCTACACCAAAGAGAAATAAAAATAAAAATAAAAGAACTAAAGGGAAAACCAACAAGAAAAGAGCAAAACGAAGATTCCTGAAACGAAAGGCACAGAAATTAAAATTTCTACAGTCTCTCTCTCCGAACAGGAAGTCTCTGTAAATATAAAAATGTTAGATGCACAAACTTCTATGTTCCCAGAGTCTATGTAAAATAAAGATCACCGATTACCGTTTGACAGAAAAGAAGATCAGAAACAACTAAATCCTTTGGCACCAAAGTTTAAAACCATAAAATCTATAAATGATCATCAGTTTACGACCAACTCAGAAGGAGAAATCCCATCAATCTCAGAAAATCCCAGAGGAAAGGGGCTGCAGATCCACTATTGTACTCTGGAAATAACAGACTTATTCCCTCTGGGGAATGACCCACTGAACCATGGAAAGATCTTAAATCTACTCCACAAGATCCATTCACTCCACTCTCTAACAACATAGAAATAAAATTAGTGGCTTTTCTGAATAAATTTAAACCTACTTTGGCAACTGTTGAGTTTTGGTCCTATGTGATCCCCTCCATAATTCTAAAAGAGAGCGATACTCTTCACTTAAATGGATTCGACGTAGTAGGAGTTAATCAAAAAGAAGATGCATTAGAGCAAATAAACGCAATAGAGAGAAATGAGAGCAAGAATCAACATCATTATCAAAAAACCTTTGGTTCCAAAGACTCATTAAAAGTTCCTGTAGGAAATGTAACTATCTCTATTAAAGATGGAGAGAGGCGAATCTGGAACAACAATTCAATAAAAGCAGAGACACCATCAAAGATAAATACTTGGTCCTGGATTTCCGGTAATCTGAATAGCAACAAACAGGGAAAGGCAAATAAACTCCCCTTTTAGCAGAAGTCTAAAAATTGCATCGTGGAACATCGCCGGTAAAGATTCAC
This sequence comes from Calotriton arnoldi, assembly GCA_963921515.1. Taxonomy (NCBI): domain Eukaryota; kingdom Metazoa; phylum Chordata; class Amphibia; order Caudata; family Salamandridae; genus Calotriton; species Calotriton arnoldi. The sequence goes on along the minus strand of CAWUFW010009337.1, from coordinate 536,382 downwards.
AAAAGTTACAACTAATCCTGGAAAACAACCCTCCAATAGTGACCCTTCAAGAAACATGGGCTTTAGAAACCTTTGACCAAAAAGACTACCTTATATATGATACTCTGGTGGAGGCCAAGAGAAGGGCCCACGCAAAAGGTGGACTTGCAATCCTATTAAGGGAAGAAATACAGCGGGATCTGAAAGTAATTAATATGTCTAGCACTAATGCCCAATGCATCAAGATCAAGCACTGGAAAGAAAGTTTGGATGTCACTCAAGATCTGCTAATTTTTAATGTTTACATCCCCCTAGGGCCCACATTTGACTCTTTAATGATAAAAACGCTTGAGAAAATAGAATCAGTAATAGAATTGAAAGTGTATCCTCTCGTAATTCTAAAAGGAGATCTTAATGGGAAAATCTCAAACGCACTCAAGGAAAAATGGGGGATCAATGAACAAGAGAAAGCATGGTCTATTCCAGTACCCTTGTTTCCAACAATGATAAAAGCAGATAAACGTGGGAAAATACTTCTCACTTCAGTGAGCGCAATGAATTGAGTCATACTAAACGGGAGAGTAGTAGGAGACGTCCCCGCTGCTTTCACGAGAAAAGATATCCTTAGCTCCTCAATTCTAGACTACATAATTTGTAGTCAGTATTTATCCAAAAATGTCCAATCTTTAAATATTACATTTACACAAGAAAGTGATCATGCAATACTGTTTTTGAAAATTGAAGTTTTAATACAGCCTACTTTCCCATGGTCCTTAATGCAAGTGAATGGCACCGCCGAAATAGAACAGAAAAAAGGGCGTTTAACATGGAACTTCAACACTATTAACAAAATGAACAATGCAATTACCTGCACGCAACTAGACCATTACAAAAATCCATCTGATCCCATAACAAGATACGAAAATACTGTTTCTACTGTTGTGACTACCCTTCAGGAAATATCTAATTGCCAGGAAATGGGTACTAGGCATCCAAAAAGAAAGAGTCCAGACTATGCAATAACTAAGCTAAACAAATTGATCAGATAGTAATTTCAGCACTATTCGGCGATCACACAGAAAGAAATTATAAAACTAAAAAAGTTCGCAAATGGAAAAAAGAAAAAATCCGCCAAGACCTAAAGGACAAAAACTGGGTTGACTTGCAAACAGCAGTAAAACAAAAAGTTATCAAGACATTTTGGAGCACAATTGTTAAAGAAACGGGAACAAGAAAATGCCTGCAAGCTTCTCCAGTTTCATCACTTGACTGGGAAAAATATATTTGTGAATTATACAAAGTAAATATGAGCTCTGAAAAATCAAGTAAATACATTCATAGGAAGATAGAAAAGAATCAGGATACTTTAGCACCAACAGATGGGCAAATAGCTCGTTATATAAAGGCCACTAGATCTTCCACAGCAATGGGACCTGACAAAATTCCGATTAAAGCTCTCCAAAGCAACACAGAAGAGTGGAGCAAATTTTTAGCCACCCCTATACTCCTATTTTTACGCTTCCGGAAAAATTCCAAACTCATTGAGGGGGGAGTATCATGATTCTTCTCTTAAAAAAAGGCTCTAGGTCAATTCCCAGTAATTATCGTCAAATCGCCTTACTGGATGCTGCCGGGAAGATCTTCACGGCTAGCGTTCTGGACCAACTGAAATACTGGGCCTTTTCTAGAGGAGTGATTCCAATGACTCAAGCTGGATTCCACCCAAAATACTCACTAACAGATAATATAGCGGCATTACCAACGATCATAGGCAAATACGTAATGTTAAAATCACAGGTCGCCTACTGTGTATTCGTCGACTTCACAACTGCTTTAGACAGAGTAGATAGACCTACACTCTGGAAGAAGCTAGAGAAGTTAGGAATACCTGATAACCTTTTAACGATAATTATATCACTACATACAGAAACATGGAGCAGAGTACAAATGGGGGGAGAAAAGGTATTAACCCGATCAATAGCCACTCCTAACGGATTAAAGCACGGCTGTCTTCTGGCCCTGCTTTTATTTTCCCTTTTTACAAATTAACAATTTTCACCCAAAAATAGCATCCAGCAATGTCCATATTTTGATGTATGCTGATGGTGTTGTTATACTAGATCTTAAACCAATCGGCCGACAACGAAATCTAAATGCATTAACTTGCTACACAGAAGAAAATGTCTTAATGACAAATATTTTTAAAACAAAAATTGTAAAGGACAAAAACAATTCTCTCATTTTAATTGGACACTTGGGGGTAAACCAATAGAGGTAGTTAAAGAATATACCTATTTGGGGAGAATCTTTTCACAAACCTTACAAAACTCCTCTCATCTCCAGCATATAGGCCTCAAAGCAGACGCCTATATTGGCGTGCTGAAGCAGCCATATTCTTCCTCTGGGCATAGACATTTTCACTCTTTACTAGAGGTGTACCATCTGAAAATACCTTCTATCTTATCTTATGCTTTAGAATATACACTAATCAATAACTGCCAAGCAGTAAAATAAGAAAAGGGAACTTGCTTCATAAATTGATAAAAGCCAATCAAACAGTTCCAGCCCAAGCATTAGGTCTCGAGCTATCTTTAATTAGCTCTTATGCTAGAGCCATCTCCAATATAATAGGATGGGCTTATAATCTCTTACACGCCGATCCTTGATCTTTAAGGAGCATACTAAAACTGGAGAACTTTAAAAACGAGTTGTTGCAATATACGTTCAATAAGAATCTTATTATAGCATTAAATCTCTCACACTGCAAGATATCACTTTTAAAATCTTGGACCCCGCACAACTGAGGTTATTCTTAAAAATTCTGACACCAAGAATAAGCCACGACCTTGATGTCAAACACTGTTCTCAATTAAAACAGTATGCACAGTATGCAGATACAGTAGAATATAAATCTCAGCAAGGATATTTACGTTTTACATTAGTCCACAGGGTCCGGCGCTGTATCATCTTAATGTGACTAGGGATTTTACAATTAAAAGTTTTTATAATGAATTGGAATAACTGTGACAATACTACAGGTATAAGCGATTTGTGTAATGGAAGAGCGCAAGATTTATGACATGTACTGTTTGTATGTCCAAATTCGACACTGGTAGAGGCCAGACGTCGGTATTTAAAACCCATCTGTTTTAGATACAATATATTCACAGTATAAGGTCTTATAATGCTTTGCAAATATCCACCTAATGAATACGTCTGTCATAATCTGGTTAATTTTTAAAGAGTTTCTTAAAAATCTTTTAAAGTAGATATATTATCACTGGTTTTGTAAAGAAAATCAAATTGTATTTTTAACTATTTGTTGACCTCAGTAGAGGTCTAAATCAAATTAAATAAAAATCCTGAAATCTTGAATTTTGGTTAGCAGGGACCCAGTGCACTTACAGTTCGAAATCACATCAGGCATCATGGAGAAAGTAGTGGCTAACAATGTCAAAAGAGACAATTTCCTATATGGACCCCCCCCCCCCAAACGAAAGAGGATGAAACTAACTTTTCCCTAGAGAGTCTTCATAGTCTAAGTGGAAGAACCTGGAAAGGCCATCTGCATTAGCATGGTCAGTCCCAGGTCTGTGTTCCACTGTAAAGTCCATTCACTGTAGGGATATGGCCCACCTTAACAGTTTGGTGTTTTCTCCTTTCATCTGCATGAGCCATCTGAGAGGTCTGTGGTCAGTTTGTTCAAGGAAGTGAGAACCATACAGGTATGGTCTCAACTTCTTCAGGGAACAAAACACAGCAAAAGCTTCTCTCTCAATGGCACTCCAACGCTGCTCTCTGGGGAGAAGCCTCCTGAATAAGGTGGTCATGGCCATCATCATACTTCTGGGATGCGACCGCTTTTATCCCAAGTTCAGAGTCTGCACTATTAACTGCTTGGTATAATCTGGAGCTTTTAGAATGGGTGCTGAGCACTTTGCTTTCTTCAGGGTGTCAAAAGCCTTTTGAAGCTCACTGTCCAGCTAAACTTTTTGGGCCTTTTCTTGTAGGGCAGTTCTGTGAGGGGGTTCACAATGGACCCATATCCCTGCACAAACCTCTTGTAGTACCCAGTCAAGCCAAAGAATGCCCTGACTTGAGTCTGGGTGGTTGGAGCTTCCTAATCCAGAATTGTCTGATTTTGGGGCCGAACTTGTCCTCCACCGACAAGGTGGCCCAAATATACAACCTTGCCCTGCCCTATCTGTCACTTACTTGCCTTGATAGTGAGGCCTGCTCTCTACAGAGCCTTCAGAACCTTCCCAAGGTGGATCAGGTGATCCTGCCAAGTGGAGCTAATAACAGCAATATCATCCAGATATGCTGCACTAAAGGATTCCAATCTAGCAAGGACTTTATTCACCAATCTCTAAAAGGTGGCAGGGGCATTCTTCAATCCAAAGGGCAACACATTAAACTGGAAGTGCCCATCTGGGGTTGAGAATGCTGGCTTCTCTTTTGCTCCAGTGGTCAGACCTATCTGCCAGTACCCTGGTGTGAAATCAAAAGTACTCAGATATTTGACTGCCCCCAACCTGTCAATCAATTCATCAGCCCTAGGAATTGGATGTGCATCAGGTTTTGTGACTCGATTAAGGCCCTATAGTCCACACAAAACCTCAACTCTTTCTTTCCACCCTGGGTGTGAGGTTTGGGGACTAACATAGCTGGGCTTGCCCAGGGGCTCTCTGAGGGTTCAATGACTCCCAATTCCAGGATCTTGCTTACCTCAGCTTTGATGCTCTCTTTGACATGATCAGACTTCCGGTAAATTTTGTTTTTGACAGGTAGGCTGTCCCCAGTGTCCACTCTATTTGTGCACCAGTTGGTCTGACCAGGGGTCAAAGAAAAGAGCTCAGCATACTGATGTAGAACTTGCCTGCAATCAGTCTGCTGTTGGGCAGTGAGGGTGTCTGAAAAGACCATTCCTTCAACTGGCACGTCTTCAGGGTTGTTTGAGAGGAGGTCAGGGAGAGGTTCACTCTCTGCTTCCTGATCCTTTATCTGTGACAATGAGCATGGTCACTTCAGCCCTGTCATGATAGGGTTTAAGGGGGTTGACATGGATGACCCTTTTGGGTTCCTGAAATTGCCAAAGTCCACTAGATAAGATGACCCTCCCATTTCTCACAGGCTCCAAAACCCACACCCACTGCCCTGGTTGGAACTCCACTAGTGCAGCCTCTTGGTCATACCGGAGTTCTGGAGCTCTTGGCCGGCCTCCATGGTTTTCGTTGCCTTTTTCATGTACTCAGTCATTCTGGAATGGAGGCCATGCACATAATCCTTCTCAGATCAAGGGGGAGGGAAGAAGAAGCTATGGTCCATTCGGCTTCCGTATCTTAATGCAAAAAATCAGGGGGGAGAATGGACCGCTTGTACCTGTGTAACCAGGGTCACTTAGTTGTGGACCTTGCTTAAAAAAACCCTCATTAGCATACACAAGTGGTGGGCGGTATATCTTGATTCTCCACCTATGTGTAGCGAGACAGCATCATCATCGGGTTTTATTGTGGGTATGCTGACCTCCACCTGGAGGAATACCACTGGTATTACAGTAGCGTCCAGAGATAAAAAGAAGTGAATGTGGTGCTCAAGTGAAAATTATTTTAAAATTCCCTATACCGCCATGTAAGACAATTCTTTAATGGAATGGTGGTATGGAAAAATAAAAAACAAAGTGGTGCGTGTATAGATCAAGTTACCAATCTAGCGCACTCTTGAGATCATATCGGTGGTCGGCATGTTTCAGCCTCGTTGTCCAATCGATCTAGGGGCTTTCTTCAGGACCTCTAAATGTGTAGACGCACGTTGTGGCGACTACTTAAAGTGGGTTATTGACTTACCACTCTCGTTGTGTTGAGTCAGGTCATTAGTACCTGTAGCTCTGTAGGCCCTATTGAGGGCTTCCTCGGGGTGCCGGCGGGCTTTTGTAGACCGGCAGGAGCTGGTTCCTGACTTGTGCTAGCTCTGTGCGCGGGGCCTCTTAAGTACCTCAGGCCATAGGTACCAGGGTACCATTTACTAAGGACTTACAGAGGGTGCTAAAGGTTTTGCCGATTGGGGGAACAATTGTACAGTTTTGGGAAAGAGCTCTGGTGACCTGGTTAGCAGGAACTCAGTGCCGTTTCAGTTGAAATCACATCATTTACCAGGCAAAAAGTGGGGGTGACCATGTCAAAAAGGGGCACTTTCCTACAGCCTCCAAACACTGCCACCTATCCTTTACTCATTCTTTCTGTTAGTGAAGGCTGCCGCTTCTGCTGCCCCTGTTGTAGTATAAAACATCTTAACGTAAATCACAAAATAACTATGTGACCAAAATGATTGTCAAGAAAATAACTCTGCAAATCTGTAGCAAAAATCTCAATAATGTGCTGCACAACTTCCAATTTTGTTCTGCAAAATATTCTAATACAAGCTGCAATATCCTAAGGGAGTCTGATAGAGGGACAGATAATTAACCAGGCATTGCATGGATTCTAATAAGCATCGTTTTTGTGTCCTGTGCATCACCAGGAGTTTACTATGGTGGTGTCCAATTAGATAGTAGTAGTGCTAAGAACGATTAAGCAAAGGGTATCTTTAAGCCAGGAGTCTGGGTATGATAGACTAAGGGCATTTGTTGTTCAGAATTATCACATAAATTCCCTTTTAATGGCATAATAAACATCAGTTCATTTTGTTCATCTGATTTAAAGCCAATAGGACAATGCATACTCCATTTGCCAGCCATAGAAAAGAAGAGATGCTTTCATTTTTAGCCTCATAAATATTCTCATGAACTGTTGCTGCTGTATTTTGGTACTATACAATGTTCACTTGAAGACCTTTGCATCAAATACTGCATGCATTATTAAAGTAGGTGTTACAATACATTTGCCCCTCTGATTAGTCCTCTTTCAAATTCTAAATGGAAGCTTTTCAACAGGAAGAAGTGTAGACAGACAAACCCGGACCTTGAGATACAACATACGAATATGACATTTATGAGCAGGAAACTTTAGAGTTATGTTGGGACAGCCGTGCTTCATTTAGGACTGAGGATTGAGACCGAGAGCTCATTGGAGGAAACTCTAATATTTCGTACACCTCGGGCTCCGCCTTGTCACAGGTGCCCTGGTGTTCCCGCGCCTGCGTTTACTGGATGCAGAAATATCAGGGCCAATTTCACCATGAGGTAAAGCCGACTGGTAATATTGCAAGCGAATCAGCAAGGGCAGAGGGCATATGCACCACTGCGCCCCCGCCTCCCTCCTAAAGCATGCAGGAGCATACAACACTTCTCTTCGGGTAATACTTCACAATATGCTTTTTAGGTCGAGCATTCGAGACCTCTTGTATATACTTTAGTATATATTTATATGTGTAAGTACTTTTGTGGGCTCTGGAGATCAGCCCTAGGACTTGTCTGCTTCCGCTTAGGGACTTTTCTTTCTGTTTAAATGCCTCTATTTAACTGTCTTGATAGAAAACGACCAGCAGAGGTCAGTAAAATACCAGAATTGCTTTCTGCTGAGGGGCTTTCTTTTTAGGTCTCGCCTAGACAGCGCATGCGCTATCGCAAGACCTATAGTAAACACAGATATGGAGGGTAATTTCTCCTGTCGCTTGCCATTGGTTGATTCTGGCATTGGTCTTCTTATCTGGCTTATGGTTGGCTTTTGATCCGATAAGTTACTTCTGTTTTGCCTCCGTTTTGCAGGAAGCACCACCGACCAACTACAGTTTAGTTCCGCTGCTGGCTGTTATCTATTCATTTAGGGACTACTTGTTTTATAGCTTACCTCCTCATTATCAGCAGTTCTGCTGCCCTTCTTGCCCTATTTCCTGTCTCCTCCCGCCCCGCCCCCTCGCCCCTAGCTCTCGCGCCAGCAGCCGTAGAGCCGTCCCTTCCACGCCCTTTTCCATCTCCCACTGTTCCTCCGGTGCCGGAAGGGGCTCCCAGAGGGAGACCGGGCCTTACGCAATGCTGCCTCTCAAGCAAGGATTAAGGAGAGGTATTTGTCATGAAGCTCCAGCAGCAGCGGGAGCTGCACTCTGCGGTAACCCTGGCATCAACATAGCGTCTCCCCTTCCGCTTGACCAATCTGCGGCCGCCCCGCAAGCCAATGGAAGATAACCTTAGCTGTCCGTCAAATCCGGCTTCGTACCCTCACTCACAATGTCACAGGCACCGCGGCCTGTACCCTCACATCTCTGACGACCACTCGGTGCTCACACTGACTCTCTCCCTCAGTAGTGCGTCATCAGTGCCTTCCACGGCGACCCCCTCTTCCAATAGACCATCCACCCAGACCAGAAGCCCTCCTCCCCCCTTCACCCCACAGAAACCATGCCGCACTCTCATAACTTACATGCCGTCCTTTCTTACCCACACACCTGCACTCACACTGCCTCACATCTTCTGCATCCCACAGCGACAGTCTCTCTCCTATCCCAGGCATCCCACGCTGAGTCTATTTCAACTCCTGCATCCCACAATGACAGTGTCTCCCGCCTCATACATCCTACATTGACAGTCTCTCTCGTCTCCTGCGTCCCATACTCAGTGTCTCTCATCCCCTGCATCCCACACTGACAGTCTCTCTCATTTGCTGCATCCTACATGACAGTCTCCCACGCCTCGTACACCCCGTAATTACAATCTCTCCACACTGACGGTCTCTCTCGTCTCCTGAGTCCTGCACGCCACACTGACGCTCTCTCTCATGATCATCTCCTGCACTCCACACTGACGGTCTCTCTCATCTCCTGCCCTCCAAACTGACATTCTCTCTCGTCTCTTGGATCTTACGCTGGCAGTCTCTCTCATCTCCAGCACTCTACAGTGACACTCCTCTTTCATCCTGCATGTCTCAGCCACCTTTTAAATCATCTACGCGCTCCACCAGACAAAGGCACCACAAAGCTTTGCTGAGCTGCTGTAACTGTCAATGCCTAGAGCGTGAGCGTAAAAACAAATGTCTAGAGCTCGTGAAACAAACACCCTACAGTTGTAACTAACATGTCACAGCCTCGGACAACCGGTTACTTCAATTCACATGCATCTCATATCAACGCAATGCGTGCCTCGTGCTTCAGGTGTCACCCTCCGGTTCAGACACCAGCGACACACATTCTCCAACCTCATGCATTAAATGGAGATCCTACTGGTGTTGGACATAACTCTGCACTGGATAGGGTGTGACCTCTGCCAGTGGGCAACCAAGCCTCAATGGCCACTCGCACACCCTTGGGGACAGTGCAGAGCTGTGTTTTTCGTTGAGGGATCCCTGGGGTGCATGAGTCGCCACTGAGGCCTGGTAGCCCATCAGCATAGGGCTCCTAAGACGTATTATCTTTAGACAGATGCAGTGTTGACATCACAAGGAGATTCACCAATAGGCAGCGCCAAGACGTACAGTCCACGTGCGCGTTCAACAAATGATCTCAGTCATTCATCTAAAACAAGCATTTGCAATGCAATAGGTCTCGCATTTACGCAAGTTTGAGCTATTGATATTGTAAATAACAATGCCTTTTATTTTTGTTTTCGTTTTCAAAACATAAATAAAAGGCATTTTCATTTACACAATGCCAATAGCTTAAACTCGCGTAAATGCGAGACCTATTGCATTGCAAATGCTTGTTTCTATTTTTCTAGCAACTACCTCTATCACTTTAGCATTCTCTAGATTCCAGTCCATAGAAATTGTCTTCCACAAACACCCGTAGACAATAATATTTTTTTCAAATCTTGTATTTTCAGTTATATGACCACCAAAGGCCCTGATTTTCTATTAAAAACAGAGGTTTGGACTATACCATTTCCCGCTGAAAGGCAATATTTCTCTCCATTTGTTCCCATACCTGGCATGTCACGCAGTTTGGTGCTTACTTTCCCTCCATGTTAAAGAACAGTAGAAGTTTCTGCACCCAGGCTAATGTGCTGCATAACTAAATACATATAAGGTCCCAAAGGTGAGATCGATTGCATTGCAAATGCTTGTTGAAGAAAGAGAGTGCATCACTATAAAGCGCCCTGTGCTCCAAGCACAGGAGCTTAAAGTGAATTCTTTGTTTAATAAGCAGCTAATGCCGTTTTTACAGAATAGGTCTGGCATGTTAAACTCCAGAATCTTCTACAATCGGGCGTTTGTTAGTAAGTGAGAATGGTAGTTCTAGGTATATGGCACTGGCATAATTCAGGCGGGAGCTTATGATGGCCTTTGCTGCCATATGTCTACTTTCAGGGGTGAGGTAAGGAATTATTTTTCTTTCATAATAATGGCATGCAAAAATAGTGGAAGAACATGATTTGCAATATAAGCTGGGTATCAATTGTGACACCTGCGGTTTTCACAGTAGTAGCGTGTTTAGGCATGACGCCCTGCTCCGTCAGCTTGTATGCATCCAGTCAGTGGCGGCCAGCATGGATCGGGGGTGGCGAGGTGGGGTGAGGGGGTGGCAGGGTGGGGATGGGGGAAGTGAGTGGGAAAAAAACAAAAGAAAAAACTTACCTTCTCACCGCTTCCTCGCCGCATCTCTCCTCCATAGTCCCTCACTCCGGCCAGAACAGGAAGCACACCCAGGCTCCCCATAGCCAGTCACAACGCTGCAATGCAGCATTGTGATTGGTCTGAGCGTCGTGGTTCTGTGCTCAGACAGGTAGTGGGAGCCTGGGCATGTTCTCCACCCAGGCTTCTATACAGCCTGGGTGGAGAGCATGCAAAGTGCCGGCCAAACATTCATGCACACTTACAGAGTGTGCCCACCACTCCTCCACCTGCTCTGAAAGCAGTGCAGCCCTGTCCTGCCCACCCCACAAAGCTGCCGCAGCAGGTACAAATAAATTGATAATAACGTCAAGTTATTAGCATTTTAATTTTCTTTTATTTCACTGCTAAATAGCAGTGGGGCAATGCTCCTCCACCTTAGCGGAGGAGCTGCCAAGTCAGAGCGGCCATTGACTGTCAGAACCTCTGTCTTCTCAGCATTGAGTTTCATCTTATTGTGGTATGTCAAGTTTCAAATAAAATACATGCTCTTTTGGAACTTGGGATGGGAGATCCGCAGCAGGATGTGGGTATCATCACCATGCATGTATTCATCCCCTGGCTCCCATCGCCACCAAAGCTTAGCAGAGAGTCTCTTTTAGATAGTAAAAAGGTATATTGAAAAGTATTCCCTTTGAAACACCCTATATTGCATGTTTGCTCTCTGAGTAACATAGGGGGTCACCTTAACTGCTTGAAATCTGTTGGTCAAGAAGGACAGAAACCATTTCAGCACCGTGGCCTCAATGCCAACAGTCCTGATAAGGTCAAAAGTATGTTACAGTTGAGAAATGTGGCTAACACAAGAGCATGATGACCACCTGAGTCTGCAGCTTCGTGCCTGATATGCCCTCATCTAATCTATATATGGGGTAAATGAGGGCAGAGACGGCTGGTCAACCCTGATATGACAATGTCAGAGTCCTGGCATCGAGTGTGCTCACTTTCGACCAACGAAAGGGGTAGCCCGGCTGGAGAAAGGGAAGATCTGCGCATCCTAAGATGCCTGCCCATGCCTGCCAAAACCAGCAATGAGCAGAGGCACCCTGCTCTGAATGCCGAAAATCACAAAGTAAGGCTTCGGGTCCCCACTTCCAAGTGAATTACCTGCAGAAGCGGTGTGTGGAGAAGATGAGGTTAGTGATCGGCGGTGTCAAGTGAGGGCAGGGCCATACTGGTCGTACCGGGCATCGGGTGTTTCCACAGGAGGCTGGAAAGGTAGGGGGCCTGTTTTGTGGGGGGGGGGGGCGATTTAACAGCAGTGCTGCAATATCGGTCCCAGTAACAAAACCAGCAGACCAACATAATCCATGCAGCATTCACTTTCATTCCAGCCTCCCTGTGTTTTGAAATATGTTATGGTTTTAAAAGTGCAGAGTAACTTGTATATCCAGCAGTTTTCAGCAACTACAAAAGTGTCAAGATATCTCTGGTGATTATTATTTCTGCTGAAGAGGGATCAGAGTTTTATTTAGTGGCAGTTTTGATTCTTCTAAGCCTTGGGTAGCGCTGAGGGTTAACATGCCTCCTGCAAAACACACTTATCACAAAGATCATTGAACTGACTTTTATGCGCTTAACTCAGAGGGCTTCTGCTTTTGTCAAAGAGACGCTTTTGTTATTGTGCGGTTCATAATTTGCATTCGTGAGCTATGAACTGCCATCCAATTGCTGCATGCAAACTGTATGGTACAGGTTAGAAACTTTAGGGGCATATTATCAACGGCCAGCGATAATTATCGCTGGCCGTGCTTAGCGATAGATTTCTTATCGCTGGCTATCTCCGGAAATGATCGCCCTGGTAGCGCGTTATTAACAACACGCTTCTCCAGGGCGATAAAAATTCCAGAGATAGCGAGGTTATCGCCGTTTGCAGGGAACATCGCTGGTTTTCCAGCGATGTTCCCTGCAAAGCAGCGATAACCTTGCTGATATGACCCTGTGGTCGTATCAGCACAATCCACCCCTATGTTAGGGATGGCTAAGTCGGGATAATAGCAGACGTTAGATTTTGGCGAAAACGGCCGTTTCGCCAAAATCTAACGTCTGCTATCATCCCGTGGGCTGCCTTGTAAATATCGCGATGTGCACATCGGCGATATTTACAACGTAGCCCATCTGGGGTACGCTCAGTAACGCCCACCTTGCATCTCATTAGAGATGCAGGATGGGCGTTGGGGGAAAGGGCGATAGTGCAGGGATTCACGCGATAGCGTGACCTTGCTGATTAGGCGATAGAATTATCGCCGCTTTCCGTCCGAAAACGGACGCTAAAGCGGCGATAATTGACTATCGCCTGGTTGTTAATATGCCCCTATGTTTTTTCCCAGTCTTTCATTATCCTAATTTTGCTTAAAATGGTTTGTTTGTGTAGAAATAAATTCCTATTAGTAAATCCAATCCTAACCACTGTGTTATGTTTTGAATGCTAAGTTTGTGCTTCTCCTGATCAAGCACTCTTACAAATGCCTACACTTCGTGGTCCCCTTTGTCTCATGTAACATTCTCTGTATGTGTGTGTGATGTAAAGTTCTCTGACACTACACTGGTATGAGAGGTGCTATAAAACAAATGGAATACATGTGAGAGAGGGGCTATGGAGATATGAGGGGCACTTTTGAAGGGTGATAGTAAGGGAATCATTGAAGGGCCCAAACAAAGATTGTCGTATCCTGGTGCACTATAAGGAAATGATTTGCTATGCTTTAAAAGCTAATATAATTGAATGTATAATGACAAATGTGCTGTAGAATGCACCATATTTACTATTTGTCTCAATATTTTCTTGCGAGGAGAACCGAGAAACTTCCCCCCTTAGAGTGGGAAGGCTCGCTCACTATGCTCCCTCACAATGCAACATACAGAGGCTGGTTTGACAAAATTTATCAGGGCTGCATTGGGTCTCCAGTCCAGCCCCGATGTGAGGTCGAATCTATTTACATTATTACATTAGGTTCCCAATCGCAAGGAAATTACCTGCCGAGATGGCATGAGGGGCAGATGAGTCTGGAAATCAGTGGCGTTGAGTGAGATTGAGTCCATTAAGCGGATTCGCCCCGGGATTTTGGAACTGCGTAGATGGGCACTATTCATGCACGATTCACTTGATCATGATCTCCCAGTTTGGGAGCAACTTCTATAAAGTGTGTCTTTCTTGCTGATGAACCCATGCACAGGTGGCGGTCATGCTCTGCAAACCGCCTGCCTTATATGTTTGCCATATTGTGACACTACGTTTCAACAGCCCTGTACCTACGGAGAGGACCTGCTGAGGTGGGGTCTTGTCTCTTGGGGTGCAACCTATCATCTTCTCTATGGCGACTCGATCAAGTGCTGCCTCATGCATCCACACCCTGGCATACGTCTTGTCTCTTGGGTTGCAACCTATCATCTTCTCTATGGCGACTCGATCTAGTGCTGCCTCATGCATCCACACACTGGCGTACGTCTTGTCTCTTGGTGTGCAACCTATCATCTTCTCTGTGGCGACTCGATGTTGTGCTGCCTCATGCATCCACGCACTGGTGTACATCTTGTCTCTTGGTGTGCAACCTATCATCTTCTCTATGGCGACTCTATGTTGTGCTGCCTCATGCATCCATGCACTGGCGTGCGTCCTGAATTGCTGATGAGTGATGTTCACAGGAGGTTAAATTGAAGTGTTTCCATCTGGCCATGGAAGAACACACCGGCGCATACATTAAGTCAGTGGGTCTGAGATACACAATTGAGTTTTATTGGTCCCGAGCTGCATTATACATGCTGTGCCATAAAAGCTGTGTCACTCTAACTGCACCATATATGCTGCGCCATTCACATTGTACCTTGCAAATTGCACTCTACAAGCTGTAACACTTCCCCATATCACTACAGACATTGCACTTATCTCTGAGCTGTCTGTTCCTGATGAGTAACAATAGCTGAATCAAGGGGTAAAGAGAGCAAAGATGCAAGCTAAATAAAAGAGTCCAAATCGAGCCTGGAATGTTCAAAGGTGGAACCGCCACTTGCTGACTCCCCAATTAAGCCAAAACCAGACTCTGCCACAAGCATTGACCTCATACTGCAGGGACTAGGGGCACTCCATGATTTGGCTCAAGATACAAAACGAACACTGATATAATGCAACACGACATACAGGCACTCGGAAAGGACTTTAAAGCTCAGACAATATAATGTTGGGTGGGGAGGTACAGGATCATTGTATCTCATGGGTGGTTTATAGGGTCGGGTTTGATTATGGGGTGTTTTCTTGCTTAACTTTTGATTTTTGTTTGTGTTATGATTACCCTTTTACTTTTCCCCACTGCTCTGTCCTCCTCGCCTTTCCCTCCCAACACTTATCTGCTACAACAGTAGTGACTGCACCTCAACTCTTATGCCTAATATGTCCATATTTGCTAGTTGCATACCATAGCTATGGGTGAAACCAATGATAGGGACACATAATCCCAGTGTTACACAAATAGGGTACAATCCCTCTTATATGATTGCTCCCACAAGATGGGATGTCATCGTGGGGGACTTGAGACGCATTGCTGGTTTGGTTTTCCCTGCAATCTGGATCACTAAACTGGGTTAATCAATCATGATGCCGGCTCAGATACTTAAGATACTCTCTCTCAATACCAAGGGTTTGAATCACCCCAGCAAACGAAGGAAGATTGCTGACTACTGCAGTAGTCTGAGTGGGGATATCATTATGTTACAGAAAACATAACTTGACTCACATGATGATGCAAGGCTCTACACCTCATGGATTTCGGAGCTCAATTGCTCTCCGGCTTTACATAAGATAAATGGGGTACTCACTATCATCTCATAAAACTCCAGAATTACTATAGTATCTCACTCACACTAGAGTAGGTGGCTCATAGCCAAAGCCAAGAAAAATAACAAAGAATAATACATTGTAAACATTTACACCCCTACCGATAACTCAGTAGAATTCTGGCAGGAGTTGGACATGAAGGTGTCTGATTTACCCTGCAGTCAGCAGGTGGTCCTAGAGGGTGACTTTCATCTGTGCATGGGCAGTGCTCTAAACCAACAATCCAACACTGAATTCTTAGATAGCCAATCACATTCCCAAATGAAAAGTTTAATGAGAATAATACCCTGATTGATATCTGGAGGTTGCACAATCTGGCATGTAGTGATTTCACATTTTACTTCAACCCCCATGATTCTTTCTCTAAAATTGATTACCTAGCAGTGGACAAATGACTAACTTCTATGTCCACAAAACCTAAGACTGAGATGATCGTGGCATTCTATCATGTATGTGTCACAATGGAACTAGAGTTAGGTGACCCTACCCGCCACTCAAACAATAAAGGCTCAAAAGTGACCTGCTTGAGGACACAGTATCAAATACAAGATAATTGAAGCAATTACCTAATTAATAGATGAAAAGACATTCGTAGAAACCTCTCCTGTGGTCAAATGGGATGCCCTGAAAGCCACTATCAGGGGAATTATGAGAAATTGCATGGCAATCTAAAACAAAGATTTGATCAAACAATTAGTAACATTATAGTCCAAGATAAAAAATGTAGACAGGCACTTCGACATTTGAAAGCTCAGCTGATCAGGCAAAGCTACGAAGCCTACAATTTGAATATAACAAAAGGGCAGGAAATGGGTGCATGTAAAAGCAGAAAAGAAGTGCGCCAGAAACAGAGTTGGGAAATTGTTAGCGAACAACCTAAAATATACCAATGGGAAATCTCTCATACATGCTATTAGGAGTGGGGCAGGAGAAATTCTAAACTCAACACAAGGTATCCTCATATCTTTTCAGGACTCCTGTTCTAACCCTTATAATTCCAATGTCACTGTATCTCCCTTAGAATATTCGAAATATTTAGACACCATCGACCTCCCGAACATTGATCATGCGGATTGAACCCTTCTTAACACACATTCAGAGAGTGTAAATTTTGAAGGCCATTCATAGTCTAAATCAGGAAAGGCACCAGGCCCGATGGCTACTCTGGAAAATGTTATCAATTATTACATGACCTGATCACAGAACCGTTAAAACTATTTTCCGCCAGTTTGCAGATTCTGGGTTCATTTCACGGTTGGTAACTAATGTCCCAATTGTTGTTATCCCAAAAGAGGGTAAGGACCACGTGGACATTACGAATTTTAGACCCATATCCCTAATAAAAAATGATTGCAAAATTTATGCCAAGATTCTAGCTTTCTGATTGGAGAAAGTTGTTCATAATTTATTCTACACCACTCAGACTGGATTCCTCAAAGGCAGATTAGCTGAAGCCAACATCAGAATGTTCTGCCATGTGATTGTTGAGCCAGATCCCTTAATTCTCCAATGGCTGCCCTCGCCCTTGATGCAGAGATGGACTTTGATAAAGTTATCATTGACTTTCCTGCAGCCTGCTCAACATAAGTTCAGGTGAAGAATACATCCGTATGATGTTTGCTCAATACTCAAATCCAGAGGTGAAAGTGAGAGAGATAATGGACACATCCCAAACATTCAAGCTGATTCACCAGGGCTGTCTATTGTCCCCATTCCTGTTACCACTGGCTGAAGAACCCTTGTCCTTGACCCGGTGAGAAAATAACAATATAAAAGGAATCCCGTTACCGTCTGGTATACAATTAGTGGTTGAATGTGCTGACGGCGTATTAATCTTCACTGAAGAAGCTGAGCAAGCCATCCCAATCATTATGCAGAAGATAGAGAGATGCTTAAGGTAAGTAAGTAAGTAAAAATGTATTGTTTTTGATTAATTAAAACCATTACAAAAATACATTTTGATAAAACATTTTGGTTAAATTCCTTTCCGATCGATACTCTGTTAAAATTTTTATGTACCAAGACATGCATGAATAATATGAAAGTGCAGAGTGTCCATGGTTCGTTTTGCTCGGAGCCTCAGGAGTCTATACGCAGGTTACAGTACCGCTGATCCTTTGCTTAGATGCAACTTGAAGCAGGAACTTAACAAGCTTCCCATTTAGTTGTGGATCCCTTGGGTTAAAGCATGCGAGTACTGCTTGTCTCTGGGTACGTATGCCACGCTCATTAAAATGAGTTCTTAGGAGGCCTACCCTTTCTTCTTTTAGTTTGATGCAGGAGCATATTATATGTTCAATGTCCTCGTTCCCAACTCCGCATAGCCGGCACAAGTTCCCATAGTTCTTTCTCATCCATGGTGGAAGATGAGGTATGGCTGGCAAGATCCCTAACCTGTGTTTTAGAAAGGCTTCTTTAGACTTCCTAGAGTACCCCAGTTCAAAGTATGCCTGTGACCCAAATGATTTGTAACTGCACAGTGTCATCCATGCATGGCTCCTGTGTGCAAAGGCGGCTTTATCTTCTGTAAGAGAAAGTTTCTTAATAACCTTATTTACGATGTGCTTAAAGTGCAAGTGCGTTGTTGGGATTTCCCATAGTTCAGCCAGTCCTGTGACGGCCAATGATTCATCCAAGTATGCTTTAGCCGGCGTAGTAGATGTGCTGCACAGTTCCTGCCGGAGCTGGTGGTTCAATGTATTCCTGGCGGAGTTCTTAATTTTGTGCCAGCACTTGATGTACGAGCCTCGCCTTGCGAGGAGTTGCTTCGTTAGACCAAACTCGAGGCGAATCTGTGCTGGCGAGGTATATGGCGGGAGGTTTAGCATTACTCTATATGCCTTTGCCAAGGTGGTATCCAGCAGTAAAGCGTCCCTGCCTCTCAGTACCTCGCTGCCGTATGTAACTGTTGATGGAATTTTTTGCTTGCGCAACACAGAGCAGTGGGGCAAATGTTGGTCCAGTCAATTTTGTTTTAAGTTGCCTTAGCATTGTCGCAATCGCCATTCCTTTCCTCTTGATGGCCTTAAGCTGGTTCGCGAATTGGCTACCCTTGTCGATCATGACACCTAGGTACTTATACACATTGCAGTTCGTGATTGCGGTTTTTCCAAGCGACCAGACATGGGACTGCTTTTTTCCATTAATTGTTAAAGTTTTAGTTTTGTCAATATTGACTTCTAGATGGTTTTCATCAGCGTACCCATGCAGTGTGTTAAGTAACCGTTGTAGGCCTACTTGAGTATGGCTAGTTAAAACAACATCGTCCGCATAGGACATGCTGGAAATGGATTTTCCTCCTATTCGAGGGGCGTGCGCATTGCAAGCAGTGAGGACTGTCGATAAGTCTGCTGTGTAGAGGTTGAAAAGAAAGGGTGCGAGAACGCACCCCTGCTTGAGACCTTTATTTGTTTGTATGTGCCTCGACAGGTGGGAGCCGTTGCCGAGCTTGACCTGTATCCACGTGTTGGAGTGTAGTTCTATTAGTAGATTCAGTAGGGACGAAGGAACCCCCCAGAGCGCCAATTTCCTCCAAAGGTTAGCTCGGTTGACGTTGTCGAACGTCGCCTTGAAATCCACAAAGCAGAAATGGAGAGTTTGTTTAGTTAAAATTGCTTTATCGATGAGTAATGACATTGTTAAAAGATTAGTTGTTGTTCCTCTCTCTCTACAGAACCCCGTTTGGCTAGGGGGAATTATGTTTTGCTCTGTTGCCCATTCTTGTAGCTCTGTAAGTAGATTCCCCGCAAAATATTTTGCCTCTCACGTCCAATAATGCAATTAAACTGTAGTTTTTTGGTAAGGTTTGTCCCCCGCTTTATAAATTGGTGAGATGATGGAGCCCTTCCATGATGCGGGCAAACACCCAGACTGCCTAACAGAGCTAAAGATAGGAGCTAGGGTTTCTAACCAGTATTCTGGGTCTTGTTTAAAAAGAGCTGGTGGAATCCCATTTGGCCCGGGTGCTCCTTCTTTCCTCCCTTTACATATTTGTTCCCTGATTATGACGGCGTCGATTTCAATTGTCTTGGCCTCGTCAGTGATCACAGTTTGAAATTGGGGTGCTGGTTGGTCGTCCTTGCTAATATTAAATCCAGGTACCTGTTGATTGAAGTGACGTTCTAAAAAGGATGTCCACTTATTTTCTGTTATGTATGTTGTTAGACCACCATGTGCCGGTTGTAGGAATTTGTTTATCGTTGCCCAGAAACGTACACTATTATTTCCTTTGGAGTCATAATGGAGTTTGGCCCAGAGTTCATTTTCTTGTGGTTTTCTTATGTCTCATTTAAGTTTCCTAAGTTCGGCCTTGCTCTTGCGGAGCTACTGAAGTAGGTCCGTGTCCCCTGGGCGTAACCTCAATACCCTTAGTGATTTGTTTATAACTTTTTTTAGGCTTTTCAAGGTTGACCTTTGTGCGCTCGTAGCCTTCCCTGCATTTGTTGGATCGTTGAGCAGGAAGTGTCGAACTACGGATGAGTAGGAATTTGAAAACATGGCTGGAAAGGTTTCCCATATGTGAGTGTGATTTCCCGTGAGGTGGCTAAGCTCATTTAGTTATTGTTTTGCTGCCAGGAGCACCTCCCTGGAATTTGCTATGGATGACTTGATTCTTTTAAGTCTTATTGTGTGGCATGCGTGCATTCCAACTGGATTAGGGATTGATTTATCTGGTAGTGCATAAATTGAGATTTCCTGCGGCCGATGGTCACTGTCCCCTTTGTCTCCTAGGCAATAGCCTTTAATGTGTTGGAAGAATGGAAGAGACACTAAGGTGTAGTCAATTGTAGAGGTTACATGGCCGGAGAGGAATGAGGCGGCCGGTGAGGAGTCATCAACAAATCTGCCATTTAGCGCCCTTAGGCCGATGTTCTCCAGATCTTCTAGCAGCTCAGTAACGCCCTTAGATGTTCTTCTGTGGACGCTGTGTGATTGAGTTGGAATGTTCCAATAAAAAGACTGGGCTTGGATATCTTCATTTGAGGTGGTACCTAATATATGCTGATTAAAGTCACCTGACATAATGAAGTTTGGAATGGTATGCATACTCATCAATTGATAAAGGTGTTCAATCAATATTTTTGAGTCCTGTTTTTTTTCTGTTTCAGATTTATGTATATATTAATTATCAATACCTCCTCCTTTTTTCCGCTAAAGTTTAGTTAAACTTTTGTGGTGTTAACAGCTGGGAGTAGAGGCGGTAATTCCACTGCGCTATGAATTTTTGTTATTTTGATGTAAGTAGCCAGGCCGCCTGATAGACGGCCATAGTTGCTTTTCCTTAGGGCTGGAGTGTGGAAACAAGTATAACCCTCTACTTGCAGGGGCTCCTCTTGCCATGTTTCCTGCAATAGAATGATGTCGAAGGTTTTTAAGTAGTCAAGAAATTCAGCGTCAGTGCCTTGTTGTTTTGCCCGTTAATATTCCATGAACATATCCTCAGGGGTAATGTACCTTGATTTCCACGATGCCTCATTGTGTTTCTCTGTCACTGTGGGTGACCAGATGTATTGATAGTTCTAGTGATCCGAAGGGGAACAGGAGCAACTGCGGTGTTGGCTACTGTACTCGTTTGTATATTTGATATCTGTTCTCTTTGTGGTGACCGTCCTCGTGCCCCCCTAAGTACAGACAAAGTTTTATTACATTTGCGGGTTGATCCTTCACTTGCTACATCAAGTAAAGGGAATGGGTATCCTGTATTATAGAACACAGTGGTTTGTATCCCCCAGGCTTTAAAGGTATCCTGTTCTTCCAGGACTTTGTTTGCAATTTGGTTGGTCCTCCAGGTGGCTTTGGTGGATTCCATTCCTTTTGCTTTGTCCAGCTTTACGAATTCTATTGAAAGAAGATCAGTAGAACATATACCTTTTAGTGTAGGTATTGTGCCTAGGAGTTGAGGAATATTCCCTCTGTTCAAGATGTCGAAAAGACCTTTCGATTCGTATTCTGGGGTGAAGATAGTAATGGCAGAGTTCCTGGTTTGGTTAATTAGAGGGTTTTTTCCAAAGTTTGGCCCCAAGTGATATTCTGTGGTGAAGTTAGTGAGTTGCTGACTCGGTCCGATCGAGGTATCAGGAATTAGGGACTCTAGGGGCCTAGGGCCTGTGGAACCGTCTTGGCCTCGATCCGAGTTTAAGTTTCGTGTTGCAGAGAGACCCACGTGCCCAAATGTAGTGGTCCTCGATTCGTAAGGGGGTCCCTGAACTTCGTTACAGGCTCTACTTGTGTTATCGTTTTTTTGATTTGCTTCCCCTGATGCCTTATTTGGATCCAGAATGATCCTGTGAGCTGGCAGCTCAATTTGCAAGGTTGGTGTATGGGGATTGGCGCCCAGTAGAAGTGGCACATGTAAGGTTGAAGTTGAGGCCAACTCCTGGTTTGGACCATGGATAGTAGAGGGCTCCCTCGACTCAATTGATTGTGACGTTCGGCTGTTGGTGCTGTTGTCCTGTTTTGACTTAGCTTTCATTTTCCTGTTGCCTTGGATGTCGGTTTGACCACTGGGTGATATCCAGGCTGCCCCCAAAAGTGGTGTTTCCGCTTGTATTACATCCTTGTTTTCCATAGTGTAGGTGTACTTTGGCTGATTAGATCTTCCCTCAACTTTGGGGACATATGCGATAGCTCATTGTGCTTGTGCTTGCTGCTGTGATGTTTTTGTTGTAAATAGAGGGTAAAACTTTGTGAGTCTCGGAGACGGTATTTTATTCTGTCCTTTCCTCCTGAGTTGACGACGTCGCTTTGCGTTCTGCTTTGGTGTTTGCTCCTTGGATAGCGGAGGGGACCTAGTGGATGGGCTGTCCTCGTGACAGATCGGAGGATTGTTGCCAGAGTTTTTTTGGGCAACAGAGTCCCTATTTGATGACTCATTGGGCACTGCTTTGTTTGAGTTTGCCCTTGATTTCTCTTGATTTTGGCCCTTTGGCAGGCCTTCTATAAGAGTAGAAACAATTGAGGGGAGTGACGATAATTTGTCAATTATAGGACCACAGCTGCAGTTCAGTTTTGCTTCCTGCTGAGCTCTGCTGATTAAAAGGTTTAGTTGGCCCAGTTTGTCATCTATTCCCCCCACGAAGAGGGCCAGAGTATCTAATAGTGTGAACTGCAGGTTCATTTTGTCTGACTGGTAGTGTAATACGTCAACCGTTCATTGCATTGTATTTAATAGGATGTCCCATGTATTCGATGCCTGATCCCCAGTTCGATTTGATGAACCTGAGGTCAAAAGAGGAGTTGGAGGGCTTTTTCGTGAGATTGAGTTGTTAATCGCTGTTCTTGGTCGTTACCTTGATTTATATTAGTACAGGCTGTAGGCTGAAGCTGTTTTCCAGGAGTGTCCAATGCATAGGATGCTATTAGGTCCACCCACTCCTGTGATCCCAGGTAGGAGAGGGGGTCCTGCCCACCTCCCCTGGAAACCGGGGAATCCGAAGAAGTTTCAGAAGACTCTTTGGGGATATCATGGACGCCCCCTGTTTCCACTCCTAAGGAATATTGGGCCGGTTTGATGGCCTCTCGATGTTGTGGCGGATCGTGTGGGAGTTTGTGGAATGCTTTCTGAGGCAAGACTTTGGAGAGGTGTTCGAGTTCGGGAGAACAATTCAATTTGTGTGCAATTGAGTCCTCCTGCCCTAAATTTGTGGCCTTGCCGTTCATTGTTATGGACTCTTGTAAGTTTTGTACTTCCTTCGGCTTTTTGAGGTTAGTTGAGACTGTTATGGCGTTACAGATTGGGGGTGGGGGTAGGCAAGTACTGACGAATGACATACTCCTCAGCTCGTGTTTCCACCTCCTCCACCCCCTCTTGAGAAGCAGATGGGCTGTTAGTTTTATGTTTCCAGATTTTTTCTGATGTTAGCGGAGGGACCACCGATTTGGCCACTAAAATTCCCACTGTAGTTTGTTCTGTAACTGGTGTGGTCGGTGGCTGTATGGGGAATAGAGGGAGGAGTAGATCTTGAAGGCCCAGAATTTTGCCACTGGAAGAAAATATAGACGACGCTGGGTCCTTTAGAAATTGGAATTTTGACAACATTTTTGGTTGGTATAAGAGAGGTCGTGGCTTCCAGGGTTCTGTGCTAGGTTGCTGGGGACTTCTACTTCTTCCCCTACTTCAGTGGCCATTACCAAAGTTGCTGTGCTTGGTTTTGTTTTTCCATTTTGTTTGGCTTTGCGCACAGTGACCACGGGCTGCCCCCTTTTCCTACCCGACCTCATGGTTGAGATACTCTTGGTCCTCTAAGGAAGCCCTGCTTTCTCACGCTTGCCCCGTTGCGTTGAGTTGCCAGAGAGCCCTTCTAAATCAGGTCGGGACAGGTCTGTCAGCTACCAGTGGAAGGGCAACGGCGTGGAGGGGCGGTTAATCAGTTCAATTAATTTTGGTTTGGTCTGGTTTCATGGGATTTGAGTTTGTCTGCTTTTTTAAGGCTGTTTGTCCTGTCACCAGTAGCCCCAGTAGCTCTTGCTGCTCCTTCTGCTACTGCCAGGGCTACTGCCGGGGCGCTACAAGGACGATGGACGTTGGGCGTGGAGGGCAGAAGGTGAGGGGTGATGCCTGCTCTCACACTCCTCCACTCCTCCACCCCAACCACCCGGCTGCTTGCTGTGGGGGGCTGTGGGGCTGTGGCGTGAAGTGGAAAGCTGCTGGGGAGCTGGGCAGCTTGGGCAGCAAGAGTAGCGGGGCTGCGAGACGGGAGGCGGGAGGCGGGGGAGTCCGACAGCTGGTACCTAAAGAATGCGGTAGGCGCGAAGTCAGGCGAGGTTATGCAGACCACTCCTCATTACCCCCCTGCCCCCTCAGCCGCCTTACTGCAGTCGTGCCGCCTCTCTCCGCAAATTTCCTCAATTCTCAGGCTGGTGACGGCTGGTGGTCTGCTGGCGTCCCGCCTCGCCCCAGCCTTGAACACCAAGTCAGCGCCGGCCGGTGTCCAGCCACGGCAAGGATTGGTGACAGGGGGTTTTTGTAGCTCGGTCTGCGGTCCGTGTTCCGCAGTGAGGGCTGCAGGGAGATCTTCGGGCTACTCTCTTAACAGAGAGAAAACAGCAACCCCCCCCATCAATGTATACTGCTCATCATGCATAGTAGGTGACTCAGGCCTGACATTTCAAGCCTCTTCTGCTAAATACTCAGGAATTGGTTCAGTTATGACCTGAAAGACTCAGTGCCCATTAATCAAAATAAAATGATGTCCAAGATTAAAGACTTACTAGCCACAAGGCCTCCCAAATACATAATTTGTTCGGGAAATATGTTACCTATTTCACTCTTGCCCTCCTTCTTCAACACAGTAGACAAACTCATCTACAAATTCTTATGGAAGTTCAAAAGGGCTGGAATATCCTTGAACACACTTAAACTGAACAGAACTGAAGGGGGCCTCGACCTTCCGAACTTTTTGGATCCTCAAGGTGTCTTGTGGACTGTTGTGGCTATAGATAGAATCCCAGCTCCTACTCCCCCCCCACCCTTAGCGCTACCCTAACCATACATCAGGCATTGCACATAGAATTGGAGCACTTGCTATATAATTGTTGATACTGTACATGCCAAAAACTGCTGGATAAAAAACTAGGCAATCAGATGTTTGACTCCACACAAGCTTCTCTTTGGCACAATTAAAAAATGTAACTTCTACAGAAGAAAGTCTACTGGGAACAACGGGCAGTGTAAAGCATCAACCAGGTAGGAAAATTGGGTTTACAGGATAATCCCTTATCCTTCTCCTCTTTGCACACAAGATTTTCTCTTGGTGACATGGAATTTTGCAACTTCCTCAAACTTAAAAACACCCTTATTAGACTAGCCCATCCTCATTCCCCAAACATCCCTGATTTATTAGGCAAATATTGGCCACTCCGCCTCACACATGTACAAACTTCTTGAACCTCCAATAAACTATCTACTGAAATATTTTAAAAACAGTTGGGACACATATATATCAACTCTACGCAAGATCACTTTTTTGTGGACACAACATGGCAAAAGATTTTGAGTTCCCCCGTCCTTCCCAAAATTACACCTGCTCTAGCACAATTAAGTGTCCAGTCTTTGCTGAAAATGTGACACATGCTTTACTCCTGAAAATATGTTAAACTCCTTCGGAAGAAAATACAAAACATGATTTAAGACAACCCCCAGCGCCGTCTATCTTATCTACTCTTGACCTGCTATACCTCAATCTGCTACTGGCACTTGTGTCAAGGTAATATTGATGGAAGGGAAGTCACCTTCCATGATATCATTTTGAAAATGGTGATAATTCCTCTGCTCTACTAGAAGTGTGGACAATATAAATTATAATGTGTTCGAAATTCCATTTGTTTCACAGCTGAGACAACCATAGGACAACTTTGAAGAGTACCTACAGAAATGTAAACCTTAATTAGCATTGGAGGCACCTACTAGATGTGGGGTACACACATTACTCTTCTCACTATTGTAACAGTAACAACTATTTAGGCCCTTCTAGGGTTGGAGCCTGATTATAACTTGGAAACCCTCAGATGAGATGTAAGGGCCTAGTGGGTCACTTTAGGATACACGTATACGGAGGACTTCGCTACTACACCACAATCCACTATTCCGGCCTGTAGTAATTGAGGCGGAAACGGACGGAAATACATAAGAGTATTTATTGGGCTACATGGTCGTGGAGCCAGTAGAGAAGCTCCACCAGGCTCAGCAGACAGAACCAACTGACCAGAAGTATAGGGTTCCTAGGCAACATAGAGATTCTACAGGTGACATCATAGAATACACTATGTACATTAAAAGCAGTCTCAACACTGTAAAACAACTAAACATCCAAAGCACTTTAAACATTACACATTACTACATACCTTCCCTTGTTCCTAAACAAACAAACAAAGAAAGAAAGAGAAAACAAGAAGAAAGAAACAGTTATCGAAAACGAGCAGGAAGGGTACGATGTCTTGAACTCCTTCTCACAAAACGTGTAGGCACGGAAACCTGTTGAACCACTGAATCTGCAGTAACACATTTTCTCTGAGATAGTGAATAAGCATCTGACACCTCATCACGATTGTGAGACTTAGAGGGATCAGAGCGCTCAATAACCTTAGAAACTTTTGACAAATTCCACCAGTGCCCTCCCTCGACTTGAACAGCATTCCCAAAAATCTTTACAACTCGAACAGGCTTCCCAAATTTACTTTCCCCTTTCTTAGCATAAATAGGAGACTTGATTTTGACATAGTCACCAACGTTAAGATACGACAATTTGACACCCTTTTTGGAATCAAACCAATTTCTCTGTTTTGACTGTGTGATCGACACATTTTCCTTGACAATAGACATGAGGTTATCAACACTGGTGTTAGGTTTAATCAGTCTCGACATCCAGCCAGGTTTAAACAAAGTATTGGCTTTTCTTCCTCTCATGAGAACGAAAGGTGCAACTTTAGTTGATGAATGCGGTGTGGTCCTATAAAACCAAATCATATCATTCAGGGCACGTACCACATCGTGATGCCCTACTCTGGCCCATTTGACACAGTCACCAACAACACGATTCATTCTCTCCACCAAACCATTACTCTGGGGATGATAAAGGGAGCTTTTAACATGTTTGATACTTGAAGACTGTAGAAAAAACTGAAATTCCCTGCTGACAAATTGTTTACCATTGTCAGACACCGACTGTCTCCGGAAAGCCTTCCCTCAAAAATATTCCAGTGAGGAAATCAATGATAGTTTTAGCATTGGCTTCTTTGACAAGTTTTATCTCAGGCCACTTAGATGCATAATCCATGAGGACAAGAATGTACTTATACTGCCCACACAAAGCATCATAAGGCCCTTGAATATCAATCCCTACTTTAACCCATGGTCGATCCGGACATTCAATGGGTGATAAAGGAGGAGTGAACACTTTCAGCGACTTGTCTGAAGTCTTGCAAATACAACACTCTCGAACCATGTCCTCTATGTCGGTATCCATGGATGGCCACCAAAAGGCATCACGGATACGACGTTTAGTGAGTGTGGCGCCTAAATGCCCTGCGTGAGCCTTCTTCAAAATGTTGAGCCTGAGAGAAGA
The DNA here is from genome assembly GCA_963921515.1 of Calotriton arnoldi. Classification (NCBI taxonomy): domain Eukaryota; kingdom Metazoa; phylum Chordata; class Amphibia; order Caudata; family Salamandridae; genus Calotriton; species Calotriton arnoldi. The sequence continues at coordinate 508,972 of CAWUFW010009337.1, read as the reverse complement.
AGGAGGGACCAATTTCTCTCCTCTCATCAATAAACCATCTTCCAAAGATAACTCACTTTCAATCTTGCAAAAAGGTTGTAATGATGGAGAGAGAACCTTTTCACGTGGCCAACCATTCTTAACTAGATCACAAACATCACCAAGAATGGAATCAGCTAGAAAGGCGGATCTCCATTCATCTTCTGAACCAACTTTAAGTTCAGGTATATCGAGAGTAGCAACAAAACAATCTTCGCAATCTTCGTCAACAAGGTCTTTATACTTAATGTCGTCCTGTTCATTGTTACTAACGGGAAACCTGGAAAGGAAGTCTGCCCTGAAATTCTTTCCTCCCGCAATATGTCTGACATCAAACTGATATTGTAGAAGTCTAGTGACCATTCTGAGAATCCTGGGTGTGCAACTCTTACTCATGTTGTCACCTAGAATATTCACAAGGGGTTTATGGTCGGTAAGGAGTAAAAACCGCTTACCCCACACATATGGCCGTAACTTTTCTATGGCCCAACAACAAGCCAACAACTCCTTTTCGATGACTGAATATTGGTGTTCAGCTGCTCTCAAAACTCTAGAGGCAAATCCAATGGTTTGCTCAACACCTTCAACAATTTGGGTTAACATTCCCCCTAGACCAACCTGGCTAGCATTGACAGTGATACAACAGTCATGATTGGGATCAAAAGGTTTAAGGGCTTTGCAACTAGACAATAACGATCTCACACGTTCTAAGGACAAAACACACTCTTCACTCCATTCGAAGTGCACACCTTTTTTTAACAAGGCACTTATAGGGCGAACAATGGTGGCAAAATCAGGAATGAATTTTGAATAATATTCACACAGCCCTAACAGGGACTAGACACCTGTCTTGTCTGATGGAGGAGGAGCATTTGTGATGGCTTCCAATAAGCCTGGCCTGGGACTGACACCTTCGTGGGACACGACATGTCCTAGGTATTCCACTTTGTCACAATTAAATTCACATTTTTCCGACTTCAACACTACACCATGCTCTTTGAATAACGATAAAACTTTCTGAAGAACAAGATCATGGGAAAGAGAGTCTTCCCCAAAGACAAGAACATCATCCTGAAACACAAGTACGGAGTCCAAATCGCTCAGGATATTGCTCATGACTCTCTGGAAGACGGAGGCCGCAGAGGCTAACCCAAAGGGCATCCGACGGTATTGGAAAGTCCCTAAAGGAGAGACAAATGCAGTGAGGTGTTTGGATTCCGGATGGAGTTCTACTTGATGATATGCGTTAGCAAGATCAAGTTTGCTAAAGCATTTAGCTCCCTTGGTGGCAGCAAACAAATCAGATATCTTGGGTAGCGGGTGAGAATCGACCCAAATCTCCTTGTTAAGTGACCTCAAGTCGACACAGACCCTGAGTTGCCCATTTTTTTACGGGCTACCACCAAGGAGAAAGCCACAGAGAAGATTCTGCCGGCTCGATGACTCCCTTAACACATAGTTCTTTGAGCTCCTTCTCCAAATCGGACCTGACGCTAAAGGGTACCCCCTAAGTTTGTGTTTCACTGGTACAGCACCTTGTTTAACCACAATCTTGTGCTTGAAACTACTTATCTTACCTAGACGATCCCCAAACACTGAAGGAAACTTGGATGTCCACTTTAATTTGGCGTCATTTTGTTTTATGTCATCATGACACTCCACTACTAACACTTGTTCACGAGCCCCAGGTTTCAACATCATGCCAAATAACCCCTGGTGGAACCACCCAAGGATGTTTAAACCTTTGACTGCTACATAAATTTTCCCCTTTATGTGTCTACCTTTGAAAGACATTTCATCTTCGAAAAATCCAAGAAGATCGATTTTGCGTCCTTCATAAGATACGGGTGATCGGTCTGGAGGGGACAACTCAATGGAATTTCCCCATGTCTCTTCAAACAATTTCTTCGTTATCATTGTGATGCGAGCACCAGAATCTACCAGTAAATGGAGAGTTTTATTACCTATACCAATCTCTGCAATGGGGTCTACGCAATTAGAAGGATCACCTTCAACAACACTAGAAGAGGGGCTGTTGTGTGCGTTTCTTTCCTGTGAGGTAAAATCACCCTCTTCCTGAATGACAGAAATAACTTCTGAATCGCTTTCAGAATTAGAGTCAACAACACACACAATAGGTTTCTTAGAATTTTTCAACTTTAGGCAGACCTTGGCAAAATGACCAACTTTTTTGCAGTAGTTGCAAGTGAAAGAAAAGGCAGGACATCTACTACCTTTTGCATGAGTGGGATTCCCACACCTAAGGCACATATTAGGATTAATACCCTCGGGTTTAACAGATTTCACATTACTTTTGTTAAAGACATTTTTAGGTTTGATTTGCGACTTATTAATCTTAATAGCATTAACACTCTCATTGAGTCTGTCACTACTTTTGTCCTCAAGTTCTTTGAGAGACGTCATCGAAATTTCGATACTTTTAGCGATTTTCATGGTCTCGTCGAGAGAAGGATCACTTAGGCTAAGAAGTTTTTGTCTAATGCTTTTCTCTTTGCAATGACAAACAAACTGGTCTCTTATGAGCTGGTCCGTGAAATTTTCAAACTTGCAGTCTGCAGCCAGTCTCCTCAATGCGGAGATATATGAATCAACATCTTCATCATCCAATTGCTTCCTTTTGAAAAATTTGTGTCTCAACACCATAAGATTTGGTTGTTTATCGAATCTTTTCTTTAACTTCAACACGGTTTCTCTAAATTCATCAACACCATCACTTTCTTCAGGAGTAAGAACGGGTAGGTGTTTGAATATTGATCTTCCTTCAAACCCTAGAGAGTGCAGTAGAAGACATTTTTTCCTATCAGCAGTGTAACGTGATGCTCCTATTGCGCCTAGGTACGTTTCGAAAGCGTCGAACCATATTTCCCAACGAACAGGAGGTTCACCTGGACTGTCTAGGAATGAAGGAGGAGGGTTAACTGCCTGCATTGTACACATAACAGCAACTATCTATATCTAAGGAAATAGTGTAAGAAAATAGCACCCTCAAAATATAAGAGAAGATTCAAAATTTGACTTGCGTGAAAATTTAAGCAATAAATATTATGGAAGGTGGGGTATAATCCAAAGTAGCTTAACAAGTCAGGTGTGTGTTTCACCGTGTGACACACACAAGTAAAAATCAACTTGTTAAGAAGACTTGCTTAAGATCCGTGTACCAACTTTGCAACAGTATTTTGTTGGAGTTTGAACTGTGGTTGAAGAAGTACTTGACATTAACCACGTTTTGGATGAAAGGAAGGTGTGTGTATCACCGTGATACACGAGTACGTTGTACGATCACAGTTGCACGTCTTGCTGACAGTAATGCGGTGTCTGTGTCCGCGATGCCAAGTCGTTGTCAAGGTAACAACAGTGATACTGGGCATACAGCGGAACGGAAGCTGGAACGCACCGCAGAGAGAAGCGAAAGACGAGCTGAAACGCAAGGAAGGATTCCGGGTCACGTGACTACAGACGCTGACGCTGTGTGCTGACGCTGTGAGAGGAGAACACTCGCCGTGGAGGAATCTACACAAGAATGGTAGCGTGGTGGACAATGGCTCCCGTTCACAAAGACGCAGTAAGTGGCCGTTGTAGATTTTGAACGATGCAAGTGCAATGGAGTAGGAAGGGGAGAAAACACTTGTAAGTGAGGGAGAAAGTCCGCCTGAATGTGCGAAGACAGAAAAAGTTGATGCTGAGCCGGAGATGAGTGTGAGGAAGGTCTTTGCGCGCTTTTTAGAGGTGGACAGTCTTAAAAGGAAAAAAAAAAAAACTTCCTACCAGTTCGTAGTCTTGTCGGAATGCACTTGTTCGCGAAATCCTTGACACCAAACAGTTGATAAGAAAGGCGGTGTTTTCTTCTGAGTGATTAGCTTCCTTTGTTTCTCGTCGGGTGAAGGAAAGCTTCTTCTGCACGCTTGGGTTCGTGATAGTGACCATGTAGTCCTGAGAATCGTCGCCAATCAATTTGTAGTAATTAAAACAACTAAACATCCAAAGCACTTTAAACATTACACATTACTACACGGCCCCTAACCATACTGCCTTCTCTCCTCTCCTCTGTTTTGTCTTTCTTTTACTTTAGGGTACATTATGTGTTTGTTACTACTATCTTCCACTCATGGATGAATTCCATATGTTTCATTTTTAATATTATTGTTCTTTTATTGTGTGGTATACAATGAACCTTGCAATATTAGCTACCTGAGACGCATTACTCATGGCAACCCAGTCTCACAGATATATGTCTCATAATTGCCCGCCTGCATCTGATTAGCATGTATACGTTTTATATTCTAGTCGACATGCCTCCCAGTGTATGACTGTATGGTAAATTTGCATTTATTTATTTCTTTTTTGTTTCCTTCTTTATAAAACTCAGTAAGAACTCTTTTTTTTTAAAAACATACTTTATTGAGTTTTCAAGGTACATAATGGGCCATGGCCCGCTGTATACATTTTGTACATGAAACATATCCGGAGTACCAATATATATATGAAACTGTAACCTCTGCTGAACCTGCAGGCAAAACAATATAAACATGGCACAGATAATCTCAGACCCCACAAAACATATTAAATCTAGATGTATGTGAGTGCAGACGATAGCGTTATGCTGTCTGGGCTGTGCAGGGACCAGTTGTGTATGTGAGGACAAGCTCATGAGGGGTCTGTGGGTGGTAAGGGAGGTAATTCTATACCCCAGTAGATCGCCCATCTGGACCATATTTTCCTGTGTTTCTGGGGACAACCCCGTTCCCGGAAAACCGCAATCTCTGCTCCCATGCATCTATCGAGGGCCTTCTTCCATCCGCCGATTGTCAGAGGGGACGCACCCTTCCATAGCTGGGCAATGTCCCATTTGGCGAGAGTGAGGGCTAAGAAGAGCAAGTGTTGCATGTAACTATTCCCACCAATCCTGTCAGTACTATGGAGTAGGAATAATCTCGGGCCAAATGAGGGGTCCCACAAAAGGACCTGGCCCAGGCAGGATGCCACCTTGCACCAGAATGGCTGCAGCACGCTACAGTCCCAGACTGTATGTAGGTAAGTCCCCTCCTACCTCTCGCATCAAAGACACACGGGGACTGGATGACACCCATCTGCCACAGGCGGGGTCGAGTGAAATATACATGATGCATATATTTAAATTGGAGGAGGCGGTAGCGTGAGGACACCGCCGCACCCTGGGGGCTGGCCAGCGCTTCCGTCCAGTCATCGTCAGTCAGGTCTGGTAGATCCACGAGCCAAGCCGCCCTCGTCTTGTGCAGTGTTGTGCGGGCGTGAGTGGTCAGTGTCTGGTATAGCTGGCGTATCTTATGTGCCCCCAAATCTCCCATTAGTAGGCGGCCTTCGAGGGGATGGAATTCTGGCAGAGTGTCAAGTGAGTGAAGAAGGGGGGCGAGGGCATGTCTCAACTGGAGATATTTATAGAATTGTGCCCTATTTAGCTGAAAGTCCCTCTGCAGCTGTTGAAATGATTTGAGGGTAGTGCCCTGCAGGACGTCTCCCAGAGTAGATATACCCAACAAATCCCATCTACGGAAGCCCGGCAGGGCTGCGACGGGGCGTAGATATGTACCTTGCCATAGCGGAATCGCGCTCGTTAGTCGGCCCTGCCACCCCATACGCCGAACCGCACATCTCCAAAGCTGAACCACGGTTCTGCTAGCGGGATGCAAGAAGTCCAAATTCACATGGCTATACAAGAGCTGGAGGAGGGGGGGGTGCTCCATTACTATGTGCTCGAACGCGTAAGCAGGGTCCGTGGGCGAGTTATGCCACCATTCATTAATAACGAGTAGGTGGGATGCCGCATAGTAGGCGTACACGTCCCCTGCTGCTATACCGCCGCAGTACGTGGACTGCGCACATGTACTCAGCATCACCTGCATCGCCCCTCCGTTCCATAAAAATTTGTTATGTAGGGCATTGACTTGTGTGAACCACATGCGTGGTATGTCATACGGGAAGTTCTGTAGCCTATATAATATGCAGGGTAGGGAGAACATTTTAAAAATCGCTGAGCGCCCATACAGTGAGAGCGGGAGGTGAGACCAAATCGCTGTCTCATCTCTCAGGCTGGTGAGGAGAGGGTCAATATTATGTGCTCCCGAGATTTTTGGGCAGGGCAAGACAAAGATGCCCATGTATTTGAATCCAGCCGTCACTTGCAACAGCTGAGCAGCCCAGGCACTGCGTCCCTGGTCGCCGCACACAGGAAAAAGTAATGGTTTTGTGGGATTCGTGTTGAGGCCGGATGTCTTTCCGAACACTCGGAGAATCTGCAGGATTCGGGACCCTAAAACCATGGGTCAGTCATAAAAAACAGCACATCATCCGCGTAAAGTGCAATGCGGTCGTATTGGGATTGTGACCACTCGAAGCCATGGATAGGGGGATCTTTCCGCACCCATGTCGCCAGAGGCTCCACGGCCAGGGTAAATAATAACGGAGACAGGGGACAACCCTGTCTTGTGCCATGGCCGATAGGGAAGGGGGCCAACCGATGGCCCGCGATCTGAACTGAAGCTGTTAGGTCTGTGTACAATATCCATACGTACGCTAGGAAGCGTGGGCCGAAGTTAATGGCTTCGAGGAGTTGGAATAGGTACGTCCAACTGAGGGAGTCAAAAGCCTTCTCAATATCATCCAACAGAGTGGCCGCAGGGCGGGGGCGTGGCCAGCGTGCAAACATGGCGGACGCAACTTGCTGAAGCTCCGCTACGACTCCCTCGATTATCCTGCATTCCACCCTACATCCGACCCATCCGCACGAATGGGCAGTGAACATCTGATGGTGCCAGTCTGCGGTCACTGCTGAGGCCCTCGATCCATCCAAGCTGCAGAAACAGATCCCATTACCGTCGCCCAAAGTTTCGAGGCCTACCCAGAGGCGAGGCGGTCGCGGGACCACAGCACCACTCCTGGAGGCCTGCGGAAGTTGCAGCGGCTCCCGGACGGCTGAACGAGACGCGGCTACACCTACCACGTTCACTGCACCTCTGAGCCGCTGCCTGGTGAGTGCGGGCCCCCTGCTTGGGGCAGCTGCCTTGAACCGTGCCAGCACTCGCGCCCTGAAGAGTCCTGTGGTGCGGGCGCGGGGAGCCTGGACCGCGCGACACCATTGAGGAAGATTGCGGCCTGCTCAGCCAGATGGCGGCCGTGTAAATATAGTGCCCGCCGAAGAGGTATCCTGCGGCAGCCCTGAGGCGGCAAAACTCTGGGCCTCTGACAGCGGGGCACGCAACCGGCACAGTTGCCCTCGCACTGGGGGTAGCGGACCGGGACTTGCCTGCAACTGTGACTGAAAGGCCCAATCATTGTTCCCGTTGGTGGCTCCACTGTGCCCCCTTGACTATGGGCGTGGTGCGCCGAGTCGGCATGATCTGTGGCGGCCTGGACGGGGACCAGTCTCCAGTAAACCCCCGGCGGCCCCCCCGACACGCCGTCTGTTGTGAGACATTAAGGACACAACGTATTACAGATGCTGGTGGCTGCGCCGAGAGTAGTGGGTGCGGAGGTACATGACTTGCTCTTGCCCGCGTCCGCGCTGTGCTGGGGGTACCCCCGCGATTCCTGCCCCGTGTGCCGCTGCTGGAGCCCAGGAGGGCCCCCCTCCTAATACACACTGCCAACTCCAGAATGAAGCCCAGGGTTCTGTAATCGCCCCGGTCGGGGCCTGAGCGACCGTCCCGGCAGATACAATCCACGCACTAGGCGACGGCGCTCGCCCGGCGGCCTCAACCGCAGCACACACTGGGCCTGACTACCTGCTCACCTAACCCGCGCGCATGAGGGAGCTGCTGTGTGGACCCTGATGTGGAGAGCCACTGGGACTCAGAGACCCATGGGCCTGGACCTTCAGCCCTTACAGCCCTCCATTACCTTGCCACAGGAGAATTACAAAAGGCTCTGTTACTACAGAGGCCCTGAACCGGTACCTACCTGAGGCATTGTGAGCGACACGCATCCCCAGCGGACGGAGATCCCCAGTTTGTGACCCGTGGGAGTGCGTTGTGAATCTGAGAGTTAAAGGCCGCGGGCCACACAGTCACGGCCCTCACTGGATGTGCTGCCCTTACCGCCTGAACTGTGGCGCCGGTCGCTGCACGCGGTGGCGCCTGTCCTCCAGCCCACTATGGCAGGAGCTGGCCCACACAGCCCTGGGCAAAGTTTGCGCAGCAGCCTAGTGTGGAGACGCCCACCGGGCCTGTGAACCGTGCTGACGACCCAGATTGAAATCGTCCCCTGCCTGCGCGCCAGCGGAGCCTCGTGGAGGGATTGCATAGACCCGCACTTGCGGATGGCCACCTGACAGACATCTACTCACGCCACTGGGCAATACGCTTGAAACTAGAAGCGGCTGACCTGTCATCGTTGTTTCTCCAACGGAGACTTTATCGATGCGCGACTGGACGCAGCCACTCACACCGCACTGCAGGCATCACTCCTGTCTCCGCCGCGGAGGCCACGCATCATCGGCGCTCGATCCAGAGCCGTTGAGGCCCAGAGGAGGATCCCCATCCATGCTATACACCAAATAAGCCGCAGTCAGCATCGTGCGACGCCCGGGGACAGGATACTGCCCCTACAGCCGCGCTCGCAGATAACAAAAGGTGCCCCCGGACCTGTAACTGCGACGTGTAACACGGCTTCCCATAGCCGCTCCACATCTGAGGTCAATGCTTTCCGCCCAAAAACTAGCCATGGGACGCCTCCGCATCAACGCACAGCAGAACGCTGCGAGGTCTGGCACTCAGGACTCAACACATTCAGGAGGCGACGCAGCTGTCGACACTTCGAGCGCAGCGCTTGCAACTAAGCTGGACTCGGTGCTCCCTGCCGTGGAAAAAATTGGGACAGCGCTAGACCAGACAAGAACTTCACTTGAATCTCAGATAGACAAGGTCACCTCTGACTTTACTTTACTGCGCGCTGACCACCATAAACTGGCGGACACAGTCCAATCACACGAACGCTCCCTACTAGACCTGAAACCAGTCACCCAAAGTCACGCAGCGGCACTCCAAGACGTCCTAGACCGTATGCACGCCCTGGAAGATCGAGTCGAAGATGCTGAAGGGCGCTCTCGCCGGAAAAACGTCCGAGTGGTGGGCCTGCCGGAGGGTGAAGAAGGCCGAACCCGGGAGCAGTATGTGGAACATTGACTAACAGACCTGCTACCTCCAGGAACACTATCGTCACATTTTGTGGTGGAGAGGGCGTACCGTGTCCCGGTACGCAAGCCTCCTCCGGGGTCCCGCCCGCGGCCCTTCCTCTTTAAACTCTTAAACTACAGGGACCGCGATACAGTTCTGCGTGAAACTCGCAAGATGCCGGACCTCAAGGTCGGAGGGAATTCAGTCATGATATTCCCGGACTACACGGCGCAGGTCCAGAGGCGGAGAAGCACCTATGCTACTGTGAAACGCCAGCTAACAGATCTGAACCTCCCATATTCTCTACTGTTTCCTGCCAGACTCAGGGTGGTGGCTAACGGGGTGGTCCGCTTTTTCGATTCACCTGCAGACACTTGGGATTGGCTGGAGGAATTGGGGCTATGGTCGGGGCCTTGACCCTCAGGCACGGAATCTACTAATCCCGGCGGCAGGAGAGCACGCCGTCGTGGTTGGCGGAAGAAGATGGGAAACACGTCTGCAACAACTGCGGCACCAGACCCAGAACAACGCCGATTGGAGTGCCGGGGCGCCTTGGAGGTGGCGGCGACACTGGGGACTCAGATGTACCGTGTGACTCGTGAAGACAGCTCCTCTGGGTCTGCCTCTGCTAGCAGCTCATCTACCCCCAGGCCTGAGGAACTAGATGCAGTACAGATGCTGGAAGTCTCTCCACAGACTGCAGATGGCATCATCTGAACGAGGTGCAGCTGACAAGAACACTGAAGAAAGCCGAGCATGCAAGTAGAGACTCTCTTTTGGCAATGGACTATGTGAATGATCACTCTCCACAATTTAATCTGTCTTTGTTGCTTTACTATGTCACATACACACACGCCACACCCCAGCCATGAACGCTACTGCGCATACACACTGTAAGTGCACACTTGCACGCAGGATGGGGTTACGGATATTAATGCCGCATCGAGGAGGGATAGGCGACGCTCACAGTACGACACTAGCTACACACACCCACACCAGTTCCCACACTGGCTTAGTTGCTGCCACTGTTAGGCAAGATAATAGTTTGGACGAGCCACACCATGACGTTTGCCCTACGCATTAATATGGTCCAGCTCACGTTCTGAGTGCTAGTTTGTTGAGATCAGTCCGAAATCCCCACACACACTACACCTCCGTTGCTACACGCTCCCCCAAACCATGTGGAATGGTGCTATAGGCAGATATGACATAAGTTGTAGTGACCACGTGGAATGTACGCGGCATGCACACGCCCACGCGCCGATATTCTATATTCTTGTATTTACAGCGTCATAAGGCAGGAATCACGCTACTCCAAGAAACACACATGTCGCGGACTGAGCTAGAGCGCCTGCATAAGAGATGGTGAGGCCAGGTGTTTGGCACTACATACTCAGCGCATGCACGCGGCACGTTAATATGGGTCAGAGCGGGAATCCCGTTTACTCGCGAGGAAGACATGAGTGATGCCGAAGGCAGGTACACTTTTGTGAAAGGGCGCCTCAACGGCCAAGAGATATTGCTGGGCTCCCTCTATGCCCCAAATTCGATCAGGCTTCCTTCCTCTCACGCATATCTGAGATAGTGGCCCGATGGAGTGGGATCCCCTGGTTGTTAGGGGGGACTTTAACTCTGTGCTCAATGTCGATCTTGATAGATCCTTTCCACCCCTTAACAGAGCCTGCACTGCATCTAATGCCAGGCCCTCTCTGGTTGGCTGACACACTGGGCTCTTCTTGATATCTGGCGTACCCTAAACACCACCGCTCGCGTATACTCTCACTATTCGGCAGTGCACAGGTTACATGTACGCCTAGACAGACTGGTAACATCACAGGCTCTACTCCCGCTGGTCCACAATGCTGAGTACCGGGGGCAGACCCATTCTGACCATAACCCTCTATTGCTACAGCTCAGATGGGAGGCGCAGCGCCCCCCAGTCCCCACATGCCGTCTTCAACCCAGCGCACTGGAAGACCCAGCGTTTCGATCGTCGCTGGGGACAGGGACATTAGCATATTTCGAGTTGAATGAAGGCACGGCCAGTGATGCGCATATAGAGTGGGAGGCGTTTAAGGTGTCCATCAGAGGACACTGTATGGGTGCCACGTGGAATGTCCGTAAACAGCTGTCTGAATCTCTGGTCTGGATCGAAGCCCAACTATTGCCTTTAGAGCGTGAGGGGGAGGGCATGAGCAGAGACTCACGGCGCCTGGAAACATTACGCTCAGAACACGCAGACCACATGGAACAACTTCGCTGTCACAACTATACAGCGCATACGGCTCGTACACACGCTGCGGCTGACAGAGCGGGTAGATTGCTGGCCTGGCTGATCCGTCGGGTGAACGCTCATGCCCCAATCGGGGCGTTGCGGGCCCCGTCGGGTCAGTTGTTAAACACACAACGCGACATGCACGCGGCTCTGGCGCAACACTATGCACAGCTGTATCAGTCTCACAGTAGTTGCGATGCGCAGGACCTGACACGGTTTCTAGACAGTCTGCAGCTGCCCGCAGCGTCGGAGGAACACAGAGAGCTGCTCAATGAACAGATCTCACTGGTAGAGATTGGGGACGCCAAAAAATCCTTAGCGTCCGGGAAAGCCCCAGGAACAGACGGGCTACCTGCAGAGTATTACAAGGCCTACCGCGTCTTTCTAGTGCAGCACCTAAATACTGTGCTCGCCACTGCATTGGAGACGCAACAACTGCCTCAATGGATTTGTGCCATCACGTAGTACTTCGCTCAACCTGCGTCGGTTCTTCAGGGTGGCAGGTTATGCGACAGGGAAATGGCCAAGGTCGGGGTGTCTGATACTGGACGTAGAAAAGGCCTTCGATTCCTTGGAATGGGCCTATCTGTTTGCCGTCCTTGAGAAATTCAACCTTGGCCCAACTTTTATCCAACTAACCCGATTACTTTACACTGGCCCCACCATCAGGGTCAAAGTGGGCCCCTATATCTCAGGCTCTCTCCCAGTACAGAGGGGTACCCGGCAGGGGTGTCCTTTGTCTCCGCTCCTATTTGCGCTCGCAATAGAACCGCTGGCGGAAGCGCTACGCACCCAGTTGGGAGATGGGATACCCCTGGGAGATACCACGCACCAGGTGTCGCTTTATGCGGATGATCTCCTCATCTACATCAGAGACATTGATCATGTCCCTGCTCAGTTGGCCCCACTGCTGGAGGGCTTCGAGAAACTCTCGGGCTTAAAGGTGAATATCGTAAAATCCTGCCTTTACCTGTTCGGGGAGGGGCTCTGTGACCCGGGCCTCACTATGGGCGGTAAACAAGTTCAATGGAAGCCTTACACGGTCCGCTACCTCGGCATCCAGATCTACCGCCAGTCAGATGACCTTTTTGATGGGAACCTGGGAAGGGCGGTGACGCCCATCAAATCACAGATGCGTTTCTGGAGCACTCTGCCACAGGCTGTGGTGGGTAGGGTAGCACTCACCAAAATGGTGATTCTCCCGTGGCTCCTATACTTTTTCACGAATCTACCCCATTATGTGCCGGCTTCCTTCTTCACCTCCCTAGAGAAGCAGATCAGGGACTTCCTCTGGGGCAATGCCAGACATAGGATGGCACTGAAAAAGCTGTGCCTACCGACAGACCAAGGCGGGCTGGCGGCTCCCTGTTTGGAGCACTACTACTTAGCCTCCCAGCTGCAGTGGATTGCACGATGGCTGTCGGGCCGTCACTGCACAGACACTGCGAATACGCAACCACCCTACCTCCTGGAGCGAATAGTCAAGCTTTTTCACCCGGGCGCACGTCTGAGGCTGCCGGAGCCTTTACTGCTCACTGTGGCCTATAAGTGCTTCCGCAGGAGCCTCTATCTAATGCGCGCCGTGACCCCCTATGCGCCTGCGATACCTTTAGAAGGAACAACTAGCGGACAAATGGCGCTTACAGCGCCCGCAATCAGGGGCTGGCAGGAACAGGGTGTCCAAACACTCGGAGACCTCTATCGCGAGGGGACGCTCACGATGTACACGACGCTTGTGGATGAGGAAGGACTGCCGCCAGGACAATTCCTCGCCCATCGCGCACTAGTGGCCTCACTCACAGCGGCATGGGGAGTTGTCACTACCGAGCCGCGAACTCATCTCACCATGCAGTACTTGCACGTCATGGGGCAGGGTAGACACCTAACACACTGGTTTGCAGCCTCACTCACAACGCACGCAGCGATCAGCCTTGACACACTTCGTTACAAGTGGGAGCAGGACTTAGGTCACCCGTTCACAGACAAAGAGTGGGCTCAGGTGCTCGAGAGCCCGACGCGTTCCCAGGAATATGCGCTTTCGCCAGATTCAACTATACATAGTTCACAGGGCATACCTTACGCCTGCGAAAATTAACCAATATTTAATCGTGAAGATGCCACATGCCCGAGGTGCGCTGCAGCGGGGGCTGACTTGGTGCACATGCTCTGGAGCTGTGTCCGGGTAGGTGCATATTGGAGCGACGTGGCTGAGCTGCTGCGCACTTGTACGGGCCTGGAGCTGCCTTTCGACTGGCCAACCTACTTACTACATAAGTTCCGCAGAACACCCAGCACGAAAGTTACATCCCGGTTCTTAGACCTGGGACTGATAGTGGCCAAGAGGCCAATTAGTAAGCGTTGGAAAGCGGCAGACCCCCCGCATATTCAGGCTTGGCGACACTCCATGCTAGCGTGGTCCAAGGCGGAAGGTATCGCCATCAAACGCAAAGAGACCCTGGGGCTGCGTAAGCTCCCCATCGCCACATACTGGGACGCTCTCTATATAGATTTGCAATGCAGTACAGACACGCCATCTGAGGACCCCTCGGAGGAGCAGGCCATGGGTAGTTAGCACACACTTGATGTGCAGGCGCGTTCACCACATCACCTTCTTATTGCTAGATATATGCTGATTGTGCTAAGACATTAGTACACGATCTAGGGATGGGGCAGCGGCTGGCAGCCACTAACTTGCGGAGCAATATGTAATACTGCACATGGAACTGGGGGGGGTCGAGAACTGATCAGTTTATTACACACGTTTATGTTTCTTATTTCTCAACAGTTAATGAATGCAAAATTTTGCCCTTCTTTTTGATCTCCTGTGAATCTCATAATGCTGCTCAACCGTATAGGGCGCCAATATAATCAACTACTCTGTAAGTCCACACGTGTCAGGGTACCCAGGGATGGGCATGCAGCAGTGTATATGTTCGGGGGGACGTTTCAGACTGTAAGCCATGATATATTGGACATGTTCCTTGTCTCTCCCCTTCCCTTCCCCTCTCCCCTCTCCTGCCCACCTGTGGGAGACCAATTGCAAATGTACTTATGAGTATGGTCTCTATAGCATCTTATATTACCCTACGGGTACAAACGAACTGCACAAGCGCACAGATGATGTACCTAATGTAATAGCTGCAGCGCCTAACAGTTATGGCATATGTACGTGTTGTTATGTACTGCATTATAAAATCAATAAAACAGATTGGCAAAAAAAAAAAAAAAACAGAGTGGCCGCAGGGCGGCCCAGCTCCGGAGCCTTCGCCATAGTGTTGTGTACCCGTCGGATGTTGCGTTGAGTCGAACGGTGTGGCATGAAGCCGGATTGATCTGGGTAGACTAAGCCTTGAATGCAGGTATGGAGACGGTCCGCGAGGACCTTACCTAGAGGTTTGGCATCAAAATTAATAAGAGAAATGGGTCGATAAGATGATGGTTCTTCTGGTGGACGGCCGGGCTTCAAGAACAGGACGATCTCCGCATGTCGCCAATCTTGAGGCAATACATGTCGGTAATGGGCCTCCTGTATCACCGCCAATAAGTGTGGGCCTAAAATGCCCATGCATGGCTTGAGGAATTCAGCGGGGAAACCGTTTGATCCAGGGGCCCAGCCCGGGCGAATATTGGTCAGTGCTGTACTGAGTTTGTCTACTGTAATGGGGGCATCCAGCTGATACCGCATATGGTCTGTGAGAGTACAGTGGGATGTCTCTGAGGAATTCAGTGATCTGATCCTCTGAGAGCTGCTCCTAGAGTGTATAAAGCATGGAGAAATATCGTTTGAACTCCCCGGCGACCAGCTCAGGAAAGGAGCACAAAGTTTCATCTACTCCTCGCAGCGTTGGAACGCTCGAGGGAGACTTTGCGGCCTGGCACAATCTGTGGAGCATTTTGCTGGATTTATCCCCCCATTGGTAAATCCGGTGTAGTGAGGCTAGCCAAATTTCCTTCGCTTCGTGAGTGAGATATTGCTGTATGCACTGTTGCGCCAGGAGTAGGTTACGTTGGAGGGTTGGGCTAGGATCAATGATTAGCTGAGCTTCTAAACTCCTTTGACGACTCTCCAAGTTGACTAACTGAGCTGCGCGCTTACGTTTATCACCCGCACGTAAGCTTATATCCACCCCATGGATTGTAGGTTTGATAGCTTCCCACAAAATAATTTTGGAAAGGGCCGAGACCACATTCGCCGCAAGATAATCTGTCACCGCCTGAGCCAGGATCTCCTGATACTCTGGGTCACGGAGGTGCCAGGGGGACATACGCCACCTGAAGGGGGGTTCATGAGAACCTGTGCGGAGTTTGAATAAGACCAGAGAGTGGTCGGAGAATCCCCACGGTAGGAGAGAAATGTGGGAGATCCGGTGGATATAATCATGTGGTGTAAAGACATAGTCTAGTCGGGACAACGTTCCGTGGACAGCGGACATGTAGGTGTATCCCCATTCAGAGGGATGGTATTCACGCCATGTGTAAGCCCAGCCCAGGGTATTGGCAAGAAAATGTAATTTGGACCCACCCGTCGGGGGTTCCCGTCCAGGATCTCGCCGCCTGTCTATGAGTGCCATGATGTCGTTCCAGTCCCCACCCAGCAGCGTCAGGCCCTCAGGGAGTTCTCCCCACAGCTGTGTGATTCTGTCGATGAAGGTGTTTCCCAGTGGGGGAGGGGCATATATACTGCCTATGTTAATTTGTTCTCCGTGTAATGTCCCCGATATGATGGTATGGCGACCCCCAGGGTCTAGCCAGTGTTTAGTATGGACGAACAGGATGCGACGATGCATGAGGATGGTGGTGCCCTCCCCTGGTAAACCCGGAGTGATGTAATGAATGGTATCCGAATCTGGCGAGGCAGGGGACTTTGTTGCCAAGCATATGCGTCTCCTGTAGGAGAAGGATGTCCGCCTCATATCGCTCGGCTTGATGACAGCCCCCTCTTAATTTTGTTTAGTAGCCCTCTGACATTCCAGCTAACTATATTAAGTTTCCCGAATAGGGAAGAACCTGTCTGTGTGGTCATTTACCGTCTGTGGGAATGATCATTATGATTAATGATGGGAGGTCATGGCGTAATGTCTGTGCCCAAGTAACAACTGCAACATTAAGGAACACAAAACTTATAAAAATACCCATCCCCCACCCCTCGCCCCGATACTGCCAAAAACAAGGAGCATCTGTCGCGGCGAAGGGATCCCCAAGCCCCCAACGGGGGGGCCTAGAGAGCCTCCTCCAATCGGACCCCAACTTCCCATGGAACATGAACATTAACGTCCAGGGGCACGATGGTCCTGTGGCTAGGCCTCCATGCCAACTTCGCATTTGAACGGAGAGCAAGGTCTTGGAAAAATGCCAAAGTATGTTCTCCTAGTGCCGGGGATGCAGTATCCGCGGCCATTTTTAGGATGCGTCTTCTGAGGCTGGGGCACGCCAATTAGATCCTGATCTTTGTCTGCGTTTAGAATTGTTCTTCTTCAGCCTATTTCTCTGTGAACTTTGTGAGGAGTCAGAGTCTGGGGGCGGCAGAGTATGTGGCCTAAGATGGGTCTGCTTATCCGCCCAGGCAAAGACCGCCTCCGGTGTATCAAAGAAGAAAGTCTTTGAATTGAAAGTGACACGCATCCTGTCCGGGTACAGCAGCACATACTGTATGTTGAGGTCTCAAAGCCTACGTTTGGCTGCCATAAAAGACTGGCATTGCTGTTGCACCAGCCTGGTGTAGTCCGGGAAGATCATAATGTGGCACGAGTCAAACAGTAACTTATCTCTATGGGTTCTGGAAAACTGCAGTATGGCATCTCGGTCGGCGTAGTTCAATAACCTGGCGATCACAGGTCGCGGATTCTCCCCAGGGGGGGTTGCTTTCTGAGCGCCCGATGTGCCCTCTCCACAACGAAACATGCAGATAGTGTATCTGCTAGCAGGAGTGTCTTCAGCCATTGGGTAATGAAGCGGTCCATGGAGGTGCCCTCGCAGCCCTCCGGGAAGCCCATGAGGCGCAGATTATTGCGTCTGGCGTGGCCCTCTGCATCCCCCACCCGAGAGGCCATCTCCTGCGCTACCATCATAAGTGTTCACCTTTTTCTGCAGGGTCGTTACTTGATCTTCGACTGTTGAGACGCATGTTTCTGCCTCTGTGATACGGTCTACAGCGTTTCGGAGGTCCTGCCGCAGTAAGGAGACCTCAGACCCAACAGCGCCGATCTTTGCATCCAGAGCATTCCTTGCCTCCGTGATGCCGGTCAGGAGCGCCGCATTATCAGGTATCGTGCCTCCTGTATCTCCCCCGGTGGCCCCACCGGGGGTCGTCGTATAATGGTCGAGGGTGCTCTGTTTGGAGCCTGCACCACCCTGCTTATCTTTGCCCTTAACGAGCGAGGGGGTCTCCCGTTCTCCGGGCAGCGAGGATTTACGTCCATTAGCTGTTGCGAATTATCTGACCCCAACTGTGCGGTGCTGCCACGGACTCCTCTCTTCGCCCTCATCGGGGGATGGTACCACAGGCCGTGCCTCACGGATTCGGGCCTACCCTTGACCACAAGCTGCACCGAGCCTAGCACGGCCGCCTCCGCAGCCCGAGGTTGCCAGCCAAGTAGGCCCCTAACAGGACCAAACTCGCCTGATCCCCAGCCCGTGGCCCGCCCCCGCAGGAGATAAGCACTCCAGATGTTCCACAAGAGTGTCACCTACATATGGGACTTCGCAAAGCAGCGCGCCATCAACAGGCCAAAGCACACAGACCAGAAGGTCAATCACTTCTGTTATTGTCGCTCAAGCCACCAGCTGTCCACTGCCAAGCTTGATCTGGGTCCTCGTGGCAGGGCCGCAGCGGAATATGAGGATCTGGAAGCAGCTCACCGGCTCCACGGGCCTTGCCCTGCCGCCTCAACACTTGATTGTTGCTTGTGCACTATGGATCACCTGCCCGCTGCCTCTCCCGCAACTATGGCAGCACTATGTCATGCGGGGGCTTCAGGCTGCACACCCGATGGGCGCCGACCTCGCGCCCCGGAGCAGCTGGTTTCAAGAGGCCTTCATGTATGGTGCTGCAACTAGAACACGCCACGTAACATTCCCGGTCCCGGCTCCGCAGTCTCGAATGGCCTCCCGCCTCAGAGGCACCAGTCTCAGAATCGCGGCTTGGGTCCGACAGGAGGGGGTGCGCCACTGTATCTACGAAGCGAGGGGGCTCCTGGGTGCAGCCGCGCCTATGACCGGACAGGCCCGATCCCGCTACGGGCCCACTGTGTGACCAAGCGATACAGGATTCGGGAGCCCCAATGCATCACCGACCTCTCGCCGCTCCCTCTCACCTTCTGGGGCACGGTAGCCCCCCCCTCCTCCAGGCCCCTCACCATACTCAGGATATGGGTGGCAGGTGGGCCGCGTCTCCCAGTGGGCCTGGATCGGCTCCCACTCCGGTCGGCGGCAGCACTTGCTATACCGGTCGGGCTCCGGTGTGTCTTGGTTCCAGGCAGGGCTCCGGCACCTCCAGACGCCAGGGATAGCTGATGCGCTCCGTTCGGGACATGATTATGGCGGATTTGGTGTGATGTTGGCGTGGACGAGCGGAGCCTCATTAGAGTGCATTCACCATGTTGGCTGTCCAAGCCACACCCCCCAGTAAGAACTCTTTTTGAACAAAACAGAAAGTTACAGCCAACCATATCGTGGGTGACAGATAAATCCAATAGAATCAATGCACTAATTTTTCCTGTGGCCATATCAAGCCTTAAATTGTCTGAAATGGAGGCCAAAACCATCTCTATATTGATATCTACTGTTAGACCTGTCAGCCTTAGGGCGGTCTTCCCCTAACCTTTTGCCTTCCTCCTTTTTTTGCCTATCTAGTTTTTGTTGGCCTTAGGACTCTGTGCACTTTACCACTGCTAACCAGTGCTACAGTGTGTGTGCAAACTTCCTTTAAGCATAGTAAGATAGGCTTACACCCAATTGGCATATATAATTGACTTGCAAGTCTCTAGTAAAGTGGTATTACATGTATCCAACACCTGTAAATTAAATGCTACCAGTGGACCTGCAGCACTGATTGTGCCACCTACAGAAGTAGCCTTTTAAACCTGCCTCAGGTCTGCCACCAGAGGGCCTGTGTGCACAGTTTATTGCCACTTTGACTTGGCCTATAGAAACCACTTGCCAAGCCTTAAACTCCCCTTTTATTACAGATAGGTCACCCCTAAAGTAGGGGCTAACTAGCCCTATGGGCAGTGTGCTGTGTGGGTAAATGTTAGGACATGTACCTTTATGTTTTCCATGTCCTGATAGTGGCAAACAGCCTATTCCTGTAAAGCCCTTTACTCAGGCCTCAGGCCTGCCTTTGCAGCCTGTGTGTGCAGTTTTGAACTGCCATTTTGACCTGGCAAAATAATTCTCTTGTCAGGCCTAAACCTTCCTTTTTAATACATGTACGTCACCCCTAGGTTGGGCCCTAAACTTCCCATAGAGGAGGGTGAAGTGTATTTGAAATGTTGGACATGTACTTTTAAGTTTTACATGTCCTAGTAGTGAAAACTGCTTAAATTCGTTCTT
Source organism: Calotriton arnoldi (assembly GCA_963921515.1). NCBI lineage: Eukaryota > Metazoa > Chordata > Amphibia > Caudata > Salamandridae > Calotriton > Calotriton arnoldi. The sequence goes on along the minus strand of CAWUFW010009337.1, from coordinate 488,962 downwards.
CACTACTGCAAGGCCTGCCTTTCCCGTAGGATAATATTGGTTTGCTTTATTACATTTAATACGTGCTAACTTTTGATTGGGAAAAGATGAACATTTCATGTTTGCTGTCTGAGAAATTGGAATTAAAAGTCCTTTTTAATGGTAAAACCAGATTTTAAGTTACAATTTTGAAAAAGCCACTTTTAGAAAATTGGTATTTTCCTACCCTAACTATTTGGAGCCTGCAGCCTATTCCTGGGTCACATGATTGGGTGTAGCTGACAATTGGACTTTTTTTTATTCCTCCCAGACAGCCACAAAATAGAGGCATTAGGTGTGCCTGGATGGGCCATCAAGTGGCAGGATGAGGGGGGGAGCTGGGCACAGCCCCACTTGCAACTAAATTGGCTGTGCCCTGCCTTCACACAAAGGACTTGTCACCACTGCATTGTTCATGCAGCCAGATTGGATCCAGGAGAGGGAGGTAGGAAATTTCAAGGACTTCAAAGGAAAGTCTCTAGGAGGATCTCCTATTTCAAAGCTGACACCAAGTATACATATTGGACCCTCAGACCCAAATTTTCAGTACACTCCTAGACCTGTGGACACTACAGAAGACGGACTGCTGTGCTTCTTTGCTACCAGACATACTGCCATTCCGCTGCCCTGCTACTTTGCTGCTCTGCTGCCCGCTGTCCTGATTGCTGAGAAGGAAGACTAGACCTGCACCCTTTATCCCAGACTGAAGTGACTCAAAGTGTCAGCAAGCTGACCTCCTGTTTTGAGGTACAGGGACATGACAAGTTCCAGAGGCTCCCTGCAACTGCCCAGCTGACCTGCTGACCTGCTGCCTGGACCTGCAACTGGAACTGTTTGAGCTCTGCTGGCTTCTGCTGGAGTGAGGTGCTGACCCCCAAGTGGTGCCCCTCAGGTCCTAGACCGTTGGTGTGGCCTCAGTTGAGCTCTCTTGAAGTTTTGGGCTCTTCACAAATGCGAATGGGCCAGTTCGCGCAAATATCTTGCCACCCGTGCCGCCCACTAACTCAAAGGTCTGGTAAACCTGACTCTTTGCACCACAGCGATCACCAATTACACCCGGCAGCTTGAGCTCTACAGTTTGAGCCACAGCATCGACAGCTTGCAGTGACCGCCAATGCAAAGCATCAGCAACGACTATCCATGACGCCCAACAGGATCTTCGTGCTATAGCAATGACCATTCGCGGTGCCCGGCCTGCTCTACATGGTACATCAACAACCATCCACCATGCTCTCCCTGCTCCTCACGCCCACTTTCACCATGAATGGAACTCTTTGCGCTGGACTTTGAAGGGAACTCTTTTAGTCGGACTTACCTGAACAGGGGTGCATACCTACAGGGGGGCACACCATGTGCCCACCTGCATGCACCCCCAGGCCCTGAGGCACCAGGGGGCCCTGTAGGCCCCCTTAGTTTTCTCACCGCAACCCTTTTCATGGCGGGCTCACTGCCATAAAAAGGGTTGCAGTGGGAGAACTCGTAATATGCTTGGCAGTGCCGTAACGGCACCGCCAGCATATTACTGCCTCACACCACTGTACCACCGCCGCGGGATCAAGGATCCCCAGTGGTTGCAGCGGTTTCACCACCACACTCATAATATGGTGGTCGGACCCCCAGTACAGCGTTTCGCGGACAGCCACCGTAGCTAATCAGGCCCAACATCATGTCCGTTAGTGTCGGCAATGAATGAAATTATGAAAACAAACCATCTCTAAGAGTGTGATCCTGGGTTTACAATGGAAGTCCCTATTTGAGGAGTGTCCTATATTATGCCTATTTCTGTTGTTTGATTGCTTACATTTTGTCACCCAAGTCAAAAAATACAAAAAAGTGATTTTGTCCTCGCGCATTACTCTCTATTTATCTGCTATTCGGGTAAAATGGGCAATAAAAACCACAGTGGAGGTATTTCTTGATCGCACACCTTCTTTGCAGACCAGAAAGTACAGTTTATTCGATTTATTCAACAAAGGAGGGCAGGAACAGGCTTTTAGTTTCAACAAACGGTAGTGAAGCAAGAACGTTCTCTAGCAACATGGTTACAACCAGCTGCTTCTCTGTATGCTTCAAAGATTTGACATAAACAAGCAGCCATGTGTCGGGGCCTTTCTCCTCCTTCTCAACACAATGATGTGCATCAGCGAAGCATGGCCGCTGTGCATCACCCTCCCTAAGGACCAGTGAGTGATACAGAACAGGCTTCTCGGCAGCCCGAGCCTGAGCAGAAATGTGCTATTTTACAAATATTCCCTTTGCTTTAGAGTAAGCAGGTATGCACTGATGTGTATATTGAGTCAAATACGAACATTCTAAAACGCTGTCTTGCAGTATGTAAAAGTAAAGGTTTTAGGTGATAACTATTTACTTTTAGCCTGATGAAGTTGCGGAGACCTAGTCACAAAGGCATTTTAGAGCCTGTACAGTAGCACTATTGTAGTACTTTCTTCCTCACGCATGTAAAGTGACTCATCTAAAATAGAAATAAAATGGGACTATTCAGGAAATATTCTTATGCAATTAGTACAAATAGGAAGTAGTGTATCATCTTCGAACTTTCACTAATAGAGAGTTGGAAGTTTCAGGGCAGATTCACCAAGGCATGAAAAGGGCATGTAAAGAAGTACTGCCTACGTACTAATTCCCGTACTCGTAAATACTTTTGTGAACCTTTCCCTTGTACCTCACTTTTTAACTCATTGAGGATGGAAATGTAAAAAAGTGCAGGGAGGCAACAACACCATAATGAATGGGATGCAAAGTAATGTCATCCTCCATGTGGAAAAGAAGGAAGCGCCACAGCATTTGTGGTTTACCTTTCTGTGTACAGAAAATCCTATGTGGTGGAAATTTGCATGTGTGAATAATATGCAGGTATCTACTCCTGGAAAATAATCACTGTGGTAGTTTTACAAAAGTACTTTTGAGCTTCATTGCAAAATCCTTTTTTTTAAAAAGTAAGTTCAAAATTTAAAATTATTCATGGTCGACTTTTCTGACTTTTCCTGCTTTTTTTCTCCTTTTCTATTGTGAACCCGGGCACTCAGTGAAATCATCTTCAAGTTGTTTTGTTGTGCATTTCTCCTTGAACAGAAGTATACATTTGCTGCGCCCAATTGTATTACAAATATAATATCATGCTATATTTTACACAAACCTTTGAACTTTCAAAACGTTTGTCCTGCGCCTTGAAACCCTCACGGGTAAGTAGCGCGCTTTACAAATAGATTGATTGATTGATTCTCAAACACTGCTTTTAGATTATGATATTATCGTCATCTACAGTTTGGAGTCATTGAAGCCAAAAATCTTTATTTACGGATAAGGGGCCTGTGAAGCGCCACGAAGACGGGTGCATATGGCCAGGAGGACCTGTTTCTTTTCAATGCACAATCAGCTACAAGAGGCCACATACACATTGGGGGATATTCTCAATGACTGGTGATAACTATCGCCAACGCAAGTTATCGGCAGTTATGTTATCGCCGCCTAACCCTGAAATCTATCGCCATTTTAGCGCCGTATTATCAAGCCGACGCTACATGGCGATAGTACCAGGGTTAGGCGGTGAACTGCCAATAACATATGCTGCGATGGCGATAGGAAACCAGCGTTAGAGGGCGTTAACCATCTATCGGCCCATTATCGTCAGAAAAGTCCCTTCTTCCCTCCCGACGATAAGTCCTGCTAGGAAGCGGCGCTGGAAGATTCAAGATATCAGATCTTAGAACAAAAGTAAAACGCTTGTTTGGGATAGTTCTGCCCTGCTGCTTTGGAGGAGTAACTGAAGTAACACGACGTAAATACATGTTACTAACCATTCATATATTTAAGATAGACATTTTTTTCCTCAAATATGCAATTATCCAGCAGATCCAGCCATATGTGGATATTGCCGTAAATCAACAATGAAATGGAAACACCTTCAATGCGGAAGAATTGCACCGCTCCACTGTGCCCGCCTGTTGACAGTCTAATGTCTTTAAAGTCCTGATTCTGCATGCTAAATTTTTTTTTTTAAATGCCTTTTCCGTTTTCTTCAACTGTGCCAGCCCCCATCTGTGTTTGCACTGTCCCGGATTCCCGGGTCCCAGCCTGCCCTGATATCAAGGCTCATGCTGAATAAACTGTATTGTAGCTTATGCAAAGAAGCTCTAAGTACATTATTCCATGCAGTGCATCCCTCGCCCATGGACCAGGCATGCACTGCTAGCATAGACGCCGGTTCACTTTCCCGGAGGTGCAGAGCTGTGGAACAATGGCCTTGACCACTACTCTAAGAACCCGCAGTGACTGTGCCAAACCAATAGAGGGAGGATTGCAGTCACAGATGGAAAGCATGGTGCGAAGATTCTGGGAGTCTCAGGCAAAATGACATGTTGCCATTTAGGTGCTCCCGTTTCCCTAGAAACAAAGCTATTTTGAGGACATTGCTAGCACAAAGGCACCATATTAAGCCTTACGTGGGACCAATGCTGGCCCGGATTCACAGCTTGGCGCTCTAACCATCTTGCAACTTGGACCACCATGGCATTTTAAATGTGTTGACAGCCACAGTGAAGCTTGTGTGCATGAAGACAGCGTCTCCCCTAGAAGAATGAACTCTGTAGTTAGCCAAAAGCGAGAACATTGTGATATGGTGTTTTTGATATTTTTATATATTGGCATGAAAAGGGAAGCACAAAACGTTAGCAACACTCAGGGCCGGACTGGGAACTGAAAGCAGCCCTGGCAAATTTTTCCAGAGCAGCCCCCATCTGGCGCGTAGCTCGCGAGCACAGCTCGCGAGCCCGACCACTCTTAGGGGGGTTTGGGGGACTTCTCCCCCCAAGAAAATTTTGGAAAAAGACAGACCAAAATGGTGCATTTTACATCACATTTTTCATTACAGCTTTAATTGTATTCACTTTTAAAGCACAGTAAATAGTAGATGATGACCTTAAAGAGCACCAGGTTATCCAGTCATATGTACCCATAGACATACTTACAGAGAGCACCAGAAATAGAGGTTTCAGGTTGCCATGTGTAGTATTTTTATAATTTCAGCGTAATTATGAGTGACATTTCAAATATGTGACACAGCAGAGCACAGAAAATGGAGGTCTTCGGCTGATGGAAAATCCTCAGCTTACTGCCCAGCGAGTCTTGGGCTTCAAATTCTTAAGGAAGCCCTGTCATCTCAGGTGGCCTGTCAGAGGCAGAATGAAGCTATGCGTCTCAAACTCTGCAGGGTGGCTGGAGGGTGACATCGCTTGTTGTGTCACAAAAGAGCTCTCCAATCAGCCATTGTCCTAATTGGTGCCATGGCATCCTTATTGTTTCATAAATACCTTTGGATAGCGCCTAAAAAGCAGTCCTCAAACCTCAATGCAGACCAGCTAATAAAAGACTTAAATACAAAATTAACAGGATGGCGCAATCAGGGTTTTGTCTTTGAGAAATGTTTTACAGTAGAAGAAACACAGCATGCATGGGGCAACATTAGCTGTGAGGCAGTGTACCATTCTCCCTAATTAATCTGGTCCAAATAGGTAGAGTAATGCTTAACTGTGAATGCACTAGACATTGAAACAGATGTAGAAAATCCTCACCCTGCTCTGAAAAAAAGCATATTGTTCCTTCAAAGCTAGATTTAAAATTCACAATCTACTACTCAAATGGGTGCAATTTCCGATGTTTCCCTCGTCTTCATTGCTCGATTTTGCTCATGAGAACGTGTCACTCATAGTCATTGAATGTCACTCATAATTCCACTGAAATTATCAAAATGTCACACATATGCAACCTGAAACCTTGGCACCTATGAGGCTGGTAGACTGGCCCAATTAAGTTCCTCATTACTTTTGGCGAAAGCCTGTGTGTTTCTTTAGAAATTCCAATAAAGTTCAACAAAGTGCTCCTGGACTCTGCCTGTTTCTGCTGCCCTGTGACTGGTCGCAGTCTCCTATGGACCCCCAGTCAGTATTTATGCTGTGAGCAGAGAGGGTGGGCTGCATTCGTAAATAATCTGTGGCTGTAGATTCCATCAGGCCCCTTAAAATCCCTTTCTTTCACTCACGACCTTTTTGCCTGATGCTTTAGAGCTGTTGCTTACTCCGAATTAATTTAAACCTATTTACACCTCACTCCGAACCTATAACCAGTGTCCGTGAACAGACCATATGAACCAGCTCAGTGAGGCAAGCTCCCATCGCTGAGGGCAATTTCTTCCCGGCCCTTTTCATACTTTTTGATCTTAATGTCTCATTAGGGAGTATGATTTTCCTCTGGTCAGCAGACTTATAAAATAGGCGATTTTGAAAAAGACATTAAAAAAAGGAGCAGGAGCTGTCGCGATAAATCGTAGACATAGTAAATTGAAAAAAGATGCAGACTTTTGGTTTGACTGAAGACAATGAAATGCACATTTACACCACTGGGGGTGAAGTTGGGAGGTTATGTATCCCGCTTTTTATTGTTTCTTGACAAAGTGGGACATCGTTCCTATCTCATATGTAATGTTTAAATGATCCATCCTCTGGTATCAGTGCCCTCAATCAAAGTCAAAAGTCTATCTTCACAAATCCTAGGTTTCGGTTTCGTGTTTACTCACTCTGAAGGCCTTGAAGGTTCTTAAGAGTGACAGACTGTTTGTTAAAACTGTAATTCACCTTCATTGCAAACAACCAAATAAGTAGTTTTGTCTGTTTGTGTATCTGTTTACTACACACCCTGTCTGTCACTGCAAAGCCATTCTGGAAATCTCCCTGGGGCTCTATCACTGTGGTTAATGTGGCCTTGCACTTTTTATTTCGGTTCTTTAAAATCATTTGAGAGACTAGATGCAAGTGTGTTCTATAACTAAATGTCTATATTTAGCATGCACTTGTGATTAAAAAGCGTTCCTGGGTACCGTGAAATCCTAACCAATGGGAGGCTTTTGAGGTCCTTGTGTAAGCACAATCTCTTTGAAATGAATGCTATCTTTAGGGATAGCTTCCTAAAGGATCGCTCTACTTCCCTGTGACAACCAGTGAACACTTCAGAACCACCTGCTCGCAGGTAATCAGTCTGCAGCATCTAAAGGGGCAGGCCGAGGCAATGATAAAACGCTGAAATTATGAAAATGCCACACATCATGGCAACGCGAAACCTTGGGTGCAGGTAATGCTCTCCAATTACAGTGGGGTAGGAGGAAGCTCTTTTGAATTACTCTGATGAAGTACTGCTGTGAAAAAACAAAATAATTCCTACGGAGCTTCAGACCAGGATAGGAATTATGATACGTCATAACCTCATAAACACATGACACTGCTGGCGGAAGGGGAGGGATGTATAACCAATAGTATTTAGATGATTGGTGGAATACACAGGACTTTCATTGGTTCTTTTTCTCTTTACCCAGTGGTAAAGGTAGTTTATGGTGACTGGCTGCTTGTTAATTAAAGCAAGAAAATAAAACATAATATGGGCCATGACGTCTGATAATTTCAAAACGTTCTTTTAATAATGTTAGGAAACGTATTATCTCTAGCTTCTTGAGCACTAAATCCAGTTGTCTTTTACTAAATTGCTTACTTACCTTATGTAAAGTTGCCAATTGCGTGTCACGCATAGCTGCCAAGGTTTCATATTGCTATGTGTGACATTTTCATAATTTCAGAGTAATTATGAGTGACATTTCAACGACTATGAGTGACACTTTCTCGGGAGCAAAATCAAGCAATGAAGACGAGGGAAACATAAAAATATTAGAAATTACACCCATTTGAGCAACAAGAAACTCTAAGATCTTACAACTGCAGAAAAGCACCAGAAAATAAAGGGCACCAACTTAGTGCCCTTGTAAACTGATCTTACTGTTAAACAAATGTATAATCATGATACAGACTGGCAGACAGTGACTGCAATTAATGCAGACGAGCTGTAACTTTACTTATATTGATGACACGCTGCGCTCTTCCAAAACAAAACATAAAAAGCAATGAAAACAAAGTTATTCATTCATATAAGGATTATATCCACAATTGTATATCATATCATAATGCATACTAGGATGTGTGCCTTTTATTTTGCAATCCAATAAATGTAGTATTAGTGGAGAATGCTTGCCTGATATATTTAGCTAAAGGTGACTACGTCCATTATATTATGAAAAAGTATACATGATAATGTGTCCAATTATAAACTGATTCCTTCTAAATTAATCAGTGCTATTCTCATCTTTGTTGCTCTGCTCTCTGGCTCTTTCCTGGCCCTTTTCATCTTGCACAGTTTGTCTCTTTTCAGTTGTCAGCGTTTTGCTACCATGTGTCTACTTCTCCTCATTTGTCCTATATATTTAACTGCCTGTTTCTCCCCTGCCCCATGTCTCATCCTCATTGCTGCTCAGCACCTCCTTTCTCTTGCTCTATCTTCTCTCCCAAGTCTCACACTTTTCCCTCTCAGCTTCACCCTTTCTCTCTCCGATACCTCTGCAACCGTCCTCGCACTCCCCTGCCTTATTATACAAAGTTCCTCTTCCTATCTTGACTAGTCTCTCTTTGTCTTAGTGTCTTGTCACAGCCTCATGAAAAATTAGGTAGGGGCATTCATTCCCTCACCCATCCGGCCGTGCTCTGTGACATGAAACTCTCTGTTTACAATGCTGTCGCATTCAGGCAGTGAAACTCTCAGCATTGGAATATTAGGGTGGGATGTCCCCAGAGACCTATGACTCCCTAGCATGTCATGGCCGTTTACACACATCGAGTACGGTCAGAGCAGACAGCATGTGAGTATGTGCCTGTCATGTCTAGTGTGGTGTTTAAGGTCCTTTACTTAAAAGAGAACACTGCTATCTTTTTTCTACTTTTGGTGCACTCACAAGCGGGGCCTACTGAAGCTGCTGCTACAGCAAAAGTGCATGGCATGCACACTACAAAAGACTAGCCCTCACTGTTGATCCAATATACATGCGCTGCACGGAGGGCCGGCACTGCAGGATTGACGGGCCTGTGGGGGTAAGGCAATGGGTGGCTTTGGGCCAGGGTGCAAAGGGCCCATTGGCACATTTTATTCCGTGGAGTATACTGCACCAGGGACCAGAAGGCAAATGCACCTGTACTCTCTGTCTCAACCGCAAGCTCATTTTCTTACTACTTTCCTCTTGTTCCGTTGTTTTCCTTTTCACTTCCTTTGAAAGTTTTTTACTCTTGCACCTGTTCTAAATGGCAACTCCTGCATCCATGAATCCTGCTTTGTATTGCAAAAGCACTTTCCGGCACCGCCGTTTTTTTATCTTTACTCTTCCATGCGTCAGTCTTAAGAGTGCCGATGCTAAGATTGTGGCTGTGTGGTGGCAGCATCTTGACAGAGGTGAGCACTGGGCAGACAATCGCTCTCACTTAACAAGTGTGTAAAAGGAAACAATTCAGACACGCGCACGCCCATACCTTGATGCAGAGTCTTTGAAACCATGCATAGGTTTATATTTTGCACGCAAATACATTCTGACTGCCATGGAACTCAATTTTGAATTTTACATACCTGGGGGCCACGCTGCAGTGCTAATGCACCAGGCCACCACTCTAGCGGCGGCCACGAGTCCGCCGGGGGTTGGTCGCAAGTGTTCATTACCACGCTTGGGGTCCCATGCGGCCGCGGGCACAACGCTGTGGAAGCTGCAGCAGAGGCGGGCTCCCGGCTGCGCTGGCTTCCAAACTATATCACGTAACATTCAAATGAACAGTCAGGCGGCCTGCAAGTGAACCAGCCGCAGGCCCGGGGTCCGGGAACTAACTTCTCTGAGGGCGCAGGCGGGCGAACTTGAGTAGGGGGCGCAGAATCATTGGTCAGAATTGCGCGTTGTGCTGCGCGACGCGCGTGTCAGACCAATGATCTGCGCCCGCTTTACGTCACTGCCTACAATTAAGGCAGGTCAGGGGCCTCAGTGCCTGCCTGGTCACGAGTTGTGGTGGTGGTAGACAGTGGGTGTGGCGCCCGGCCGCACCCTGTCCCTGCGCACGCACACACAGTGCAGTGGACTGGTTACTGGTATGGTAACTTGGGTTGAATTTAGTAATGCGTGTGCGAGGCACACGCACTACTAAATTCAACCCAGCTACTGCACCGCAGCACCTCTCGGTAAAAAGCAACACCACTGCCATTCGTGAGTGAGAGGTCACCTCACCAATGACAAAGCAGATGTGCTTTTTGAGGCAGGAGGAGTGCACACTGCACTCAGGGCGCTGTGCAGAGCAGCACAGACGTCAGACGCACGCAGGCCTGGCAGCAGGACGGCCTTCTGATTTTGTTGCTGGGGGCCGATTTTTAAAAAATCGGCCCCCTGTAAGGAAACCGGCCCCCACCCCTTCCGGCCTCCCGGGGGATTGCCCGGTGCCCGGTATTACCAGTCCGGCCCTGGCAACACTGGATTTGTACTTTCTGCAATGGCATCCCTATTACACACACACACATCCCCGCGTCCAGGCACTATCCAGTATTCTTCCAGCATTTACCACCTCACAGCTGTCCAGCCCCCCCCCCAGCACTTCTCAATGGCAGACGCTGTGCGCACATGCACAGCGGGACTAACTCTCGTTTGCCAAAGGCACATACGTAGTTACAACGCATTACATGACATTGCATTCCATTCCAATGCATACTAATACTAGGCACATTGCAACAGTAGGGTAGGTGTTGCATAGCAGAGTCATAAACATCACTATTCCCACTCCAGTGTGTGAAACCCTAAACTAACCTTTGCACCCCAATCCCAACCGTGAACCCAGGAATTCCTTTTTGAGGCCCCAATACACACCCAAAAATCAAAATCGACCCAAATGCACACCCCAAATTTCATAATTTACCCCAAATGCACACCCCAAATTTCATAATTTGCCCCAAATGCACACCCCAAATTTCATAATTTACCCCAAATGCACACCCCAAATTTCAGATCCAACATCCTAAACCCATACCCACCCGAAAAAAATTACAATTACACCATTACTGACCTCACAATGTGTTGTACTCAAATGCGATGTAAAGGCACATGCGTTGTCGGAGTTGCGTAGTTAATGATGTTCTGCCTGCGTTGTACTGGACGTCTCCCATGCCAAAGACAAACCATAGGCTTGACCGTCTGTGTCCGTCTGCCCCTGGACCGCGCTCAGCACCAAGGAGCCTTCCTCTTGGACACTCCACCGCTACGACGACAGCACCCTCCTCGCCATCAACCCTGGACGCCACCTCGCCTGCCAGGACCAACCTCTGCTCCAGACCGGACATCGCCATCGCCATCGCCATCATTGACGGCTGCAGTATCACCCGCAAGGAGCAGCCCGACCTTCAAGGACAAGGCACTGCCATCACCTACAGAGGCACACTCCGACTGACCACGCACTCTAATTACCCAAGGGTGACCATGGACCACCTCAACTCCCAGATCTGGACTAAGCCCAAGCACATCCACTGCGGCACCCTCATGTGCAGGCCCCCCGGCCCTTGGCCCCCCATTCTCAAATACCATTGTTGAGCTCATTGCACCCCAGGGTCTCCCATCCACTGACGACATCCTACTCGGTTATCTCAAGTTCCACCTGGACAACCCCAGTGAGCAGAACACTACTGCCTTCTGGGAAGGTCCCCAACATCAGACGCAAGCAGCAACTCACCTCAACAGGCCACATAGCAGGACCCACGGTCAAGCACGTCACCTCCGCCAGCGGGAGCTTCGACTTCAGCCACAACACCGGACTCTCCTGGACCGACCATCATTGGATACATCACGTCTTCACCTTGCCCACCGGACGCCACCGCCATCATCGCAACCCCTCGCAGCTGGATCAAGGCCACCGAAGGACGTCTCGTCAACCCTCTCTGCACCAACACTCCGCCACTGCTTCCAACTGATGACACCGCTGCGCACAACCGCCACAGATCGTTCTCCAACAGCGCCGACATTCGGGCACCACTCATGTACGGCACTGCGTCAGTACCTTCCGCCTGCCTGATTGCAGGCGTGAGGGTGACGCAGTGCCACAGGGATAGGTTGGCCCCATGCATTGTTGGTGTTGCGTCATGATTGTGTCACGACTGCAGCAATGCGTGACTTTAGTGAAGACAGATACATCAGGATTCCAGACGTATCTGTCATTACTTGCATCATGGAGTGCTGTCCAGTGGATACAGCGCATCCGTGGTGTTGCAAGAAGGGGGTAGTGAAAAGCATTGCAACGCTGTCTTGTTGCAGCGCTGCAACACTTTTCATGAGTAAGGACCAGGAATGTGCACTATCTTATTGATGGTGCGCAGTCCTGCCCTGTATTTTTGTAGCAGGGCAGCGCAGCAACATTGCTTGCAGCGCGGTCCAGCATCAAAACATGCTGAAATGAGGCACCAATGGTTATCTCCATTTTAAGACCAAGGGGCATATTACCAAGGATTTGCGATAATTGCCGCAAAGCGCGCTTAGCTCTGTTTTTTTTATCGCCGGCTATCGCTGGATTTCATCGCGGAGATAACGCGTTATTATCGACGCTTATCTCCAAGGCGATAAAAAATCCAGCGATAGCGGCGAAACCCAGCAATAGCGCGAGAAATCCAGCAATAAATTCACTGCGCTAATGAAAAGCTTGCTAATAGGCAGGTGAGGACTTAACCTTACAATCCACCTCCCATTGACAGGATGGTTAAGTCAAGTTTTTATCAGGTGTTAAATTCCAGCGATAATCGCGGTTAGCGCGACTTTTTATATCGCTTCGCGGGCATTGATAATAGGGGAAGTTGTGTTTGCGACTGTTTGCAGTTGCTTTTAGTTGGGAACGCCTACTTTGCATGTCATTAGCGATAATTATCGCTGACATGCAAAGCGGCAACAAAACGGCCGCTATCGCCATTAAGCTGTCGCTAACAGCTGTTAGCGACAGCTTGCTAATAGGGCAATAAAAATATCGCTGCTTTATCGGCAAAAAGTGCAGCTAAAGTGGCGATACTGCCCTTGATAATATGCCCCCAGGTATTTTCTGGTCTTAAAAAACTGCCTCTAGTTGCAGTTAGAGCCATTTTTTGGTGTCCTCTGGACTTCAGGAATCCCCTTGAGAATATGGAGATGTTGTGTTAACGTCAGATTTTGCATGGGAACGCCTCCCTTGCATGTCATTAGCGTTAAATATCGCTAACATAAATCGCAGGGGCATATTATCAAGGGCTTTATCGCCGCTTTAGCGGCACATTTTGCCGCTAAAGCGGCGATATTTTTATCGCCCTATTAGCAAGCTGTCGCTAACAGGCGTTAGCGACAGCTTTTAGGTGTTAGCGGCCGGTTTTACCATCGCCTTGCATGTCAGCGATAATTATCGCTAATGACATGCAAGGTAGGCGTTCCCCACTAAAAGCGACTGAAAACAGTCGCTAACACAACTAACCCCTATTAGCAAGGCAGGCGATGCGATAAAATAATTCGCGCTAAGCGCGTTTATCGCTAGATTTTTACACCTGCTACTGAGGGTGACTTACCTGTTTGTAGCATAGGGGTGGATTGTCAGGCTGAATCCATCCTTGCGTTAATGCGAGAATATCGCTGGTTTTCCAGCAATATTTTCGCATTTTGCCGCTATCGCTGGAAAAATTATCGCTATGGAGATAAACCTTACTAATAGGGTGTTATCTCAGCGATAATTTCCAGCGATAGGCGGCTTTAAAAAAATTCGCGCTAAGCGCGGTTAGTGATAAATATCGCAATTCCTTGATAATATGCCCCGCAATCTTTGAAATGGTAGTTTTCGCCTGAAAGCTGTCGCTAATGGCTGTTAGCGACAGCTTGATAAACTGCGATAAAATTATCCCCGCATTACCGGCAGAAAAGTGCCGCTAACGCGGCGATAAATGCTTGAGAATATGCCCCATTGTTCCTTCTGATTTGTAATGTTCAATGTACAGCGCAGCGACTGTCTTTGGATTTGAGTAGCGCTATATAAGAAACGCTAAAAGAATAATTAAGGGTTATTTTATCATTACCGTTAGCCACAGTATTAAAAATGTTTCATTTACTCAACAGAGAAGAATAGCTCTGTGTAAAGACTATGAAGCTGTGTCATGACATGCCTGTTTCTGCAGTTGATCACTTTAATGCTTCATAATGTTATTACACGTGCATTAAGAATCTCAGTTTACATAATTCTGCCAACCATTGCATTCCAGCACAGGGAGTAAACGTTTGGCGCTGCTCTCGTGATGGGATCACATTACCAGTCATTTGTCTTATGTATAATTAGCCCTTACAGATACCACTTGGAAGTTTTCATATCCGGATTATTGATTATGTTGATGAAACAAATCTTATTAGCACCCCGAGAAGGCAGTAAAAACGACTTTATCTGTAGTACCTCTCGGTGCAACTGGAAGCACACCTCAGGATGTTCTATAAAGTGCTGTGCATTGTACGTTATTTGCTTGTCCAAGATGGATAGTGCTTACTGGCCGACATTTCGTGCTCAGCAAGAAACCAGTTAATGTACCCGAGGGTTAATAGACTGTTTGCAAAGATGCTCAATTCGTTTACTCATGTTATGTCTACAAAGTATCCCGAGCCAAATTCAGTAGGTAATATTTTCAGCTGTGGAAGTTATTCATTCCTAAGAGTGAATTAGTAAGCACACAACGCACACCATAGCTGCCTTCTCTTCTATTCCACCAGGGAATCAGTTACAAAGTATTTCTAATGGTATTGCTCGTGAGGCAGTATTTTGTAAAGCCAGACTCACTTCCACATTGTAAAATTCAGCAGCTCCGCTTTCCTGACAGGGGATAGCGCTCAGAAACTCCCCTCCCGCTGACAAGAGACTTAGAAGCCACTCGTCACGTTCTACAAAGCACCTGGGCAAAGGTGGTCATAGTCAAGAGCATTTTCCTAGAACACTTTTGATGGCCCGCTCTTTATTCTACCATAGAAGTCCACATATAACACAGCTTGTTTCTGTCATTCCCAGTGCTTTAAATGGAAATAAATAAGTGCAGGTACTCACCTGAGATGTGGACTAGGGGGCGGGGTTAGGGGGGCAGGGCTATGGGGGCGGGGCTACGGGCAGTGCTAAGGGACGGGGCCAGAGGCACACATTTAATTTAATTGAGGTTTAAATGGTGTGCAGATATGCACACTGCAGAAAACACTCACTCATACAAGAACATGCACAGGGACATAGAAGCACTTGTTCACGCAGACAGGGTATTTAGTTCATGTGTTTTAGAAACGCATATTCTGATGTCCACATTACTACACCTCGTTTCCCGACCGCCCCCCACTGTTGTGCTACAGCGTCATCATCACCACCTTTCTCCTCGATCTGGCTCCAATCAAGTGCTGCCCTACTCGCCAGCAGGAAGAGTCTGGAGATGTGCCTCTTAGCAGGCCCTTCTCACACACCTACAGTGCAATTGTCTCCACAGAGCCTGAGTGGACACTGTGTCAATAATCACAGTGTGACCTCGGCCCTCCCAAACTCCCTGCCTGCTCTGATTGAATACATATGGGCGTTGCTCAATTAGCACATTGTAAAGGGAGATTAGCACTCGAGTGCTTCACGAATACGGACCGACTCCTCAGCTGTGTCACGCTTCTTTCTTAGCATGCCAAATTGCACTAAATTGGCTTGCTGCCCCATGAGTACCGGTACTCTCTTTGGGACGAGAAAAGTTCCGGTACTCAAAGGCAGAAAATTTAGAAGTGCCGGTACTTAGTACCGGTGAGTACCGGCCCATTTAAAGCACTGGTCATTCCAGTGAGTGAAACTCAAGTAACGTCTGGACATAGCTAAGCTTAGAACTCCTCTCAATGTTTGTGTTTATAACTTGCCTCATCAAGCAGATATACTAAGGCATCCTGCCCGTAGGGCATCGGGCATTTCCCCAGGAGTCTGGAAGGGCTGGGACCCAGTTTTGTAGCAGTGCAGCAGTTTTAAAAGCACAGCGAAGTTCCTTGTATATTCAGCAGTTTTCTGGCGTCAATAAAAGTGTCAAGTTAACTCTGGTGATTGATGTACCAGCTGGGGAGAGATGGGAGTTTTGCCCAGTGCCAGTTTTTACTCATCTAAGGTAGTTCAGAGGGTTAATATGCCTACTGCAAAGAGTCTAGCACGCATATCAAAGAACAATGGGGCATATTCTCAAGGACCTATCGCCGAGTTATCGGCACTTTATCGCAGCCAAAGTGGCGATATATTTATCGCACCTTTCACAAGCTGGTGCTAACAGCCAATATCGCCAGTTTTCTTGCGATAGCAGCCGCAAAAAACATCGCCACGGATGACACCGGCAACTAACACTAATGAGATGCAGAGTAGGCGTTCCTGTGTAAAAAGCCACGATAACACCACTTCGCAATATTCACAACGACCAGCCAGATCGGCGATAAGAACCCAAAACAGGCGATAATGCTCGTTAGCAGCAGGATTTAACACCTGCTCTTACCTGGTGTAAAGTCGGACAACAACCTGCACCATAAAAGGGAGCCCAGACCAGAGCCACACCTGAAGAACAACAGATGCCATGGAGCTACTGATCATGCAGCTCGGAGCCCCAAGAGGGCCACAACACCCACCGCCACCACAACCAGGCCCGCCACCCCCCCGGACCCACCCACCCCCCCCGGACGACCACAGAGGCAGCGCAGACAAAGACAGCGGACCTTCAGAAAACGCACCAGCCTCACAGACTTAACACCAGAGGATGTCATTGCCCACTACAGGCTCAAAAGGACAACCATCCTCCGCATCCTGACCATCATTGTCCACAGGCTGACGGTACCAACACAGCAGACAACCAACATCCCTCCGCAGACAAAGCTGCTGGCTGTGCTGCACCTGTTGGCCTCTGGTACCTTCCAACCAACAACTGGCAGAGTCGGAGGAGTCTCACAGCCAGCCCTATCCAAGTTCCTCACACCTGTCTTGGATGCCATCATCAGCTTGGTACCCCAGCACCTTTACTTCCCACACACTGCGCAGGAACAGCTGGAGACCAAGCAAAGCTTCTACGCCATAGCTGGCTTCCCGCACGTGTTGGGGGCAATCGACTGCACACATGTACTCCTCGTGCCCCCTGCCGCCACTGCAGACAATTACCGCAACAGGAAGCACACGCATTCCATCAATGTGCAGGCAATAATGGACCACCTGGGACTCTTCACCAATGTCGTCGCCAACTACCCAGGCAGTGTGCATGATTCCTTCATCTTCCGACAGTCCATCATCAACCAGCGCTTTCAGGATGGCACCTATGGGAATGCATTGCTCGTTGGCAAGTACCAAATGAACACACCACACACCTCAACTCCACAGTCATGCAACTCACGACTCTGGGAATGCACACGTTACAAACCCACATACAACATGCCAAACAACATGCCCACCTACCAGACACGACAGCACAACTTACTGTGGTAACCTGGGCTAGCCATGTACACAAGCCATCAACGGCATGGCACCTCAGCCACACAATAGCAGAATGTGGGGAGAGGTGGGAACCAGGCATGTTGCAAAGGAGGCAAGTGACCCATGAATGAGAATGTACACAATGCCAAGTGTGGCGTGGATGTGCAGGACAGACTGCAGTATGCAGACCACAGACATGTCCATGTCGACATATACTGCTGGTGTTTGGAGTGTAGTGGACAGTGGACGCAACCATGTTACCCCAGGCAGTGAGGAAGATCGCGGAAATGTAGCTTGTTACGTCCCCCCCTGTAAGCGTAAGCGGAGTGGGCTGGCCCGGCATACGCCAGGCCAGCGTAGGGGTGTGAATAAAAAGCCAGTTGCTCCGGGCGTGGTTCTCTTCCGGAATGGCCAACGTGTCTGCCAGGGCGGCGCCTCTCAGCCCGCCACGAGGCCGACGCCGTGAGCGGCGGTGCCTGCGATCCTGTGCGCCTGCTTCACCCCAGGCCGCTGGTCCCCAGACCCGTCTTGGCCGCCCCTGCGCAACCAGGCCTCACTGCTCACCTGCCGACACCGGTTTGTGTCAAAGAGGGCCCACCTCGTGTCGGTGCAAGCTCCAAGCCTGAGGCCCGCGACCTTGGCAGCCTCCTCAGACCATCACGGCCTCCGCGACACAGGCCCCCTGCACTCCTTTCTCGTTGGCATACTCCACCGCTGCCTCCGGCCTACACTGCGGTCCAGTAGGTCACACATTTGGAACTGAGTCTTGATTATTCAATGGCCGAGTTCATATCATTGTACGCAAGGAGAGGAGTAAGAGGAAGACGCGGTTCAGTCCGGAGGAAAAAAGGATCATCGTTATGGAGGTGATCAAACACTACCAACAACTGCTCTGGTGCCACTAACTCTGTGCATCACAAGCCAACAACACGTGGCTGTGGGCCCCTGCTGACCGCTGCCTCCGGCCTACACTGCGGTCAAGTAGGTCACACATTTGGAACTGAGTCTTGATTTATTTATGGCAGAGTTTATACCATTGTACAGGCCTCATCGCAGACTGCATCCCCTTTCAGCTCTGGTGCCGCTAACTCTGTGCCCCAAAATTCATGGACACTCTCTGGTTGAACTTTGGTGGCGTCTGAGTCTATGGCCTGGGGGTTGTCTTCATCATCATGTGGCTGGTACTGAATTGGTGTTAAACATGAGTCTGTAGCATTCATCTCCTCCATATTGCCTGTTTCTGCTTGGTTCTGCCCTCTGCATCATGCCCTGGAAGAACACCTTCCACTGTCCCCCGAAACACTCCGCGACATTCACCTTCGACATTGACGTCGACATCGACGAGGACCCGCTCAGCTCTCGTGGCCCTACCTCAATGCACCGCAAGTCACCGTCCCGTGGCGGTGTGCCTGTGCCGGCCGCAGTGCATCCGGGGCCACTAACTCTGTGCAGCTCAAGTCATGGACCCTTGCTCTTTGAACTTTGAACTTCTGATTGTCTGATCACTGTTGTAGTTGCTGCCAGCACCACCCACTCCCTGAGGGCTGGCTTACACTCACCCCACACCCATCCAGCACAGGCGTCACTGGACATGTGGACATGTGAACTAGTGAGCCTGCCAACACATCATGCAGAACCAACTTTTGACTCATGTCTCTCTGTACTGTCACAGGTGATCAAGGATATGCACTCTGCCCTTGGATGATGACACCCCTCCGAGCCCCGAACACACAGGTCAAGAGGCAGTACAATGCGGCCCACAAACGCACCAGGGGCATCGTGGAACGCACATTTGGCGTGTTGAAGTCACGTTTCAGGTGCCTGGACATCACAGGTGGAAGGCTCCTGTACAGCCCAGGCATCGTGTGCAAGATGATCATTGCATGTTGTGTGTTGCACAACATATGTGTACGCACCAATGCCCCATGGCTACAAGTGCCAGATGCACCGGACGATGATGAGGAAGATGAGGCAGGTGGACCACACCCCACTGCACATCGACGAGGACCCGCTCAGCTCTCGTGGCCCTACCTCAGTGCACCACAAGTCACCGTCCATTGGCGGTGTGCCTGTGCCGGCCGCAGTGCATCCGGGGCCACTAACTCTGTGCAGCTCAAGTCATGGACCCTTGCTGTTTGAACTTTGAACTTCTGATTGTCTGATCACTGTTGTAGTTGCTGCCAGCACCAACCACTCCCTGAGGGCTGGCTTACACTCACCCCACACCCATCCAGCACAGGCGTCACTGGACATGTGACCCTGGCAATAAAAGGGGCCGGATGCACGTGCCCGTAGCCAGTTCCACAAACTATCTAACTGTGTCCGTGTGGTCATTATGTATGCATGAGGGCCCCGGGCCCTACCACATTACATTGTGCTGTGTACAGCGGACGCAACCATGTCACCTCAGGCAGTGGGGAAGTCCTGGGACATGTAGCTGTGTCGTACCCCCCTGTAAGCGTAAGTGGAGTGGGCTGGCGTACGACAGTCCAGCGTAGGGGTGTGGATAATCAGCCCGGGGCTCTGGGTGTTGCTAAGTGTTGGCCTTGCCAAGGAAGTAACTGATGAGTGTGTCTCTGTTGTAGTGTCGGCACCACCCGTCCCGCAATGGACAATGTTGCGATGTAGCATGCCCCCGGAGTGCGGGCTCGGCCGAAGGGATAAATGAAAGAGCGCAAGCCCACTCGGGGTCCAGGATCATACATGCCAACTGTTGTGTGTGTCGCTATTACCGCAGCATAGGCCACAGGTCTACCCTCAACCGCATCGCAAGCTCAGCCAGCCATGAACTCTACATCTGTGTCCGCCCTATCCTTACCATAGGCCTACACACACGTGGCCACCCACCTTCAATGCACAACATCACAGTGACGTTGTCAGGCTTGTGGACATGCGCAGACAGGCATGACAATGGTGTGCCGTAGGAGTGCAAGTGATGCAACCGCGCTGCGCCCACTAGTAAATAGGCTCGGGGGAGGGAGGAGCAGCAGTAAGGCTATGTAATACACATTGATGCCGCTCATTTGCTACAAGCAGTACCTGTCAAACAGGAATCACTAAGTCACACATATCACACACTAATGAACTAGTGAGCCTGCCAACACATCATGCAGAACCAACTTTTGACTCATGTCTCTCTGCACTGTCACAGGTGATCAAGGATATGCACTCTGCCCTTGGATGATGACACCCCTCCGAGCCCCGAACACACAGGTCCAGAGGCAGTACAATGCGGCCCACAAACGCACCAGGGGAATCGTGGAACGCACATTTGGCGTATTGAAGTCACGTTTCAGGTGCCTGGACATCACAGGTGGAAGGCTCCTGTACAGCCCAGGCATCGTGTGCAAGATGATCGTTGCATGTTGTGTGTTGCACAACATATGTGTACGCACCAATGCCCCATGGCTACAAGTGCCAGATGCACCGGACGATGATGAGGAAGATGAGGCAGGTGGACCACACCCCACTGCAGCAGTAGCAGGAATAGCCCGTAGGAACACCATCATTGACAATTTCTTCACATGAGCACGTCACATTGTCACAGTCCTTAGCAATCATGGGACAGTACAAAATGACCACAGGCACAGCAAATAAATTCATTACAACACACATTCCCTGTGTGCATGTTACTCCTCTGTACAAGCACATCACTCTGACAAGTGTAAGTGCAACATGTAGTGCTAACAATCTCACAAATTGGAAATAGATGGTGGGTGTGTCACCTCTGTACATAGAGGCTGTTTAGGGTGTCACGTATTCGGAATGCCATTTCTGTGTGTCAAAGATAGTACGGAATCCCACTCATCAGCGTTTCACATGTGTCCCAAATCATTACATATAGGCTGTCATTTGTGACCTACAATTGACAACAGGGCTTCTTTTGGGGTCAAATATGTACCACCATGATGCAGGGATGCACCCTGTGACTCAAGTCCCACAACATGAGCTACATAGACGTAAGGGGGAATCACTGCCCCTACATTCGTCCATGCTTTCATACTTGATTAATCATAGACATGACACTTCTGTGTGTATTAGAATGTATTATTCACGTTCAGTGGAGTGTTGAAGCTGTCTTAGTACTGGGCCATGCAGACAACACTTTACAATGTTGCCCCGTGGAGGGCCAGCCAGAGTCCTTTAGGGATTGACAAGTTACTCGGAAGGGGAAGAGTCCAGTCCGCAGGCTGATTGCTGTGTCATTGTTGAGCATACAAAATATGGCAGTCCATGTCGAGGTCCAAGGTTAGTGTTGCAGAGTGTGTCGGGGGACAGTGGAAGGTGTTATTCCAGGGCATGATGCAGAGGGCAGACCCAAGCAGAAACAAGCCATATGGCGGAGATGAATGCTACTGCTTCCTCCTTACCACTAAGGCAGATTCATCCTCATCTTCGTCCTCTGACGTTTCATGTGCCTCACATGTGGGTGGTGGTGTTTGGTTTGCAGCACTGTGTGACACTGACACATCAGGGGCTGGAGATGTGGATGTAGAAGTAGCAGCAGCATTCATCCGCGCAATGTCTTGTGGCATCACTCCCATGATGAGGATCTGCAGGGCATGGAACATCCCATCTACAGCTTTTTCGTGTGCAGCCATGCTAGCCATTCTTTGCGCCTGCATCCGCTCCATGTTCTCCATGACTCTCCTTATGTTTCCCAAATCACGGATGACATCGCTGTAGCCACTCTGACTAGACAGTTGTTGTTGTCTCTGAGTCATGACTCCAGAGATGCCAGCCATGGATTGTTGGAGGGCATGGGGCGGACTGTGGGTGTCCGTTAGGGAGTGTAAGTGGTCCCTGATGGGACTTAGACACCCACGTATGGCATCTAGTTTGGCTGCCATGAGGTCGAACCCCACCCGCACCTGTTCAGCCAGCTCCTTCTGGCAGTCTAACACACAGTGTTGGAACGCCATGTGTTCTTCGGTGAGGTGCTGGGAGCCAGACATGGTGGTGGGTGCTTCCTGCTGTGTGGTCTGTGCAGGGGGTGGGATCACCTCGATGGTGCTGGGCTGCCCTGCTACTGGAGGTGGGGTGCGGAGGTTGTCCATAAACCGTTGGAGTTCGTCATAGTCGATGTCCTGGGGGTCGTCTCCATCATCACTGACATGATGTAGGGTCTGCTCTGCAGGAGGTGTTGATTGTCCCTCTGCAATGTAAAGGGGAGATGCAGTTTCACAGTGTGTTCCATGTATGTTGACGCATTGGCGGAGTTTACATACAGACTGCATGACAATGTACATTGTGACTGTTTGTGAGGAGATGCCTATTTGATGCGGGACAGTGGACATTTGTACTACATCACGGATGTGAGGTTGTACTCGTACATTGTCATCTCACAGTTTTCTGCTATGCCAGATGTGATTGGCCATTTTGTACACATGTGGCACCAGTTGTGTCCTGTGTTCTGTTGTGAAAGTGTTGCAGTTTGTACCACATTGTTGTCAATGTTGAGGTGCTCTTATTCTTATGTGTGTGTGCTGCATTGTGGGTGAGTCGCCCCTGCAGCTCTGATTTGGCTGCCCCTTATCCCTTTCAGGCGGTGTGCCTTTGACTTCTGTGCTTCTACAGTGCTGAGATGTTGCGGACTTGGGTAAATTGGGCTCTTGGTCGAGTTGTGACTCTTGGGCATGGTTTGTCCGCAGATGTGTTGTTGACGTCAGGGGCTGTTTGTTGTGCACGTGGATGTGTCAGAGTGTGACCTGCTCCTTTCCGGATGTGGTCCACACTCAGTCACCTCAGTGTCGTGGCGTGCACCATGTCATGATAATTGGACTGCAGCCATGCTAATGGTCATGCAGTGTCACTTGCATTGTCAGTGTGGCTCACGGACCCGCAGTTTTGCTGGGTTCAGCACATGTGTATGGGTTTGTTCTGAGATTAGTGATGTGTGGGGAGGGCCCTCTCCGGGCACATTGTCGACGGAGGCCTACTTGCTGTTTTTATGTGTGCTGCAGTATGCCAAGGAGATCAGGGACATGATCCAGAGTCATTGTGGGTGTGCAGTGTGCTCTACTTAATTGTGCATGTGTGCCATTGTGCCCATCTCCCCCCGTCCCCCCAGTCCCTGGTCGGTACTCACCCTGTTGATGTTGTGTCAGGTCATGTTGAGCAGTGTCCGGATCCACTACTCCTGGCACCGTATCCCGACTGAATACTGTGGCCACCATTTTCTCCATGTCATCCAGCTCCTGGTGTGCCGCTGGACCCCCACCTCCAATCTGCATTGCTGCTTTCATGTTGGCATCGAGTTTCTGCTTGGTTTTGCCCTCCACATCATTCCAGCGCCTCTTGACCTCTTCCATTGTCCTCCTCAACTCTGCAACTGCATTCACATGGTCCAAGATAGTCTGCCATGTTTGCGTCTTTGTTGCCAATGACACGTTGGATGTGACGAACAGTTGTTGGTAGTGTTCTATCACCTCCGTAACGATGATCCTGTTTTCCTGTGGACTGAACCGCGTCTTCCTCTTCCCCTTCTTCTTGGCCTTCCCCGACCCTGAGGTTCCTTGCTGGTCGTCTGTGGGGCTTGTGGGGTTCGCGTTGTCCTCTGCACTCGGTCCGGGTGCATCCATGGTGCTACGCAGTTTATTTTTTTTGTCTTTTTTTTTCTGCTTTTATGGTGCATTTTCACGCATGACGCGTGGGAATTGCAGGCCTGTCGCTGGTTATCGCTGATTTTTGTATCGCGAATTGGGGCATTGCAACTTTTTTCGCGTTTCACATTTTTTCGGCGTCGCGTTAATTTTAACGCGGTCATTTGGCGCGTTATCGTGAGACTATTGCATGGTGCCGCCGGGTTGAGAATACAACGTTAACACAGTGTTATTTTCCAGCGATAGACTGCGATGTGCAAAGTTGCATTAAGCTAATTTTGCGATAATTATCACACGTTCTTGAGAATATCCCCCAATATTTTATGTGGCTAGTTCAGTGGGTTGGTGCTTTTGTCACAGGGATTCTTTTGTTACTGTGCGGTTCGTAAGTTAGAACCATAATCTACTACAGTGAGCTATGAACTGCCATCAAAGAGCTGCATCAAAGCTGCATGTACAGGCTAGAAAGTTATGTTTTTCCCAATCTTTCATTATCCTGTTGTTGCTAAAAAAATGTTTATTTTGGTAGAAATAAATTCCTATTATTAAAGCCAACCCTAACCACTTTGTCATGTTCTGAATCCTGAGTTTGTGCATCTCCAGACCAAGCACTCTTAAAAAGTGACTACCACTATGGATGGCTTGTGAATTCTACACCTTGTCGTCCCCTTTGCCTTGTGTAAAATTTTCAATACACTGATTTACACATGTATGAGTCATTGTCTGTGTGTGTGTGTGATGTAAACTTCTCTGACACCCTACACTGGTATGAGAGGTGCTACAAAACAAAAAAATAAATGTGGGAGAGGGGCTATGGAGAGATGAGAGGCACTGTTGGATGGTGATAGTAAGGGAATCATTGAAAAGCTTCAACAAAGATTGTCTTCTCCTGGTGCACAGGAAGGTCATCATTTACTATGTTTTGAAAGCGAATATATTGAATATATAATGAAAATGTGCTGTAGAATGCACAATCTTTTCCTAAATTTTCTTGGGGGAAAACCCTGAAATCCCCCTTGGAGTGGTCAGACTTGGCTGCTGCGTTCGCTTGCTATGCACCATATGGGGCTGGCCTGACAACATTTGCCAGGGCTTCTTTGGGTTCCTACGGTACTCTATGTTACTTTGTAGGTCCCATTGTGGAATCAAACGGCCATAGGTCAACATAATTTACTCTTCCCTGTGGTGTACCACAGGGATCGGCACTGAGCCCAACTCTTTTTAATCTGTACGTCACTCCTTTGGCTTCATTGATTAATGGTTTTGGCTTCTCAGTTGTCTCATACGCTGACGGCACCCAGATCGCAGTGTCGGTCACCGAAGATCCTGACAAAACTGCAGAATGCTTTCATGATGGTATGCTACAGATCAGGAGCTGGATGTCCAACACTTGTCTGAAATTAAACTCAGACAAAATTGAGGTGCTACTTTTCGGCAATCGCCCTTCATTCTGGTCTCCAAAATGGTGGCCTCAGGAAATGGGAATTCTCCCAATTCCCGTTTCCAAAGTAAAAAATCTGGGAGTCCAATTTGATGAAAAGCTTTCCTTTGTGGGACACGCTAATGTCATCACCTCTTCGTGTTTCTTTATGTTTAAATCACTTAGGGAGATTTTTTTCTTCATTCCTTTGGACCTTCGAAAAGCAGTGATTACTGCACTAGTTCTATTTAAACTAGACTACTGTAATGGGCTTTTCTTGACCGCCCACAAGAAAGCTCTGTATAAGTTGCAGATGGTCCAAAATCCAGTGGCCAGATTGCTTTTAGGGATACCAAAACATCAGTCAGTCTCCCAATCACTCCCCTTACTTCACTGGCTCCCGGTGAGGAAGCGGGTAATGTTCAAGTCTCTGTGTATAGCTTTTAAGGCCATTCATTTTGATGGCCCAGAATCCATCAGACAGCTCTTTCATCGATACACCCCTCCTAGGATTTTAAGATCGTCCTTCCAGGCCAATCTGGTTGTACCTAAAATCAAGAGAGCCACTTGGGGAGGCAAGAATTTTGCGGTGGCCACAGCCAAACTTTGGAACTTGATGCCTCTTAAACTAAAAACAACAGAAAATCTGACTATCTTTTGTAAAGCACTTCAACTTGGCTGTTTAATAATTAGTACAATCACCTACCTTATTCCACACATGTCGTTTTGGCTTTTACTCACTACCTCTGTTACCAACTGGGAGCTCAGCACCTAGACACCTAGTAGGTGCACTTTAGAAATCTCAATTTCATTTAATTTCATTCAGACAGGGGGGCACATGTTGTGCCCCCCTGAATGTATACTCATGGTGGGAGGGCTTGGGGGCCCTGTAGAACCACCTTTGTTCCTCCACCGCCAGCCCTTTTCATGGGAGGCTCTCGCCATGAAATGGCTGGCGGTGGTGGAACTCGCAATATGCTGAGCTGGACTGCGCCAGGGGATAGCGGAGGGGTAAACATTACCATTCCAACTCCAGTGAGTACAACAGAAGGGAAAGTGTTGGATAGCGGAGGAGTAAAATTTGCTATTCCCACTCTGGTGAGTGCAACAGTAGGGAAAGTGTTGGATAGCGGATGGGTAAAATATACTATTCCCACTCCGATGAGTGCAACAGTGGGGAAAGTGTTGGATAGCGGAGGGGTAAAATTTACTATTCCCACTCCAGTGAGTGCAACAGTAGGGAAAGTGTTGGATAGCGGAGAGGCCAAAATGAATATTCCCACTTCAGTGAGAGCAACAGTAGGGAAAGTGTTAGATACCGGACGGGCAAAAATTACTATTCCCATTCCAGAGAGTGCAACAGTTGGGAAAGTGATGGATAGCGGAGGGGTAAAAATTACTATTCCCACTCCACTGAGTGCAACAGTAGGCTAAGTGTTGGATAGCGGAGTGGTAAAAAATTGTATTCCCACTCCGGTGAGTGCAACAGTAGGGAAAGAGTTGGATAGCGGCGGGGGAAAAATTACTATTCCCACTCCAGTCAGTGCAACAGTAGGAAAAGTGTTGGATAGCGGAGGGGTAAAATTACTGTTCCAACTCCAGTGAGTACAACAGTAGGGAAAGTGTTTGATAGCGGAAGAGTAAAAACTACTATTCCAACTCCAGTGAGTGCAACAGTAGGGAAAGTGTTGGATAGCAGAGAGGCAAAAATGAATATTCCCACTTCAGTGAGAGCAACAGTAGGGAAAGTGTTAGATACCGGACGGGCTAAAATTACTATTCCCACTCCAGAGAGTGCAACAGTTGGGAAAGTGTTGGATAGCAGAGGGGTAAAAATTACTATTCCCACTCCACTGAGTGCAACAGTAGGCTAAGTGTTGGATAGCGTAGTGGTAAAAAATTGTATTCCAACTCCGGTGAGTGCAACAGCAGGGAAAGTGTTGGATAGCGGCGGGGGAAAAATTACTATTCCCACTCCAGTCAGTGCAACAGTAGGGAAAGTGTTGGATAGCGGAGGGGTAAAATGTACTATTCCCACTCCAGTGAGTGCAACAGTAGGGAAAGTGTTGGATAGCGGAGGAGTAAAAACTACTATTCCAACTCCAGTGAGTGCAACAGTAGGGAAAGTGTTGGATAGCAGAGAGGCAAAAATGAATATTCCCACTTCAGTGAGAGCAACAGTAGGGAAAGTGTTAGATACCGGACGGGCAAAAATTACTATTCCCACTCCAGAGAGTGGAACAGTTGGGAAAGTGTTGGATAGCGGAGGGGTAAAAATTACTATTCCCACTCCACTGAGTGCAACAGTAGGCTAAGTGTTGGATAGCGGAGTGGTAAAAAATTGTATTCCCACTCCGGTGAGTGCAACAGTAGGGAAAGTGTTGGATAGCGGCGGGGGAAAAATTACTATTCCCACTCCAGTCAGTGCAACAGTAGGGAAAGTGTTGGATAGCGGAGGGGTAAAATTACTGTTCCAACTCCAGTGAGTACAACAGTAGGGAAAGTGTTGGATAGCGGAGGGGTAAACATTACTATTCCAACTCCGGTGATTGCAACAGTAGGGAAAGTGTTGGATAGCGGAGGGGTAAAATTTACTATTCCCACTCCAGTGAGTGCAACAGTAGGGAAAGTGTTGGATAGCGGAGGAGTACAAATTACTATTCCAACTCCAGTGAGTGCAACAGTAGGGAAAGTGTTGGATAGCAGAGAGGGAAAAATTAATATTCCCACTCCAGTGAGAGCAACAGTAGGGAAAGTGTTAGATAGCGGAGGGGCAAAAATTACTATTCCCACTCCAGAGAGTGCAACAGTAGGTAAAGTGTTGGATAGCGGAAGGGTAAAAATTACTATTCCCACTCCACTGAGTGCAACAGTAGGATAAGTGTTGGATAGCGGAGGGGTAAAACATTTTATTCCCACTCCGGTGAGTGCAAGAGTAGGGAAAGTGTTGGATAGCTGAGGGGGAAAATTACTATTCCAACTCCAGTGAGTACAACAGTAGGGAAAGTGTTGGATAGCGGAGGAGTAAAATTTACTATTCCCACTCCTGTGAGTGCAACAGTAGGGAAAGTGTTGGATAGCGGAGGGGTAAAATTTACTATTTCCACTCCGGTGAGTGCAACAGTAGGGAAAGTGTTGGATAGCGGAGGGGTAAAATTGACTATTCCCACTCGAGTGAGTGCAACAATAAGGAAAGTGTTGGATAGCGGAGGAGTAAAAAGTTACTATTCCCACTCCAGTGAGTGCAACAGTAGGGAACGTGTTGGATAGCAGAGAGGCAAAAAGTACTATTCACACTCCAACAGTTAAAAAAAAAATATATATATATAAAAAATATAAAAATATTTAAATATAAATAAATAATATTTAAAAATTCAAAATCAAATATATTAAATATATAAAAAGAAAACTTATTGTACTATTAATTACATATAACAAATACCTACAAATATTATATAAAAATAAAATAATAAATACATTTTTAAAAAATCATTCTTTTGAACTAGAAAATATTTACAAACAAAAAGATTAATTAATACATAAATGTATTTATTTTATTTTCTACCCTATAACACCACACCAATAACAACACACTTCAACATTTTAAATTAAATTTACTTCCATAATTAACATAACTAATAATCAATTAAAAAAATATTTCTGAATAGAAAAACTAATAAACATTAATTAACTACACACACTTTAACACTAAAATGTCCACAACACACACATAAATTAAACTATAAAATAATAAAACACAATTAAAACTTATTTTTAAATTAAAAACTAATTAAAAAGTAATTACAATGTATTTAATACCCACGCTTTACCCATTTAAAAGTAAAAACAACACACAAAAAATAAACAATTACCCAAAATAAATTTCAAATAATTAACATTAATTAACAACTAAATATTAATTAATTAAAAACAAATTACTTCCCATCCATTACCGCTATAAACACCACAACACACACAAAATTAATAGCACAATTGCCCTAATACATTTTTTATTAATTTGATTAATATCAATTTACAAAAAATTATTAATAAAAAATAAATAAACTACTTAACACCCTTTACCCCTATAAATCCCAAAACACACACCTAAAATTAATTACACAATTACCACAATTAAATACCAATTAATTAATTTTAATTAATTAACAACCAACCATTAATTCATCAATTAAAAATAAATTACTTCCCACCCTTTACACCTATAAACACCAAAACACACACCTAAAATGAATTACACAATTACCATACTTAGGAGGTCATTACGATGGCGGACGGAAAAACAACCGACCGCCATGGTAGCGGGAAAACACCGCCCGCCGCTACCGCGGGAAAACTGACGGCTAGATTAGGATCCTCGGCGGTAAAAATCCAACCGTGGCGGAAAGGAGACCCGAGAAACCGCCGTTCGCCTGCGGATAAGGCCCAAACCCGTCCGCGGCGGTCGGTTTCGCAGCGGAAACAGCCCAAACGACCGCAACCACAGCGGAGACACCGCCATCGAAATTATGATATTCCCGACATCCCCGCGGTGCAGTGCGCTGTTTCCGACCGCCACGGTCGACAACATCGAAGAATCAGTGAGACGGCGGAAGCGCCATAGCCGAGCCACCACTGCAGACGCTCCGTTAAAAAAATGGCGGTCGCTAGAAAAACACACAACATGGCCACAAAGTGCACCAACCAAACAAGGCATGCACCCAAAAATAGCTAACACAGCCCAAAGACACAACCCCATGGTAAACTCCAAAACTACAAATCCCAGGTTCACACACACACACCACACCTGCTACCAATACCCTATCCTGACACACCCACAGACACCAGTATAAATCCAGCCCCCAACACACCACAATCCTTTGCAAAACTCCACAACTGAGGGGACATCCACCACAGATGACAGGAGAGGCAAATCTGCACAACACACACACATCACCACCACCACCACCACTTCCACACCTGCACCTCTAACACCTTTGCACAGCACACACCATACACATCACAACCACCACTACCACTTCCAAACCTGCACCCTAAACACCTTGACACATCACACACCATGTCACCACAGAGAATGCCCAAATTCACTGAGAGTGAGTTGAGGGTCATGGTCGATGAGATAATCAGGGTAGAACCACAATTGTTTGGTAACCAGGTCCAACAGACACCACTAGCAACAAGGACGCAAATGTGGAGAAGGATAGTAGAGAAGGTCAATGCAGTAGGGACCGTGCCACGCAATAGAGATGAAATCGTGAAGAGGTGGCACGATCTGAAGGCAGTGGTCAAAAGAAGAGAGCCAAGAACCATGAGCTGGCTCACAGGACAGGCAGTGGCCCTCCCGTTCCACTCAAAACATTCACTGAATGGGAGGAGAAGGTGCTTGGCATTCTACATCCAGAGAGTCTCTCAGGAAAACCCGGGGAGTGGAGGCTGGTAAGTACAAACAAATGCCTAACATCACACAAATGTACTGTCTTGCACTATTACAAAATATTACCTCCTAGGTTCAAATTCATTCATGTGCACAACACTCCCCCCAACACATATCTCACAGATACAACAGACACTCCCCCTGAAGCCCCCCAAAAGGCATTTAGCAACATCAGCATGGGTACATGTGTACATGTTGCCAGCACTACAACTCCCACCAGGCCCCCTTGTCCCACAGCTGAGCAGGATGGAGCACTGCCCCCACCCAGAAGCATGCCTCTGCCATTGTGTGCTACACCCTCACCTAACAGGGAGGTAGCCATCTTTACAGGGAGGTGGGTGGGTGTTTGGGAGGCCTGCACTACAACTCCCACCAGGCCCCCTTGTCCCACAGCTGAGCAGGATGTAGCCCTCCCCCCACCCAGAAGCATGCCTCAGCCATTGTGTGCTACACCCTCACCTAACAGGTAGGTAGCCATCTTTACAGGGAGGTGGGTGGGTGTTTGGGAGGCCTGCACTACAACTCCCACCAGGCCCCCTTGGCCCACAGCTGAGCAGGATGGAGCACTGCCCCCACCCAGAACCATGCCTCAGCCATTGTGTGCTTCACCCTCACCTACCAGGTAGGTAGCCATCTTTACAGGGAGGTGGGTGGGTGTTTGGGAGGCCTGCACTACAACTCCCACCAGGCCCCCTTGTCCCACAGCTGAGCAGGATGGAGCACTGCCCCCACCCAGAAGCATGCCTCAGCCATTGTGTGCTACACCCTCACCTAACAGGTAGGTAGCCATCTTTACAGGGAGGTGGGTGGGTGTTTGGGAGGCCTGCACTACAACTCCCACCAGGCCCCCTTGGCCCACAGCTGAGCAGGATGTAGCCCTCCCCCACCCAGAAGCATGCCTCAGCCATTGTGTGCTACACCCTCACCTAACAGGTAGGTAGCCATCTTTACAGGGAGGTGGGTGGGTGTTTGGGAGGCCTGCACTACAACTCCCACCAGGCCCCCTTGGCCCACAGCTGAGCAGGATGGAGCACTGCCCCACCCAGAAGCATGCCTCAGCCATTGTGTGCTTCACCCTCACCTAACAGGTAGGTAGCCATCTTTACAGGGAGGTGGATGGGTGTTTGGGAGGCCTGCACTACAACTCCCACCTGGCCCCCTTGTCCCACAGCTGAGCAGGATGGAGCATTGCCCCCACCCAGAAGCATGCCTCAGCCATTGTGTGCTACACCCTCACCTAACAGGTAGGTAGCCATCTTTACAGGGAGGTGGGTGGGTGTTTGGGAGGCCTGCACTACAACTCCCACCAGGCCCCCTTGTCCCACAGCTGAGCAGGATGGAGCACTGCCCCCACCCAGAAGCATGCCTCAGCCATTGTGTGCTACACCCTCACCTAACAGGTAGGTAGCCATCTTTACAGGGAGGTGGGTGGGTGTTTGGGAGGCCTGCACTACAACTCCCACCAGGCCCCCTTGTCCCACAGCTGAGCAGGATGGAGCACTGCCCCCACCCAGAAGCATGCCTCAGCCATTGTGTGCTTCACCCTCACCTAACAGGTAGGTAGCCATCTTTACAGGGAGGTGGGTGGGTGTTTAGGAGGCCTGCACTACAACTCCCACCTGGCCCCCTTGTCCCACAGCTGAGCAGGATGGAGCACTAGTCCCACTCATAGGCATGTGACGTCTGTGCAGCCGCACAGGACACCATGCCACTTAGTCCACAGTCACCAACACAAATAATGCAAAACAGTTGTGTTGTAGTCACCATGCACAAGGCTCTGTTCAAAATTGACCCACATTGTGTACACTGTGCCAGGCATCACACACTGCAACACTAACAACGATCATGCTGCCCTGCAGCAGTGTCTGGCCGTTTGTATGGCAAAGTGCAAATCACCCGGTCCACCGCAGCTGTTGCTGTTTGCGTGGAGGGCGGACCTGCAGAGCGCGACACACCTCCTGCGTCGTCACACGTTAGGGGGCAGCTGGGGAAGTACTTCAGGGCCGATGCCACGGACGCGCAGCGGATATATGTAAGCCGCATCGGAGAACTTGGCAGCGCTTTGTTTTAAAATCTATTTTTAGCCTTTTAAACTCAACAGCATTTTACTGTTTGATTAATTGCTTATCTTTTGTACTGTAAAGCACTTACGCGCTGCACGCTCCGACCCGGTCCACCGCAGCTGTTGCTGTTTGCGTGGAGGGCGGACCTGCAGAGCGCGACACACCTCCTGCGTCGTCACACGCTAGGGGCAGCTGGGGAAGTACTTCAGGGCCGATGCCACGGACGCGCAGCGGATATATGTAAGCCGCGTCGGAGAACTTGGCAGCGCTTTGTTTTAAAATCTATTTATAGCCTTTTAAACTCAACAGCATTTTACTGTTTGATTAATTGCTTATCTTTTGTACTGTAAAGCACTTACGCGCTGCACGCTCCGACCCCGGTCCACCGCAGCTGTTGCTGTTTGCGTGGAGGGCGGACCTGCAGAGCGCGACACACCTCCTGCGTCGTCACACGCTAGGGGGCAGCTGGGGAAGTACTTCAGGGCCAATGCCACGGACGCGCAGCGGACGCGCCGCTGGCGCGCCGAAGGCGCGCCTAAGGCAAGCCCGTCTGCGCCCGGATCGGGCCCAGGGCCAGAAGTCCTGGTGCTCTCTTCAAATGCCACCAATACTCAGTTGCAAAACAGCTTATAAATTGTGACCAGGAGGCCGAGCTTTCAGTCTGTACTAAAACCCCTGGGCACCAATATTCATCGGAACAATTAAAATCCTATCGCCCTCCTCCATCCCATAAGTGTGCCCGCCTATACTTTGACGACAAGATGGAAATATGCGCAAACTGTGGCTTTTCTTTAAAGGGGACCCTAGGCCATGTCAACAACATTAAAAATAATAATGCGGTTAACACCAATCTGACAGCCGCGCCCCATAAAAACTTTTCCTTCCTGTACACCAATTGTCGCTCCCTCCCTAAACACAAATCGGACATGTTTGACCTGTTGCTTGACGAATTACCTGATGCCATATTCCTGACGGAGACCTGGCTCCATGAAAGCGCGGGCCTGGATGTCGCTGTTGCCCTTCCACATAACTATGCAATAGTTAGGAAAGATAGAGTCACTAAGACTGGAGGGTGCATAGCCATTATTTTTAAAAAGGATTACCAGTGCTCTTTTGAACCCTTTGCGTCTCAGAACAGTGAGGCAGCACTATTTAAGTTGACCCTGACCCCCAATTTTACTTTCTCAGGTATGCTTGTATATCGTCCCCCGGGACCATCTGCATCCTGAGCCTCTTCCTTCCCTGAACTTATAACTCCTCTAAGTATGAAAACAGCTAATTTCACAATTTTGGGAGACTTCAATCTACATTTGGAAGACCCCACTTGTAAAAACAGCACTAATCTTATTTCGGATTTAGCAGCTTTAAATATTAGCTTAATCAACTCTGGCCCCACGCACGAGGCAGGTCATTTGTTGGACCCCATTTTTTCGAATCTTCCTGGGATCCATTGTTCCCCAGCCCTCCCTATAAACTGGTCGGATCACTTTCTTATTAAATTTTACCTGAAACTCCCGGAGAATTCTGTACCTACTCATTCAATTCCAGATACTCTAATCAGGGATTGGAAATATTTTGATGCCATGGCTTTAAATAAGATCTTATGCTCCCACATGCCCATTTCCAAACAAACAGTGAACTTACTTTCTACATCGGTGCAGAAATGGCTCCTTAATGCCATTGACATTTGTTTACCTTTGTCAAAAAAAGGGACAAAAATAATCATCGACCTCCTGCACCTTGGTTCACTGAGACTTTAAGGATAGAGAAGGCCAAATGTAAAGTAATGGAACGCAAGTGGAGAAGGAATTACACCCCTGCTTCCAAAAGTAATTATAAAGCAGCAAAAAAAACATATCACAATCTTTGCAAAACAGCTAGGGCGTACCACGTTTTGTCCACCATCTCGAACGCCCTAAACTGTTCTAAAACACTGTTTAACATGGTCAAAGAGCTTGCCGGTTCCAAAACCCAAACTAGGCCCCCTGCACTTAATAAACAGCAATGTGAGGACCTGGCTACTTTCTTTGTACAAAAGTTGAGAATATATACCTGGATATAGTACGAGGGCAGGATGACAACCTTTCCCTCCCCCAGAAATATCCACACCATCCTCTATGGACGACATGCCCCCAACCAGGATTGGATGTCCAATTTACCCACTAATCATTTGGACACATGGCCTCTGCTAAATACCACTACCCTAAAAAACTTTTGGGTAGTATAAAATCGGGATCTCCAAGGGATCCCTTGCCCATTTCCGTGCTCCAGCAGCTGGAACCGCCATCGTTGCAGGTAGTCATGGATCTTTTAAATGCCTCCTTGCTGGAAGCTGTCGTCCCGCCTGATTGGAAACATGCCATGGTACTGCCTCTCCTTAAAAAGGCAAACGCTGACCCTGACTTACCCTCAAACTATCGTCCCATCTCACTGCTACCGGCTTTCTCTAAACTTTTAGAAAAACATGTCCATGCACAGCTTTCGCTGTTTGTCGAAGCTCAAAGTTTTCTCCATCCCTCTCAATCGGGCTTCAGAGCTGGTTTTTCAACAGAAACCACCCTGTTGGGGGTTACTGAAAGACTACGCTACCATCTGGACGCCGGATTTGAGTGCAGCTTTTGACATGGTGTCTCACGCTGTGTTAATTAAAAGATTGCTGGGCATATGCGGGTTAGCTCTGAAATGGCTAATTTCTTTTCTCACAAATCGTACCTTTCAAGTTTTTTACCCTACAGCCAGTTCCGACACCTACTCTCTTGCTCATGGGGTACCTCAAGGCTCTATCCTTAGCCCCCTACTTTTTAATTTATATGTAAGACCCTTGGCGGATATTGCAGAGAAGTCTGGGCTGACCCTCTTCTCTTATGCGGATGATTTTCAAATTATTTTCTCTATCCATGAAGAGAATTACAGAGATTTCTCCCCTTCAGTTGGGTTTGAGGAATATCGCATCATGGATGCAATCTAACTACCTCAAACTAAATGGTGGGAAAACCGAGGTCCTTATATTCGGAAAAAATAGGGAACTTTGGGGTCCTCAACACTGGCCCTGTGAGATGGGCGCTCTTCCTATACCGGTCCGCCAAGCTCGAAATTTTGGCGTCATTATTGATGACACACTCAGTATGCACACCCAAGCCGTCAAAGTAGCCGCCACCTGTTTCACAATCCTGAAGTGGCTAAAAAAAGTTATCTGGATGCTACCAGAACCTACTCAGAAAACTGTTGTTCATGCCTTGATTACCTCAAGACTTGATTATGGCAATGTTCTGTACTTGGGATCTAACAAGGAGGTGACACGCAGGCTGCAACTGGTCCAGAACTCCGCAGCTAGGCTTCTATGCTGGATCCCTAAAACCTCTTCTATCTCCGGTCATCTTCGTGACCTGCATTGGCTCAGGGTGGAGAACCGAGTTAAGTTCAAAGCCCTGAGCTACATGTTTAAAATCAAAATTGGAGTTGCCCCCAAATACCTTCAATCATTGGTCCATCCTTATGTCCCTCTTCGCGACCTCCGCTCATCCACTCAGGGGAGGTTTTCTGTCCCAAAAACGAAACTATCGCGAATGGGTGGAAGGTCTTTCACATACCTAGGCCCCTCACTTTGGAATGCCATGCCCTTAGCTCTTCGTAGCGAAACAAATTATATTCAATTTCGCAAATCCTTGAAGACATGGCTTTTCAATCAATAGCCTGCTGCCTTGTTTTAACATCAGTCTCTGATCTGCTTCTGCGCCGGGAAACCTTTTTTGGGTAGCTGTTGCGCACTATAAGTTTAATTAATAAATAAATAAACAGTGGAAGTGCAGTGCACCCAAAAACTACACTGCAGCTGGGACTCACAATGCTAAACTAAGCACATCCCAAATGTCCTGCAACACACCCAGCTACCACAGTGCTGCACTGAATTGGAGAACAGCACCTTGTCTGAATTAAATTGTCAAAGGTGTCTTGTTTGGACCACCAATGTGTGTATGCATTGACAATGTTCACATCTCACACTG
Organism: Calotriton arnoldi; assembly: GCA_963921515.1. Taxonomy (NCBI): domain Eukaryota; kingdom Metazoa; phylum Chordata; class Amphibia; order Caudata; family Salamandridae; genus Calotriton; species Calotriton arnoldi. The sequence continues at coordinate 452,013 of CAWUFW010009337.1, read as the reverse complement.
TCTGTCTGAACAGTGCTGGTATAGTCTGGCCCCAAAACCACACATTGTCTGCACAGGGCTGAGTACATCTCACACACACACCACTGTTGACCACAACATGTCAGTGTATGGATGCCCTGGAACAACTGCTTCACCAGTACTGTGCTCATGTTCTCAGGTCCACAAATACCATGAAACCATGACAGTGTGGAAATGTATGCTGGGTGAGATCTTCACCCTGCTGTATGTCACCACTGTGCTACGAGACTATACCCTTGCCCTATTGTGCCTTCAAATGTCGGGAGTGAACCCCACAGCCAGATAGCTGGGACAACAGTGATGGTGGGCTATACCCCATGACCAAATGTAATCTGAAATCAATGGGTACAAAAAGCCACACACACATCATGCTCACCACACACACATTCCATCCAAAGATTTCTACCAAGTCACATAGCCATGTCATTGCTCACCTTCACCTCAAACGGTAGTTAGCCATCTACACAGTGAGACGGTGTAGTGTGTTTGGCTATCCGTCCCACAAAATGCAACATGCATGCTGTTCCACCACAATGGAGGATGGGACACTACACCCCCAATAAGAAGCATGTGGCAGGCAATGTATGCTACCCACCCAACTCACAGGTAGGTAACCGCATCTCACAGGTCGGGGTGTGTGGGGATGGGAAGCTTGCACAACAACTCACACGGGCCCACCTGACCGCCAGCACACAAGACCCATTACTTCCTGGCACCAACATGCATGTGTCAGTCATTGCAATGTACACTTCAAAAGAACTGGCATGTGGACATATCATGCTGACTTGTCCCACACTGGACCAAGATGGAAGCCCTCATCATACACACACAGAGAGGTCTCTCAAATACAAGGAAAACACAGCATACACAACATATCAACAGCCACAACATGCAGCCAGATATGCATTTAAAAAAACATGTTGGCATAGGACACCAGGCCTCTCAATGCACAACTGCACACCCAGATAGTATTGCCAACTATAGTGTGCACACACCTAAGAAAATGAAACTGTGACAGCAACCAAAGTGTGAATGAGTGAAACACATGTAGATGGAACTCCGAGCACAACCATGCACACCACTACATGCCATCTGACAGTAGCAGTGGTCCAGACCACCTAGGATCTAATTAAAGCAAACTTAAGCATGTCTGGAATTGCAAATACAGATATCTACACCACATTGAAAAGGTATGCATGAAACTACAATGGTCACTCACTGTGCAGAGTAAACCGCTGCAAGGGCTCAACAAGTGACACATACGCGTAAATGGATGACATATGATTGATCAATAACAGGATGCCAACATGAGACTGTCAATGTCAGAAAATTATATTGTGCATGTCATGTCTTGACAACTCCCAATATGGACAAGTAATGCATGTACCACAACAGCTTGTAATGCATCACTGGATGTCGGTCAATGCAAATTTGTACAGTGAACAACTGCTGGATGTACAAACAGTTGATGTAACACTGCTAACACAAACTTTGATGGGTGCAACACAATGACCATTTCTCATCTGACCCACAGGTGACCAAGAACTCACTGCAGAGTATGACACCACCCTGCAGAGCCAGTCCCCCGGAACAGAGACAACTGGATGAGGACTCCTGGATTCCTTGGATGAGGAGCTCCACGCTGACCCATCTGGTGTGGCAGGCCGCAACCAGTCCCAGGCACCCATTGTCCCCCAACCACATCAGCTGCAGCCCCTGACCATCCTCTGACAGCTGCTGTCACGGCCTGTGTGTCAACCACTACCACCACCACCACCACCACAGCTGTCCTCAACACCCTCCCTTCCCCAGGGGTTGAGCAGCCCACCACATCGACTGCGGAGGCCAGGGAGAGGATGCAGCGGGCCAATGTGAGGACCGGACAGGACCGTGGCAGCAGTGCAGCTGGTCGGGACAGGGTCATGCAGAGGGGGACTGATCCTGGGACGGAAGCCCTGGGCCACATCGACAGAGTCCTTGGGGCCTAACAACAGGCCCAGGGACGAATGGGCCGGTTAGAGGAAGAATCTCGGGAGCACCTCCTGCTGCTGAGGTCCATGGACACACGCATGGGACAGATTGTGGACCTCTTGGGGCAGCTTGTGGGGGTTCTGAGGGACAGGCAAGCGCAACATTCTACCCCTCCGCCTCCCCCTGTTGGGCAGCAGGATGACACTTCATCATCCTCCCCTGCGTCCACAGAGGGGGGTGAGTCCTCAGACACCACTGCCCCTGCAGCAGTGGCCCCTCCAGTCAAACGCAAGAGGGGCCGTCCAAGGAAAGGCCAGGGGGACTCATGTGCCAAAGCACCTGCCAAACGCTAGTCCCCGAGCCAGCCATGATGGCAGACCACTGCACCACTGCATTGACCTTTTGGACTATCCTTCACCACACTGCCATGTGAATGGCATCTATCTGTTGGAATGGGTCTCCACATCATTGTGGGGACTACTCAAGTATCTCATCTACCATGACTGTCAACTCACTTCTTCAATTCCCCCCTTCACATCTTCTCCACCCTCGCATGTCACAGTTGTAAATAAATACATCTTACACACATGTTGTTGTGTCTGCTCCGTCTTTAATACAGGATGTGCAACCTTCACCGTGTAGGACATGGTCCAGGGGAATGGAATGTAGGTAACAAGTGAGATGCTGAAGGGACCTAGGGAAAACCGCAGAACAAGAGTCACTTGTATGGGTGTGGCATTGCACACATCACACAACACTTGTCAACAAGGTACTCAGATCTACAAACTTTACACAGAGCAACAGTCACCATAGAGACATTCTGTATCACACTAACCAATCACACATACATTGGCAGGCAGCAATGAGTCAACACCAAGCTGCAGTCAGCAAGCTCACATACACCCACACAGCAACAGCAACACCATCAGACCATTTTGTCCCTTCTACATCGTCACTCACCTTCAAGTGAAGTAGCGGGTGATGAGCTGTCGACGCATGTCGACCCCTTCCTCCTCTCCACTGCCCTCGTCACTGGATCCGGGTTGATTTGCAGGCGGCGGCCTTGGCTGCTCATCATCATCATCCAGGATCAGGGGTATTGCCTTGCGAATGGCCAGGTTGTGGAGCATGCAGCATGCCACCACTATCTGACACACCTTCCTGGCGAGTACATAAGGGCACCTCCAGTACGGTCCAGGCACCGAAATCTTGATTTTAGGAGACCAAACGTCCGTTCTATCACACGCCGTGTCCTCCCATGGGCATCATTGTATCGCACATCAGCTGGCGTGACGGGATTCCGCAATGGGCTCAGCAACCACGGGCGGTTCGGATATGCCGAGTCACCTGGGTGTGAGAGACACAGATTAACCTTGCAGTCCCAAAATGCAACACAACAGCATGTCACACACACACCACTCTAATCCACTATGCATACTCACCCACAAGCCATGCACGCTCAGGAAGCAGATTGGCCATCAGCTGAGGAATGATGCTGCTGCGCAAGATGTGGGCATCATGGGCTGAGCCGGAAACTTGGCACACACGTGTGAGATGATCATGTCCGCCAGGCACACCACTTGAACATTTACCGAGTGTGAATGCTTCCTATTGCGGTAAACCTGTTCACGTGCCTGTGGTGGCACAAGCCCAACATGTGTGCAATCAATTGCACCAATGACATGGGGGCTATGTCCAAGGGCATAGAAATCACCCTTCACAGCCAACAACTCAGGCCCCCTGGGAAAATGGATATATCTGTCTTTGTACAGCATCATGGCCGACAGGACATCCCTCAGCACCATGCTGAACATCGGCTATGACATCCCGCCTGCACTCGCGACCGTGTGCTGGAATGAGCCTGTTGCAAAGAAATGCAGGCATGCCATCACCTTAGATGTTGCGGTGAAAGCTGTTGGATATGTCTGACGTGGCTGCAGGTAGGGCTCCAACATGGCACATAGGTTCTGCAGGGTTTGTCGGTCCAGCCTGAATTTGCGGATTATATCCTCATTCTCCATGTCTGCCAGGACTGTGAACGGACGATGGATATTGGGCCTTCCCCTCCTAGGACAGATCACAGTGCACAGATGTCAATGCAGAAGACCATGAAATGTGCATCACATCAATTTTTTCAACAGACACATTTCCTAGTCTTACAACATGCACCATTAACCGACAGGGCACTTCACAAGTAGGTACACATCAGGCACACTACTCGTACACCTGTCCTCTTACCAGCAGCAATTATCTGTGCACCCCTCCAGCTCATTCGCATGCACAGTGTGATATACTAACAGATATGTGTGCATACCTGTGAGTATGACCCCCAGCATATGTTACTAATTGCAATACTACCCAAAAACACCATGTTGCTGGCCCTGATACACCTACCAAAACAGGTTGCACATGGTACACTTCAACTACACACTGACCACCGGCTGAGCGTGGGGGACACGTGTGTGCATGTGCATTGGACAATGTGCCAGTTGCTGATGCCCCTAGTTCAGAAAATGAGACGACAGTGTGCGTTACATTGCACACACAGACATTGACCATTATCTACATATGCTATGCAACACATTAACTGGACAGTCTACATGTCATTACACAGCACATGTGACATGTGCGAGTGTATGTGCCCATGCAATGTACTGGCGACCCATATATGGTATGTGTTGGTGACATGGAGTGACATGTCCCTTCTGTGCATTTGCCCTCATGAGGACCCTTCAATTGTTGAGACACTGGGCACTGTACATGTTGGCCTATGCAGAGAGCTGGAGGACACGTTAGGTGCAGCACAGCTACTCCACAACTACTTTAACGCTCACTCCAGGCACTGACTGGCAGACATATGGCGGTGCCTACCGCTTGACGACTGAGGTGTGGCACCACCCATAACCCAGGCACGATCGCGGGGGACACCGCCAGATATGTATGTGACAATGGCGGTCACCATGCACCGCTACCCAAATCACGGTCACTCCAGGCACTGTCTGGCAGACATATGGCGGTGCCTACCGCCTGGCCCCTGTGGTGTGGCACTGCCCATAACCCAGGCACGATCACGGGTGACACCGCCAGATATGTATGTGACAATGGCGGTCACCATTCACCGCTACCCAAATCACGGTCACTCCAGGCACTGTCTGGCAGACATATGGCGGTGCCTACCGCTTGACGACTGAGGTGTGGCACCGCCCATAACCCAGGCACGATCGCGGGTGACACCGCCAGATATGTATGTGACAATGGCGGTCACCATTCACCGCTACCCAAATCACGGTCACTCCAGGCACTGTCTGGCAGACATATGGCGGTGCCTACCGCTTGACGACTGAGGTGTGGCACCGCCCATAACCCAGGCACGATCGCAGGGGGCACCGCTAGATATGTATGTGACAATGGCGGTCACCATGCACCGCTACCCAAATCACGGTCACTCCAGGCACTGTCTGGCAGACATATGGTGGTGCCTACCGCCTGGCCCCTGTGGTGTGGCACCGCCCATAACCCAGGCACGATCGCGGGTGACACCGCCAGATATGTATGTGACAATGGCGGTCACCATGCACCGCTACCCAAATCACGGTCACTCCAGGCACTGTCTGGCAGACATATGGCGGTGCCTACCACCTGGCACCTGAGGTGTGTCACCGGCATGGACCATGCCCTTGCAGCCAATGGGAAGCAGCCTCGCGGTAGCCTGATGTGTGTTTGAAAATCACGGTAGGCGTGCACCACCCCCACGGAGGCGGTCACTGGAGGCATTCAAAAGATGCACCACCGCGGTAGCGCGCACATGGACCCTACGGTGTGTCACCGGCATGGACCATGCCCTTGCAGCCAATGGGAAGCAGCCTCGCGGTAGCCTGATGCGAGTTTGAAAATCGCGGTAGGCGTGCACCGCCACCGCGGAGGCGGACATTGGATGTATTTGAATGAGGCAGACCTGGTACACCAATAGCAGCACCCTGGGACCACTGACACAGCCCCAGGGACCTATAAATGTGTGGGAGGGTGCACCACATTCCCACAGCTAAGGGACTGCTGACTGACAACCCTCCACCTGCTGCTGCTGCCTCAAGGGACTGCTGGCTGCCACCCTCCACCTGCTGCTGCTGCCTCAAGGGACTGCTGGCTGCCACCCTCCACCTGCTGCCTCAAGGGACTGCTGGCTGCCACCCTCAACGTGCTGCTGCTGCCACATGTCCATTGTGATGTCGAGGACTCAGAAGATCCGTGCCAGTCCCTTCACCAGTGAGGAGCTTGGGGTCGTGGTAGACGGGGTGCTTGCACAGTACCCAAGGCTGTATGGCGACCCTAATGTCGTGGTAAGTCTCCCAGACTGTGAGTGAGAGTGCAGGGTGTGCACAAGTGGGGTGGAGGTGCTTCGGTATGTGTCAGTGGTTGTGGGGCTCTGACATGCACTGCCTATCATGTTTACTACAGCGGGAAGGGCTTGGTGGCCTCTTTCACACGTTACCCTGCATGCCTATCCTGAGTAGAGGGACATGTCCTGTAGTGTCAGCCATACAGTGCAGCTGCATTTTGGGGATGCAGGAGTCTGGCCAGTTATCGTTTGTGTGAATGGCTGTGTTGCTCTAAATTAACCCACTCAGTGTCAGTCCACCTGCCCTGCACAGTCCCCGCCGAATGCCACATGTCCACATCACTGCATGTACAGTGTGTTCCATGTGTGTTTGGGTCACGCCTCTTCATCTAAGTCCCATCTCTGCCATGTAGATTGCACAGGAGCAGGCGTGGGAGAAGGGTGTGTGTATGACAGTTGTTGTCACTCTATGTGAGTTCCAGGACACAGTGAGGCTTTCACAGGGCTAGGACACTTAGGAATGCGCAGTGTTGGACACAGTGAGTCCAACAACAAGACACATGTTTTGCTATCTTCTCTATGTGTAGTTGTAGGTAACTGCAGACAGTAGCTGCAGCCAGACTACACGTTGCTTGCTGTGTTGGTATCCTGCATGTGAATGGGATGTGGAGGTACTGCGTCCACCATCGAAGATGCATGCCTGTACGTCTGATTGACCAATGACATTGCACCATGTTCACAGCAATTGTTGGCTATGTGACAGTTGTAGCTGGAGTTTTGGATGAGTCACTGTCGTGCTACTGCATTTTCGTTGTGTTGTCATTGTGCATTGTGTCACTGGAACCTCACCCTTCTTGTCTCCCATTGCCTGCAGCTGAAGGTCCACCAGCGTAAAGCCGTGTGGAGGGCCATTGCCTCCAGAGTCCGGGATCTGGGTGTGTCAAACCGAAGGCGCACCCACTGTCATAAAGGTGGGACGACATCTGCCGGCTGAGCAAGAACGTGGCCGAGATGACGCTGGGGCTGCTCCCTCGGACTGGCAGGTTGGCTAGGCGCAGCATGACACCACTAATGGCCCGCATCCTGGCTGTCACACAACCTGAGCTGGACAGACAACTGAAGGAGCATCAGCAGTGAGCCAGGGGTGAGTATGTGTTGCAGGCTGCCTTTGGCTGGGAGTGGGTGCATGTGTCTACAGAGTGTGCAAATTGTCAGCTGTGTGACGTTGGTTGTGTGGTGCAATGTTTTGGGAGTGGCCTCTGTGCTGGGTGTATGTGCCATGCTTTTGCCCAAACGGTGCTTCATGAAGTGAGTTTTAGCACTGTGCATCTCTCTTACATTTGGAGTTGTGGCCTTCAGGTACCTTCTGCTGTGGGGTAGTGTGTGAATTCAGATGGATGGGAATGCCAGTGTGCCAACTGTGAATGCGTTTCAATGAATGCGTGCAATTCTAGACCTCAGATGTCTGCCAGTCAGACATCTGAGGCCAATGTGCAACAGCAGATGTGCCCATGGACTCGATATGGTGGATGGCATGTGTGCAGGGTCATTGTGGGTTGGTATGTTGTAGTCTGTGTGGTCCCCTACTGCTCCACACATGTAGGTGTAGGTTCAGGGAAGCACTTTGGCCGCCAGAATATCCACTCCCCAGCACCTCGGGACAGGCAGTGAAGAACCTGGGTGTCTGGTTCGAGGAAAACCTCAAGTTCTCCACATAAGTTAAAAAACTAGCCGGTCAATGTTTTGGCACATTGAAGTCTCTCAAGAAGTTTCTTCCTTTATTACCCAGGCCCGCTAGGGAGATGGTCATGCGCGCCCTGATTCTCAGTCGCCTTGACTATGCCAATGCACTTTATATTGGCCTTCCAGGAGACCAGCTTAAGAAACTCCAGGTCATCCAAAACATTGCGGCCCGAGTTCTGATGGGTATCCCTGGCTGGTCCAGCGTTAAACATCATCTGCGAAATTTGCACTGGTTACCAGTGGCCCAAAGAGTGAAATTTAAGGCCCTCACGATGGCCCATTCAGCTCTCTATGGCCGAGGGCCCCTCTATTTAAGGAAGCGGTTTAGTTTCTATACTCCACGAAGACATCTGCGTTCTGCCTCACAATGCTTAGCTCTGATCCCTCACTTTCGGCGGACAAGGATTGGAGGGAGCTCGCTATCCTTCAAAGCGGGTGAAGCGTGGAATTCCCTCCCCCTAGAACTACGCATCATCAATGACCCTTCCATGTTTAAGAAAAGACTAAAAACTCTGTTGTTCGCCTAATAACAATCTCCCCCAGTTCCATTCTGTTTCTTTCTAACTGTTTTTTTCGCGCCGTGACACTCATGAGTAGCCATGCGCGTTATAAATGTTTATAACATAACCATGTCGTGGTGTTCATCCTTGCCAACATCGGGACAGTGTGTGTGCACAGGCCATTTTGGGGCTGTGTCTGATGTGAGCCAACTGCAGGATGGTGTGCTGTGTGAGTCACCTGGGGCACTTATGGCAGGATGTGTGGCGGACATGCACCGTTGTGTTGAGATTTTGGGTGGCAAGATATATGTGTGCACAGGGTGGCATGCAATGTGCTGCACACCTCTTTCTAGGATACACATGTATTGGCACGTGTTAGTTCTGTTGATGCCACTCATCTCACAGTACTTCTCTCTCCTATGCAGCAGCTCCCGTATGTGCAGAGGGAGAGGGGACGGACACCAGTGGTGAGGCTTCCAGTGCAACAGCCACACTGGAGCAGACTGACACAGATGTGACCAGCGCCGAGGAGGGGGACAGGAGTCTGCTAGAGGATTCACAGCCGGAGACACAAAGCTCTACCTCATCTGACGCCAGCGGTGACACATCCATGTTGGGGGGTACAGGGAACGGGGACTCGGCCTCCTCTTCCGCCACACAGCAGCCAGTGCCCAGCCTCCCTTCAACCTCCACTGGTGCTGCCCGTGTCCGCACGAGTAGGAAGGGAAGAGTCACCTTCACCCCAGGCACAGCTGCCCCAGCCCATGTCAGCCCTGCTGCCCTCAGTGCAGAAGCAGTCGAGCTATTGCACCAGCTGTGTGTGGGGCAGACAGCACTTCTCAATGCCTTCCAAGAGCACGACAAAAAGTTGGGGCAGGTTATAGCTTTCATGGAGGGCTTACATTCAGACGTAGGTGGGCTACACCGGACTGTGCAGTCCTTGTCATTAACTGTGACAGCAGCCCTGCAACAGGCACATAGTCAGGGAGCGGCTCCCAGCACTCGGTCTGGCCCCGTGTCACTGTGCACCTCTGACAACAGTGACAATGCTCAACGGACCACAAAGTCCCAATACAGAACCCGCAGCACACAGGAGCAGCAGCAGCCCAAGCGTACTAGGGTGCAGACACCATCCCCACATAAGAGTAAGGCCACCCCAGAGAGAAAAGCCCATCAGGCGACAGCAAGGGCCACAAAGCAAAGAAAAAAGCATCAGTGTCACAGGCCTCACCTTCCTCCCCTGCCAAAGACTCCCCTGTCCCAAAGACGTCTCGCAGAGGCAAAAAGACAGTTTCCACACCCACTGAGAAGGTGTTGCCTGCAAACATTACACAGGATGAGGGCCCCATGGATAATCCATCCTTGACCTCCACTCCCATCCCAAGCCCTGTGAAGCCAGCACGGGAGGACACTGTAGGGGGCAAAGCTGGTGGACAGAGGGAGGCAGGGTGGCGGCAAACACCAGGCAAGCGCACAGCGGGATCCAGCATGTCCCCAGAGGGAGGGTCACTATCCACACCAGAATCAGCTTTGGTGTTGGGGTCACCTGTTGTGTCTGCCCCAGTTCCCCTCAATCCCCAGACAGGGAAGCCTTTCAGGATCCCCAAGAAGTGGAGAGGCACCCCTCCACAATCTCCGGCACACACTGTGTCTCACCAGGGCATGAGTCCACCTCCCGCGCCACCACCCCACCTGGTCCAAGCAGCCCCCAGCTACCACATGCACAGTTGGCTCTTCCACAGTTGTTACTCCCACTGCCCAGGGCAGTCCTCCAACTGACCCCAACACACAGTCAGCTCTAAGTCCAACAGACAGACCCATCTGAGTGGTGGTCACCCTCACACACCTGTCTGTCCACAGGGGTGCATGTGATGCCCATTGTCACGCCCATTACTCTGTTGCTGGGCATGGCATGGTAGAGTTGCATACATTCCCTGTGTAGCTTCTTATGTCACTACTCTGCACAATGTCTTTGCCTTTTTGTTCACTGCTGTTTGCCCCTTGCCTGTGCAGCATCTCATGTACCTCACCTGCACTTTGTCCTGCCCACTGGCATTGTCGTTCACTGCTGTGTGCCCCTTGCCTGTGCAGGATCTCATGTACCTCACCTGCACTTTGGACTGGCCACTGGCCTTGCTGTTCACTGCTGTTTGCCCCTTGACTGTGCAGCTTCTGATGGAACTACTCTGCACATTGTACTTGCCTTGTGTTTCACTGCTGTTTGCCCCTTGCCTGTGCAGCATCTCATGTACCTCACCTGCACATTGGACTGGCCACTGGCCTTGCTGTTCACTGGTGGTTGCCCCTTGCCTGTGCAGCATCTCATGTACCTCACCTGCACTTTGGACTGGCCACTGGCCTTGTTGTTCACTGCTGGTTGCCCCTTGCCTGTGCAGCATCTCATGTACCTCACCTGCACATTGGACTGGCCACTGGCCTTGCTGTTCACTGCTGTTTGCCCGTTGCCTGTGCAGCTTCTGATGGAATTACTCTGCACATTGTACTTGCCTTGTGTTTCACTGCTGTTTGCCCCTTGCCTGTGCAGCATCTCATGTACCTCACCTGCACTTTGGACTGGCCACTGGCCTTGCTGTTCACTGCTGTTTGCCCCTTGCCTGTGCAGCATCTCATGTACCTCACCTGCACTTTGGACTGGCCACTGGCCTTGTTGTTCACTGCTGGTTGCCCCTTGCCTGTGCAGCTTCTTATGTCACTACTCTGCACAATGTCTTTGCCTTTTTGTTCACTGCTGTTTGCCCCTTGCCTGTGCAGCATCTCATGTACCTCACCTGCATTTTGGACTGGCCACTGGCCTTGTTGTTCACTGCTGGTTGCCCCTTGCCTGTGTAGCATCTCATGTACCTCACCTGCACATTGGACTGGCCACTGGCCTTGCTGTTCACTGCTGGTTGCCCCTTGCCTGTGCAGCTTCTGATGGAACTACTCTGCACATTGTACTTGCCTTGTGTTTCACTGCTGTTTGCCCCCTGCCTGTGCAGCTTTTCATGTAAATACTGTGCATATTGAAATGCCCACTGGCTTTGCTGTTGCCCAAATTTGTTGTCTCTATATGCAAATTGTGAATAAACACAGTTGGTCCTGCAGTGAGTTGTGTCAGTGTCCTTCCTGAATAAAGTTGTTTCTGTGTGTGCATGGTTTACTGTGTCACATTCTCAGTATGCCACTTCAACATTGCCAATGGGCTGTCTCACATTCCATTTTTTATGCAGGGGTGGGAGGCACTTCATTTCTACATGACTGTGATACTTATGGGTGCAGTGCAGGTGGTTGGCAATGAAATCTTGTTGTCATCTTCCTTCTTGGCTCATGTTATCTATGGTGGACACATGTCAGGTTTGTGGGCAATGGCAGCACAGGGTGGGAGTTTGGGCACAGGCTTACAGGCAGGCAGGCCAGGGTCATGTGGTCTGTGTGAGCTTCCTTTCTGTGTGCCAATCAGTGTCGGTGTATGGACATCTTGTGGTGATGAGTTATCCAGGTCCCATGGCTTACTTCCAATGTGTGCACTTGGGTGGTGGAGAAGTGTATGGTGTGAAGGGGGTGACTTGGTTGTGACTGTGGATGTGTGTGCACCTGCATTGTCAACTACTGCCATGTGTGACCCTGGAGTGGTGTGCCTGTATGTGTACTTGTTTAGCCCTGTGGTTGTGTTTTGTGCACATGGCAGTATTGTGTTTTGCTGTTGTGGGAAGAGGTATGTGTGACATATCCTACTTGTACTTGGCTGTCATGTAGTGTGTCACTGTGTGTTGTGCAGCAGACATTGTCTTGTCCAGTATTTGGATGCCTATGTGTGGCTGGTCAGTGTTTGAGTTCAGGGCCTTCCTTACATCCCTGTGCCTATACATGGGTGTCCTTGCTGTCTCCAGGAGTTGTTGCATTGGGGTGACCGTGGTTTGTGTTGACTGACTGTGTCAGCCATGTGTGCTGTGATGGGCTGTGTGTGTTCTCACATGTGTCTTGTCTTGCATGTGCATCACACATGCTTGATGGTTGTGTCACTGCCCTTCCATTTGTGGGCACCTCACTTTGGCTTTCCTATATGTTGTCCTCCATTACTGCTGGCATGTGGTGTGTGAATGTAGCTGTGAGTCAGGGTGGTGTGTGTGTGTGTGACTTGTCAGGTAGTGTGTGCAGTGGAGTGTTTGGTCCTCATCTGTGTGTGTGTACATTTTGTGCCTGGCCTCAGTGTTCTTGGCTTGTGTGTGATGTTGTTGTGGTGTGGGCCTGGGCTTCTGTGCTATGTGTTCCTTTGCAAAGGGTCCTGCTGTGGCTGTATATGCAGTTGTTGGGATGTGGGGCATGGTGTGGCTGTAGTTGTGTGGTTGTTGTGCAGGAGTGGCACTTGTGAGGCACATGTTGTGTCCCTTCAGGGAGGTAGCTAGTGTGTTGTGGATGGAGTTGTGGCTCTGTGCGATTTGTATGGTGCCCTTGGCATGCGCTGGCCCTGTGCTCTGCGTTGTGTGCATGGTTTCATGCACACTGACCGCGGCGGTGACGTATCCGGGACATTTGTTCATGAATGTGGTACATGGGTGGGCAGTATGTGGCGAGATGTTTTTGTCACAGGTGGGACATGTGTGTGTGCAGTGATGGCTGTGTGCCTGTCCCCACAGGGGTGTGTGGTGTTCCCATGCGATGTTTTTATACCCTGGAGCTGTGTATTGTGTTACTTGCACTGTTGTGTCTGTACGTACCTGCGGCGGTGGATAACTTGCAGGTGGTGTATCATGTACAGCACCGGGAAGGCGTGTAGGGCAGGATCCATCGAGGTGTGTCCCGGGTGTTTCTTTTCTGTCTCCGCTGTGATGTCTTCGCCGTCTTTCGCTATATGGTTTCTCCGTCGCGGTGCGCTGCCCTGTTTCCGGCATCGTGATATCTTTGGCGTACGGGACGTCATTCCGCACGGCGGTGTGTGGTGATTGGCTCACTCCGCCGCGGTGGCGGGTGGCACTTTGATGGCGGTCGGGGTCGCACCGCAGCGGGCGGGAAATGTGCAATGTGTGGCCATCCTAATATGGCGGGCGTGGAGACCGCTGGCGGCGTGCGGTAAATGGGTGTTACCGCCACCGCTGGCACCGCGGTCGTGTCTCCGCCCGCCATCCTAACAGGCCCCTTAATTACCTATTAATTTATTAAAATTAATTAACAACCAATTATTGATTAATTAATAATAAATTACTTTACACAATAACATCTCAATTAAACAAATATTAATAAATAAAAAATAATCAATTAATTTAATATAAATACATTACTTCCCACCCTATTCCCCTATAAACCCACAACCCGCTACGGAACTAAAAACGCAAAATTTAAATAAAAAATTTAATAACTACTAAAAATGTAACACATATATTAAAAATACAAACAATACTTATACAAAAAACATATATCACATTCATTTAAAACATATACTAAAATACATAACATTAATTAAAAATCGATATTTTTAACAACTATATTTTTGCAAACGTTATTAAACACTTCGATATTTTTAAAATCGATATTACTTACCCTAAGTCGATATTCTTGACCACGATATTCTTGCTGTTGATATTTCTGAACCACAATATTTCTGACTCCATATTTGGGCAACTCGATATTTTAAACTCGATATTCTGTCTGCACACCACTTAATGCATATGCATTTGTCAGTGTTAGTCTTTAAGAGGTGTGTACATGTGCGTCTTTGATGCAGAATGCTCTAGTTCCAGCCTTGGGTAAAGCCTCCTGTGATTACAACACTGGAATGTTGAGACTGATGCTGAGGTAAAAGAGAATGCCTTGACATGTATGTCAGTCTGGAGCTGGAGCATTGAGAGAGAATGTTGTGGATGCTGCTCAGAACATCATCATGACATTCTGGATTCGCAAATCTGCATATGTTTGTCTCTTCAAAGCATAAATATCTGCAAAAGAACATCTTAGGAGGGAAAGATGTTTAAGAAAGCATATATATTCTGGAAAACATATACTTACTTCCTGGATTCCTCAATCTTGTCCTCTGCGTATCATATGTCCCCAGAAATAGGTGGACCAGGGCTGCATAGCCATTCCCAGTACAAGATGGTTGGTTCCGTAGATTCTTACGACTGCTTCTCAATACAAGATAGGTCTTGTACTGCCTGTGATATTACTTCCTCTTTTCTGGATTTTGCAATGTCCTACAGTTTTCCAGGAAGAGCTGCAGAGATGGACTATATCATCATTCCTAATCCAAGATGGTGGGCACCGTGGATTTCAATAGCTATTTCTCAATCCAAGATGGCTTCTGTACCTCCTGTGATGTTACTTCATGTTTCTTAAGTATAAAAGACTGATGGGTTCAGGGGAAGGTGTGCTACTAAGCAACCAATGTAGGGCCCGATTCACAAAAGTAATCTGAGACAAAATCCTAACTTTACGACTTTCAGTATTCACAAAAGGCATTTAGGAGTAGTAAAGTTAGGATTGCTGACTTTACTACTCCTAAACTGAGACAAAATCCTAACTTTATGACTTTTGGTATTCACAAAAGCCATTTAGGAGTAGTAAAGTTAGGATTCCTAACTTTACTACTCCTAAACTGAGACAAAATCCTAACTTTACGACTTTTGGTATTCACAAAGGGCATTTAGGAGTAGTAAAGTTAGGATTCCTAACTTTACTACTCCTAAATGCACTTTGTGAATACTGAAAGTCGTAAAGTTAGGATTTTGTCTCAGATTACTTTTGTGAATCGGGCCCAGTATGTTTAATCCCATTCTTAGCCTCTTACTCTAGATTTTTGTCCAAATGTTTTTTCTCAGGAAAACCCCTGGGTTTAAAAAGTCTCCTAATTCTGGATTCTTCCTTACTCACCCATAAATAGTTTAGTGTCCTGATCCCATCCTTGTATCTCCTGATCTGCTTCTCACACATCTTTCATCTGTCTCTGAAGGCTGTTCCTCTTTGGGGTTTTCCTTCTTTGTGGGTTTTTCCTCCTTTTTAAAGGAGCTACTAACCATGCATTCTTGGTCTCTGTAGGTGGCATCATGACTACAGGAAGGACTCGGGCTAGTATCAGGAAGCATCAAAGTAAGGAAAGAAGCTTCAGTCCAGTCCAGAACATGATACAGAGAAGTGAATATGTTAAGTTTGAGTTCTGTCAGCAGAATAGGATTGCAGGCCAGGAGCTGTATCCTATTCAGTGACTCTGAAGATGCCTCCATATAGGTAAACCCTGGGTAGCCTCTAAATTTTGAGAACTACCTGGGGCCTTTCTCATCCTTATCCCGAGAAAGATCCCAGGCTCCTGAAACCGTAAATTGTTCAGTGAGTCAATCTTCTTAAATGAGTTTTAGAACTGCACACTGAGAGGCCGCATTTTTCTGCATTAAGGTAACAGATCCCTTCCCTTAGGGGCCGATTACGATGTCGGGTGGAAAGCCTCCTCCCGACAGTCGGAATTTCCTCGACCGCGTCGGAACCCTTCCGGCCGACTCGGTTGGTTTACATTCCGACCGACCGATTACTATGTTCGCGGCCGAAACGTAAACCACCCGGTCATTCCGAATTGGTTCCGACCGTTTTTCGTACACCCCTATGGACAGCGTTACCATCCTCGGGATTACGATGTTGGTTTGCAACAGCCTTTCCGTGCCGACCTTTCTGACACGAAACAGCTGTCGGAAAGTGACTTTGGGGACCCATAGCAGGGCCCCCTTAATTCTGCGGCCTCTGGTTGGGGGCCAAGGGGGTACCTAAGAGACCCCCATGTAAAACCCTGCACTGTGTGGCAGGCACAATGGGATGCCCGCGACAGGGTGCAGGGTTTTCCGCATGCACCCCATTTCTCCATAGGAGTCTGAGTGACGTCCGGTTATCGGGTGGAACACGAGTACCCATAGGAAACAATGGGAATCTGACCGAACAGTGTTTGGCCGCATCGTAATCGGGTGGGCAGAACCGCCGACTGCAAGTCGGTCGGTCCCGTTTCCGAGACGGTGTCGGGCGGAGGCTTTCCGCACGACATCGTAATCAGCCCCTAAGAATGAAAAGACTGTGCACAGGTAGGACTGAGAAAAAGTGAACAAGGATTGGACTGAATAGGATGTTTAGTGAGCATCCAAGAAAGTACTTGATAGTTAAAAAAGAGTGCATGGAAAATTCTGATCACTCATTGACATAACTTACGCCTAATTAGTGTGCTTAGTCCAGTTACAGAAACGATTCAATAATGGGTCAAATGTCATTTCTTTGATCGTGCACTGCCTTGGCATTAGAGTCGCAAGCTTATTTGGTTTGATTCATGCCTAAACCGGATTCTTAGTGTTGCCGTAGATTGGAAAGAACATACAACTGAAGTATAAGCTTGTCTTAAGTGTGTGTATTTGTAATAAAAATGGAAGAAGTTAACCTACGCCAAATAGAATCTTTTAAATAGGATGCTTTACACCCATCTAAGGTGTAGATGTAGATCATTATTTTTAAGGGACACAGCATTTTAGTGTCATGGTATATGGTGTCATGGTATTATGGTATCTTTGCCTATGGTTAAAGTTTATTCTCTAAACTACATTGAAAGTAAAGTAGAGGAATAAAAGGCAATGTAGGAAATGTGATATCACTGGTTATTAAAGGCAAGTTATGAATATACAAGGAGAACCAGTTTCCTCTGAAGTCAGGGACAGAGCTAGTGTCAAGGATGCTATCTTGCTAGAAGGGCTATGGAGGAAAGCTTAAGAGAAGGAGGTATCACTGAGGTGAAAAGAACAATGGAGGTATCCCAAAAGTGAGGAGCTGCCTAAATAAGCACTATATTGTCCAATTACCAAAAAGAGACATGTAGCTTTATGAGAAAGACAGAAGCAAGAAGTACAAGGTACTGAGCGAGGGTTGGGGGAAGGAGCTGCATTGCCAGAAACTGATGTGAGCTCAGTTTTTCTTTGATCTTCTTTTGTTGTGCCTCTGAACTCTTGAAGTATACAAAAAAGTAAAGAATTGAATGCTTGAATTAATCTCTTCCACTAGTAACTACTCAGGGCCACATTCCAGTCCATCATTATGTTACATTCAATGCCACCTCAGTTTGAACTGTGATTAGGGCTCATAAGTCACATATAGCTTGGTTCCAGTTGCACTGTTCGCACAGGACTCACGTCTGGGAATACAGAAATAATATACACGCATATTTAAACAACATAATAACAACATTTTAACAGTTTGAATAAATTACAAAAATAATATTAACAGAAACATATATCAATATATGTTTCTGTATATATATTATCTACTGGCGGTCGCCAGTAGATAGTTATAGTTACAACCTATTATCCATAGGAAATCCGCGACATTCTATTTGAAATAACTCTCTTGCCGGTTGACATATCTTCGCAAAATTTTCAAACTTTGTGGGGCGCTCCGGTCCGCTCCTACCCTGAAAGTCTCGGGGGATTCGTCAAGCGGGGGCCGAGAAAAAGGGGGTCCCAAAACGCGTTTTCCCCATGCAATTTTCCATAGGAAACTTTAGACACGGCTACAGCCCGAACTGCTGAACGGAATTACACCAAATTTGGCAAAGAGGTAGTTCTTGGTTCAGAAAGAACCCTTTTGTTAAATGGTGTAAATCCGTTCAGTAGTTGCTGAGAAAATCAAAAGTAAAAAGATAGATATATCTAGGGCCGCGGATCCTCCCGAGCACGAGCTTTATGTTAATTGGCTGTCAACACTCCAAATCAGGAAGTGTTGGCAGCCATTTTATCCTCGGTAGAACCAAGGGACAGAAACAAGTGCGCAAAGCGCACAAAGGGAGCAGGGTAGAAACACCCTGACCCCTAGGTCTGCTCAGGGGTCCCACAAGGACCCCTGGGCAAAACATTTTTTTTTTTTTTTAAATCGGCAGGATGCGCTCAGGGAGCGCGAATCCTGCCGAAAAAAAATCGAAGCGCGGTCTCACGCGCTTCGATGTAGTGGCCCCGGGTGGGCCAAGTCCCGAGGGCATGCTGGGGGGTTAATTTTATGTGTGGGGGCCTCTAAGGGCCCCCAAGCCCGGGGACCACCACCCCCGGGGCTTTATGTATAATGGTGCGGGAGGGCTCTGAGCCCTCCCGCAGCCCGAGGACCACCACCTCCCCGGGGCTTCTTTTTTAAATTAAAAACCTGTGTGGGGGCTCCAGCCCCCACATGCCCGAGGACCACCACCTCCCGGGGCACTAAGACAAATTAAAATGGGGGTCCGTTTTGGACCCCCAAGCCCGAGGACCACCACCTCCCGGGGCTTTCTCGATGTAGGGAGGGGGCCGCGCGGCCCCTCCTGGAGCCTGTGGTGGCCCTGGGGACCACCACCCCCAGGAGCCGGCTCCTGCAGTGTCCCGGGTGCCTACCCCGGGACACTGCTGTTTGCAATGACAGGACGGGAGCCTCGCGGCTCCCGTCCTGTCATTGCAAACTTGCTTTGGATATTGGAAGAGAGAGCAGGAAACCTGCTCTCTCTCCAATATCCAAAGCCGATAGCTTTCCACATGGGGAGCAGCATCTTAGCAGCTCCCCATGTGTAGCTAATGCCGGCTCCCGTAGGACACGGGGAGCCGGCGGGACTGTGGGGGCTTAGGGACCCCCACAGTCCCCAACGAGAGCCAGGCCCTGGGGGATGGGGTCCCCGGGGCCATAAGTGGCCACGGAGGGGGCCACGCAGCCCCCTCCCCAAAGTAAAAAAATTTAAAAAAAGTGCAAGGCCGGCCCGAGGATGGGGTCCCGGGGCCTTAAATGGCCTGAGGAGGGGGCCACGCAGCCCCCTCCAAATAAAAAAAAGAGGCCATGCCCCGGGGATGGGGTCCCGGGGCCAATACAGGCCCAGGGAAGGGGGCCACGCGGCCCCTTTCCCGTTTTTTTTTATTTTAATTTTAAAAAAAGGGAGTAAGGCCCTGGGGATGGGGTCCCCAGGGCCTAAAAATAGGAAAAGGAAGGGGGCCACACAGCCCCCTTCAGAGGAAAGAAAAAAACAAAAAAAAAAACGATCGGGCCCGTAGGCCCCGCCCCTTCCTTCACCACTCTGCAAACGCGCCCCTGGCGCGTTTGCAGAGGAGAATAATTCCCCTTGAATACTGGGGGTCCCTGGGGCCAACTAGCCCACCAGGAACCTCCAGTATGCGCCAGGGGCTGCCTTGCAGAGAGGTGTACAGAGGCCACGCCCCTTTTACACCTCTCTGCAACGCAGCTCTATGGCGCTTTTGGAGGTATATGGTGGGCTAGTTGCACCCCAGGGACCCTCAGGATTCAAGGGGAGTTAATCCTCGACTTAAAACGCGCCATGGGGCGCGTTTGCACAGTGGTGAAGGGAGGGGCGGGGCTTCAGGTGACATGTGTGCAAACAGGCCCTGTGGCGCGTTTTAAGATGGGGAATTAAATCCTCTTCAATCCTGAGGGTCCCTGAGGGCCAACTAGCCCAACAGGTACGTCCAGAAAGCGCCACAGAGCTGCGTTGCAGAGAGGTGTAAAGGGGTGTGGCCTCTGTACATGTCTCTGCAACGCAGCCCCTGGCGCATACTGGAGGTTCCTGGTGGGCTAGTTGGCCCGTAGGGACCCTCATGATTCAAGGGGACTTAATCCCCCAACTTAAAACGCGCCACGGGCGCGTTTGCACAGATGTCACCTCAGGCCCCGCCCCTCCCTTCACCATTGTGCAAATATTCCTCTAAAATCAGCCGAAATACGAATTCTGATTTACTCACCTGTTATCAGGAGAGACCTCAGTGCTGCATCTTTCAGCCCAGTACTAATCCTGAAAAGTAATTTTAACCGTACTTACCAGTAACTTGAATTTCCTTCCATAGGCTAACATTGACTGGTTTCACTTGGAAATTCTTCTAAGTGTGGAGTTTTGGAACTTTAAAATATTCCTCTAAAATCAGCCGAAATACGAATTCCGATTTACTCACCTGTTATCAGGAGAGACCTCAGTGCTGCATCTTTCAGCCCAGTACTGATCCTCAAAAGTAATTTTAACCGTACTTACCGGTAACTTGAATTTCCTTCATAGGCTAACATTGACTGGTTTCACTTGGAAATTCTTCTAAGTGTGGAGTTTTGGAACTTTAAAATATTCCTCTAAAATCAGCCGAAATACGAATTCCGATTTACTCACCTGCTATCAGGAGAGACCTCAGTGCTGCATCTTTCAGCCCAGTACTGGTCCTGAAAAGTAATTTTAACCGTACTTACCGGTAACTTGAATTTCCTTCATAGGCTAACATTGACTGGTTTCACTTGGAAATTCTTCTAAGTGTGGAGTTTTGGAACTTTAAAATATTCCTCTAAAATCAGCCGAAATACGAATTCCAATTTACTCACCTGTTATCAGGAGAGACCTCAGTGCTGCATCTTTCAGCCCAGTACTGATCCTCAAAAGTAATTTTAACCGTACTTACCAGTAACTTGAATTTCCTTCTTAGGATATCATTGCCTGCTTTTTGCTGAAAAAGTTTCTAAGTGTTGATTTTTGAAACATACAAATATTCCTCTAAAATCAGCCGAAATCCGAATTCTGATTTACTCACCTGTTATCAGGAGAGACCTCAGTGCTGCATCTTTCAGCCCAGTACTGGTCCTGAAAAGTAATTTTAACCGTACTTACCGGTAACTTGAATTTCCTTCATAGGCTAACATTGACTGGTTTCACTTGGAAATTCTTCTAAGTGTGGAGTTTTGGAACTTTAAAATATTCCTCTAAAATCAGCCGAAATACGAATTCCGATTTACTCACCTGTTATCAGGAGAGACCTCAGTGCTGCATCTTTCAGCCCAGTACTGATCCTTAAAAGTAATTTTAACCGTACTTACCAGTAACTTGAATTTCCTTCCATAGGATATCATTGCCTGCTTTTGCTGAAAAAGTTTCTGTGTTGATTTTTGAAACATACAAATATTCCTCTAAAATCAGCCGAAATCCGAATTCTGATTTACTCACCTGTTATCAGGAGAGACCTCAGTGCTGCATCTTTCAGCCCAGTACTGGTCCTGAAAAGTAATTTTAACCGTACTTACCGGTAACTTGAATTTCCTTCATAGGCTAACATTGACTGGTTTCACTTGGAAATTCTTCTAAGTGTGGAGTTTTGGAACTTTAAAATATTCCTCTAAAATCAGCCGAAATACGAATTCTGATTTACTCACCTGTTATCAGGAGAGACCTCAGTGCTGTATCTTTCAGCCCAGTACTGGTCCTGAAAAGTAATTTTAACCGTACTTACCGGTAACTTGAATTTCCTTCCATAGGCTAACATTGACTGGTTTCACTTGGAAATTCTTCTAAGTGTGGAGTTTTGGAACTTTAAAATATTCCTCTAAAATCAGCCGAAATACGAATTCTGATTTACTCACCTGTTATCAGGAGAGACCTCAGTGCTGTATCTTTCAGCCCAGTACTGGTCCTGAAAAGTAATTTTAACCGTACTTACCGGTAACTTGAATTTCCTTCCATAGGCTAACATTGACTGGTTTCACTTGGAAATTCTTCTAAGTGTGGAGTTTTGGAACTTTAAAATATTCCTCTAAAATCAGCCGAAATACGAATTCTGATTTACTCATCTGTTATCAGGAGAGACCTCAGTGCTGCATCTTTCAGCCCAGTACTGATCCTCAAAAGTAATTTTAACCGTACTTACCAGTAACTTGAATTTCCTTCCATAGGATATCATTGCCTGCTTTTTGCTGAAAAAGTTTCTAAGTGTTGATTTTTGAAACATACAAATATTCCTCTAAAATCAGCCGAAATACGAATTCCGATTTACTCACCTGTTATAAGGAGAGACCTCAGTGCTGTATCTTTCAGCCCAGTACTGGTCCTGAAAAGTAATTTTAACCGTACTTACCAGTAACTTATATTTTCTTCCATAGGAATCCATTGTCTGGTTTTCAGCAGAAAAGTTTCAAAGTGTCGATTTTCACAAACTACAAATATTCCTTAAAAATCGCCTGTATGACTTAAACGCATTCTTTCAACTGTTTACAGGAGATGCACCAGTGCTGGATCCAGGATCCAACACTGAGTAAGAAAAAGTAACGATAACAGTTTTTACCTGCTAAGTGAATTTCCTTCCGTAGGATAACATTGGTGATTCTATGAGAAAAAGTTTCTAAGTGTCAACTTTTAAAATACAATAATATTCCTTAAAAATCACGACTGTAACCAAAACGCTTTTACTCAACTGTTTACAGGAGATGTACCAGGACTGAATCTAGGATCCAGTCCTGTGGTTAGAAAAGTAATCCATAAAGTAACTAATTGCATTTAACTAGAAATTCACATTGAGCTGAATGTTGCATTGTGTTTGAAAATGTGTTGCCCATTGCAACAACTGTAACTACTGTACTTAAAAGTCTATTGCCTATGTGCAAAGTATTTAAACTAAAGTAATTCATTCTGAGAAAGTATTTTTGTAATGTAATGTATAATGTAATTACAATGTAATTTAAAAAATAAAATATGTAAAAGAAATTGTTTCTAAAAATGTAGTAAATCAGTATGAAAAAAATTAATATAAAAATTAATACATTTAAAAATTGTCATTTAAAAAACCTTTGAAATTCACTGAAAAAACCATAGGTTTCAGGCACGTTATAGTTACAAATTAGCATTTTAAAAACCTTTGAAATTCACTGAAAAAACCATAGGTTTCAGACACGTTATAGTTAGAAATTAGCATTTAAAAAACCTTTGAAATTCACTGAAAAAACCATAGGTTTTAGGGACAGTTATAGTTAGTTGGACATTGCACTCGTACAAAACCCGTGAAATTCCCCGTTATAGTTAGTTCAGCTAACTATAACTCGCGCCCCACAATGCACTGCTGATGACGTCACATATTACATCACTCATGACATGGTCAGTGACATCACTGATGACATCACTGATGACATCTCAAATGACATCACTGATGACATCATCCACGTGATAATCTGATGCAGCTCCTCACACCCTAATATAACCTTTGATACACCCAATCTAAATTACAGAGTGCCATTCGCAAAACCATAGACACTCCAACACCAATAACTACATACCCACTCACTGATTCTTAGGTCTACACACACACATCCACTCACTCACCCGTACAGTCACTCATACTTATGGTCACTCAGTACAGGACTATCATATGCACTCTTACTCCTATATAGACACTCAAACACCGCCACTCATCCATAGAGGTACTCACACACCTAGTCAGTCATGCAAATAATTAAACACACTGCCATTTACTCACCTATACAGTTATACACACACCAGCTCACTTAATCATACAAATACTAGCACATTGTTACGCTCTTATACAATCACTGATACAAGCACACACTCATCCATACAGCCACTATCACAATCACTCACTCTCGCTTATAGCTATTTATATACTCCAATACACATATATACTGCCTTTCACATATGTAGTTACTCACACATGTACCACTGGGACATACATTCACTCACTAACACACTCTTACACACACTTACCCACCCATACAGTCTATCACAGATGCACTCTTGAAACCATCCACCCAGTGAATCACCCACTCACACATCTATGCACAGTCGCACACACCCCATCAAGACAAACACTCAGGCACCCATACAGATACTCATAGAACCAATCAATAACCCATATAGACACTCATGTAGCTATTCGCCAATCCATGCATCCACTTACACACCAACAGACGGATACAGACATTCACACAGTTTAGTCACTAACCCATGCATTCAGTAAGATACGTTTAATCACTCACTTGTAGAGTCAGTCACGCACGTACTAAATCATCCATTCAGACACTTATACACCCACTCATTCTTCAATACGCCTTTCCCTATATATATTAAACATATTTAAACTTTACAGAAACACACAGTCACTGGATGATGTCATCAGTGATGTCATTTGAGATGTCATCAGTGATGTCACTGACCATGTCATGAGTGATGTAATATGTGACGTCATCAGCAGTGCATTGCGGGGCGCGAGTTATAGTTAGCTGAACTAACTATAACGGGGGAATTTCACGGGTTTTGTACGAGTGCAATGTCCAACTAACTATAACTGTCCCTAAAACCTATGGTTTTTTCATTGAATATATATATATATATATATATATATATATATATATATATATATATATATATATATATATGTCACATCAGGATCCCAGGGGTGCAACCTTCCAAAGGAGCGGCGCAGCACCAGGAAACAGACTCCGCAGGCAAAACTAAGAGAATTAATGATGATTTATTGCAGCATCAAATGTCCAAATGACGCGTTTCGGCCGCCAGACATGCGGCCTTGTTCATAATATAAAAAATAAAATCATTTTTGTAAAAATAATATAAACATTTAAAAAAATATATTTGAAAAAATCAAATAAAATTAAACAAGAAACAAATAATATAAATCCACTCACACCAACATTAGAAAAACTGTTGGGTTTCAGAGGGTTTTAATTTGCTAATCCTAATCCTATATACGCAACAGTGGAGAAGGTGTGGGACTTCAAAGGGGTTAGATTTACTATATCCACTCCAGTCTAAGCAACAGTAAGGAAAGTGTTGGACTTCGGAGGGGTTAGATTTACTATTCTCACTCCAGTTTAAGCAACAGTAAGGAAAGTGTTGGACTTCGGAGGGGTTACATTTATTATTCCCATTCCAGTATATGCAAATGTAGGGAAAGTGATGAACTTCGTAAGAATTACGCATTCCAAACCAAGTCATCATTATTTTTATAGAAAACAGTGATATACAATATAAATTAAAATAAATACATAATAATTATAAAAAATACATTTATTAAAATTAAATTTACTTTCCTCATGAAAAGCACAAACACCTAAAAAAAAAAAAAAATATTAACCAAACACATTACTTAAATTAAGCAAATACAATGAAAAATACAAAATAAATGGTGCAAACAAAATATTAAATATATGTAGCAATAAATTAATAAACAAAGGAAACAAAATAAGTAATTTAAACAATAAACATTAAAAATATACAATTATCAACAAACAATTAAGCTTCAATAACTTCCCACCCTATTCTGCTACAAATCCAACAACCCCCTGCTAAAATATACATTACAAATAAAAGAATAACAAATTAAAATATGTATTTTAATTTACAAATCGAGATTATATTAATAAAATAGCAATTAATTGTTTAAACAATTAAAAATTTCTTAATTAATAAAATATTGAATTTACAATAAAAAAATAATTAGCATATAAAATAAAGCAATTATAATTTAATTGACTTCCCACCCTGTTTCCCCACTAACCGAACAACCCTCTACTAAAATATAAATTGCTAACATAAATTTAAAAATTAAAATCCAAATTAAAAAACACATTTAACGTAAAACAAATAAAATAACAACTAAGGGGCCGATTCCGATCTCGCTCGGACAGCCCTCCGAGAGCTGTCCGTAGCCTTACCTTGCGACCGACTCGTACTGGGAGCCTGTCCGTCCGGGCGATGAAGTACGTTGCACAAAAGTGCCACAATTCCAAACGACACGTATGCTTCGATTCCAGCAACATTTCCCGTACGAGCCGCATATCCAAACGCCCATCCGAGTCGCCGGGAAGCAGTTTCCACAATAGTTTCCGGCCGGACAAGTACGATGCGCAAATCCTACACGCCGAACGGGTCGCCACTAGCAGCACGTCACAGCATCCGGGAGAGATGAATAGCAGGTCCGGTTCGCGCCACAACACGATCCACTGCTACGAAACAGACCAACTCACAACGTGTAAGAGACGGAGCAACAATCAGCAAGTACGAGACGAACCAATGATGAATCTCATCGCGCAGGTCATCCCAGTACTGTATATCTATGACCGGATCATGAACAGACGCGTACATCACAGACGGTAAGTCAGACACCCACACAAACAAACGTCACGAACACGCGAAATGCTACACACACATAGGGGGGACATGCCTTCCACCAGCAAAACCACAGGGGTAGCATGGTCCACACCACCAGCAGTGCCAACACCTAGGGGGGGTGCCCAGCACTTCTAACATCCCCACTCATAGGGGGCTGGAAGCCCTGCACCACTAACATCCCCACTCATAGGGGGCAGGATGCCCTGCACCACTACCATCCCCACTCATAGGGGGCTGGATGCCCTGCACCACTACCACCCCCACTCATAGGGGGCTGGATGCCCACCAATACCAGTACCCCCCACTAATAGGGGGCTGGATGCCCATCAATACCAGTACCCCCCACTCATAGGGGGCTGGATGCCCATCAATACCAGTACCCCCCACTCATAGGGGGCTGGATGCCCTGCACCACTACCATACCCACTCATAGGGGGCTGGATGCCCTGCACCACTACCATCCCTACTCATAGGGGCTGGATGCCCATCAATACCAGTACCCCCACTCATAGGGGGCTGGATGCCCTGCACCACTACCATCCCCACTCATAGGGGGCTGGATGCCGTGCACCACTACCATACCCACTCATAGGGGGCTGGATGCCCATCAATAACAGTACCCCCCACTCAAAGGGGGCTGGATGCCCTGCACCACTACCATCCCCACTCATAGGGGCTGGATGCCCATCAATACCAGTACCCCCCACTCATAGGGGGCTGGATGCCCTGCACCACTACCATCCCCACTCATAGGGGGCTGGATGCCCATCAATACCAGTACCCTCACTCATAGGGGCTGGATGCCCTGCACCACTACCATCCCCACTCATAGGGGGCTGGATGCCCATCAATACCAGTACCCCCACTCATAGGGGGCTGGATGCCCTGCACCACTACCATCCCCACTCATAGGGGGCTGGATGCCCTGCACCACTACCATCCCCACTCATAGGGGGCTGGATGCCCATCAATACCAATACCCCCACTCATAGGGGCTGGATGCCCTGCACCACTACCATCCCCACTCATAGGGGGCTGGGTGCCCATCAATACCAGTACCCCCACTCATAGGGGGCTGGATGCCCTGCACCACTACCATCCCCACTCATAGGGGGCTGGATGCCCTGCACCACCACCATCCCCACTCATAGGGGGCTGGATGCCCTGCACCACTACCATCCCCACTCATAGGGGGCTGGATGCCCATCAATACCAGTACCCCCCACTCATAGGGGGCTGGATGCCCTGCACCACTAACATCCCCACTCATAGGGGGCTGGATGCCCATCAATACCAGTACCCCACTCATAGGGGGCTGGATGCCCTGCACCACTATCATCCCCACTCATAGGGGGCTGGATGCCCATCAATACCAGTACCCCCCACTCATAGGGGGCTGGATGCCCTGCACCACTACCATCCCCACTCATAGGGGGCTGGATGCCCAGCAATACCAATACCCCCCACTCATAGGGGGCTGGATGCCCTGCACCACTACCATCCCCACTCATAGGGGGCTGGATGCCCATCAATACCAGTACCCCCCACTCATAGGGGGCTGGATGCCCTGCACCACTACCATCCCCACTCATAGGGGCTGGATGCCCTGCACCACCACCATCCCCACTCATAGGGGGCTGGATGCCCTGCACCACTACCATCCCCACTCATAGGGGGCTGGATGCCCATCAATACCAGTACCCCCCACTCATAGGGGGCTGGATGCCCTGCACCACTAACATCCCAACTCATAGGGGGCTGGATGCCCTGCACCACTACCATCCCCACTCATAGGGGGCTGGATGCCCTGCACCACTACCATCCCCACTCATAGGGGGCTGGATGCCCTGCACCACCAGCATTCACACGCATAGGGTCACTAAGCAAACCCCCACCCCTACCATCGTTGCAAGATTCTATGTATGTGTGTGCCAAATGCCCACAACACTGATTCTGATAGTGAACATACAATGTGACTCCCATCACATGTGTGCCCAAAAGATGACTGTGGGGTTCAAAACTCCAGCATCTCAGGAACATTGTGGTAATGGGTTCCAAAGCCCACATCACTACAGTGACCAGAAGGTGAGTTTAGACAAAATAATAGCAGCATCACCAGACCAGCATTTGTGCTCACTGGTCCCAAATCCACAACCAATGTAGTGGCAATGTGGTGGTTGTGTCACATACAAACATAGATTTGAGAGGCAAAGATTGCTGTGTATCACAAGAACTCCCTCTGCCATGTGCAGACAAGCATTGGCCATGAGCCCTGACAATACCCACAGTGTCCAATTAGACTATGTGAAAAGTGAGCATCATGATGCATACACACATATCTCTATGAACAGACACACAAACTGAGGAATCCTGTGGAGACTGTCGATGTTAGGTGACAAAGTCCCATACCATGGCAGCAATGGGACATACCAAACATGAGCAATGTGCAGGATGATGAGCTACAAGATGCATTGACATTAGGGAAAAACCTCCAAACTACATCCACACAATGGAACGCAAAAGCAATACCAATGCAGAGGTGCAGATGCACAAACACAGACAGGCAGACCCACACTGCATATCATATACAACACGTGTGTGTGTCTCAGTGTCCCCAGGCTAGTACACAACACATGACGGTGGGATGAACTCCAATCACACAGATGTGTCCACAGTGCCATACAAAAAGTAACTAATGAACTGGGCACCCCTTTGTGGTCAAGCATACATTGTCAGATGAGTGGTATGGCAAAGTATTCATGTGACACAAGCTGGGTGGAACAGCAACCAACACAGCAAGAGACAGACCCACTACACCACTACCCTCTAGTACCCTAATTTGTGGTGACAGTAGCCTGTACGCCAATCCCACTGTGATGACAAAGGTCTGTTTTGCCTATACTGTGGAGCAGAGTCAGCTGTGCATACTGGGTCATGTGTCCAGAACAACAAACTCACATCACACCTCCATAAACACAAATCACTGGCCATGTCCTGCAACCAATGTGCACAATGTAGGTAGGGGCCTAGACATGAAACAACTCACATGTGGCCACCCTCAACACCACACACCCTGATCTGCAACAATGTGCATCAGCTAGGCACACAGGGACTGTTGACATTGCTCAAGCACCCATTACAATCCCAGGGGTGGTGGGGGAATCTAAGGTACACAAAAATCAACACACATGGCCTGTCAACAACACCTGTGAATGTCTGCCACACTGCACAGTATGCGGAACATGGGCATAATGTGAAGACAACACGATTCATTGGGAACCCTGCCACACACCTACACCAATGAGGAACCAAAGGAGACCCACAAAGAACACATGTTGACACCTTCCAACATTGCAGCAATGACCCTGATGAGTGGGAGTAGTCACACACACATACGAGTGAACCTCACACTGACAGATACCACATAGGGAAAACAACATGATGTTGGAAACACATAAGTGCCAATGGGAATCCTGAATGTGTCCCATGTGCGTTTGACAACATCCACTGAAATTATAACTATAACAGCCAGGGATGACAACCTAATGACCAGTAGTCTGCCATGCACCTACATCCCAGTAAACCCAGGGAAAAGAAGTCTGATGAACACAGGACAACTCAGCAAGTGCACATAACAGGAACATCTGCATGGAACACAGGCTGAGTCGAAAAAAGGGAAGGGAACATACACAGACAAGCTCACACAACACACACCATGTGCACAGGCAATGCCACGGAATGACACAATGCCATGAGGGGTCTCCACTCCTGGGGAATGTCAGCTGTGAAAAACGTTGTTTGTGCAGGGTCCTGTCATGCCAGCACACCACTTGCACAGTGAGCCAACAATTACAACACAATGAAAGCTCTGGTCACAGCAACATGTGTACAGGAGTGTCCCTTCAGTCATCTGCACATACGCAATACACATGTAGAGATAGAAGCACTGATGACACAGATGACTTGTGTACCATGGATGCACAAACCTGCCTGTCCAGTGTAGATGGGCCCAGTCAGGGAATCTCACCATGTGCCCAAATGTAAGTACAACATATGTGCAACAGTGTATGCCAAAGATGTGAAGTAGCAAACCCAAAGAGATAATCCTGGTTACAACATTTTGCAATCATTACACCCTGTAATTGCAGCAAAGGATGTCATGGATACATAGCAGAAAAGTACACATATCCCATGGACCACATGGAGTCCATCACATCAACAAATCATCCTGTTGTACCTTTAAAACACAAGTACAACATCAAGTCCATGATACTCATCATCAACATCATGTACATTAGATGCAACAACAATGGATAACAACAATTTGCTTTATTAAAAAATAAAACTCCTCAAAACTGGTAATTCGAGTCCACAATGTCAAAAGGCCAATGGCCAGTCCATTTCTCAATTCAACCAGGGTGACATGTGACAAGTTGTCACCCATTGCTTGCCTGCACTGCTACGACCAGGGGACATCTCCCCTTGGAGGGGCATACATGGGGCAGGCCAGGCACACGCAGGGACAGGATCAGGGGACAGCAGAATGGGGCAGGGGAGGGGTGGTGGGTGCTGGAGTGTCACTGGCAACTGCAGTGGAGGTGTCTGACACAGTGGGCACCGTCACAACTGAAGGGATGAAGTCAGATGGGGTGGTTGCCGGCACCACAGCAGTGGGCAGGTCAGATGGTGTGGACGTGGTCTCCACTGCAGTGCCAAAGTCAGACGGGGTGGATGAGCTCTCCACTGCAGTGCCAACCTCCAAAGTAGTGTCATGGGGTCCAGGTGAGGTGGGCAGGACAGAGGGGGGAGACACGGACTCCAGACCAGTGGCAGGAACAGGCTGAGCATGTGAGGTGGGGGTGGAAGTGCATGTGGTAGGGGGGGAGGGCCTAATCATTTTGGGGATGCGGTATCGGTGTGTGGGTGAACCAGGGGCAGGGTGTGGCTGTGGGACCTGTGCAGTGGTGGCCTGGGGGCTGCAGGACGGAGACTGTGTGGTGGAGCTGCGGGATTGTGGTGGGGTCTTGCTCTTCCTAGTCCGGGGGGACTTGCGGATGGGGGCCTCAGTGTCCGTGCGCCTGGGGGAGGGTGTCCGTGTGGCAGGGCAACTCCCCCCTGTGCCTGGTGACTTCC
Organism: Calotriton arnoldi; assembly: GCA_963921515.1. Classification (NCBI taxonomy): domain Eukaryota; kingdom Metazoa; phylum Chordata; class Amphibia; order Caudata; family Salamandridae; genus Calotriton; species Calotriton arnoldi. Next base: position 420,398 of record CAWUFW010009337.1, on the reverse strand, counting down.
TCTTCCCCTTGTGAGTTGGAGCAGATGGATCGGTGGGGAAGAGGCCAAGGTCACAGAGGAAGAGCTGCTGGGAAGGGGGGGTTGCAGGTGAGGCAAGGGAAGGGGTTTTGGAGGGAGAGGCATCTGAGGACTGCGGAGTGCTTGTGGATGTCTGTTTGTGCGTCTGTGACCCATCCCCTGTGTGTGTGCCATCAGTCCCCGGAGTGTGCGTGCCTGTGGCTCTGGATTTTGGCTTGCGTGGCTGTGTGCTGCTTGTGTCTGTTGTGGTGCGTGCCGGTGCTGGTGTGTGTGTGCGTTGGACATGTAGGGCAGTGGGGATTGTGGATGTGGCAGAGGTAGGAGGGGTGAGTGACTGTTGGAGGAGGGACACTGCTGACATCTGTGTGGAGGCCATGGCCTGAATAGTCCGATGTAGGGCAGACATGTTTGATGAGATGCCATCCATGAAGGACACCAGTTGTGTCAACAGACTGGTGTGGGAATGGAGGACACTCAGCATCGCTGTCTTCCCTACATGGAGCTGCTTCAGCAAGTCCACAGACTCCACACTCAGGGCAGCAGGGGAGACAGGGGCAGGGGGTGCGGTGCCTGGCACAAAGGAGACATTCTCCCTTACACGGGGGCCTCCACGGACCTCTGGGATGGGAGCAGATGGGAGGGTGGAGATGGTGGTGGTGGCGGGGACAGACTCGCTCGGTGTTGTCTGGGGTCTGCTGACACCCGCCTCCACAAGGGAGTCCTCACTGGAGATGCTGTGTTCCTCAGCCGAGGTGGTTGTAGCTGAGGTCTCCTCAGTGTGGCTCCCCTCACCCTCTGTGCCACTGGGTCCCTCCAACTCCTCTCCAGCAGACCCAGTCTGGCTCTGCGGCTCCTCTTGGTCCATGGAGCTGTCTCCTCTAGTAGCCGAAGATGTTTCTGCAAACAATCAGGATAAACAGATACACATCAGTCACTTGTTTCACCTGAGACATCACAGTCATTACAGCACATTACAGATGACGCATTTGCCGCATTTGCTAAATATTGCTAGAAGTGCTGGCACATATTGAAAGTGACACCTGTCATTCTGCCAGTCAACCATGCCACTCATACACTTCCCCTCCAGGGACCCATCTGTCTGGTGCGTGTAGTATGCCACTACTTATATGTGCACACATGCACCACATAGACATATCTCAGAACATCTTAAATTGTGAATGAAATGTGTCAGTACACACATATCCCATCTCCTACCACTGACTCAGTACATGTGTCAGGATAAGGGATGGCCAAACTCATTGTCAGTAAAATGGATATGCTTCCTTCACAAGACACCATGATGTGCCCATGTATTGATGGTCAATGCCACAATAGAGTGTATGCTGTACAACTGACATAACGACAGGATACACATTAGCAAGTGGGATTCCCTGCTACGGGCCAGTCTGGCTAATCAGTCATCACTGGATAAAGTCACAGGGGCAGTGTATCCATAAATAAAAAAGTCTGCACTGGGTCACAATCATTATCATTTTGGGGAATGTAAGCCCTGCAGCTGTCAAGTGCACATGTTCCACTACTGCTACACACATCTTAAGGCATATGATGATCCCACGTAATACAAATGCGACAGTTGAGTGACTGCAAGCACCAATCTGTGAACATGATAACAGTCTGATGAGAACGAATTGAGGCTGCCTGCACTATTATGTATAATACATCATTATGCACCGTCAAGTGATCACACACCTATGATTTTCCCCATTGTGATGATCCATTAGCCACACCTCACCTAGCTGCCAAAACCAAAATGCCTCAACACCACAGGAGTCTAAGAAGCTAGGCCACTCCAGTATGACACCGAGGCACACACCATATTGCATATTTCACAATGAACTAAATGTAGGCTGAAACACAGGAGTAGGAGCACAGAGTGTTCCTCATGTCCGGAGTAGGCATACCTGTCCAGTTCCATGTGCAACATGGGATTACCCTGAACACTAGGCATGTGTTCATGCATGTGTGACACACATGATGTACATTATTATGAGGCCCCAACATTGTCTTACCTGCTGCATGGCTGTGTGGTAAATACCCCAGACACATATGGTGAGCCTAAGCATCAATTGGAACACATATAATTTGCCCACATAGAGTACATGTCTGATTTCTGGCAATGTGTTCAGACACATGGCAATCAATTGCCTCACTCATGAGGACAAAACAATGCACCGGTAGCAGATGCTGTTTACAAACTTAATTTTGGACAACAGCAGGGACACACAACACAAGCCACACAAGTCACAGACTGAAAGGGCCACACCTGTGTATCAGATGAGGATGGGCCATGAACTAATTTAGGAACATGACTCCTGTTCAAGCAGACAGGAGATCTGTGGGAGTGTAACCAGGATGAAGGAGTGCAAAGAGCATGTGAGACATAGTTCACAGAAAAGGCATGCACTTACCCCCTCCTTGCTGCTGTCTGGCCTTTAACTGCCCATCCAGGTCAGGGAAGACCACCGCCAGAATCCGGTGCATGTGGGGGGTCAGTGTCCGTCGTTCGCCCCTTCTGCGAGGAGGCGACAGCTTAAGCTGGACTCTGGCGATCCTCCGGGTCCAGCCACGAAGGTCCTGTCACCTCTTCTGGCAGTTGCGGATGCGGCGTCTGTAGACCCCCACAGATCGAACAGCCCGGGCAATGGTCAGCCATATCTCCTGCTTCTGATGGGCATCAACCTGTGAGGATGACAAGGATAAAAGTCCATTACCAGACACGCAACATGTTTGTGCAACACACAGTTGGATATACATGTCTTCATCACAAGGGCATATGATGTACACAGGTAGTGCAACTATGGTGATTGACAGTTGTCCTGCATTTACAAAATTGAAACATTGCCTGAGTACAATAACTGTGTCAAAATGCACTTTTCATGCACAGTACCTGCCCACTACAGGTACATACACACTTTGGGGGTAACAACTACTCAGTGAGCATGCTAGCCACTGGTGTACACAATGCCATTAGTGCCAGTCAGACAACATGCACAATGAAAAAGGGATGTGGACTGCACACTCACCTGCTCCCCTGGTGTCCCATACAGCTTGCTGTACTGTGGAAGGAGGCTGTCCAGCAGGGCCTTGTTCTCCTCCTCTGTGAAGGATGGGGCCCTCTCCACAGTACGTGCCATTCTTGGAGCCAGAGGATGCAGAGACAGCAGCAGTGGTAGCAGAGATGTCAATCTGGAGCATGTAGTACAGGCAAGTGAGCTCTCAGGGGAACAGACAGCCTTATATCTGTGCTGCAGAGGCAGATTCTGTCCCATGCGTCCAAAGCGATAGGTCCAACACGTTTGCATCCTATGAATCTGGCCAATCCATCGCATTGCACGGCTCGTACACGCCTTCCGCATCGTTCAAATATTCAAACCCATTACACCAATGAGTCTGATACATTGTTGTAGGGAGCCAACTGATTTTTCAGAACACGAATCGTACAAGGGCCAAATCCACGTCAGTCCCCATTGCAGTCAATGTGCAAGGCGTGTGCAAGGCGTGCGCTCGCCTCGTTCCCTATGTGTCCGACGCGTCTTTTGAATTGGTCACCCACGTCAGTCCCCATTGCAGTCAATGTGCAAGGTGTGTGTGCAAGGCATGCGCTCGCCTCGTTCCCTAGGTGTCCGACGCGTCTTTTGAATTGGTCACCCGCGTCAGTCCCCATTGCGGTCAATGTGCAAGGCGTGTGTGCAAGGCGTGTGCTCGCCTCGTTCTCTAGGTGTACGACGCGTCTTTTGAATTGGTCATCCGCGTCAGTCCCCATTGCCGTCAATGTGCAAGGCGTGTGTGCAAGGCATGCGCTCGCCTCGTTCCCTAGGTGTCCGACGCATCTTTTGAATTGGTCACCTGCGTCAGTCCCCATTGCAGTCAATGTGCAAGGCATGTGTGCAAGGCATGCGCTCGCCTCGTTCCCTAGGTGTCCAACGCGTCTTTTGAATTGGTCACCTGCGTCAGTCCCCATTGCAGTCAATGTGCAAGGCGTGTGTGCAAGGCGTGCGCTCGCCTCGTTCCCTAGGTGTCCGACGCGTCTTTTGAATTGGTCACCCGCGTCAGTCCCCATTGCAGTCAATGTGCAAGGCGTGTGTGCAAGGCGTGCGCTCGCCTCGTTCCCTAGGTGTCCGACGCATCTTTTGAATTGGTCACCCGCGTCAGTCCCCATTGCAGTCAATGTGCAAGGCGTGTGTGCAAGGCGTGCGCTCGCCTCGTGCCCTAGGTGTCCGAAGCGTCTTTTGAATTGGTCACCCGCGTCAGTCCCCATTGCAGTCAATGTGCAAGGCGTGTGTGCAAGGCGTGCGCTCGCCTCGTACCCTAGGTGTACGACGCGTCTTTTGAATTGGTGACCCGCGTCAGTCACCATTGCAGGCAATGTGCTAAGTATTCCACCCACAATAGCTTTCCATGGACACATGGGCACACCAACAACAATACAGCCTGTGACACAATATATCAAGGGGCATGTCAGGCTGCATTACCTGTGTGTGCATATGTGGGTAAACATGTGATTTGGTATGTGTCACTTAGTGGCACCCACTCCCAGGCAGGGCAAGGTGTCATGGGGACAGATACCTTTGTGTGTTGGACACATAACCACTGTGATTGACGACTGTACAGTTCAGGGCATGAGGCATGTACACAGTTCCCGGGGTACATTGTGTATGACATGTGACATACACCCTGACTCTTAGGTGGAATGGGATGTGTGTCACAGGGTGTCCCAGTGCCACAATTGTGATGTTCATCCACAGTATGTGTGCATTTAGCTACGGAGATTACTCTGATTTCATGTGCTCAATGTCAAACGGTCACCACATCCATGTGTATTGTCAATGTGAGTTGATGTGGCATCTGTGTGTCACAGACACCATGTGTGAGATGCAAAAAAACGTTGTGGCACTTCATGTGTGTGTCATGTGTGCATTGTGGTGTGTATATGAGACGCTACATCATGATGGTGTCCTTGTGGCGACACAAGGTCCCTGTGTGTGTCTGTGAAAAACCTGTGATGTGTGGTAGACATCTGTCCTCACTAGTGACTGTGGTGTGTGTCTGGTATGTGACACTCATACTGATGTACTGTGGCAGAGCCCATAGATTGGTCACAGCACAACATGGACCTTGTTGTGTGGACCTGTAGAGCTGAGATTTCAGATGATGGGCATGTATCTGACATGTGTGCACATACACTACAGCACATACATCATGTCTTTGTGTCCTGTTGTTTCATGTGCTATTTAGCATGTACACTGGCACCTAGATAGGGGAACTGACAAACTGTCTTTGCTCATCTATGTACTGCAGGAGACCAGCTGTCCACAGACCGTTCCCTGACCTTGCCACCATGGTTGAATGTGACTGCATGCGACGGTACCGCTTCACTAGGCCACTGATTGAAGAATTGGTGGAGCAGTTGGCACCACACTTGCAACCTGGCCGGACATACCCTACTGCGCTGACCCCCAAGGTGAAGGTGATGGCAACCCTACACTTCTTTGCCACCGGTACCTTCCAACACACAGTTGCTACTGCTGGTGGGATGTCACAGACCATGTTCAGCCGTGTGCTACGAGATGTGTTGGAGGCGATGTTGCATTTCCTCAACCACTACATCCATTTCCCAACACCACAACGACTCTCTGACATCAAGGGTGACTTCTATGCCCTGGGGAGGATGTCACATGTCATTGGCTCCATTGATGGGACACATGTGGTTTTGGTACCACCGCAGGCACATGAGCAGACATACCGGAATAGGAAACATTTCCACTCAATCAATGCTCTGGTGGTATGTCTGGCCGACATGACCATTTCACATGTTTGTGCACGTTTCCCAGGTTCAGCGCACGACGCTTACATCATGCGGAGTAGTCGCATCCCAATGATTATGTCACAGATGCAGCACCAGCGTGCCTTGCTTGTCGGTGTGTACTGACTGTTTACTATTGTGTGATTTTGCTAAAGTTTATTTACACCCTCTTTTAAGACTCATCTAATGTGCTATTGTCTTTATGTAGGTGACTCCGGATACCCCAACATGCCGTGGTTGCTGACACCCCTCAGGAACCCTGTGACACCGGCGGAGATGCGCTACAATGAGGCACATGGTCGGAGCAGGAGAGTGATCGAGCGGACATTTGGACTCCTGAAAAGCAGATTCCGCTGCCTGGACAAGACAGGAGGGGCCCTCCCATATGCACCTGCTAAGGTGTGCAGAATCATCATAGTGTGCTGCATGCTACACAACCTGGCAGTGATGAAGAAGTTGCCTCTCATCCAAGATGACGATGACCAACCTCCACCAACCGTGGAGGATCCTGCCCTGGGGCATGATGCCAGTGATGATGAGGGTGAGGATGATGTTCGTAGCCAGCTGATCCTCAACTTCTTCACATGAATGTGAGTATACACTGATGTGTCTTCAAAGTATTGTGTTTGCCTGATATCTGTTGGTGGTGCACTTGTGCTGCTTGAGTGTGACTGTGTGCTACTTGTCAGGATGCTTGCTGTGATGTGTCCTTTCAGGTAGTCTGTACTCCCAAACATTGTTTAGCTGATTGATATGTTGTGTGTACGTAGTTTTGTTACATTTGTGGGCATGTATATTGTTGTTGTATGCTGTAATTCAAGGTTTTTGATTGTGTTTTCTGTCTGTCCTTTACAGGGTACTTTGGCTGCTGTATGGTGAGGTCTGAACCCCAAAACCCAGATCCTTGTTCCAGAGTGCAAGTAGTCGTTGTCCCAACCAATGATGTGCCACACACCCCTGGACTTTCCTTGTTTACAACTTGTTTAATGTTTGCTCACTGTTACGTGAGGTTAACTTGCATCAGTTGTGGCATTTTCACGTTGTGAATCTTTAATAAACCTGTGCTTCACTTTGGGATGTGCTCCGTGTGTATCTACACATCAGACAGTCATTAGCATCCTGTACCTGTGGAATGCTTGCCACTGACCCAGGATGGGTGTGGTGTATGTGCATTCCACTGTATTTCCTGTTGACATCACTTATGAGGATGAGTTAGCTGGACATGGTGAGTATGTCTTGTGTTGCCCTAGTGGTGTGTCTCCCTCATATGTGTCACATTACCATGACTCACATGACGGTGTTCACATTGCTGTGGTAGTTTGCATGCACAGTGTTCCTTATCAGATCATCATCGCCATGACACAGACAAAGTATAAATCACGACAGAGGCAAGTGTTGTGTGAATGTGATTTTATTTACAGACATGTGTAAGGATGGTGAACGGAATTTGAAGTGCTGTACAATGTGATGGTAATCCAAAGTTCACAGGTGAGTTGGTAGTCTTAAGAGATGAAATGTCCAGAGTAGAATCCACAGTCATTTGCTGCATTGTCACAACTTTGACCCTCCATGTCAAGTGGGAGATTTGTGTGTCAGTCGACAAGGTTAATTGGTTTGCACACAAGGGACGACATACAGTACAGGTGTTGAGTTCCTGGGGATATGCATGGCCATCAGCATCTCAATTCCCCTTCTTTGGACGACCCCTCTTCTTTCTCGGGGGACCCTCATGTGCAGGCTGCTGCGGTGCAGAGGACTCTCTGCCAGAGTCCTCCTCCCTCCCTGTGGCAGTTGCGGATGTTGTGGCAACAGATGTTGTGGGCGCACAGGGAGGTGTGGACATGTTGGTGCTGATCTTGCGGAGGCATGTCAGTATGTCCCTATGCACCGCTGTTAGTTCATCCAATTTGTCCCACTTGGACTCTATCTGGGACATGTGGGAGTCCAAGCGGGCATGATGTGCAGCCTGCTGTTCTTTGATGTCCTTGAGGATCCCCACTACCTGTCCAAATCCTCCGGTGCTTTCCTGGTACGCATCTATGATGCGTCCCAGGTGTGGCTCATCATGCAGTCCAGGCCCCTCTGCAGGCCGTGTCCTCTGCCTGCCCACCCTCCCACCACCCCTACCCACACGGGCAGGACCTACCGTGGCCAGCACAGGCAACACTGGGACCACTTGAGTGTTTGCGACGGTGGTGTTGTCCCTTGCTTCCAGGGTGCCCTGTGTACCTGTTCTGTTGTTGTTCAGTGGCCTCGGCCTGTTCGTGTTGGCAGGGGTACTCGGTGTGGTATCAGATGTGGCAGGTGTGGTTGCAGGGGGTGCTGATGTTACTGCTGCTGGGGCTGCACGATGAGTCACACTGGAGGTGCCAGGTTGTTCAGGGTCGTCGTCCGAAGAGGACAGGGACTGATCCACACCGGTGAGCTCAGGGTCCGCCAGAGTCTGGGACTGGGACTCTTCTTCAGGTCGTGCTGTGTCCCCAGCATCCCCTGTGTTTGGAGGAGACACGCAATGTATGTTATGTTTCTACCAACATCAACGTTTCACACACATGACATTTGCCACTGGACATCATAATGAGAGTCTGTACATTGCATTGTCAAAAGTTGTGACAGACTGAGGTTGATATTGTTGAAGCACTTTGTCATGGCAACCTGAAGCATTTTGATGTGCACGTCAAGCTGTGTACATGACCAGCTCATGTATTGATCAATTGTCTGTACATGTCCATTGCTACTCAGGTTCCATCACATGCCTGACACAGCTGTATCATCCCTGTCCACATTTGTGCTATAACGATGACATACGTACAATTCCACTTAGGGTATGTATCAAGCTTGGTGCATGTGTGGTGGAATTTGTTGCGTTGCTCTGTGCGTCACATTGGTGTGTCTGTGCAACATGGTCACAGTCTGGTATGCCTGTGATCCAATGTGAGATACTTTCTGGTTATCTGTGTTCCTAGTTCACATCTCATTTCAAACAAGTCATGGTGTTACCGTGCCTAATGATGTTGGTGCAGAGTTTTGTTTGTGCTAACGTCTTTTATCTTGTCTATTTCCTCCACAGTGAGAGGGATTGGGCACAGCAGCACTCTTTCTTTTCCATGCTCATGACAGTGATGGGCAGAGGTGTGTGTTACAGTTGTGCTGCTGTGAGTTGCATGCGGCATCCAATGCAGTCCAGGATAGTCATTGTGTTTGGATTGTCCATGACAGTGAGTGATGTGTTGTGTGAATGCTGCGTACAACGCAGACCGATGTGGTATTGAAATGCAGCTCACAAATGCACATTTTGTGTATGACACCATGCTACAGTGTCAGCTATATGTGTGTGTCCATTCTAGTCACTGTCAGGTGTCCACTGTCAATGATGTATATGTGACATTGTGTGTGCTTGGTGCTATGTACTATGTCTGCATCTCCCCAATTGTCATCTATGAAACACACCTTCACAGGCAGGTCAGGGGACTTCCCAGGGACCCTGAATCTCCATACAGTGGGAGGATACCTACAGTTCCAATGGCTGTGAGTGTAAATGTGTTTGAGTTGGCCAGTGCATAGGTGTGACTTGCAGCCAATTCATACATCAGGACCATGTGTCAGACATCTTGCCAAGGCATTTACTTTTGGAGTGACTGGTCCCAGGGTGCAATTTGTTCGAGCAGAGAAGGTGTGTTTTGATGCGGCATTGATGGCATTTGGAGTCATTGCAGGACCTCCTTCACCCACAGTGGCCAGGTAATCCCCCATGTGGCATGCTTCCATTGCAGGGAGTCACAATTTATGTTCAGGCTGTCAGTCAGTAGTTTCCTGTTGTTTGTTTGAGCACAAGTCCCAGCAGGGCCTTGTGCTCCCCACAGCAGAGGCCATTGTCTGTGATCTTGGTAGAGACTTTTCACTCACTCTCTTGTGGAGCATAATTCTAGGTGTGTATTTTGGTGTTGGTGGGAGGGGTGTGTGTGTGCAAGTACCTGCTGGTAGATGTGGTCAGAGCAGGCAGTACTCCTCCCCCAGTCCAGTTATCCCACCATGCAGCATGCTTCCATTGCAGGGAGTGTAAGTTACCTTTCAGGCTGTCAGGCATTGGTGTCCTGTTGTTTGTTTGAGCACAAGTCCCAGCAGGGCCTTGTGCTCCCCACAGCAGGGCCTGGTGTCAGCCATCTTGGCAGTGCTTTTGCACTCCCTGTGAGGTGAGCATGGTTCAGTGGGAGCTTGCTGGGACATGTGGGTGGGGACTGTTGGCTGTCACTTCAACTCCCATCATGCTTTTGGCTACACCCACCTTCCCACAATACCTGACCTTACTTCCTGTGAAGCTTTTTCCCTATGTGGTGGTGTGCCTGTGTTGACAAGTTGGCAGGCAGTGTTGTCCTGGTGTTTGTTTGCACAAAAGTACCAACAAGCACATGTGCTTCACACTGCAGAACCCAGTGTGTTAAAACTTTGTGGGATATTTGAATGGATTCTGAGGGTGTAGTGTAGCTCCTATTTCCCTAATAGGCTCTGCGCATTGGAATAATATATCCTATAGGTTTGACATAGGACTAAGGTCAGTATGTCCCTATCGAGTATATTAAACTTAATTACTTGTGCCAGCTAGCTCAGAGGCCACTAGAAACTCCTTGACAACAAGAAGGGAGTAGTTTCTGGCAGCCGCAAAACATGACCACTGTGTTTCCCTTTAGAATCAGAACGTGTCCCAGAGTCGTGGAAACAATAGATAACTATTTCACTCAGCTCAGTCGTGCATGCTTAGTTTTCTCCAAGTTACACAGAAAGGAATAGACGGGCGTTTTCAATAAAAGATTTATTGAACAGTCTTGTTTCTGGTGTAAGTAAAATGTGCTGTTACGATCACAAGACAGTATGTGAGATAAATAATGTACAGTGTGAGCAGTAGAAATAAATAATACTGCGATAGCATTATCTTTTAGTACATAAGCTGTTACATAAATAACACAGACTAAAAATGCGAGTACTCATACGATGCGTTGCTAAGCTAGTTCTACCCCAATGTGCCTAACCTAACTTAGGTGTAGGGAGAGGTATGAAGTAGGTGGAGTATTCCTTACTATGGTATACTAAGAGTATGTTAAGCCTAGTATGCCTAGTATGCCAAGAGTCCCTCTAGGTTCTAATCAGCTCCATACCTGAAGAATGAGAGAGGTTGGAATCTCTTTCCCAGACTCGAACTCCAACACCCCGCAAGGTAAGTCAGATCACTGGAAGCTGGACTCTCTGCGTGCAGGGATGACAGCGTCTTCTCAGTGCGTCAGGCCGGGATACGGGCTCCTCTGAAGTCGAGGTCTCCTCTAGTTTACAAGGGCTAGGGAAGGTATATTTATACCTGAGAGTACCTAGGAATGTTTAGTATTGACCTGAGTCGGACAGCGAAAGACGTCATGAATGAACCCCTAAGGAATAACTGTTCATACATAATATATGAGACCTTGAAGAAATCAATAGTCCTGGACTAGGGAAACTCCCGCAGCCTAAGGGTCTGTTCTTCATGTACTCGTTGTGACGTTAGGGTGGACGGATGTCGGAGACCATGCCTGTGTTTGGAGTGCATGGTTTAATGCCTAAATAAGGCCTGTGAATTTATGCCTATATAAGGGCAGGACGAATTGTGCCTATATAAGGACATGATACTGGAAAGCCCGTTTATGGACACCCTAAGAGGAATACAACACCCACTCCACTTTCGTGTGTACGATAATACTAAAATGCTAAACATTTAAAATGCTAAACATTAAAATGGAGTACCGCATATTTCTCAAATATTTCATAAAACCATTTAAAAAAGGCATTTAAAAAACCTATTAGAATGCAAAAGGTACTGTACATTTGAAGCATTGCTTTTCATTTCATGCATAAAGTTCGAAAATAAATGCAATTGGAATGAAATAAGCAGTAATATTTACATGTGACAGAAAAAAAAATGATCGATACGTTTCTTAAAAATCAAAGTCATTTCATGTCATGAAAATTAATGAACTGTTTTAGACACACAAGATGACTAAGTGTCCGTGGAAGTACCTTGAAGTCTGTATTATAAGGCTAGTTCTACTTTAAGCAGATTGTAGTGCCATTTTCGTTCGAAAAATGGGAAAGAGTTCAATTTTGGTAGAGTTCCAAGTTTTTGTAGAATGAAGGCCAAATTGTTACTGTATCTCTGGAACACTGTATTCTGAATCAGAGTCAGTTTACGGGTCTGGTGTAAACATGAGATCATCTATTTCTATAGACAAAACATCATCCACTGTAGTTGGTGTCAGTTGGAACACCTCGTGAAGCAGGTTAATCGCACAGAGATGTGAAGCATCGCTTTCAGCATTGGTCGCCGCAGCAATGTTCGCGTCCGTTGTTACCTGTGTGCCTGTAGATCTTTCTCGTACCTCAGCAGCAGCCGGAAGCGTCTGTGAGATCTCAATGAATGCTGACATCAGGATAGGAAGCCTCTGGGGACAACACATAGCATGGGCCGTTATCTGGTCCAGCAGAGTATCGACATCCGTTGGCGTATCCGATGGAAATGTTAGACAGGTGTCCAACACGCATTCTACACCGCATAGCAGGCATCGTAGAACAGGTAAGATGCAATCTTGCCAGATAGGTCTGAAGGACAGGAACCACGTGGTATTAAGGTCCCGTAGATGATTTATGCCCAAAAGCTCTACTATTTGCTCACTGCACTTTCGTTCAAGGAGAGCTTTCTCCATTTCGCTCGGAGTGATGTCTGCGAATAGGCTGGCCATAGCGCAATAGCAGGAAGAGAAATAGAATTCCGGCAACAAGTGCTAGAATTAATGGAATGCCACCAAACACCGAATGTGCAAAGTTCGGGATGATTCCGAGTATTGCCTGGAAAGGTGCTAACAGACCGGAGCAGATGCTCTTAAATACATGTACAATTCCTGTTGTATCAGACATATTGAAGATTCGTCCTATCATTTCCACGAAATGTATAGGGCAGTTTGTACTTATTAAAGTCTGTATCTCAGCCGAAGTCCTTGCTATTTGTAGATCATAGGTTTCTTTGGCCGAGGTCAAAGGCACTGTTTGCTGTAAAAGCATGGCTTTCATTCTACTCAAAGTATCAAATCTTATAAAAGAGACGTTCAGCGAAGGCCATAGAGGCGACTCCCTCACTGTGTCTATTGGGGCAAACAATACTTGCATACAGCAAGTGACCCTGGAGTTGACCGTTACTAGATATGGGATGCCTGGCAGCATGCCGCAGCAACTCTGATCATTCAACATGAGGTAACTCCCATTAGAAAGTTGTCCAAACGTTGGATTAATCACAGCAGCTGGTGTACCCTGCTGATGGCAAGACAAATTAGCCACAGAACCATTACAAGCCCCGTGTAAGGAAATGTCCTGACATATAAGCGAACCGCTTAGTGCAAGTTTACAGTTTGTACCGCTCAAAAACACTTCACGATCCCCACTCCAACATCTATATGTACACAGTAAATCCCAAGATGTCTTAATGTATTCCTTACCCAACCTTTCATATTTGCCTGCTTGCATTTGTCTGAGGCAATACTGAAACTGAAAAGTACTCACAGGTAATGTTATTTTGCCATGAATAAGCCATTCTGTAGCCGGTTTTTCTGCCACTGTGAATGGTAACTTTTCCAGTTTTTCAATGCTCAGCACTGTATACCTTGCTCCTCTTTGTGCCAGTTCGATCTGTTTATCAGTTAGATTGTATTCTGCAAACAGAGCCGTTGTGTTGATAAAACGCCAAGGCACATAGCCAGCTCGCAAAGATTGCAGCGTCCAGCTTACTAACATAATAGAACGTAATTGAGATTGGCCTTGTTGTAACATCGCCAAATCTTGTTCTAGTATGTCGATAGCAGAGGATACAATGCCGTCCAGTGAATATATTCTGGAGGACAAAGTTGTTAACCCATTGTCGACCACAGAGAGTGTTTTCTCTAAATTAATACGATCAAGTTCACGTATTCGTTCTGCAGCCTCTATCTCTGATACTTTCCATGCTTCATTATAGGCAGCATAAATGCCGGCATATATGAAACATTTTTGACGTGGTTTTCTTGGTCCAAGCAAGCATTCCCTAAGGTCTGCGTCCTTTTTAAGTAAGGTTAAGTGTTGTTTCACATCCTGTAGTGTAGACTTATGCAGCCAATCGAGGCATAATTTTCCTACACTGTATGTTGTTACTACCCCCGGATGTTGTCTTTGGACGTATCTTGGGTCTGGCCTATTAATAGTAAAGCCCTGAGTTTTATTCAGGAATCTTTCCTGACAGTTATTCGTGTCTGTCGGCCAGATCAACCATTTTTTCCAATCAGGATTAGATCTGTTGAGTTGTAGTATATTGTCAACTGTCACCACTGCCTGTGTATCGTTATTTCTTGCAGGTGCTGGTACAGAAGGTGTGTTCATCTCTTTGATCTTGGCTAATCCAAGACAAGATGTTTGTTGGATGGTTTCATTCAAAAACATTATTTGTCCAGGGATGATGCAGGCTCTAAATAAAGCTTCTATCCCCTGCACTTGCCATTCTTTAGTACCCCAGACTGTTTTGGTGTCTATTGTGTCTTTCCAAAAGTCGAAACTCTGTCTAGACAGTTGGGCATTAAATAATGCAGAGTAAATCTGTTTTGTATTTGTTAACATAGTTTTCAGTCCTGTCTTGTTTACATTTTTATAGTAAAACATTTCTGGATCAGATGTATTATAACCTGAAAAATATGGAAATTTACTAGCAAATGTTTTTGAACTACCTTTAGGTGGTGTAGGACAATGTTCCCATTGGTTAAACATAAACACATTTCTTGGATATGCAGATGTATGCAAATAATGATGACCATAGTGGTTATAACAATACAGTTGTTCATAGTCTGATGAACCCTCTAAATATTCATTTTTAGAAAATGCAGCAGATTTTTCTAGGTCAAACATAATGTCATTTACAGTCTCAAAGTCCCAATCATCAGAATAGGTACTGGAAGAGAGTAGATCACTTAGTGAAATTTTAAACAAATGTGGAATGTTCAATTGTTCCGTCGGACCGAATATATCAAAATCTGTTTTGTCCCACACTATACCATCCTGTATAGGAACAGCTGTGATGTTCACTGATGACAAGTCTCTTGCTTCACGATGGGAAGATTTATGAGGTTTCAAAAGTACGTTTACGTCTTTTCCTTCAGTGTTCACATGGATGTATCTGCCACTTATAAGCACGCTCACAGTTGTTACCAAAGCTAGCCAGAGCAGGAAAACAAAAAGTCCAGATATAATCCAGAGTTCAATCCATGGAGAAACCAAATAAGTCTTTTTCAGAAAGTGAAGAAAGTCTTGTACTTGCTGCTTGAATTTGAATGATGCTGGCGTCGTTTCAGGTTCACTGGGATCTTCTGAGAACGTATCAAAGTCAATGAAATAGCCAGAAGCAGTTCTATCAATTGTTGGAATTGCATCAGGATTTGTTGAAATCACTGGAACCAGTCGATCACGTGCTACGTTGGTGTAGACAGGTGTATTTGGACGAACTGTTACTTGGTTGTCAAGAGGGATGAGTTCCATAGCGTTGTTGCTTAGTCCTTCATCTGTTACTGCTGAATTCTCGATGGTTATCAGTCTTTCAGTCTGAACCTCTTGGATAGTAGCGAGAGGAGTGCGTCTGCTACTAGGTCGGAGTCCACGAGGCCTACTATTTAGTATTGGACACATACTGTGGTTTGATCAGGTCGATGGACACAAATCTTTTCTCCTTTCTTCCAGCAAGGGGCGGCAGAAGTACTGTTCTTGTTCCTTGAACTGCTAGGACAGGTACTGGTTGTCTGTAAGAAGGTCCAAATTCCTTCTTGTCCGCAATTTTTTCTCTGACTAGATCCCCAACTTTTGGAATCCAGACAGGCCTTGCTGGGACAGCCGGTTGATCCCCAGTGGTGGTTGGCTGTAGGAATACGTTGCTTTGTTTCGTTCTTAACTTGTTTAAGTCCTGTAAAACAGCCAAACGATCTTTGATATCAAAAGGTTTATTTTCCACCACTGTGCCTACGTGTTCAAGGTCCGGTACCCACATTCTTGTCCCAAATAGGACCTCATATGGAGTGACCCCCTAGAGAACTTCTTGGCAGATTATTCAAAGAGCGTTGTACCCCACTAAGGTGTTTGACCTACCCGTCACCCGAACCTAATACTCTAGCTGTTATAGACTGCTTTATGTCTCGGTTTTTCCTTTCCACAACCGAATTTCCCTCAGGATGGAATGGAGAGGAGTACCGCAATGCAACGCCCAGACTGGCCATGGCTTCTTTGTAAGCCCTAGAGCTAAACGCAGGACCCTGGTCAGAATGTAGCGTGCCTATTGCGTATATGCCGATAAAGACTCGCAAATCTTTTATAACAGTTTGAGCATCAGCTGAGCGCTGAGGCCATAACCATAGGAACCTAGAGCATGAATCCACTGCAACCATGATATATTTATAGTTACCGTCCCTTTGCAAGGGACCGCAGTGGTCCAGGTAAACACAAGCTAATGGTTTGTCTGAAATTAACAGGGGTGTCTGCGCAGGACGTTTCACTGTTGAGACTTTCATCTGTTGGCAAATATCACATTCTAAAACATAGTTTTTAGTTTGTTTCCGAATGCCAGGCCACCAATATCTTTGCTTGAGTAAAGACACTGTTGCTGAAACACCTGCATGGGCAGAAGCTATCCCTTCATGTGCTGCTAGGATTAGTCCTAATCTGCGTTCCTTGTTTGGAATTACCCTATCCCCCACTCCAGGGATTCGAGCAAAAGGAATGTTGTTCGCATCAATTACATAAGAGTACTTGAGTGGAAACTTTTTTGGTAACGCTGCACTGCTGCCTTTGCTTGAAGCATTGACAGCCAACATTATCTCACCGTCTATTTTCGTTTTGGAACGAGTGATCCCAGCTACGGAAGCCGTCTGCACAGCCCCCTTTGCGGCTTCATCAGCCAATGAATTCCCTGCAACGTGAACGCCATCACGTTGATGACTCAGTGTGTGGATCACGTGAGCCTTTGGTAGTTCGATTTCAACTGAACTACTTGTTCCCAAAGCATTTTGTGCTTTATTGTGCCTCCTTTCGCATCTTTGAAACCATTTTCAAGCCAGTTTTGTATATAGTCATTATACGACTGAACACAGTAAAAGGAATCGCACACTATTAGTGTGGGGAATTCTCGATCTGTACTTTCAAGTGCCAGTTTGAATGCTTGTAGTTCAGCTCGCTGAGCCGTACAATCTCCTAGAGACTGCGTTTTTATGACCATAGGTCTGAAGATGCCATTTTGCATGCGACCTTTAACGATTGCACACGCACGCAGCACTGTAAGCTTGCTTACTCCCTATTGCGAGTTGTGCGGATCCGTCAGTGTAAATTATAAATTCGTACTGATCGAGAGGCAGAATTTCAGTAGGCAGAGGACATTCATGTTCGTATTGCAGGAATGCTTGTGTTTTTAAATCTGGATCAAAAACATATTCAACATCTGTTGCAGCAAGAGAATTAACCCATTGTATCCATCTTGGATGTAATGCTTTAGCATTTGGAATGCTCGCTTTTGTGACCGCTTCTAAAGCTGGTACCGGGGTTAGGACAATAATGCGTTTCCCTTGGGCTAAGGCTCTTTCTTTTGCTACAGCGGTTTGAACTGCTGTTAGAATTTTTTCAGTTGAACTGAAGCGCATTTCCGCTTGTGTGTACAAATGAGATTTGTATGCTATTGGTATTTTCTCACCCTCATTGAAAGTTAAGTAGGTGAATCCGCATTGACCCGAAATTATTCGGATCACCAAATTACGTTGACTTACGCGTGTTTGTAAGTGATTTGTTGCTAACATGTTAGCCTGGAGTGAACGCAAGATTTCTGTGTGTTCCTGTGTCCAGTTTCTGATCGAAAAATCAGGTTTGATCAATGCATAGAGAGGTTTAACCCTTTCTGCGTAATTTAGAATGTATGTTCTTCCAAAATTTAAGAAACCCAGGATGGATTGTACGTTTTTAGCATTTTTGGAGGTTGGAGCAGCGCACACTTTTTAAAAGTTAGCTGCCAAGCTCTTGCCTTCACTTGAAAGCTCATATCCTAGAAATAGGACATTGAGATGGGCAATTCTGGACTTTTTAAAGTTGAACTTGTAGCCCTCAGAGGCGAAACCCAGTATAATGGTGCTCACCCGGTTCAAGTGTTTTTCCAGGTCATCGTCTGTCAGATAAATGTCATCGACATAGGACAATGCCTCATTGTCATAAATTTGTAGTAACTCCGTTACCCTAAGCTGAGAATAAACCTGGGCTATTCTTGAACCCTTGTGGGAGTCGACAAAAGTGACGCTGGGTCCCCATTATGGAGAATGCTGTTAAGTACCTGCTTTCAGGTGCTATGTTTTGACAAAAGAAACCATTTGAGATGTCTAATGTTGTTTTATATTTTTTACGCTAAATGTTATTCATTAATGCTGTGGTATGTGCATTTTGCACTGCAAAAGTTTTAGAACAAGTGTTTAGGTGTCTGTAGTCCAAAACTAGACGATATGTATTGTCTGGTTTGGAGACAGGAAACAAAGGCTTGTTCATTGAGGAGGTGCATGTTTCAATCACCCCTTGGTATTCAAGTTGATCTAAGATCTCCCTGACCTGTTTTTTAGCTTCTTGCTTTATTGGGTACTGCCGTTGTGCAGTTGGTTCATGTTTCAGATGTATTTTATGTTGAGGTGAGTCCTCATCCCATCCTACATGATTTTTATATAATGCTGGGGCCTGGGCCACTGCCCATTTCCTGGCATATGTATATCTTAGATGCATTGCAATATGGTTGGAGAAGGCAGGCATGATAATGTCCTCGCCATGTGGGCACTCCCTGACAAATTGTGGTGGCCAGTCCTTTTCTGCTAGAAGTATGTCATAGCCCTTTGATAGTCTTTCCCAAAAAAGTGCTTTCACCTGTCTAGGTTTGTCTCCCTCCATCCGGAGTGTTATTTCATATAACTTTTGTGGAGTACTAACCCTGGTGTCTACAGTCTCAACTGTGATGTACTCATTCAAGTCCACTATCTCCAGAAGTTCCCTCAGGTTCTGGCGAACTATTGTGACTTCTGCTGCACTGTCCAGCATGGTCTGAGCCCATTCTCCGTTCTTGAGTTGTGTTCTCAGTATTCTCGGCATGTCTGATTTTCAGACCTGCTACTTTCTTTTTGGAGAATTGAGGTTTTACTTTAGATTTTGGAGCGTGTTTGTCGTCTTTCGATTTCACGCGTTCTTCTCTGTGTTCCGATCGTCCTCTTCTTTCCGAAGTCTGTGATGAGATCTGAAAGGGACGAGAGGAACGTGTATCAGTATCTTGATACCTATCAGGTTTTCTCAAATTATCCCTATTCCTGAGGTTATACCTCCTTTCAGAGAACTCCTTTTGAGGAGACCTACCTCGGGATTGAGAACGTTTCTCGTTTGATTTTTGTTTAGTAGACTCCCACTTCTTTTAGAAGATGTAGGAGTTTGTTTAATTGAGTCCTTCTCAGGACTTTCAGATAGCTTCGGCTTCACTGGTCTTCCACCCAAACTATCTCTGCCTAATTCTGCATAAGATTGTTCTATTATTCTGGGTAGCTCTGCTTGATGTTCTGTAACATCAAATTCCCTTAATTTTTGGCGGATCGCCACTGCTGCTGCCTCCCCTTTAATATTTGATAATATTATTGTTGAGACCTGGTCAAAATTTTTCTATAATTTCATACCTAAATTTAGAGCAGGCTCTGCCCCGTATTCGTTTTGAATTTGTTTCAGGACATCAGGTATTACCGCAATTGATGGAATGCCATGTGTTTTGGTATAGATGGCAGCAAAGACTGAGCCCCAAGTGGTACAGTCTTCCAGTTGTGGTGTGATCCCCATTGCTAAACTGATTGTCAGTATTCTGTGTTTCTCATACGGGCTAGTATTTGGAAATACTGCTTCGATTTGAGTAATTTTTTGAGCTATCCAGAATGGAATTTGCTCACGTTTTGTGGGCATTTTACCCATGACTGCGTATAGAGTCTGTGGTGTAATTTTTAGTGTATTCCCCTGTTGGGGAGTTGGATTTGGAAGTGTTAATGGTTGCTGGACTGTAAAAGTCCGCATGACATATTGGACCAATTGTCTGTAAATTTTTATTAACTCTGTGATTTGAGTAAGTAGTTTCTCATCTGACATTATATCCAGTTCAGGATGAGGTGTATAGCCGGCTAGAATCGGCCATGTTGCTCCTGGTCTACCTAGTGGACCGAGCCTAGTAATGTTTTTGTGATGTTTTAGGGCGCCTTTAAACCAGAGCTGATGCTCCTGGTATGTTAATGGAATTTCTATATCCTCAAAAGGAATGTATTCCTCTGGTGATTCATCTTCTTTGTAGATGTGAAATTTGTGTGATATTGGTTTTCATTCAGGAAATATTACCCATGAATAGAATACCTCTGTCTGAAAGGATTCATGTGCCTCTATCACGAAAACTGCTCTACCGCCTCTTCGTGGTAGGCCATGTTTTATAAGTTTTATAGTGATGGCTCTTCTTAAGTTTGGAGCTATGTCTATAACACCCTCCTCGGTTTCATTTAAACCTGTAATGTTAAAAGTTGCTGCTGGACTGGATCAGCCGCAGCTACACCGTTTCTGGCGTCTTCAGTCATTTTGTTTTTTGAAAAATGTAGAACAAGTTTCAAGGAAACAAAGATAAGGTGCACAATATTTTGGAACACTGTATCCTTCAACGTTGAGCAAACCAAACAGCTAATATATAGGGTACTGCCCTAAGTAGCCGTGGCGGATACTTAACCCTGCCCACTCCAGACGTCTTTTGGAGTATATGTGTAGGGGTCTTGAGAGAAAAAGCACGGCTGAGTTACTCAATATCTAACGTTGAATTACCGCCTTACCAAACGTTGGGCACCATGTAGTGTAGCTCCTATTTCCCTAATAGGCTCTGCGCATTGGAATAATATATCCTATAGGTTTGACATAGGACTAAGGTCAGTATGTCCCTATCGAGTATATTAAACTTAATTACTTGTGCCAGCTAGCTCAGAGGCCACTAGAAACTCCTTGACAACAAGAAGGGAGTAGTTTCTGGCAGCCGCAAAACATGACCACTGTGTTTCCCTTTAGAATCAGAACGTGTCCCAGAGTCGTGGAAACAATAGATAACTATTTCACTCAGCTCAGTCGTGCATGCTTAGTTTTCTCCAAGTTACACAGAAAGGAATAGACGGGCGTTTTCAATAAAAGATTTATTGAACAGTCTTGTTTCTGGTGTAAGTAAAATGTGCTGTTACGATCACAAGACAGTATGCGAGATAAATAATGTACAGTGTGAGCAGTAGAAATAAATAATACTGCGATAGCATTATCTTTTAGTACATAAGCTGTTACATAAATAACACAGACTAAAAATGCGAGTACTCATACGATGCGTTGCTAAGCTAGTTCTACCCCAATGTGCCTAACCTAACTTAGGTGTAGGGAGAGGTATAAAGTAGGTGGAGTATTCCTTACTATGGTATACTAAGAGTATGTTAAGCCTAGTATGCCTAGTATGCCAAGAGTCCCTCTAGGTTCTAATCAGCTCCATACCTGAAGAATGAGAGAGGTTGGAATCTCTTTCCCAGACTCGAACTCCAACACCCCGCAAGGGAAGTCAGATCACTGGAAGCTGGACTCTCTGCGTGCAGGGATGATAGCGTCTTCTCAGTGCGTCAGGCCGGGATACGGGCTCCTTTGAAGTCGAGGTCTCCTCTAGTTTACAAGGGCTAGGGAAGGTATATTTATACCTGAGAGTACCTAGGAATGTTTAGTATTGACGTGAGTCGGACAGCGAAAGACGTCATGAATGAACCCCTAAGGAATAACTGTTCATACATAATATATGAGACCTTGAAGAAACCAATAGTCCTGGACTAGGGAAACTTCCGCAGCCTAAGGGTCTGTTCTTCATGTACTCGTTGTGACGTTAGGGTGGACGGATGTCGGAGAAAATGCCTGTATTTGGCGTGCATGGTTTAATGCCTAAATAAGGCCTGGGAATTTATGCCTATATAAGGGCAGGGCGAATTGTGCCTATATATGGACATGATACTGGAAAGCCCATTTATGGACCCTCTAAGAGGAATACAACAAGGGAATGCATAATACCTGGTGGGTTGTGTTGCGTTTGTGTTAAGGGGTGTGTGTGTGCAAGTACCTGTGGTCAGAGCAGGCAGTACTCCTCCCCCAGTCCAGTTATTCAACCATGCAGCATGCTTCCATTGCAGGGAGTGTAAGTTACCTTTCAGGCTGTCAGGCATTGGTGTCCTGTTGTTTGTTTGAGCCCAAGTCCCAGCAGGGCCTTGTGCTCCCCACAGCAGAGCCTAGTGTCAGCCATCTTAGCAGTGCTTTTGCACTCCCTGTGAGGTGAGCATGGTTCAGTGTGAGCTTGCTGGGACGGGGGGGGGACTGTTGGTTGTGACTGCAACTCCCATCATGCTTTCTGCTACATGCACATTCCCAGCAGCCCAACCTTCCTTCATTTTGACTCAGCTTTCCTGTGAGGTGGTGTGATGTTGTTGGCGAAATGGATGACTGTGTTTGTTGGTGATTTATGCTAATGCCTTGCAGTATTTGTCGTTAGGTTTGTACATGTTATGTCGTAGTTCCATTTTACTGTGGGATGGCAGGTATTGTGTTTGGATAACTGGCATACACATCACAGGATACTTGCCTTTATGTTGCTATGGCTTTGCTGGCAGGAATTGGTTTAACAGTCCCCTTGAGAGTGATATATGTGTATTGCCGCACAAAATTGAGTATATTGTTTGTGTACTCACCAGGCTCTGGTATTCCTGTTAATCCATGGATGCTCTCCGTTGGTAGGATGGCCCGCACCTACTCCTCTCAGGTCCTGAAGTGTGTTGGTCTGGCAGGAGGGCCACCGCCAGTGTCTGTGCTCAAGGCGTGCTCCCTGTTGATGAGCTTCTTGACCCTCCTGCGCACATCTGTTCTGTATGTCGTCCTTTGTGCGCCGACAAGGAGCTTGTGCGTTAACCTTGTCGACAATCCTCTCCCACATCTTGGTTTTCTGTGACATGGGGGTCTGTTGGACCAATGTGCCAAACAACTGTGGCTCTACCCTGAGTATTTTGTCTATCATGACTTCCAACTCACTATCTGTGAACTTTGGATTCTTCTTGGGGGGCATGGTGCTGGGTGGTTGTGGTGATTGATGTGTGTGTGTGAGGGTGTAAGTGAGTGTGGTGGGTGTGAGTTTGTCAGTGAATATGTGATTTGGTTTTTGAGTGGTGCAAATGGTGTAATTGTTGTGTGTTGTGTTAGTTGTGGTGTGTCTCTGCAGTGTGGTGGGGTTGTCTGCTGTCCTATGCCTGTAGTTTGCAAAGGATCATGGTAGGGATTTCTGGCATTTATATAGTTGGAGTTGTGGGTGTGTCTTTGTTCCTTTTTTTAAAATTTATTTATAAATTGGCTGTGACATTGCTTTTTAAAAAAATGTTTGTCTTATTTCCTTTGCTTTTGTTGTGCATGATGGAGACGTTTGTTTGACCGGGTCGGATGCTGCCTGTGGCTCGCACGGGGTGACCCGAGTCTGTCACACTGACAATCTGCTGTGTTTCGACGTTGGTGTACGCCTCGGACGCAAAGGGCTCTATTGTTTGCTAGTCACTATTTGCTGTACGTCTCGGTTTTCATGCACGTGCTCCGTGCGAGTCGGTTGCGTTTCACACGTATTGCATCGTACTACGCGGCTCGTGCATCGCGGGTACGTTTCGCTCGCGTCAATTCCTAATGCGTGTCGGTCGGTACGATTCCCGGTCAGTTTACGGGCGAATCAATGATTTCCGAACGGTTCGGTCGTGCGGCTTGTGTTCCGTGCGGGTGGGTTGTAATTCACACATAAGGCATCGTACTGCGCGGGTCGTACGGCGCAGGTCCGTGTCGGTCGGTCTCCATTCCAGGTCCGAGTCGGTCAGTACGGTTTACGACCGGAATCGGAATTGGCCCCATAGCAAGTAAAAATATACATAATTAATTATCTATTACATTTTTAATTACCAATAAAAAATAATTAACATTAAAATCAAATTAATTGAAATTTAATAATTAATACCACTCTGTTCTCCTACAAACACAACAACCTGCTACTACATTTTAAATAACTAATTATGTAAACAAATACTCATTTAAAATTACAAACTACCCAATAAAAAATGATAATTATACTAACAATGGTAGCAATTAAAATTAATATATTAGCTAATGTCTGTAAAATTAATACAATCAAGATGTATTAAAATATATTAAAGTAAACAATATTAAATATAACAATATTCTTAAAATATTATATACAAAAATTACATTCATAGTATACATTAAGGGCCCCATTACGATGGCGGTCGGACTTTGCCCGCCCGCCACCGTAATGGAAAACGGGACCGACCACCAGAGGTGCGGCGGTCCCGCCAGGCCAATTAGGATGCGCCCGCCACACTGGCGGACGCATCCTCGACTTTAACATTGCGGCGGGCGGTGCTGTGAGCAGCACCCGCCGCAATGTTAAAGTCCATGTTGTGCATTGCCATGCACAACGTGACAGGCATCGCGCGGTGCCTGCCACCTTGTGCATGGCAATGAAGGGGGGTACCATAGGTACCCCCCAGTGCAGCCACCCACCCTCCACCCCTCCTGGGGGCCCGCAATGGGCCCCCAAAGTAATTTCCCGCATGCCTTTTCGATGGCGGAGTCTCCGCCATGGAAAGGCATTCCCACCGCAGGCATCATAATATGGATGGCGGTGCCTGCAAGGCACCGCCACCATATTATGGGCTTTTTCCGCCCGGCCGGCATTCGTAACGATTGCCGACCGGCGGAAATGCGGCAGACGGTCTTTCCATCCGCCGCGGTACCCCTCGCCATACTAATATGGCGGGGGTAAAACAGGAACAGATGGCGGGCGGATCGCCACCGCCGGCCCGGCGGTGGCGATCCGCCCACCATCCTAATAGGCCCCTAAGTTTTCTATTCCATGATATTTTGAAAGTCACATTCTTTTTCATACAATATTCATGTCACACGATATTTCAAATCCAATACTTTGGTCATTCACCATTTGGGCCCAATAATAGATCTGGTAACAGTGGCAAAATACCTCTACTGACATACTTTGTGCCAAGTAGCCCATGTGTCTTAGGACCCTTGATTCAGATTGCTTACAAGGGATCTGGATTAAATATTACACAGCTCTATGATGAGTTGAACCATCCTGCCTTCTGATGATGTCAATGCTGTGTTGTTTTAAATGGAACTACTATAGAGTGAACCTCTGTTAGCTTTTGGTATAAATATTTTATGGACATTGCTTAGTCAAACTAATTTCAGGGTATGGTGAACATATTTATGTTTGGGCCAACTGGTAATGGTGTTGCTATGGAAAAGCTGAGAATGAAATGAATGGTGTAGTGATTGCTTCAGATAGCAGTCGTTTCCTGTGATTGAAATTACTTATCTTGATGCGAAGACAGCAATGAGAGTGTAGCCTGACGTGTGAATGCGATGAATATCCAGATTGAAGACAAAAGGTTCATGGCTGGTGAGAAGGCATGGTGGTCTGATGTCATGCAAGTTGGTCAAATCAGATCTCCTGAGATAAAATGAATGGGTGGTCTATTGTACAGTCTGATATAGAGACTTAGGGGCCCATTAGGATATCTGGTGGATCGCCACCGCCGGGCCGGCGGTGGCGATCCGCCTGCCAAATATCCTTTTTCACCCCCGCCATATTAGCGGAAAGACCGTCCGCCGCTTTTCCGCCGGTCGGATTGCCGGCTGGGCGGACAAGGCAGACAACATGGTGGCGGTGCCTTGCAGGCACCGCCATCTATATTAGCATGCCTGCGGTGACATGCCTTTCCATGGCGGAAACTCCGCCATGGAAAGGCATGCAGAGAATGCCTTTGGGGGCCCGTTGCGGGCCCCGGGGGATGGGGGGGTGGATGCCTGCACTTGGGGGGTACCCATGGTACCCCCCTTCATTGGCATGCACAAGGTGGCAGGCACCGCGTGGTGCCTGTCACGTTGTGCATGCCAATGCACAACATGCATATTTTGCATTGCGGCGGGTGCTGCTGACAGCACCTCCCGCCGCAATGTAAAATGTGCTGGATGCGACCGCCAGGGTGGCGGTCGCATCCTAATTGCCATGGCAGGACCACCGCACCTTCGGCGGTCGGTCCCGTGTTCCGTTATGGTGGCGGGCGGACTGAGTCCGCCCGCCATCGTAATAGGCCCCTAAGAGAGCATCAGCAAACGTTGGCTTGTGTGGGAGTGGATACATGAGAAGGAAGAAGAGCAAGAAAGTGGAGGATGGTGAGGGACAAATAAGAAGGAATTAACATTCCAGAAGTGAGTGGCCTTTAATGCTAGAGGTTGGTGGTATTCTATGCCATTGCTAGTCCTGCACTGTCTTTTTTATTCAGACGTCTTCTGAACCAGGTTAGATACTGATCACGAACTGCTTGTGTAGAATAGGTTCAAACTATTTCTCATCCAGGTAGTTGGACAGAGGTCAGTAGATCAGATGTGATGGTTCTATTAATTCATCTGATAAGGATGGCAGCAGTGTTAGGATTGCTGGGTTTTTTGTGTAACTGTATGACATGGATAAAAAGATGATGTAATGGCTGTGCCAAAATCTAGCTCCTTAAAAGGTGAACAGAGGATAGA
This sequence comes from Calotriton arnoldi, assembly GCA_963921515.1. Classification (NCBI taxonomy): domain Eukaryota; kingdom Metazoa; phylum Chordata; class Amphibia; order Caudata; family Salamandridae; genus Calotriton; species Calotriton arnoldi. Next base: position 393,796 of record CAWUFW010009337.1, on the reverse strand, counting down.
AGACTACTATACTTGTTACTCTGATGACTGTTCATATAAAGATGATATTGAATATGGAACCTGCAGGAGCGGAAGCTAAGGCCAAGACTAAAGTGTAGTGGAGCTCGCACTGTCTAGTGCAGTGTTTTCTAAACTTTGGATTGCAAGCTGATTTTTGGCAGGTCGCAAAAGTCAGAGCAATAAATAAATGTGCCTTTAACTTCTGTCTTTAGCTTGTCACATTTGCTGATGATTCAAAGACAGAAGTCAAATGTCAGGCTGACATGAGGATTGGTGTTTACTTTTCTTTCCCTGACTGCAAAGTGAGAGGAGATTTTAAAGTGAATTATGTGACAACGTAGGATGCTGGCTTTTTTTGCAATACACAACAAAATGTAAATACTTGTAAATGAACTGTATGCATTTAGCAGTTAAGAAAGCAAAAATTAGGCACTTTTTTGTAATTCTGAAGTGTGCTAGAAACAGAGATTTTCATAGGATGAAAACCAATCAAGATACTTACATGGTGAGGCACAGAAATCCGATTTCTACAAATTATAATTTTTGTGCTGTATAGTTTTATCAGTAAAACTGTACGTCTGTGCAAACTTAGTGGCCATTGCAATTGAAAATATGCTGCTGTAAATGACAATGCGCTACCACATGATACCTTAGTTACATAAAGAATTGCTTTGCCTCATGTCCATTAAAGTTAGGTGGTTCGTGAAAGCTTGTTGTTCTAAAAGGTGGGTTGTGGATCAAAAATGTTTGGGAACTACTGGTTAGTGCATTAGTTGACCACAGTTTGGTTGTGTGCTGCATTAATTGGTCTGGGATTGCTTTGATGATTGCTCTGGCAGCTATGACGGCACGAGGTGCAATAGACGACTTACAAAGCTGCACTGGGCAGCAGATGTTAGAGAAAGGTTTTTGTTAGAATGGAGCAGGTAAAGTATTAAGGGAAGTAAAAGAAAGAATGCAGGGGGGAACTGGGGTAAGGAAGAGAGAAGAAAAGTAAGTGAGCCAGTTCAGCACCTTTTATAACAAACATTGCGGCAAGGAGCATAAGTCGGCCCAGGTAGGTGGAAGTTATAAGACAGAGGTATTTGAGATTTATAGAGGGAAATAGAGATTGTGAGTGAGACAGATAAGATCTGAGAGACGGGAAGGGGAAGTTAGCAAGGTAGGGTGAGCAGAGCAGAATGAGGGCTTGAATATGATTTAGGGGTTAATATAGTTAGAGGTAAAGGTTTGAAGGTGGTGGGTATAAGAAGCTTATAGGACATATGAAGTAAATTAGGAACAGGAGAATGGTGAATGGTGAAGAGGGTAAGGAAGGGTGGAGCGAGTGTGTGTTAAAAATGGATGAGTAGGTTGGGGTGAGTAGGAAAGTATGGGTATAGAAGGGTGCATCAGAGGAGGAGTTGTAGGTGATACCTTATGCAGAAGATATAGATCAATAACTGGTGCTTCTTATCAAAATTTTGACAAGGGAGGGAGACTTTATACTGGTGACATGAGCAATAAATCTTCTCGGACAGTGACATTTTTGTCATTCTATGTAGTCCTTGAAGAACTGGCGCTGATGTGCAGGTTTTGCATTGCCTTTTGTGGATTCCATTGATGGCTGGTTGAGCAGCACTTCAATGGATGCTTCTCAAATCATTGCAGAACAAGGAGAGCAGTGGGTTCAGCTTGTTAATAGTGCACTTTAGGTGGTAGAATTGTCTTGCATATAGTCTTCTTATTCTGTATCACGTAAGTTCTTGTTACAGGTTCATTCCAGTTATTTCTAATGGAGCATGATGTTATAATTCTGTACCAGTGGAAGCTCAGCCATCAGAGCAACTTGGGATGTTTGTAATCCATTGTAGGTTCTGAGTTTAGATATGTGACCATTGGTCATGAGCATTAGAAACATGGCTATCAGACTCTAGAGCACTCTAGGTCGTTGATATGAGTCTGTTCCAGTTATTACTATTCTATGTGAGTCTGGTGTTTAGCTCTGTAGCACCAGAAGCTAGGCTATCAGAGTCAATGGTCTGTATCCCATTGTGTTATAACCCACTGTATGGTCTGCATTTAGATATGTGGCAATTTGGTATAGAGCAGCAGAAGCTCAGCAAACAGATCCAGTTTGTACTCTGTTGTGAGTTCTGGAATTTGTATATATGGTGATTTCATCTGGATGTGTGGAAAATCATCAGCGAACTATACTTCTGGACAGTTTGGTCCGTTGTTGTGTGTCTGTGCAATTTTAGCTCTGTATTAGCAGAAGATCATCTATCAGTGCCATTTAGAAACAGTGGTTACAATATGTTTTGATTTAGTCCGTAGTGGATGATTGTGAATAGAAAAAAAGAATATATATGCAATATTACTTTAAATGCTATTTCCACATAAGATCACTGTTGTGTGACTTGTGAACGGTAAGATCGGTGTGTGCGTCTGTGTGTTTAAATATGTATGTATGTTTAATTGTCAGGCTGTGTGTGTCTGTGATTCTGCGGTGCAAGGTTGTGGAAAAGTTGATCCATGTTTTGATGTAAATGTGTATGCATCTCTTTGGTTCGCTGGATACAGGTATTCTAGGGTGTATTTGAATGTGTGTGCGAATATCTAACTTGGGGGATTTGTGCATTTGCAAATATATAGGAAGAAGCAATGTGTGGTCTGCTGTCTTATCTTTGCATTGTTTGAGCTTGGACACATGCTTGCATATTTTGTTGATGATCTCTACATATGTGGAGTCCTACTTTGTTTGGAAAAACATGATGGCTTTGTTTCTTGTGTAGAATCATCATGTGTAACCTCTGTTAATATATACATTGATGTTTGCTCATTAATTTATGCATGCATGTGTACTTGTGTTTAACTATGGGTTGAGTGTGGGGTATTGCAATTCTACAAGTGACAACGTGTGTTGGTGTATACACAATATTTTGCCATTTTGACCTCTTTCTTTTATCAATAACGCCATTTTCAGACCTTTTTTGCGACCTGGCACCCTCTTGTGACCGCTTGTGGTGGATGCATAGAGCAGCCACCTACATGAGCCTCACTTTAGCCTCGAGTTTATGTGCACATATTGGTGTGTGCGTATTAGTGTTATTTTTACTGTCAATTAGTGTTTGTAATTGTTAATTAGTGTGTGTGTGTGTGTGTGCGTGTTTGTGTGTGTGAGAGAGAGAGAGCGACTGGAGTTCCTTGCTCGAGAGGTCCAGCTCATAAGCACATAGCCAATATTTTATTAAGCAAGGATTTCCAGAGTGTTGATCCCTTGACCTTGCCTTTGATGTTGCAATGTATTTTAAAGTCTTAGCGATGGAGTAAGATAAAATAAGTAGGAAAATGTATTGAAAGGTAGTGCTGATGGAAAATATTTTTCATAATAGGATTACAGACATTTATAAAGATGCTCATGAGAGACACACCACAAAGATATTACCAATGCATGCAAATGGAGAGGAAAATGTAGAATCACTTCTTTGCAAATTGAGCAGTTATGATCCCTGTCCATTTACCTTAACCTTTCAATACAGTTTCTTAGAAAGATAGCAAACCACTTCAGCAGTGTTCTTCGGTGTGTTCAGCAGCAAGAGGTTCTCAACCAGATAATAGGCTCTGTAAATCAATAATGTTCATGTGATTGTCTTGACCCTGGCCCATTGGCAAGAAAATTCCATTCTTTATTTTCCCACTAGCATTTCCAGCACATGTCTCTCTTTTTTTAGGTCTGGCTACAGACGGCTTTGGCTCTTGGCCACTGCTCATGTCATAAAGAAAGTACAAAAAGGAAGTAAGGAGAAAGTGTGCTTTTTTCAGTCCCTATAGAGATTGAATGTGCTGCTTTTGTTCATGTTAGCCATTACCAGGATGGTCTGAGAGTCAAACCTACAGCATTGTTTCCATTGTGTCGTTAAATTTACATTAGGACTGATGATTGGGCATAAAACACGCATTTTCTTTGTCTGGAGCAGCTTTTGATCATATGCATGCACTGACAATGATGTTAGTGTGTGTGTCCAGGGAGTGGAACGCTCACACTACAATGATAGATAAGTGCTTATGTGGGAACATACAGCAACATGCAGGGAAGATGAATGCTTCTCCTGCAGAATGCAGTATCATCCCAATACCATATGTCCTCTGGTTCTGATCACTTGTGGGCCTTCATTTAATTACAGGCGTCTATCTCTGGAGGTATTGTGATGCACTCTATTGTTCCACTTATGTGGAAGAACTCTACTACAGCACTCCAAATATCCAGGGAAGGTATAGCATGTGGGCACATTCCCTCCCAGCCTGTCCTGTCCAAGTAGGATCACACTCTGTTTGCCATGCATCTGCCCGCTGGTGCTTGCTCACAGAGGGGTGAGCACCTCCGGCACCATCTTGCGTTTGAGTTTTAAGTATTCAGACTCTCACCCATCAGAGCTGTCAATTACTCAATCAATTACTCAACAAGGTGCCAGAAACTGTGAAAATGCTTCCCCTTGGGAGCTGCTGTAGTGAGTGGAACAAGGCAGATGAGATGACTGTTCTTATCCCTCCACATCTACAACATGGTTTGTGTAGGAGAAGAAGAAACAAGCCCACACCAACTTACATGCATCTGTGCTTCTACTATCACACCTCCCACATGAGCACCTTCTCCCAACCACTCTCCCACGTGCCTATCAAAGGGAAAGAGTTCATGAGTGCATCTAAGACATTGAACCTCCCCACACGGGCACCCGCTCCCTCACCCTGCCACCATATTTGGCTGATGTCATTGGTTTGTGGCTTGGCGAGGAAGACAATGCACCTACCAACAGACCAGCCAACCATCCTCTTTCCACAGGATGCCACAGTCCCCCAAGGAATGAGAAGGAGATACAGTAATGTGGCGATCTTTTGGCTTTATTAGTACTTTCCTCTGTCCTTAATGTTACTCTTTTTTGTTTTTAATGTTTCCCTCCCCACACATGTTCCATTCTTTCCCTGGATCTTTCCTGCCTTGGCTCCTTCCCTCCTCTGCCCTGAACTTTGCTCCTTCCTTTTGTAGATCTTGTCTGTCGTCCCGCACACCTCAACAGAACGCAACTTTCCAAGCATGATTGCGGCAGATTTAGCTTGCAAACTACATGCATTCCAGGAAAAGTTGGGGGAGATTCACTGCTGAGCTTGCTTCAAGGTTGTGGCGATTGTTATCGTATGCAGGAATTTTGAGGTTTTCATTTTAGAGTTACGGCCCACAAAGCCTTACCTCACTCACTGATGTGATCAGCCAACACATTGCTGTACCAGGTATACTTACTACTACACCTCCCGCTTTGCATCCCACTTCACTTACTGGAGCCTCACTTCACTTCATTCCACTCTCCTCACACATATTGCCCACCTCATTCACTGTTCCCATCACACTCACTGCCCTTATCTCAGTCAATCATCCAAGCAATTTACAAAACAGCTTGCAGCCATTGCATAACAAACACACAGAGGTATGACATGTGAGATGTGTTGGCTTGGACAATGCTTGTTGATAACGTTGCAATATCTATCTTTCTGGCAAGGATCCCTTGGGATCTTGATTAGGAATGTTAAATCTCGGTCTACCTTACAGTGAACCAAGTAAACTTCCTTCGCTTTGTTTTGCCCGAGGATCCATTTCCCCTATTTTGCCAATTTTCAATGATTTGACTATTTTCTTAACCATTTCTACCACATTTTAGTTGGTCGAATGTTTCTAGCTACCATCTGCTGCTGGACCAGCCTCCTGTACCACAGCCAAATGCCCCAATAGCAGGACTGATGACAGAGCAATGTGTACAAAGGAACCTTGGATGATGCCATCAGTGATGTCATCAATGATGTCATTTGTTGAGCTGTCATCAGTGATGTCATAGAACATGTCATGAATGGTGTAATATGTGAGGTCATAAGCAGTGCATGGCGGGGCGCAAGTTACACCCTCTTTTAAAAAAAATATTTTACATTTACATTTTTCTTTATTGTGGCACACCCCTCAACCCCCTCCCTTAAAATTATTTGTATTACCCATTTTTTAAACTTTAACACTCTATATCATTAACCACCCCTAAAAACACCCTCAACATCCAATACCCCTACCCACCCCATGACCCTAAAAATACCCTTACCATCCTATAGCCTTATCCAACCATAAACCCCAAAAATAACCTTGCCACCCTATACCCCTACCAACCCCATAACCCCCAAAATACCCTTACCACCCTATATGCCTACACAACCCTAAACCCTAAAAAAACCTTACCACCTTATACCCCTACCCACCCCAAACTATACAATTCCCCTACTGCCCTATACCCTTACCCACCCCTGAACCCTAAAAACACCCCTACCACCATATACCCCTACCCACCCAAAAAACACCCTTACCACCCTATACCTCTACCCTCCCCAAAACCTAAAAATGCTCTTACTACCCTATACCCTTAGCCATCTCTAAACCCTAAAAGCACCCTTACCACCCAATACCCTTACCCACCCTAAACCCTAAAGCATCCTTACCATCCAACAGCCCACCCCTAACCCCTAAAAAGATCCTTACCATCCTTTACCCTTACCCAACACAAGCCCTAAAAATGCCCTTACCACCCTATACCCCTACCCACCCCATTACCCTAAAAATACTCTTACCACCCTATACCCCTGCCCAACCCTAATCCCTAAAACTACCCTTACCATCCTATACCCCTACACAGAAATGTGCTATATCTACTAAGATATGACACATTTCTGCTCTCTCCCTGTGCTGGTGCACTGTGTGCTGCCTTTTGCCAACTCAGGCACCCTTGCGCCATGGTGCAAGGGTGCCTAGATTATGAGGAGTATTGTTTTTCTGCAGAAAATGGCACCTTCCTGCACAAAAGCAAACCTTTGAGTTATTTTTCTCTTTCTGTGCGTGCTGCGGAATCCAGCACACATAGAAAGAGGAAGTAACGAGGAGCAATACAGATATTTCTCCTCGTTATGCCTCACTTGGGAAGGTGTACCATTTTGATGGAATCCAAGGTTTACTCATCTTAGTAAATCTGTGATTGCATCAAAATCCATGCATGGAAAAGCCCATGCTCCACCCATGGAACACCTTCTGAGCACAGGGTAACGCAAGGCAACAATTTGTGCTGCCTTGCGTTACTATTGATTTACAAGGCCACACAGAGCCATGCGAGGTGGCTTTGCTTGGCTTAGTAAATCCCATTTAAGCGCTTGTGTTGCCTTGCATTGCCTTGTGTGACGCAAGGGCAATGCAGGACCTCAGTAAATCTGCACCTCAGTGAGTTGTAGTAAAATTCCTTGTGTTATGAACGTTTTAGTGAATGGGTCAGTGGGATGTATTTTACATGACATGATGGAGAGTAGATAAAGCTTCCCTACACAGTGGGCATGTAGTGACTGCATCCCTGTGGATAGAGGGTAAAGACTTAGAACTGAAGTGAGGGAGAAAGGAGAAAAGGTTTCACCAAAAAATTCTGTGAGGTCCTTTTTTAGCAAAGGGCTGCTGATTACTTCTTCCTGAGTGACAACATAGGGTACATGGCAGAAGTAAGGGGTAGATCATAGATTTCTCCTGTTAAAGGTGCTGAAATCTCATTCTTTATTGTGCCCTTGTTTTGGATACTTCTGCTTGGAGCCAGCACTGTTGCTGCTGCTGTGAGAGCCACCACTTAACACAAAGGCTGAGTCTGAGTGGCAGCCAGAAGATGATATTTGAAAGAGAAACACCTCAATCCAGTTTTGAAACCTCAATAGTTAAAACACATCTCTTGTCTGGAAAACAAGTATTAAAGTGGAACTGTGAAATGATCGATCAGCAGGTCACAAGAATGGATATAAAAAAATCTCTGTTTATTCAGTGTCTGATTTCTAACAATCTTTGTAATAAAGTCAATGAATAAAACCTCTGTAAGTTTCTATTCTTCTGTGTCTTTGATGCCTACACAACTTTCTCTGATTTACTGGGAAAATTCATTCATATTCCAAAGGCATTCAATTCAATTAATTGTAGGCCAATTCCTTTGTTTGTGGCTTCTCAACAGAATACTTCCTCTGATAGACAAAGTATGGGCCGTCGAAGGAAGGACTTTATATCATCTACCCTGTTTAGAGTAAAACCTGACTGTGACTGTAAGGCACAGAAAAGAAAATAATAACCCTGTCACCCTCGAAGAAAACTTCCAGCATGTGGGGCCATACTTTTTTTTTCAAAAACAAACACCTACTATGGGAGTTTGTTTTTGAAAAACATTTTTTTTTATTTAATCGTTTGCTAGACAGTCATTATGTCTGGCTGTACTGTCCTTCAAATATTTCGTGCATAGACAGTAACCGCTATTACAGCATTTCCTGTCAATATAGAGAGTTGTCCAGAGGGCCAGCGGACAAGTCTAAATCTGGCAGGCAGAGGTCCCTCAGGATGTCGGAGCTATCGTCCTCTGCCATCCTGACGGAGTTAACTCTGTCCTCAAAACTCTAAATCAGGGCCATAGTTTTTCTTACTTCTGTCATGAGATAGGAATGAAGCCTCTCAATTATACTTTGTGAGGTGTTTCTATGTTGATAACATCATCCTAAATATTAGATGCCTCTGTGTTACTGGGATACAACTTCTCCATTTCTGATTTTTACTTTTACAAATCAATGTCTTCATGTGTTTTTGTCTGATTTGTTCACTTTAACAGAACCAGAATGAATAGTTCCAGAATGTAGTGATTTGCTGCAGAAAAAGAGGTGCTCTCATAATATGGAGCCTTTTGGTAATTCCATATCTGGCCCTTATATATTCCCATGGCTCTGTGAGTAAGAGCAAGTATGTAGCTTTAGAAGAGTAAAGAGCTTAAACTAGTCTTGCAAAGGTTCTACTTATCTTTATCATTAGTCACATCTGCAGGTAAATGTAAAGGAGTAGGAGCATTTGTGGAGCATGAGACAGCTCCTTAAAGGACCTCCCAAGTTGCTATGTCTTGGCCTACAGTGTAAGGGAGTGGCATTTTGTGCCAAGTCTGTCAAAATAACTTGGAAACATTCAAACATTTGGGGCATTTAGACCTATAAGTTAGCGCCTGCATCTACGCCAGTTTTAGCACTAAGGGCCTCATGTCGCAAAATTACAAGGTTTGTGACCACAAAAGTAGTTATCAAAATGCACACAACCCTTTTTATGAGTTTGAAATTTCTTTAGACTATTAAAAAGGAACTTTGCGATTGTTTCTGAAATGAAAATAGGAGGGTTAATGAAAGTGGTTTCCTTCCTTCCCTTTCCAATTCGGAAAGAAATGTATTGATAGTTTGTGACTGCAATTGCTGTTGTAAACCATTGATGAGTTAACGACCCCCAAGTTGGGGTGATAACTAATTTGTAAAGGGAAAGGGGTCTCCTTAGGCAGGATGTTGGCAGCCTCAAGGGTGGAAAAGATTTCCAAAAACCGCCAGCCAAACAGTGCAAAATATCTACCATTTATACAGCGACTGGGTAAATTATGAAGTTTTTCTGCTATTTGCATGGCTGCCGGCCGAACAGTGTTGAATCTATACTGTTTAGCCAGTGGCCGGGTAAATAGTGAAGTTTTCTATTATTTGCACTGCCACCAGCCACGCAGTGCAGAATCTCTACTGTTTAGCCAGCGACCGGGTAAATAGTGAAGATTTCTCTGCTATTTACACAGCTGCCAGCCTTACAGTGCAAAATCTCTACTATTTAGTCAGCAGCTGGGTAAATATTTACGTTTTTCTGCTATTTATATGGCCGCCTGCCTGACAGTGTAGAATCTCTACTATTTAACCCATGGCAGGGTAAATAGTGAATTTTTCCTGCTATTTACATGCCCGCCAGTCAAACAGTTCAGAATTTCTACTACGTAGCCAGGGGCCAAGAAAATAGTGACCTTTTTCTGCTATTTGCATGGCCATCGGCCAAATAGTGCAGAATCTCTACTATTTATCAAAAGGATGAGTAAACATTGAAGTTTTTCTGCTATTTGCATGGCAGTTGGCCAAACAGTGCAGAATCTCTATTATTCAGCCTGCTGCTGGGTACATAGTGAAGTTTTTCTGCTATTTTCAAGGACGCCAGCTAAATAATAAATCCTTTCTACTATTTATCCAGTGACTGAGTAAATAGCAGAAAATATTCGCTATTTACCTGGTGGTCAGGTAAATAGCCACAACCAAAGAGAAATGAAAGCAGCCCTCTTGCAGCAGGAGAGGCTAATCTACGCAAATATTTCCTTCTTGTGGTGGCCCTAGGAGAACAGGGGCACCACCAACAAATTCAGAAAGTGTTGTGGGGGGCTAAAGGAGTTACAGCAGCCCCCTAGAAGTAATCTTTGAAAACTGACCCTATGTTTGCGGGGCCAAGGAATCCATGACCCTCCAGGATTTTCAACTTTTTTATCGTATTATTATAACTTTATTTAAGTTTTATTGCACTGGTACAGTAATTTATTACTGCTGTATAATAGACATACTTGTAACTACACAGCAGTACATGTGTCATAGTTTACATAAATAGTCATTCTCATTATAGAAGTCCCACTAGGAAAAATTATGTAACCCCAGTACCGTCCCAACATATGCCATTATTTAGCCCTCTATTTCCATTGAGGAGTTCTGAACAGTACTTGCGAGTCCCACTGAACCTGCCAGTATCTGGCAACAATAAAACCAACAGTTAGGTCCAAGCGAAGGATTGGTATAGGGGTCCCAGCAAGAACATCAATCCATCAGAGAACATGTCTTTATGGTGTCTTAGATGGAGAGGGCCATATCTAAGATTGGAAGTCCTGCTGAAATCGCCCCTAACAGGCTGCGCTGTCCAGGGTGGTGTATGGCTCTACTGGTGAGATTCACATATTTGTTTAAAGCACTCCCAAGGCTGACGATTTTGCTCTACAACTGGGAGTGAAGCGCCCTCTAGGGGCTGGTTCTACTGCTGCATTTTATGTGTCCTGAACGTGTATAAAGAAGATGCATGGAGTGTTGCGCCCTCTAGGTGCCATTTCCATGGCTGCATTTTATGTGGTCAGAAAGTGGCTCCCTCTAGGGGCTGTTTTTATTGTTGCCTCTTATGTGGCCTGAAAGTATATAAAAAGCACTGGCACATTATGTTCGTTTTAAAATGCTTTATTGATATATTAATGTTGACACTGATTACTGATCAAGGTGGATATGTTTTCTTGACATTAATAATTGCAGTTACACATGGTTATTATTGATTATTGCATTTACACATGAAATGATGGTGTTTTTAACATGTGGTTTGTTTTTCTTGAATTGTGGTGAACCCTGAATAAAGCCAAAAGGCCTGTTTTATCTAAAGTGATCGACCCCTATATTGTAATGTGTTGTGTGCTATAGGTCGAAAGGGCACTGGGATTTTGAAGGTCATGACCCTTTGAGGTCAAATGTGTTTTCATAACGTAATCCAAGGTATTTTTGCTGTGTCTTATCTATATATTTGTAAATGAATGCATAGTATTTACTAGTTTGTGTAATAAGAAAAAAACACTGACTGGACATTCGTTTGTTGAGTGTTATTATTGCGTGCCATAGAATGGTGATTGCTAGCTCACACAACCTCGTCTGAGTAGGTCTTGGACTGCTCTACTTCCATACCCATAGAGAGTCAAGCGCTACAATGAGGTGCTTGGTTCCCATTAAGAGGAAATTGTGGACCTATTACTTGTGTTGGCCTAATAACTACATTTCCTGCACTACCCAATTAATTTTAATTAAAATCCCTTAGTTAGTGAAATCACTATGTGCATATAATGAATATTTAAACAGCATAAAGTTAGTAGGTGAGCAGACATTTCACATTAGAACCAGGACTGATTTGTGAGCTTTAATGAAGTGTACAATTGGTTTATGAATATACTAATAGTACCTTATTTTATATAGAGACAGCTAAGGAGGTTTCTGCAAGTAATTCTTACTAGTACAATAATTCAATGGTACTAATTTTAGTAATCTTTTAAGAATGAAAGACTAAGGGGCCGATTCCGATTCGGGCCGGAAATCTCTCCGACCGAGCCGGACCCGGAGAGATTTCCAACCGAATCGGACCCTAGCAGTCCGACCGAACGAGTACGATGCGCACGTATGCCATCGGACTCGATTCGGTCGGACTCCCATTGAAGTCAATGGGAGCCAGTCGTACGACGCGTACACGGGCTCCCATTGACTCAATGGGCACGACGCGAACAAGGGCGCCCCCTACAGCGTGTTCGCGTCGATGCGGGTCGCACCGTACATGCACGTGTAGGGGGGACCCATGTGTCCCCCCTGTGTGCGACTCGCACGCCTACGCTTCCAGGGGGGTCCGACACGGACCCCCAAAGTGCGGCTCCGACAGCTCCTTGGAGCCGGGCTGCGCGAGTCGGTCGGAGCGGTCGAGGTGCGCATCGTACTTACCCGGCTGGGGAACGTCTCCATTGCGAGGTGCGCGTCGTCCCCGTGCGAGTCGGTCGGAGCGGTCGGGTCCTGCGAACGAGTCGGTCGGAGATTTCGCGAGCGCACGCATCGTACTCGCTCGCCCGGACGCACGTACGACTCGGTCGGGAAATAGGGCTCCGAATCGGATCCGGTTAAGCCGAATCCGATTCGGTGCCCTACCGGCCGAGATCGGAATCGGCCCCAATGTTGGTCCTGTTGAAATTCAAACATGTAATGTAGTTTACACACGCAGAGCGCAGTGCGAAAATCTTTTTTGGCACCCCCCAATGAGACCTTTCTCCAAGGAATCCCTCACTACCACCCTCCACCAGTGCCTCTCATCTCTTCATAGCCTCTCTCTGACATACAACTCATTTTTAGGTCGAGCCTAGCGCAGCGCGTATGCGCTGCTCTATGGGAGGCTTCTTGTGAGCATTCCAAACTTCCCCTAAACTTCTCCGTGTGGGTGTGACTCCGCCCACACATTTGATTGGCCTTTGTGTGTGGCTTTCAATAATGAAAGCATGCAAATGGCCAAAGGCGGGTGCATGTCCCACCTCTTCTTAAAATGTTCACTCCCACGGCGTTTGGGTCTCGGGAGCAAGGAGTGACGCTGGGTGCAGCTGCATTCCTAGTCGCGTCGTGGATCAGGTTACTAAATAAACACAGTGCGGTCGCTTTCACTTTCGCGGCCGCGCTTGTTTTTGCAGTTATGGTTTAGTTTCTGATGTATTTTGATACCGTCGTACATCCCGAGCCTGATGCGTGTCCTCTGTTTAAATGTAACGTCCAGAGATGATTTCTTGAAGCAGAAGAGCGTGTTCGGAGGTCTGTGTGTAACCACAGTTTATGCTGCCGCTAACACTATGCCTGCCCCCGGTATAAAGTTTTTTCTCGTTAGCACAGATATAGCAGCCTCAATAAGTCTAGTGTCGGGCACAGTACCATACTGAGGTTTTTAACCCCTTAAGTAAGGCTCTAGACTCACTTCCAAGTTACACCGCAGCAAAAAAAAATGCAAAACCACATAGCGGCCACGTGCAGCTTTATAAGCCTGTGGCACGTAGAGAAAGTACGTGTGGTGGAAAAATAACAGCTATTAGATGCTGCCTCGAGTATGTAAACCGACCCTCCCCTCACCCCCCCCCCACACACACACACACACAGGAGGCCACCACAAACGAGGGGTGCAAGAAAGGCATCGTGGGCAGACGTCGGGGTTTGTGGTGCATGCGCAACAAGCCTCGCGAGGATAGAACCCGACATTAAAACTGCCCGTTTTATGCACAGGGTAGAATTATAACCCGGGAAGCAGCCTGCTCAGAAAACAGCACAGCTGCTACCTCCGGATTATGCAAACAAACACATGTAACATGACATTCTGAGGCCAGAGACAAACCGCTGCCTGGGAAGTAAGCACATGTACTTAACGAATTCCACCCCAAGTGTGTTTGTTTTCCAACATGCCTGTGAGCTTGAGACACAATGCAGCTGAAACCCGGGCATCCCAACCATTTGGCCAAACTCTCGCATCTCTTCATTAGTTTTCACTTCTTCGGAGCCTTTTGGTAACACATGCGGAGTGTTTCAAAATACGCATATGTATAAACTGGGTGAGAAAATAATCTAGTGTGTGACAAATCACACATCACATAAGGTGCAATCATTTAATAAGAGTGACTGCCAGTTTATGTCAGACATCCATCAGGAGAGTCACACACAATCTCTATAACACGCAAACTCATCTTGAAACAAAAGCATACTTTTAAACAAAACATGGACTTACAGACCAACTTTCACATAGCGCAATCGCAGGTCCAAATGCAATTCTGACTGAGTAGCATCAAGACGGCAACGCTGAAAAAAAATCCAATAGTTTCACTGACAATTTGTCGCTGGACTGCAGGCAGAACGAGTGCAGGATATCGGACAACCAAGAGTTGATTCCGCACTGTATGGGTCCAAGGCATCGAACTCAAAATACAACAAGCATTGGCATAGCCAATAGGTCTCGCTTTTGGGACCTTATAAGTATTTAGTTATGCAGCACAATATCCTTGGTGCAACAACATCAACTGTTGCATGGCTAAACACTTATAAGGTCCCAAAGGCGAGACCTATTGGCTATGCCAATGCTTGTTTATAGAGCTACTCATAGTTTATTCACACTCAGTTCTGTGATCTGTTTGATACACTCTCTTTGTAGCAGATACATTAACCCTCCACGCTACTTTATGATCAGTTAAAACTGCCACTAGACAAAATTCCCATCTCTCTCAAGCAGGAACATTAATCACCAGAGTTATTGTGATATTTTCTATTAGAACATTGGAATGTTGGGAGCTCCATTGAAGACAATGGAGTAGCTCTGGGCTTATAATGGCTGGTATAAGCCCAGCACTCCAACATTCCAATGTTTGTCTTTTGTTTCTCCATTTTTAATTTAGAACATTCTACCCTTAGTGGGTGGAATGTTCTAATAGCCTTATAGCCCTTCTGCCTCAGGCTATACCAGTTGTTAAAGGCCCTCTCCTCGTTATAGGCCTCGCCTGCGGCTCGGGCCTATAACTTGGGATCAGGGCCTTTAACAACTGGTATAGCCCTCGGCAGCGGGCTATAAGGCTATATTGTTGCCTGAAAACTTCTGGAAGCACAAGGAAGCTCACATGCTTTTAAACCAATAGCTATTGTCAAACACAGCGCCCCCCACCAAAGTCGGCACCAGGTGTGGCTGCACTGGTCACACCGCCCTAAAACAAGCCCTGTACACAGTTCTCAGCAGCAAGTGTTACATTCACTGAGCTAGTTCACCAATTGGCGCAATATTTCTCTACATTTAAGGAAGCTAAGTATAGTCAGTAGCAAGTTTCAACAGTTTTCAAATCTCTTTTCATATAGCATTGTTTTTTTTTTTTTTTATAACTCTTTTTATTGAACAATTTTCAAAACATGGTACAGTTCCACACATTTCACTTGAAGGAAGTACTGTGAGTTCAATTACACACATAAATATTACAAGATAGTGCATTGGAATTCAAGGGGAGAGGGGATCATCAGACTCCAGCAGTCGGGGAGGAATGCATATATTGCCTCGGTATTCGTTCCAGGGGGCCCAAATCTTAGACCATCTGCGCGGGCAACCTCTTGTCATATACACCGTTTTTTCCCGCAGCATACACCAATCCATGTCTCTTTCCCAGTCAGTACTCATAGGTGCCTTTGTAGCCCCCCACAGCTGCGCAATGTTTCTCTTGGCCACTGTGTAACCAAGTGTGGCCCATATTGTGGCGTGTGTGGTAAGGTCAGTGGGTTCCCAGATGTTGAGGAGGCATCTAGGGGCTTGTGGTGTGAGTTCGATTCCCGTTACTACGCTCATTACCTCGTGTATCTTGCGCCAATATTCCTGGATCTGTTCGCATTGCCACAGTATGTGGATAAACGTGCCCAGCTGGGTGCATCCCCTCCTACAAGACCCATCTGTTGAAAAGCCCATGTGTATTAATCGGGGACCTGTCATGTACATTCTATGTAGTACCTTTAGTTGCACCAGCCGCAGACGTGCAGAGATAGCAACAGTTCTGGGGGAGGAGACCGCTACCTGCCAGTCCTCATCGTCTACCTCCACCCCGTCCCCCGCCCATTTTTCTCGTAGCGGTTGTAGGGGATTCTCCATATTGTGGATGAGTTTTCGATAGGTGAGGGAGATGGCTTTTTCAGGTAAGTGCCCATCCAATATCCTATCCTCCAGTGGGGAGGCGTCTGGTGGAGCCGTGTCATTGGGCAATACTGTTTGTAGTGCGTGTCGGACCTGCAGGTACCGGAAACGCTCGGAATCCGCTAGGGCATATTGACCCTGTAGGGCTTCAAATTTTTGCACACCTTCTTTACCCCAAAGGTCTCTGATGTGAGAGATGCCAATTAAGTCCCATTTGCTAAAGCCCTTGGACTTTCTCAGGTCACCGAGCTTTTGGGAGTCCCATAGTGGCGTGGCGAGGGTTAATTTATTGTGCCATCCCAACTCTTTGGTTGCCGAATGCCAAATTTTGACTGTGTGGTTGGTTGGACCCGTGAGTGGGAATCTATTTGGTTTGGAGTACAGTGCCCTGGCATATGTCCCGTTTGGGAGAATCCATTTATCCATAGCAAACCCCGGGTTGTCCGGCTGCCCATAGGTGCCATGGTTTATTGCTATCAATTGTGCTGCCCAGTAGTATTTTTTAATGTCCGGCAGTCCAATTCCGCCGTCATACCAGCTGAGCGTGAGTTTTTGCAGAGCAATACGTGGCGTTCCATTCCAAAGCAGGTCTCGCTGGAGTCCTTCTATTTCCGCAAAGTACGCATTTGGGACAGGGTTTGCCGAGTTCTGCAGTACATATAGGAAGCGGGGTAGGGACAGCATTTTAAAAGGGCCGCTTTGCCCAGGAGAGAAAGCGGGAGGGTCTTCCAGTGCGCAATGTCACTTTTGAGTCTTTGCAGTGGGGGAGCCAGGTTCCGCGCATATTGGAGTGTGCGGTCCAGGGAGACAAATACACCCAGATATTTGAATCCGTCTATTGCTATCGGGACGGGGCAGTGCCGGGGAAGGGGCGGAGAGTTTCCACAGAGGACGTATAGAAGAGATTTTTGCCAGTTGATACGGAACCCAGAGAATCGGCCAAATACGGATAGGATATCAAATACTACGATGAGGGATCTCTGTGGTGACGTGAGGTATAGAAGGATGTCGTCCGCGTATAGGGAAATACGGTCTTCCCAATCTGCCGACCATCGCATTCCACGGATCCTCACATCTTTGCGGATCCAGGCGGCCAGCGGTTCCAAGGCCAACGCGAAGAGTAATGGAGATAGGGGGCATCCCTGCCGTGTCCCTCGGCCAAGTGTGAAGGCCTCGGATTTTTTGTTGTTCACTACCACTTGTGCCATCGGTGTGGCGTATAGTAATCGTACCCATCGGCTAAAGTTCGTTCCGAATCCCAGTTTTTGAGCACGGCAAATAGATAGGGCCATTCAAGTGTATCGAAGGCCATTGTGGCGTCGAGGGAGACGATGACTGCATCCTCTCGCATGGTCGGCACCCTTCCCAACACTCCATGCACTCTACGCAGATTTAACGCCGTGTTCCTCCTCGGCATGAACCCGGATTGATCAGGATGCACTAAGTCCCCTATTACTTTAATCAGCCTATTGGCTAGTAATTTGGCAAGGATTTTTGGTTCTGCGTTAAGCAGCGAGATAGGACGGTAGGAGGCGCAGTCTGTTTTGGGCTTCCCTTCCTTGTGGATTGTCACTATAGTTGCTATCCTCTGATCTGGGGGTAGCAATCCCCTTTCAAGGCTGTCTTCGAACATGTTTTTCAAATGTGGGGCCAACTTATCCGGACGGAGTTTGTAGAGCTCAATCGGGATGCCATTGGGGCCAAGGGCCTTACCCGAGTGGAGCGCTCGGATTGCAGCCGCTATTTCATCGTGGGAGAGCTCACTGTCTAAGTATTCCCGATCAGTGGCTGATAGCCCCGGGAGGGAGATATCCTGTAGGAGTTCCGTAGACTCCTCTTCAGTGTGTGGGCTCACCGCGCTGTATACTGTGTGGAAGTGTGTTGCAAACTGTTCGGCTATGTCTTGGGGGTCAGTTATGGGGAGGCCATCCGAGCTCCTGATTTCTGGAACCAGCCGATTAGCATGTTCTCTTTTTTCTAGCCAGGCGATTAGTTTTCCAGCCTTATCCCCCCACTCATAGATCCGGCCCAGCCTGTTTTGCCCTATTATTTTGGCTCGGTTAGTGACCAGCGCTCGGTATTCTGCCTGTCGGAGGCGAAGTGTATGGAGTATTTCAGGGGACGGGTCAGTGTTCACTTCTTGTTCCAGCCGATAAAGTTCGTGTTCTACCTCTGCTACTTCTTTTATGTTTTCTCTTTTTGCTCCCGTAATCAGAGAGAGTGCTTGGCCCCTGATCACCGTTTTAAAGGCTTCCCATAGTATTTGCGGGGAGTCTACCGAATTCTCGTTCTCTAGGAAGTAGTTATCTACGGCTTTAGTGAGGTCCTTGCGTATTTTGGGGTGTTTTAAGTACCATGGGTTGATGGGAGCAATGCGTCCTACTTGTGCGCTCTCCAGGGCCATATGGACCCAGATCGGGGAGTGGTCTGAAATACCTCTAGCCAGATGTCTGATCTCCTGGATCTCCATCACCTGAGTAGCCGGGATGACTATGTAGTCCAGGCGAGAAAAGCTGCTATGTGCCCCTGAGTGGAAGGTGTATTGGATCTTATCAGGATTATAGGTTCTCCACCCGTCCACCAGCCCCATTGCCTCTAGGAAACTGGAGAAAGAATGCGCTGTGTGTGGGAGTGTGCGGGGTGGGTGTCTGTCTAGGGAGCCCGAAAGTACTGAATTGAAGTCACCCCCGAGCACTAGGTGTCCCTCTGGCAGTGCTATCAATACGGCGCTTAGGTCTGCAAAGGTTGCAGCTTGCAGCCCCGGGGAGCATAGATGGACATGAATGTGATCGTTCGGCCCTCCCAAGAGCCCGTGACCCCGACATATCTGCCACGGTCGTCTGTATAGGTGGACGTGAGTGTTAGGGGGAATGACTTCTTTTGCAGGATGCCCACCCCTCTGGAGTTCGATGCAAAGCCTGCATGCGCCACCATTGCGTAACCCCATCTATGCATGGCCTTGCACGTGTTACCTACCAGGTGTGTTTCCTGAAGCATTACTATGTCTGGCGACAATCTCCTAATATATTGCAATACTACACTTCTCTTGATTTTGTCCCCCAACCCGTTCACATTCCAACTTAACATTTTGACTTCCTTATTCCATTGCTTACCCATGGGTGTCTTAGTGCCGCATACTGACTGTTACTTGCACAAATTCGGACTGTACCATTAAAAAACACAAACAAAAAAAAAACCATAAAACACAAGAATCCCTCCCAACAACCCCCCACCCTGCTCCCCTGCACTCTGGGCTCCAAACTACCCATATTAATCAAATGCAGAGTGCCTGTCGCCCAACGTGTACTAATAATAGAAAATGAGGGGAGGCCTCAGTGCCCCTCTGGTCCCCCTCCTGCCATCACTAGACATAGGTACTTTCCTATGGTGTTGCGCCCCGTGTCACATTGATCCATCTTTTTAAACCAGAGGTTTTTAGTCAAGGTCCTCGGGCCCTTAAGAGGTTGCGTATTTTGTTCTGTAATCGGGAGGAACACACGGAATAGAGCTTTCAAGCTTCATATCAAAAAATGCCATTCTTATTGTTCAGTGGCTGTTTGGGTTACGTTCCGGCGAAGTCCTCCAGCCGTCTAGCCAGTCAGAAACCAACTCAGGTTGGTCGAAGAAATGCGCTTTTCCTTCCGCCTCAACTCGCAAACGCGCCGGGAAAAGCATAGCGTACTTAAGGCCCTTGTCGCGCAGTTTTCGTTTGACTTCTTGGAAGGAGCGTCGACGCCTCTGTACTGCCTGTGTAAAGTCAGGGAAGAAGGCGAGTTCTGAGTTGTCCACTTTTATAGGCGGGGCGACCCTGGCGGCCTGTAGGATCGTGTCTCTGTAGTTTAATAGCCTGGCCAGTATGGGACGGGGGGGCTCCCGGTTTTGGGCGTCCCCCAGGTACTCTGTGCGCCCTCTCCACCACAAACAGCTTGGACAGACCCTTTGGTTGTAGCTTCGTCGTCACCAGGTGTTCAATGAACAGGTCAGCAGCGGGCCCCTCCGATTTCTCCGGCACTCCAATAACGCGTATGTTATTGCGTCTCGAGCGCCCCTCGTAATCGTCCAGCTTGTCTTCAGCGATTTTACGGAACGCTTGGAGTTCCACAATGTCCTTCCGCAGTTGTGAGGTGTCGTCTACTAAATTCGTGGTGGTGAGCTCCAGTTGCTTGACTTTCTCCCTGTATTTTGTAAGGTCAGCTCTAATCAGCGTTACTTCCGAGGAGAGGGTGTCTATAGATGTGCGCACCCCAGTAATCGCCGCCATCAGGTCTTTCATAGTGGGTTCAGGGGGATCGTGTTCTGGCCCTCCTTGCTGTGTGTCGCCAGGTCCCTTTCGTTCGGGCAAGTCCGCCCTCGGGCAGGTGTAGCGGTCCAGCTTGCTCTGTTGAGACGTTTTCGTACTTCTCGGGTTAGCCATGATCAGGGCCGGGCCCGCTCCTCCAGCGCGTTGCACAGTTTCTGGGGGCTCTGCTCGGCTTGTGTCTTTCTCACCTCGCTGTAGCTGTGGGCCTTCGAGTATATTTCTCCCGGTAACAGTCTGCGCAGTCGAGTGCCTGTGCCGCAGCCCAACGGTGGATCTCTTGCAGGCGCCGAGGAGTAGGCTCCGTCTGCACACCCGGCTTAGGGCTCGCTCCGCACCGCCAGGGTGAGGGCCCCCAGGAATGCTGGCCACAGGTCCAATCTCAGGCACACTCGCCGGCGCTGGGCTTCTATATCTGTCAGCTCCTCTACCCCTGCGCGCCGATGTACCTTATCTCTGCCGATCTTGCGAGTCCCTCAGGTCAGTGCTCCGGGACTGGCCCCGATGCAGTCGGCCCCACCGGTAGACTTCAGGCCGTGTTTCCGTCGGGCAGCGCCCCACCACGCAGGCTATGGCAAGGTGTGGATGCCCCTTCGCCTCAGGTGTCTGCGTCCCTCTGTGGATGTTGGCGGGGGAGGTCTTGCCGTCGCTTCCGGCACCCAGCCAGGCAGACGTGCCCACTCGAGGTCCCGGCTTCCCCAGGGCTGAAGGCCGCAAATTTCGGGCGAGACTTCTCCGCCTTCCGGGGGTTCCCAGCACCCGGGATCACGGCAATGCGCACCGCTACTCCTCCGGCGCGCGATTCTAGCACCGGAGGTTCGGATATGTGTGTCGGATATATGGGGCAGGAGAGGGGGCCTCGGAGACGCTCTAACAGGCGGCCATGTTCGTTCGCCGCGAAGCCACGCCCCTCATATAGCATTGTTAATGACGAGCAAAATGCAAAACAGGACTTAATTCAACCATTTTACATATTATGGTAATCAGCAGGTGCGACAACGCTACCTGTAAAGTTTGTATATGTCTTAACCCCTTGCGTGCGTGGGACGGCCGGGAGCCGTCCGACGTCACGGTGGGCGTGTGCGTGGGACGACTCCCGGCCGTCCTAGCACCCACCCATGGGGGAAGCGCTGGCACTCCCCCGTAGGCTGCCCTCAAAGCTGCCCCCACCCGCGACAACAGGGGAAGCCCTTCCGCTTCCCCCCCCCACCTCATCATGTAATGACGTCAGCGCGCCTCGCACGCTGATGTCATTACATGATACTGGACGCGCTTGAAGCCATTTGCTTCCAGTGCGTCCGGCGAGAAAGAGGTAAGTTTGTCCTCGGGGAGGGTGGGGGGGGGGATTTTAAAAAGGCATCGGAGGAAAGGAAAGTGTTTTCCTTTCCTCCGATGTCTTTTTAAGCATTCCTGCTGCACGATCGCGCATGGGGCGCGATCGTGCAGCAGGAATGCTTGTTTTTTTTTTTTTCTTTTCTAAAAGGGCCTTTGTCTCGGGGAGCGGACCCTTGGGCAAGGGTCGCTCTCCTAGGGGAGCAAATTTTGTAGATGTGATCTAATAAAAATATATTTATATTTGGCCATATGTGACCACTAGGGAATTTTTTTTAAAGGGCCTTCATGATGGGGAGCGGCTTCTTGGGCAAGGGTCGCTCCCTTGGGAGATCAATTTTTTTTGTATGGGTCGAATTTATATAAATTTAAATTAAGTCACTGTGAGCCCACTAGGCCACCAGGGATTATTTTTTTTAAAAATATGTTTTTGGGGAGCGGCCCCTTAGGCAAGGGCCGCTCCCCTTTGGGAATCATTTATTTTGGCTGTTTCTGCCCCCCTTGGGGGCAGATCGGCCTTGTTATTCTAGGCCCATCTGCCCCCAAGCAGAAGCCATTAGACACCAGGGATTTTTTGTGTTGTTGGGAAGCGGCCCCTTGGGCAAGGATCACTCCCCTTTGGGGACCATTTATTTTGGCCGTTTCTGCCCCCCTTGGGGGCAGATTGGCCTTGTTATTCTAGGCCGGGGGCAGAAGCCATTGGACACCAGGGATGGGTTTTAGTGTTGTTGGGAAGCGGCCCCTTGGGCAAGGGTCGCTCCCCTTGGGGGAGCAATATGTTTTTGGGGAGCGGCCCCTTAGGCAAGGGTCGCGCCCCTTTAGGGAGCATTCATTTGGGCCGTTTCTGCCCCCCTGGGAGGGCAGATCGGCCCAAGTAAACAATTAATTGTATTGTATGCCCACTAGGCCACCAGACTGGCTTAGTGTTGTTGGGAGCGGCCCCTTGGGCAAGGGTCGCTCCCCTTTATGGGGTATTTATTGTGGCCGTTTCTGCCCCCTTTGGGCGCAGATCATCAATATGTTTTCAGGCCCATCTGTCCCCTAGGGGGGGCAGGAGCCACTAGACACCAGGGCTTTTTAAGTGTTGGTGTTGGGGAGTGACCCCTTGGGCAAGGGTCGCTCCCCCTTTATGAGGGTGAATTTTTTGGCTGTTTCTGCTCCCCGTGGGGGCAGATCGGCCTTATGCTTTTAGGCCCACCTACCACCTTTGCTTGGTTGGTGGATAGTGTGTGGACTAGTGCATTATTTGCATATTTGATTGTAATGTTTTATTTCTCCTTTTTATTCTAGTGCAAAGTTTTTGATTCTTGTTTGCGGTTTCGGCAGTGGTTGATCTGCAGTTTTGCGTAGTTGCATTTTTTTGGTAAGAAAAACATTTTTGTTGTGTTTACTCCAAATGAGTATTAATGTCATGCATGAATGAATTTTTTGTAAGTGGTGTCATAATAGCAGCATATTTAGTTAGTGTTTTGTGCATGAAATTCTTTGCGATGTGTTTTGCGTTGTCTTATGTGTAATTTTCTTTACTTTTTCTTTTTTAGTGGGATACTGTTGGTCCTTACTGTGTCTGTGCAGAGTAAGTGGTGGTGAATCTAGCTGCTTCTGGCAAGTGAGTGGTATAGTGTTTGAGTATATAGGTCTTCGTGATAAAGCCACAATTTGTTTATTACTTATTTTACAAAGGATTTATTGTTGTTGACTTTTTTGACAAGTTACCTTTATTAGTAAGCATTATGGCTAGCCGTAGAATTACTGCTCAGCAGGTGGTTGGTATGCTTTTTGAATCTTCCTCTGAGCAGGATTATGAGACTGACAGTGTGTCTGAGGGAGAGGAGGGAGCGCAAGATTCTGGCAGTGAGTTTTCTGTCCACGAGGAATCATCTGATGATGAAGCTACTCTTAGTGCGGATGAAGTGCCTGTTTTAGAGGAGGACACTGATGTGCCGATGGTGCAGCAAGAGACATCGGTATTGCAGACTGAGGCTGCAAGGCTTCCTACTGGAAGTGCTGGACTCTGGGTTGATCCAAACATGGTGCAGCCGGTGTTGCCTGCCTTTAGTGGGCATGCAGGGTGTAGAGTGAATTGTGAATTTTTTTTGCCTATACAGTTTTTTCAGTTGTTTATGGATGATTTATTTTTGGCTGAGATTGTTGAGCAGACTAATTTGTATGCTGAACAGTTTTTGAGGGACAACAGTGCCAGACTTAGGCCCCGCTCTAGAGCAACCCGGTGGACTCCCACAAATCTGGATGAGATGAAGAAGTTTTTGGGTTTTACTTTTTTGATGGGCTTGATAAGGAAGCCGTCCATGGCTTCATATTGGTCTACCAGTCCCTTGATGGCAACGGCCATATTTCCTGCAATTATGAGTCGTGATCGGTATTTACTTTTGCTTCGGATACTGCATTTTGTTGATAATGCTTTGGCGTTGCCACGAGATCACCCTGACTGTGACCGTCTTTTTAAGATTCGGCCTGTTCTTGATCACTTTGTAGATCGATTTTCAGAGATCTATACTCCAAGGAAAGAAATAGCTGTTGATGAGTCTTTGGTCCTGTTCAAGGGCCGTTTGGTCTTTAGGCAGTACATTCCTAGCAAGAGGGCACATTATGGAATTAAGATGTATATGTTGTCTGAGAGTAGGACAGGATATGTCTATAATTTCCGGGTGTACACTGGTAGGGATTCAACTATTGACCCCCCTGGTTGTCTGTCCACTTTTGGAGTTTCAGAGAAAATTGTGTGGGATCTTGCTAGAGGACTGTTTAACAGAGGCCACCATTTGTACCTTGATAACTTCTACACTGCTGTGCAATTGTTTAAGGAATTGTTCAAAGTGGACACTTTTGCTTGTGGCCCAATCCGCTCTAACCGTAAAGGTTACCCAAAAGAGCTTGTTTGCAAAAAGCTTCAGAGGGGACAGTGCAGTGCCTTGCCTAGTGAGGAACTGCTAGCTGTGAAATTTGTGGACAGGAGGGATGTGTACATGCTGACTACCATTCATGATGAGAGTACTTCACCTGTGACTGTTTGGGGTCAGGTTGCTGAAGTGCGCAAACCTGTGTGCATTGTAGACTACAATAAGCACATGGGTGGTGTTGATAGAGTAGATCAGAGGTTGGAAACTTACACTGCTGTTCGTAAGGCTTACATTTGGTATAAGAAGTTGGCCATCCATCTCTTCAATTTAGCAACTTTCAATGCTTTTGTTGTGTTCAAGGAGTGTTCTCCTGCGTCAAAGATGACTTTTGTTCAGTTTCAGGAGTCTGTGATAGGCAGCCTTGTTGTTGTGGAACAGGCAAGTGTTCCTAGAGTTGGAGTGGTGGAGGATGTGGCTAGATTGAAAGATCGCCACTTTCCTGATTTAATTCCTCCCATGCCCCAAAAAAACAATCCCTGTAAGAGATGTAGAGTCTGCTTGCGAAGAGGTATGCGGGAGGAGAGTTGTATGCACTGTGCCAATTGTCCTTCTAATCCTGGGCTGTGTGTGCCCACATGTTTCAGATTGTATCACACTCAAAAGAGTTTTTGGGAGCAACCGTGAGTCTAATAGTGTACTGCCTGGTCTGTATGGTTTTATACAGTTGTTGTTCAGTTTCACGTTTGGCAATAGAATGATGTCTTTAGTTACTGCTGTTGTTTTTGTAGTTATAGTTTTGTATCTAGTTGCAATTGGTTTGTGTTTTCTTTTTTGTTAAAAAAAATGTAATGACTGTGTGTGTGGACTGGCGCTTGGCTGGCGGTGTGCATGGACTGGCGCTTGGCTGGCGGTGTGTGTGGGCTGGTGCTTGGCTGGCAGTGTGCATGGACTGGCGCTTGGCTGGCGGTGTGCGTGGACTGGCGCTTGGCTGGCGGTGTGCGTGGACTGGCGCTTGGCTGGCGGTGTGCGTGGACTGGCGCTTGGCTGGCGGTGTGTGTGGACTGGCGCTTGGCTGGTGGTGTGCATGGACTGGTGCTTGGCTGGCGGTGTGCATGAACTGGTGCTTGGCTGGCAGTGTGCGTGGGCTGGCGCTTGGCTGGCGGTGTGCATGGGCTGGCGCTTGGCTGGCAGTGTGTGTGGGCTGGCGCTTGGCTGGCAGTGTGGGTGGGATGGCGCTTGGCTAGTGGTGTGCGTGGGCTGGCATTTGGCTGGCAGTGTGTGAGTAGTGACTTGCTGCTGGTCATTACACAGTCTGCTAGTCAAACGCCACTGCCGACACTATGTCAACCACCAGCCGGTGTGATTGCTGTGTCAGTCATGTGGGCGTATGGAAGTGATGGGCCCTTGAATGGCGCTGTCTGTTGATGTGAATGTTGTAATGTGCTGGGCCCGCGGCTGGCGGTGTGAATGGTCTTGTGTGTAATGTATGAAAGGTGTGTGAAGGGCCTGTAAAGAGGTTGGTGCCTTGCCGTGGCTTTACAGCTCACGAGCTGTGAGTCATTGGTTCAGGTTTTTAACCTTTTAAATATTAACAATGCATTTCCTTTTTGTGAAATCTCTTGTTAATAGAATTTTACGCTCTGAACCTTCACTCACCCTCATGCCAAATCCAACCAGTATGTGTGAGTACTTAAGGAAGTGTTCATTTTGAAGGAATATTTGTTTTTTCTGTCTCTCTCTGCCAGCGTGTACATTGTCTCCACATTGTCTGTGAATATGAGTGTTGTAATGTGCTGGGGCCGCAGTTGGTGGTGTGAACGTGTGTGTCAAGTATGAAAGGTGTGTGAATGGCCTGTAAAGAGGTTGGTGCCTTGCCGTGGCTTTAGAGCTCACGAGCTGTGAGTCATTGGTACTGGTTTTTAACCTTTTCATTATTAACAGTGCAT
This sequence comes from Calotriton arnoldi, assembly GCA_963921515.1. Lineage (NCBI taxonomy): Eukaryota > Metazoa > Chordata > Amphibia > Caudata > Salamandridae > Calotriton > Calotriton arnoldi. Next base: position 367,210 of record CAWUFW010009337.1, on the reverse strand, counting down.
TTCTTTTATGTGAAATCTCTTGTTAATAAAATATACATTTTGAACCTTTCACTCACCCTCGTGCCAAATCCAACCAGTATGTGTGTGTACTTGAGGAACAGGTGGATAGACAGTCATATTTGTCTCATTTGTCTTTCTGTGCTAAGGTGTAGTCTGTCTCTAGGGAAAATTTACCAACTTTAGATATTTCTGTAAAGTAAAAAAAAATGGGGAGTGCTGGGTGGTGTGCCAGTCATGGATCCCAACATGTTTTTTTACTCACGCCATGCAAACCTCAAAATGTGATTATAGTCACTCATTTTCCTTGCATTACTGTGTCATAATAATCTGTTGTCAGAAAAACCACAATTTTCCTACCACCCTGCATTCCCCCCAGGTCTCCCGATAAAAATGGTACCTCACTCGCGTGGGTAGGTCAAGTACCCGCGACAGGCAAGGGCCCAAAACCTATTGAGGCAACATCAAAATTACCTATCGCAAAACAACCTGGTTTTGCAAGGGGGGTCCCATGAGTTTTTGGCCCCGGGCTCGGCGGCCATCTAGGGAAACCTACCTAACCCACACATTTCTGAAAACTAGACACCCGGGGGAGTCCAGCGAGGTATGGCTTGCATGGGTCCCCCAACATTTTCCTACCCAGAATCCCCTGCAAACCTCAAATTTAGCTGAAAAATGCACTTTTTTCTCAAATTTCTGTGTGGGAAAGTTCTGGAATCTGCGTGGATCCACAAATTTCCTCCCACCCAGCGTTCCCCCAGGTCTCCCAATAAAAATGGTACCTCACTCGCGTGGGTGGGTCAAGTACCCGCGACAGGCAAGGGCCCAAAACCTGAACAGGGGTGGGAGCACACCGCTTCACCTCCCAGCAAGGTTCGCCCCTGGCATTCTGGTTAATGCAGTCTCTTGTTGCTTGCTTTGCTCTAGTATTCAGAGTGTTTCGCCAGAGTTGGCGCAGATAGTGCTGATCTCTAGACACGTGTTTCTGGTTCTTTAACCGTCATCAGTAGAGATTAAGACTTCTGATTTGGGGTTTGCTGGGTAGGCTGCCAAACATTGCATCAGGTCAAGTACCTCTCACTGGCGCGCGGGTGCTTCTTCCACGAGCTCGTCAGCTCAATGACTCACGGGAGTACTTTTAAACAGGAACAGGGGTGGGAGCACACCGCTTCACCTCCCAGCAAGGTTCGCCCCTGGCATTCTGGTTAATGCAGTCTCTTGTTGCTTGCTTTGCTCTAGTATTCAGAGTGTTTCGCCAGAGTTGGCGCAGATAGTGCTGATCTCTAGACATGTGTTTCTGGTTCTTTAACCGTCATCAGTAGAGATTAAGACTTCTGATTTGGGGTTTACTGGGTAGGCTGCCAAACATTGCATCAGGTCAAGTACCTCTCACTGGCGCGCGGGTGCTTCTTCCACGAGCTCGTCAGCTCAATGACTCACGGGAGTACTTTTAAACAGGAACAGGGGTGGGAGCACACCGCTTCACCTCCCAGCAAGGTTCGCCCCTGGCATTCTGGTTAATGCAGTGCAGGGCCCAAAACCTATTGAGGCGACATCAAAATTACCTATTGCAAAACAACCTGGTTTTGCAAGGGGGGGTCCCATGAGTTTTTGGCCCGGGCTCGGCGGCCATCTAGGGAAACCTACCAAACCCACACATTTCTGAAAACTAGACACCTCGGGGAGTCCAGCGAGGTATGGCTTGCGTGAGACCCCCAACATTTCCCTACCCAGAATCCCCTGCAAACCTCAAATTTAGTGAAAAATGCACTTTTTTCTCAAATTTCTGTGTGGGAAAGTTCTGGAATCTGCGTGGATCCACAAATTTCATCCCACCCAGCATTCTCCCAGGTCTCCCAATAAAAATGGTACCTCACTCGCGTGGGTAGGTCAAGTACCTGCGACAGGCAAGGGCCCAAAACCTATTGAGGCAACATCAAAATTACCTATCGCAAAACAACCTGGTTTTGCAAGGGGGGGTCCCATGAGTTTTTGGCCCCGGGCTCGGTGGCCATCTACGGAAACCTACCTAACCCACACATTTCTGAAAACTAGACACCCGGGGTAGTCCAGCGAGGTATGGCTTGCGTGGGTCCCCCAACATTTTCCTACCCAGAATCCCCTGCAAACCTCAAATTTAGCTGAAAAATGCACTTTTTTCTCAAATTTCTGTGTGTGAAAGTTCTGGAATCTACGTGGATCCACAAATTTCCTCCCACTCAGCGTTCCCCCAGGTCTCCCGATAAAAATGGTATCTCACTCGCGTGGGTGGGTCAAGTACCCGCGACAGGCAAGGGCCCAAAACCTATTGAGGTGACATCAAAATTACCTATTGCAAAACAACCTGCTTTTGCAAGGGGGGTCGCATGAGTTTTTGGCCCCGGGTTCGGCGCCATCTAGGGAAACCTACCAAACCCACACATTTCTGCAAACTAGACACCCGGGGGAGTCCAGCGAGGTATGGCTTGCGTGGGTCCCCTAACATTTTCCTACCCAGAATCCCCTGCAAACCTCAAATTTAGCTGAAAAATTCACTTTTTTCTCAGATTTCTATGTGGGAAAGTTCTGGAATCTGCGTGGATCCACAAATTTCCTACCACCCAGCGTAGCCCCAGGTCTCCCGATAAAAATGGTACCTCACTTGTGTGGGTAGGCATAGTGGCTGCAACAAGAAATGGCCCAAATCTTACTGTGGAGACTTCAAAATTACCTATAACAATACTACCTGGTTTTGGGGGGGCACCTGGGGTTTTGGCCCCGGACTCGCCGCCATCTAGGGAAACCTACCAAACCCACACATTTTTGACAACTAGACACCCTGGGGAGTCCAATGAGGTATGGCTTGCATGGATCCCCCAACGTTTCCCTACCCAGAATGCCCTGCAAACCTCAAATTTAGCTGAAAAAGAACACATTTTCCACATATTTGTGGGTGGAATCACAGTGCCGGTACAAATGTCCTACCCCACAGCATTCTCCTTAGTGTCCCGAGTAAAATGATACCTCACTTGCGCGGGTGTCCAATGCAGAATTGGCTAAAAATGTATTTTTTTAAAAGTATAGCGCTTAGAATTCTCGGTGCTATACCCTTAATCCCTATGTGTTGGGCTCTTCCCAGTCACAGGCCCTTGCCCCACCCACACAAGTGAGGTATCATTTTACACGGGAGACTGAGGGGAACGCTGTGGGGTAGGACATTTGTGCCGGCACGGTGATTCCACCCAAAAATATGTGAAAAATGTGGGTTTTTTCAGCTAAATTTGAGGTTTGCAGGGCATTCTGGGTTGGGAAACGTTGGGGGATCCACGCAAGCCATACCTCATTGGACTCCCCATGGTGTCTAGTTTTCAGAAATGTGTGGGTTTGGTAGGTTTCACTAGATGGCGGCGAGCCCGGGGCCAAAACCCCAGGTGCCCCCCCTAAAACCAGGTAGTTTTGTTATAGGTAATTTTGAAGTCTCCACAGTACGATTTGTGCCAAATCCTGTTGCAGCCACTAGGCCTACCCACACAAGTGAGGTACCACTTTAATCGGGAGACCTGGGGGAACGCTGGGTGGTAGGAAATTTGTGGATCCACACAGATTCCAGAACTTTCCCACACAGAAATTTGAGAAAAAAGTGAATTTTTCAGCTAAATTTGAGGTTTGCTGGGGATTCTGGGTAGGAAAATGTTGGGGAACCCACGCAAGCCATACCGCGCTGGACTCCCCCGGGTGTCTAGTTTTCAGAAATGTGTGGGTTTGGTAGGTTTCCCTAGATGGCCGCCGAGCCCGGGGCCAAAAACTCATGGGACCCCCCTTGCAAAACCAGGATGTTTTGCAATAGGTAATTATGATGTCGCCTCAATAGGTTTTGGGCCCTTGCCTGTCGCGGGTACTTGACCCACCCACGCGAGTGAGGTACCATTTTTATCGGGAGACCTGGGGGAACACTGGGTGTGTGGAAATTTGTGGATCCACGCAGATTCCAGAACTTTCCCACACAGAAATTTGAGAAAAAAGTGCATTTTTCACTAAATTTGAGGTTTGCAGGGGATTCTGGGTAGGGAAATGTTGGGGGTCTCACGCAAGCCATACCTCGCTGGACTCCCCGAGGTGTCTAGTTTTCAGAAATGTGTGGGTTTGGTAGGTTTCCCTAGATGGCCGCCGAGCCCGGGCCAAAAACTCATGGGACCCCCCCTTGCAAAACCAGGTTGTTTTGCAATAGGTAATTATGATGTCGCCTCAATAGGTTTTGGGCCCTTGCCTGTCGCGGGTACTTGACGCACCCACACAAGTGAGGTACCATTTTTCTCTGCAGACTTTGGTGAACGTGGGGCTGGTGGAATTTTGTGGATCCACGCAGATTCCAGAACTTTCCACTACAGAAAAGTGAGGGAAACGTGTTATTTTTGACAAAGGTTTAGGTTTGCAAGGGATTCTGGGTAACAGAACCTGGTGGGAAACAGTCAAGTCACCCCGTCCTGGATTTCCCTGGGTGTCTAGTTTTCAAAAATGTATAGGTTTGGTAGGATTCCCTAGGTGCCGGCAGAGCTAGGGTTCAAAATCTACAGCTTGGCACTTTGCAAGAAAAGGGTCCGTTTTCACTGTGAAAATGTGGTGTGTCCAAATTGTGTTTTGGGCTGTTTGCTGTCGCGGGCACTAGGCCTACCCACAGAAGTGAGGTACCATTTTTCTCGGAAGACTTTGGGGAACGCGGGGTGGGTGGAATTTTGTGGATCGACGCAGATTCCAGAACTGTCCACCACAGAAATGTGAGGAAAATGTGTTTTTTTGGACAAATTGTTAGGTTTGCAAGGGATTCTGGGTAACAGAACCTGGAGGGAGCCAGTCAAGTCACCCAATCCTGGATTACCCTGGGTGTCTAGTTTTCAAAAATGTACAGGTTTGCTAGATTTCCCTAGGTGCCGGCAGAGCTAGGGTTCAAAATCTACAGCTTGGCACTTAGCAAAAAAAGGGTCCGTTTTCATTGTGAAAATGTGGTGTGTCCACGTTGCGTTTTGGGCCGATTCCTGTCGCGGGCACTAGGCCTACCCACACAAGTGAGGTACCATTTTTCTCAGAAGACTTTGGGGAATGTTGGGTGGGTGGAATTTTGTGGATCCACGCAGATTCCAGAACTTTCCACCACAGAAATGTGAGGGAAATGTGGTTTTTTTGACAAATTTTTAGGTTTGCAAGGGATTCTGGGTAACAGAACCTGGTGGGAGCCAGTCAAGTCACCCAATCCTGGATTACCCTGGGTGTCTAGTTCTAAAAAATGGATAGGTTTGCTAGGTTTCCCTAGGTGCCGGCAGAGCTAGGGTTCAAAATCTACAGCTTGGCACTTAGCAAAAAAGGGGTCCGTTTTCACTGTGAAAATGTGGTGTGTCCACGTTGCGTTTTGGGCCATTTCCTGTCACGACCACTAGGCCTACCCACACAAGTGAGGTACCATTTCGCTCAGAAGACTTTGGGAAATGCGGGGTGGGTGGAATTTTGTGGATCCACGCAGATTCCAGAACTTTCCACCACAGAAATGTGAGGAAAATGTGTTTTTTTGACAAATTGTTAGGTTTGCAAGGGATTCTGGGTAACAGAACCTGGTGAGAGCCAGTCAAGTCACCCCATCCTGGATTCCCCTGTGTGTCTAGTTTTCAAAAATGTATAGGTTTGCTAGGTTTCCCTAGGTGCCGGCAGAGCTAGGATTCAAAATCTACAGCTTGGCACTTTGCAAAAAAAGGGTCCGTTTTCACTGTGAAAATGTGGTGTGTCCACATTGCGTTTTGGGCCGTTTCCTGTCGCGGGCACTAAGCCTACCCACAAAAGTGAGGTACCATTTTTCTCGGAAGACTTTGGGGAACGCGGTGTGGGTGGAAGTTTGTGGATCCACGCAGATTCCAGAACTTTCCATCACAGAAATATGATGAAAATGTGGTTTTTCTTTTCAGTTTTTTAGGTTTGCAAGGGATTCTGGGTAACAGAATCTGGTGGGAGCCAGTCAAGTCACCCCATCCTAGATTCCCCTGGGTATCTAGTTTTCAAAAATGTATAGGTTTGCTAGGTTTCCCTAGGTGCCGGCAGAGCTAGGGTTCAAAATCTACAGCTTGGCACTTTGCAAAAAAAGGGTCAGTTTTCACGGTGAAAATGTGGTGTGTCCACGTTGTGTTTTGGGCCGTTTCCTGTCATGGGCACTAGGCCTACCCACACAAGTGAGGTACCATTGTTCTCGGAAGACTTTGGGGAACGCGGGGTGGATAGAATTTTGTGGATCCACACAGATTCCAGAACTTTCCACCACAGAAATGTGAGGAAAATGTGTTTTTTTTGACAGATTTTTAGGTTTGCAGGGGATTCTGGGTAACAGAACCTAGTGAGAGCCAGTCAAGTCACCCCATCCCCTGGATTCCCCTGGGTGCCTAGTTTTAAAAAATGTATAGGTTTGCTAGTTTTCCCTAGGTGCCGGCAGAGCTAGGGTTCAAAATCTACAGCTTGGCACTTTGCAAAAAAAGGGTCAGTTTTCACTGTGAAAATGTGGTGTGTCCACGTTGCGTTTTGAGCCGTTTCCTGTCATGGGCACTAGGCCTACCCACACAAGTGAGGTACCATTTTTCTCGGAAGACTTTGGGGAACACGGGTGCGTGGAATTTGTGGATCCACGCAGATTCAATAACTTTCCACCACAGAACTGTGAGGAAAATGTGGTTTTTTGGACAAATGTTTAGGTTTGCAAGGGATTCTGGGTAACAGAACCTGGTGGGAAACAGTCAAGTCACCCCATCCTGGATTCCCCTGTGTGTCTAGTTTTCAAAAAAGTATAGGTTTGCTAGGTTTCCCTAGGTGCCGGCAGAGCTAGGGTTCAAAATCGACAGCTTGGCACTTTGCAAGAAAAGGATCCGTTTTCACTGTGAAAATGTGGTGTGTCCACGTTGTGTTTTGGGCTGTTTCCTGTCGTGGGCACTAGGCCTACCCACACAAGTGAGGTACCATTTTTATCAGGAGACCTGGGGGAATGCTGGGTGGTAGTAAATTTGTGGATCGACGCAGATTCCAGAACTTTCCCACACAAAAATTTGAGAATAAAGTGAATTTTTCAGCTAAATTTGAGGTTTGCTGGGGATTTTGGGTAGGAAAATTTTAGGGGACCCACGCAAGCCATACCTCGCTGGACTCCCCCGGTGACTAGTTTTCAGAAATGTGTGGGTTTGGTAGGTTTCCCTAGATGACTGCCGAGCCCGGGGCCAAAAACTCATGGGACCCCCCTTGCAAAACCAGGTTGTTTTGCAATAGGCAAATTTGATGTCGCCTCAGTAGGTTTTGGGCCCTTGCCTATCGCGGGTACTTGACCCACCCACGCGAGTGAGGTACCATTTTTATCGGGAGACCTGGGTGAATACTGGGTGGATGGAAATTTGTGGATCCACGAAGGTTCCAGAACTTTCCCACACAGAAATTTGAGGAAAAAGTGAATTTTTCAGCTAAATTTGAGGTTTGCAGGGGATTCTGGGTAGGAAAATGTTGGGGGACCCACGCAAGCCATACCTTTCTGGACTCCCCCAGGTGTCTAGTTTTCAGAAATGTGTGAGTTTGGTAGGTTTCCCTAGATGGCCGCCGAGCCCGGGACCAAAAACTCATGGGACCCCCCTTTCAAAACTAAGTTGTTTTGCAATAGGTAATTTTGATGTCGCCTCAATAGGTTTTGGGCCCTTGCCTGTCGCGGGTACTTGATGCACTTACACAAGTGAGGTACCATTTTTCTCTGAAGACTTTGGTGAATGCTGGGTGGGTGGAATTTTGTCGATCCACGCAGATTCCAGAACTTTCCACTACAGAAAAGTGAGGGAAATGTGTTATTTTTGACAAATGTTTAGGTTTGCAAGGGATTCTGGGTAACAGAACTGGGTGGGAGCCAGTCAAGTCACCCCATCCTGGATTCACCTGGGTGTCTAGTTTTCAAAAATGTATAGGTTTGCTAGGTTTCCCTAGGTGCCGGCAGAGCTAGGGTTCAAAATCTACAGCTTGGCACTTTGCAAAAAAAGGGGCCCGTTTTCACTGTGAAAATGTGGTGTGTCCACGTTGCGTTTTGGGCCGTTTCCTGTCGCGGACACTAGGCCTACCCACACAAGTGAGGTACCATTTTTCTCGGAGGACTTTGGGGAACGCGGGGTGCATGGAATTTTGCGGATCCACGCATATTCCAGAACTTTCCACCACAGATATTTGAGGAAAATGTGTTTTTTTTGACAAATTGTTAGGTTTGCAAGGGATTCTGGGTAACAGAACCTGGTGGGAGCCAGTCAAGTCACCCCATCCTGGATTCCCCTGGGTGTCTAGTTTTAAAAATGTACAGGTTTGCTAGATTTCCCTAGGTGCCGGCAGAGCTAGGGTTCAAAATCTACAGCTTGGCACTTTGCAAAAAAAGGGTCAGTTTTCACTGTGAAAATGTGGTGTGTCCACATTGCGTTTTTGGCCGTTTCCTATCACGGGCACTAGGCCTACCCACACAAGTGAGGTACCATTTTTCTCAGAAGACTTTGGGGAACGCGGGGTGGGTGGAATTTTGTGGATCTACGCAGATTCCAGATCTTTCCACCACAGAAATGTGAGGAAAATGTGTTTATTTGGACACATTTTTAGGTTTGCAAGGGATTCTGGGTAACAGAACCTGGTGAGAGCCAGTCAAGTCACCCCATCCTGGATTCTCCTGGGTGTCTAGTTTTCAAAAATGTATAGGTTTGCTAGGTTTCCCTTGGTGCCGGCATAGCTAGGGTTCAAAATCTACAGCTTGGCACTTTGCAAAAAAAGGGTCTGTTTTCACTGTGAAAATGTGGTGTCTCCACGTAGTGTTTTGGGCCGTTTCCTGTCGCGGGCACTAGGCCTACCCACACAAGTGAGGTACCATTTTTCTCGGAAGACTTTGGGGAACGCGAGATGGGTGGAATTTTGTGGATCCACGCAGATTCCAGAACTTTCCACCACAGACATGTGAGGAAACTTTGTTTTTTTGGACAAATTGTTAGGTTTGCAAGGGATTCTGGGTAACAGAACGTGGTAGGAGCCAGTCAAGTCACCCCATCCTTGATTCCCCTGGGTGCCTAGTTTTCAAAAATGTATAGGTTCGCTAGGTTTCCCTAGGTGCCGGCAGAGCTAGGGTTCAAAATCTACAGCTTGGCACTTTGCAAAAAAAGGGTCCGTTTTCAGTGTGAAAATGTGGTGTGTCACGTTGCGTTTTGGGCCGTTTCCTGTCGCGGGCACTAGGCCTACCCACACAAGTGAGGTACCATTTTTCTCGGAAGACTTTGGAAAACACGGGGTGCATGGAACTTTGTGGATCCACGCAGATTCCAGAACTTTCCACCACAGAAATGTGAGGAAAATGTGTTTCTTTTGACAAATGTTTAGGTTTGCAAGGGATTGTGGGTAACAGAACCTGGTGAGAGCCAGTCAAGTCGCCCCATCCTGGACTCCCCTGGGTGTCTAGTTTTCAAAAATGTATAGGTTTTCTAGGTTTCCCTAGGTGCCGGCAGAGCTAGGGTTCAAAATCTACAGCTAGGCACTTTGCAAAAAAAGGGTCAGTTTTCACTTTAAAAATAAAGTGTGTCCATGTTGCGTTTTTGGCCGTTTCCTGTCGCGGGCACTAGGCCTACCCACACAAGTGAGATACCATTTTTATCGGGAGACTTAGGTTAACACAGAATTGTAAAGCAACTGTTATTACCTATTGACTTTTGATGCATTTCTGCCTTCCAAATGAAAGACAATGTGTAAAAACGAAGTCATTTTGAAAAATGACCTATAATTCTCATGCTAGTATGGGTACTCACAATTTCGGAAATGTGCAAATATCTACTGTTTCTAAACTCTATACTTTGTTCCAATTTCAGAAATACATAGGTGTCTTTCATACAGATTTTTCCATGTATATATTTTCCCAAATTAATTGCTATATACGCGGTACATAATGAAAAACCATTGCAAGACGCTGCTCAGTTATTGGCTCTGGGTTCGTCGGGTTCTTGGTGAACCTACAAGTCCTATATATCCCCACAACCAGAAAGGTGCAGCGGATGTAACGGTATATCGCTTTCAAACAGCTGTCACAATTCGAAGAAGTTACAGGTGAAAATGTTGGCACAAATGACTGTTTTTTTCAACTAATTTTCAATTTTTCCTATATTTTTTTTTTTTTTTTTAAACTTTATTTTCAGTTTTACAACAACAGCATTTTCAATTGCATTCAGATCGCATGCTCGAATACATTATTCAAATAAATGAAGTATACATTCAACCGTTAGTAGTGGCACTTTCCCTTTGCATTATATGGCTCCATACAGTCACTGAAGAAAATCATGGATTATTGTCATGACATCTGTGTAGGAAAAAAAAAAATGAGGCAAAATAATAGGAACACAATTCTCATGAACAGTTCCATAAAATCAGAGTCCACAGGTCCCAGCGATCCCCAGTTCAACCTGCGTTCCACGGAACAGCAATCCCGCAGGCTAACAAACCATTGCAATGTACGATGATATACAAGTCAGTTTGCTCAAATTTATCCCACTTCAGTTCTATCCAACTCGTCCTGTGGGTCTATAGTCACAACCCTGCTCAACATGTATTGTCTGTATGGGCCCCATATGTCTTTAGGTGCGCACTGTGCAGGCATGAGTGTATTATAAGTGTCAGACTGAGTGGAGCAATATGCCAAATCCTTTTCCCAATCAGCGATCGTGGGCAAAGGACCCTTCAACCATCTCATAGCAACTCTTCTCTTTGCAAGCAAGAGGCTAATAGCTGCGAGTTTGCGCACCCCCTTCGGGGTCTCCTTCACATACCCCAACAAAACAACAAGAGGCTCCTCCGGTATCTCCACCGACAACATTGCAGAAAGGATCTGGAATACCTTTTTCCAAAAGGTACGTATTCCCGGACACCACCACGCCAAATGCAGGAAGGTAGCGTGGCTAGTAAAGCATCTGGGGCAAGCATAGTCATCAAGTAGCCCATATTTGTGCAACCTCACAGGCGTATAGTATGTTCTATGTATATATTTAAATTGTATGAGCCGATGTCTGCCATTTAGAGAGACGGACTTCACAGAGGCAAAACACCACGCCCACTGTTCGTCAGTTAATTCCGAGTTCAGCTCAGTTTCCCAAGCCACCTGGAAGGGTAGTTTAGGGTTCTCAGAGGACCTTTGAAATGTTGCATACAACCTAGTTATACCATGCTGTGTAGTGGGGGTTTGTAAGAGATATGTCAATGTTGGCAACTCTGCCGGTTCCGCCATGCCATCCGACAACAGGTCTCGTAGAGCGCAGCGAAGTCTATGGTATTGAAACATATCTAGAGTCGTGACCCCCGCCACCTGTAAGGACACCTGCTCCCAGGTTTTCACCCCCCCTTCGTGGAACAAATCACCCAAACAGTTAATGTTCAACTTTGCCAATACCCCCATTAACGCTTTATAATCCCTATGTGGAAGCCAGCTGCACCATGGGATAGGCAGTTTGGGAGAGTAGATGAGAGGTAGCTTTTGTTGTTTTGCAGCCTTGAAGAACTGCAAGCCGGTACAGTTCACTGGATCTATCCTACCCCGCGTAGTGCGTGCTGCCCCCGTCGCCAACCCGGGCAGCTCGGAAGGGGACACCACGTTCCGCTCAAGAAGGTATTGCGGCATATCCTGAGGGCCATGAAACCAGACATGTGCATGTAAGGCTTGCGCAGCCCTATAGTACTGTTCCATGTCAGGAGCATTGAGCCCTCCTCTCGCATAAGGGCGTGCAAGCGCCTGCCATCTAACCCTAGGTTGTTTTCCTGCCCAAACAAGTCGACTGATCGAGCTGCGTAGTGTAGTGAAGAACGATTGTGGCAGGCCTATTGGTATATTGGCAAACAGGAACAGAAAACGCGGGAGCACCACCATTTTCACCAAAGCAAGCCTGCCCAACAGCGAAAGCGGCAATTTAATCCACTTGTCCACGGACTCAGACAGTTTCTGTAGGGCTCGGCCATAGTTTTCGGAGAGAACCAGGTCAGCATCCGTGTGTATTTTAACACCCAGGTACCTGACCGGGTCCGTGGTCCATTCTAAGGGGTACTCAGTATTCACTTGCACTGTGTCAGCGGTAAGTGGGAAGACAAGTGACTTATGCCAATTGATATGAAGCCCCGAATGGCGACCAAATCTCTCCACTTCCTGTATCATGGGTGCCAAATTCTGCTCCGGGTTGCGAACATAGAGGAGAGTGTCATCAGCGTAGGCCGCAATCACAGTATTATAATGCGGGGAACGTATGCCTCTGTATGAATGGTATTCCCGCATTGCGCACATAAGGGGTTCCGCCACGATCGCGTATAATAGTGGGGAGAGGGGACACCCCTGCCTCGTCCCTCTTGTAATCGCTATTGCCCGAGAGAATGCATCATTGATTTTTACCCTCGCTACCAGAGTCGTGTATAACACCTGGACCAGCTGTATAAAAATATCTCCTACGCCCACCCTCTTGAGCACTGCATATAAAAAACGCCACTCCACCGAATCAAAGGCCTTCTCTATGTCGATAAAGAGAGCCACTGCCTTTGTGCGAGGTTGAATACAAGCTATGGTACCAAACAGCGTACGGAGATTATTAGTGAGAGAGCGGCCCGGGACAAATCCAGTCTGCTCCGGGCCTACAATCTTGGGCAATAAAGGGGCCAGCTTATTCGCTAATACTTTCGCAAACAGTTTCGTATCCGTATTTAACAGTGAAAGCGGCCTATAAGAAGAGCAAAGGTCTGGAGTCTTCCCAGGCTTAAGGATCGTGACTATAGTTGCTTCTCTCATAGATGGCGGCATGACGCCCGTCTTGACCATTTCCTCAAACAAATTAACCAAATGGGGAAGCAACTTATCGATATAAGCTTTATAAAACGCCACTGTTAGGCCATCAGCCCCCGGAGTCTTCTCGCTAGGCATGCTCTTCAAGGCAGCTGCAATTTCCGTAGGCCGCAAGGGACCTATCAGCCGTTCTCTGTCACTATTGGTCAGCCAGGGCATGGCGATATACTCTAGGTATTCTTCGTCCGACTCAGAGGACTCGTTGGGCTTTGAGGTATAAAGCGCTGTGTAGTAATCCGCAAACGCGTCTAAAATGGCCTGTGTGTCATGTACCAAAGTCTGCCCTGAACTGTATACCTGTGATATGTGATTGTCCCCCCTGGGGGGCCTGACCTGCGCAGCCAGCGTGGCGCTTGGTCTATCCCTTTCCGCATAGGATCTAGCCACGGCATATTTGCCCAGGTGCTTAACCTCATCCTCCGCGTACTCCTGAAATTTACTGAGCTGTGTTCTAATCTGTGCCAGCACGTGTGGGTCACCAGTCTCCTGGTGGACAGATTCCAATGCCCGCAAAGTAGTTTCCGTAGCGACTAATTGAGCACGGATAGACCTGAGATCCCCAGCATGTTTGGAGATTGTGATCCCCCTTATATATAATTTAAAAGCTTCCCATACCGCCCCCATGGTGTCCACACTCCCCAAGTTTGTTGAAAAATATTCATCTATGGCAGCACCCAGTTCTGCGTGAAAGACCGAATCCAGGAGAGAATATTGTGGGAAGCGCCACGATCTGTATGGAGAGCTCCGGATAGGCAGCTCCAGTGTGAGGCAAAGGGGAGAGTGATCCGATAGTGTCCTAGGCATATGTATGCAATCTGTGACTGAGGTGAACAGCGTCAGCGATGAAAAACAATAATCTATACGGGTATGAATGTCGTACGCTGCTGCATAGTGTGTATACTCCCTCCCCAGGGGATTGCGCCTGTGCCAAACATCGCACATGCCTTCAGCCCTAACAATGGAAGCTACAGTGGAGGCTGCACGAGAAAGAGGTCTAGAAGCACCTCTAGACCGGTCCAACTCCAAATTCTGTATACAATTAAAGTCCCCTCCCCACAAAATGGGCATGTGAGCATAATTTGAAATCTTGGAATGCAGGAGGTGGTAAAACTGCGGATCATCGTGGTTGGGACCATACACCCCAACAAGCAGCAACGTGAAATGGTCCTTGCGACATTTTGCTATTATGTATCTGCCATTGGGATCCAAATCTATAGGCTGCACCTGTATACCAGAGCTCTTGCGCGTCCACACGAGTACCCCTCTAGCGTGTGATGTAAACCTTGCAGCCACACACTGCCCCTTCATTCTACGCTGTGTTAGCAGACCCATCTTAGAAGGAAGGTGAGTCTCCTGCAGCACAGCCACATCAACCAAGTGTCTATGCAAGTACGCTACCACTTTACGGATTTTCCGTTGATCATTAAGGCCTCGAACGTTCCAGGAAAGGAAACGTATCATCCCTGATAGATCGCTAGCACCTGGGAAGTTTGCCGAGACTGACACCCAATAGAACATATACTGCGTACCCAAATGCAATCACTGAATATCGACTATTCCATGAAAACAGTTGCATCTTTTTAACATCCCCAACACCCCCCCATTCAACCCCCCACCCACACCATATCAAAACAGGTAGATACAGCATACCCCGGACCCTCCCACCCCTGTTCTAAGTATGGTATTAGCCTGCCAACAGGGCAGCACCCCCAAACACTAAACTTGTGTGAAATACACTCAGAGGCGATGGCCGCCGGCCCCCTAGTATATGATAGGGGCAGACCAGCACCGCCCCAAACTTTCCATTACCTTCGAGACAAATGCACAGTGATAAAAAAATCTATAGGGAAACATAGTCATAGACATTTCCTTCCTTCTAGGATGACTTCGGCAAGCACATCCCCAAATATAACACCACGAGCAGCGGCCAAAAAGAGGAACATTCAGGACGAGGAGGAAATGAGGGGGCAGCGTCCAGGACCCCATTGTTATCTGCTGGTGTCGCTGCAGTCTCCGCTGTCACGAGTGGGGGGGAACCCCCTCTCGTCTTGTCAGTACCATATTTCTTGAGGTCTTTTTGCAGAACACTTGGGTCCGTGTAAAATCTGGTTTTACCATCCAATGAGACCTTCAGGCGGGCAGGATAGAGCATCGCGTAGTCCAGTTGAAGCTCTCGCAGTTTACGTTTTACCGGCCCAAACTTCTTCCTGGCCTCCTGGACCGTAGGTGTAATATCCGGGAATAGGGACAATTCCGACCCTTCATAAGGGAGCGATTTCAGTTCCCTTGCGCATCGCAGAGCCGCATCCCTGTCCCTGTAATTCAATAAGCGAATGAGCACCGGTCTTGGAGGAGCTCCCGGAGGGGGACGCGGGCCCAGCGAGCGATGCGCCCGTTCCACTATGAACACAGCTGAGAACGTGTCGCGCCCCAATAACTGCACTAGCAATTTCTCAATGAAAGGCTCCATGGGGCCCGTGGCAGTCGATTCCGCCAGACCCAGCAGGCGCACGTTGTTCTGTCGCGAGCGCGCCTCCAAGTCCTCAGCTTTATCCTTCAGGGTCGTGACCAACCTCTCCACCTGACGCTGCGTGGCCCCCATTTCGGTCTGTGTATCCTCAGCGTCTGAAATTCTGCGCTCCGCCAGATCCAGGCGCTCCGAGTGTTTGTCCACTCTTTCAGACATCCGGTCTAAGCGATATACCAAAGAGTCTATTTTAGCATCTATAGAGGTCAAACTGCACTGCATTGCCCCCAGGATCTGGCGCATGTCCCCCCCGGTACTGCGGCATCATCAGAACCAGCAGAATTAGCAGCATTGCTCTGTTCCTGTTCATCCTCCCTCAATCTCGTGGACTTTCGGTGTTCGAAGGAGAGTTTAGGCTGCGTTTTATCTGTGAGCCCCATAACTGCTGCCAGGCAGAGGTGGTCAGTCGTGGCCTTCTATCGCGCTGTGGCACCCACTGCTGGCACGCAAAATGGCCGCTGCTGCGAGTTACCTGTTCACAAATGCGGGAATGTCCGCCAGGCAGGCCCACAGAAAGAAGTATATTATGCCTTTGCTTGTAGGTGGTATGACGGTATGACGGACGCAGCACACAGTTACCGCTGCACCCCACTCACCGCCACCACGCACTCATTCTCCTCTGTGGGCCCTGCGCAATCTCCGGCTGAGGACAGACTCTGATATCGGCGTTGCCAAACAGCCTCCGGCACCCCCAGCAAAGCGTTATGTCCATGCGCACTTGGAGCGCTCAGTGGGCCCTCCGCTGTGTCGCAGCACGGTGCGCTGCTGAGCCCCCAGACCTCACCTCTGCCCAGCGCTCATAACCACTGGACTACACGGGACCGCTCCCGCCATCCGCCGCTCCGCCAATAGTTCGGGGATGCGCCGCTCTCCTCAGCAACCGCTTCAGCCACCACCACCGCAGCAGGAGACCTCCGCCCGCAGCAGTGCCAGCCGGCGTGAGGGCTGCACACACAAGATGGCGGGCCGGCAGTCACAGGCCCAGGTCCGCCCGGCAGCAGACTCCCGCGGAGCGCACACGGCACCCGCTCAAACCTCCGCAGCAGGTGGAGCCGATAGCCAGTCGTCTCAGCCAGCAATTAATATCACCTGTGCAATCTCGTCGGCGCTAATTTTGACAGGATAGTGTGGGCGGCTGCCAGAGCACGCTCAGGCTGCGGCCATCTCAGAGCCAGGCAGACCACGCCCCCAATTTTTCCTATATTTAACTGTTAGTTTCTATAAAGAAATCTTGAAGGATCTTCACAAATGACCCCTTGCTGAATTCAGATTTTTTTTAAATGTTTCTAAAACGTATAGCTTTCCAGGATCGATTATTGCTTTCATACCCATTTCTACCATTAACTGGAAGAAGGTTGAAAGCACAAAAAATAGCAAAAATAGGCTATATCCCAGTAAAATGCCAAAACTGTGTAAAAAATGTTGGTTTTCTGACAAAAGTCTGTCATTCCCTAAAAGCTGGGAAAATGGTGATTTCAGCCCCACAAATCCTTTGTTGATACCATTTGCAGGGAAAAAACCAGACGCTTTCATTTGCAGCACTTTCTTCCCATTTTTCAAAAAAAAAAAAAATGTAACTGTATTTTGGCTAATTTCTGGGTCCCCTCCAGGGGAATCCACAAACCCTGGGTACCTTTAGAATCCCCATGATGTTGGAAGAAAAGGACGCAAATTTGGCATGGATACCTTATGTGGTCAAAATGTTACAGGGGCCTAAGCGCGAACTACCCCAAATAGCCAAAAAAAAGGCTTAGCACAGGGGGGGGGGGGGAAAGGCCTAGCAGTGAAGGGGTTAAGGCAGCATATTGCAGGCATCAACAATATAAAGCCTATTTTCAATATTTTACAAAGTACAAAATTACAGTGTTTATGGAAAAGTTTCATCCACCTTGTTGGTTCAAGTGCCTACATGAATTACTTTGTGAAAAAAGCTGTAAATCGAACATGTTATAAAGAGAGTAAAGTAAAAGAAATTCTTCACAATGGTGATGGTGAATGACACTATCTCTATTACAGACTAATGCATCTAAACAGCAAGCCCTTCCTAAGCAAAATAGTCACAAAGCAGCAATTATAATGTTGCAGTGTCAGAAAAGAAAATGTGTTAAATAGTTTTAGTCTAACTTGATGCTCCTGACTACATCCTGATGGGAGCAGAAATGGAACAATGTAACATCCAAGAAAATCCTTTTGCCTGAAGGTGGAAGGGCGTAACCCAAAGTCACGTCTATGTCTGTAGTCTTTATTGTACTATGAAGACAATTGATGACATGAGGTCGGGCAATAGCTAAAGCTGTATATAGCCAGACCTAACAAATGAGTGCAGCACATTAATGCTGATGTTTGGTATTTAAAAATTGTTTGCTTTAATGCTTTGAAATAGCTATAATTGTGCATCGTGCAGGGCATGGCTACCCCCTAGGAACCTGACTAGAGAAACATGATCTGCTTTCGTTGAAATTAAATTACACTTTGAGCTAAAACCAATGCTCCCTTTCTGGAAGAGTTGGACACATCTGAGAGTTAAAAGGAGCCCTGCCCAAGACTACATATTCTTAACCTCTGGATAATTACAATGGTTATACTACATGAAATCAGCCAAAACGTTTGGTGGGTTCTTTTCTACAGATGTGTCTAGAGATGTGTGTACCATAATGACACACCAGCAAGCTCTCTCAGTCGTTTGTGTGACACGTGGTATGGTTAAAAGAAAACCTCCGATGGATGTGTCTGCTCAGTCCTTATGCTTTCTTTCAAAAATGCATAAAAGTACTAGATTGCTTGTGCTACTTATATACAGATTATTTCATATTGAAACTATTGCCATGTTAAACACTAAATATCTTGTACATATTTAATGAATTATAATTTGTTCTAAGAAGGCATCTATAACATTTTAATTTTCACAGAGTTTTACATTAATATTAAACAGTATTTACCTACAAATAAATATACATATTAAACACCTTTGCAAATCCCTGCATCCACCTATGGCACCTTTTTTCTTACATTATGCATAATTGTATTTATTTAATTTGTATATCTTTATTGTGTGTGACCCAGTCCCACAAGTATCTTTTTTGAGGGGGCATGTTCAAGGCTAACCATAAGAATGTGAATGCTCCCTCACCTGTTAACACACCTATTAACACGTTTTTGTCAGACTTAAATAAGCACATGAACACATTTCACAACTGTGCTCTCTATAGATAAGAGTGCTCACAACTTCTCTTGAAAGGTTTTGGCGTTGAATATCTGAAATAGTAGGCAACGAGCAGCTCGTGTGATTTACCTGTAACAAGACAGCATCGTGCACATGGGAAATTCACTATTCTGATTTATACTGAATGAAATGTTTGCAGCACTGACGTCATCGTTAACTTAAAGAAACGCGCATTGCCTTGATGCCGCTATGCCATAATTGTTTCCCTAAAAAGCCCATGGGAAGTAAACACTCGTGTCCTTGAAAAGTAGAGGTTACTTTCATTCCTCTAGAGACAACAGCATGCTTTGTACCTGGAACACTCGGTCCATTTAGAGGTGAAAAACAATAAAGAATTGTATGCTGTATATATTTATCTAATTGCAAAATGAGTGCGAATTGTTGGCCATTCTAAAATTAGCAAAACTGGCTCAAAAGCAGACATCTGAGGGTGATATTCTCAAGGAGCCATCGCCGATTTATCGGCACTTTAGCGCCGCAAAAGTAGCGATAGACTTATCGCCCCATTCACAAGCTGGTGCAAACTGTTGACATCGCCAGTTTTCCTGCGATAGCTGCCGCAAAACACATCGCCACGGATGAGAGCGACAAACAACGCTAATGACATGCAGAGTAGGCGTTCCATTATTGCAAAAACGCACGAAAACACCACTTCGCGATATTCTCAACGACCAGCCAGATCTGCGATGCCGGACAAAAACAGGCGATAAGGCGCGTTAGCAGCAGGGACTTAACACCTGCTCATTACTGGTCTTAAATAGGACGATAACCTGCAGTACAGACGGAGCCCAGGCCAGAGCCACATCTGAAGACCAACACATGTCATGGATCTAATGATCATGCAGCTCGGAGACCCAAGAGGTCCACAACACCCACCACCACCAGGCCCCCCCTCCCTCCCCCCCTGGACTACCACCGAGGCAGCGCAGAACAAGACAGCTGACCTTACGAAAACGGCATGGCCACTCAGCCACACAATTGCAGAATGTGGGGAGAGGTGGGAACCAAGTATGTGTGAAGGAGGCAAGTCACCCATGAATAAGAATGTACACAATGCCAAGTGTGGCTGTGATGTGCTGGACAGACTCCAGTATGCAGAGCACAGACATGTCCCTGTGGACACATACTGCTGGTGTGTGCAGTGTTGTGGACAGTGGACGCAACCATCTTACCTCAGGCAGTGGGGAAGACCTCGCTCATGTAGCTGTGTCGTCCCCCCCTGTACGTGGAAGCGCAGTGGGCTGGTCCGGCGTATGCCACACCAGCGTAGGAGTGTGAATAAATAGACCGGGGCACTGGGCGTGGTTCACTTCCGGGATGGCCAACGCGTCTACCAGGGCGGCGCCCCTCACCCTGCCATGAGTCCGCCGACGTGACCGCCAGCCTCCTCAGCTGATCGCTGCCTTCCGCGACACAGGCCCCCAGCGCACCCAGCGGCACATCACCGCGGAGTAATGTGTGCGCTGACTACTGCCTTCTGCCTACACTGCGGTCAGCAGGGCTCACAATTCAAATTGAGTCTTGATTTATTTATGGCAGAGTCCAGTAGGCAACAGACATTGCTTCCAGGGCGTCCCGCCCGGACGACACATCATTGCAGGCCGGGCACCCGCCGAGCGCTCCAGGTGCCACTAACTCTGTGCAGCTCAAGTCATCGCCATGTGGCTGTGGGCCCTCGCTGACCGCTGCCTCCGGCCTACACTGCGGTCAGCAGTGCGCTCAATCAAATCCAATCCTGACCTGTGAGGACACGCCATCATCGCTGGCTGCACACCCGCTGATCGCTCCAGATGCCACTAACTCAGTGCACCACAAGTCATCGTCACGTGGCTGTGGGCCCTTTCTGACCGCTGCCTCCGACCTACACTGCGGTCAGCAGGGCGTTCAAATCAAATCCAATCCTGACCTGCGAGGACACGCCATCATTGCTGGCTGCACACCCGCTGAGCTCTCCAGGTGCCACTAACTCAGTGCACCACAAGTCATCGCCACGTGGCTGTCGGCCCTCGCTGACCGCTGCCTCCGGCCTACACTGCAGTCAGCAGGCCCCCCAAGTCAAACGACGCATCATCGCAGGCCGCGCACCCGCTGAGTGTTCCAGGTGCCACTAACTCTGTGCAGCTCAAGTCATCGCCACGTGGATGTGGGCCCTTTCTGACTGCTGCTTCCGGCCTACACTGCGGTCAGCAGGGCTCACAATTCAAATTGAGTCTATATTTATTTATGGCGCAGTACAGTAGGCAACAGACATTGCTTCCAGGGCGGCCCGCCCGGACGACGCATCATCGCAGCGCGCACCTGCCGAGCGCTCCAGGTGCCCCTAACTCTGTGCAGCTCAAGTCATCGCCACGTGGCTGTGGGCCCTTTCTGACCGCTGCCTCCGGCCTACACTGCGGTCAGCAGGGCTCACAATTCAAATTGAGTCTATATTTATTTATGGCGCACTCCAGTAGGCAACAGACATTGCTTCCAGGGCGGCCCGCTCGGACGACGCATCATCGCAGGCCGCGCACCTGCCGAGCACTTCCCCTGCCACGAACTCAGTGCAGCTCAAGTCATGGACCCTTCATGATGTAATCTTCTGTGTGTGAGACCAGTTCTGGTGCCCCTACCTCAGTGCACTGCAAGTCATGGACCCTTCATGATTGAATCTTCTGTGTGTGATGTCAGAGCTGGTGCCCCTACCTCAGTGCACTGCAAGTCATGGACCCTTCATGATTGAATCTTCTGTGTGTGATGTCAGAGCTGGTGCCCCTTCCTCAGTGCACCACATGTCATGGACCCTTTATGATTGAGTCTCGTGTGTGTGATGTCAGAGCTGGTGCCCCTACCTCAGTGCACTGCAAGTCATGGACCCTTTAGGATTGAATCTGTGTGTGTGATCCGATGATCACTGTTCTAGTTGTTGCCAGCACCAACCACTCCCTGAGGGCTGGCTTACACTCACCCCACACCCATCCAGCACAGGCGTCACTGGACATGTGACCCTGGTAATAAAAAGGGGCCGGGCGCACAAGCCCGTAGCCAGTTCCACCATACATCTAAGTGTGTCCGTGTGGTCATTATGTATGCTTGATGGCCCCTGGCCCTACCACATCACATCGTGCTGTGGACAGCGTACGCAAGCATGTCACCTCAGGCAGTGGGTCAGACCTTGGACATGTAGCTTTCTCCTCCCCCCCTGTAAGCGTAAGCGGAGTGGGCTGGGCCGGCGTACATCAGTCCAGTGCAGGGGTGTGTAGAATTAGCCCGGGGCTCAGGGCGTGGTTCAGTTCTGGCCTGGACAAGGAAGTAACTAATGCGTGTGTCTCTGTTGTAGTGTCAGCGCCACCTGGCCCGCAATTGACAATGTTGCAATGTAGCATGCACCCGGAGGGCAGTCTCGCACGAACGGAGAAATGAAGGAGCGCAAGACCGCTCGGGGTCTTGGCTCATACATGCCAAGTGTTGTGTGTATCTGTATTGCCGCAGCATGAGCCAAATGCCTAGCCTTAATCGCAGCGCGAGTTCAGCCAGGCATGAACTCTACATCTGTGTCCGCACTATCCTTACCATAGGCCTACACTCACGTGGCCGCCCACCTTCAACGGACAACATCACAGTGTCGTTGTCAGGCTTGTGGACATGCGCAGACAGGCATGACAATGGTTTGCTGTTGGAGTGCAAGTGATGCAACTGCGCAGCGTACACAAGTGAATAGGCTCGGGGGGAGGGAGGAGCAGCTGTGAGGCAACGTAACACACAGTGATGCCGCTCATTTGCCACATGCAAGTCATGTCAAACATGAATCCCAAAGTCGCACACATCCCACCCCACACCCAACAAGCCACATCACACTTCATGGATGCAAGCAGATGAAGTACTGACATTAGGGATGAAAGCTCCATTGTCTGAAATATCATGCGGAAGCACATCTGCACCTCCGACCTCGGAATTGCATGTCCCCGGCACCCCCTGACAGATACGATAGCAGTTGACGACGACTCCCACACTACGCACACCCCGACGACAGACCAATGTATACACACCCCACACACAGAAGTTCTTGCACGGAGTTATCTTGCATGGAATGGCCTTCACACTTACTCCCACTCCATCCCAGGCGTACAACCGTTGCACACTTAAACAGCTCATTGATCCGAGCTGTGGCATTTCATCCACAGGACTGGCGCAGGTCAGAACAGTGGCGCTTCAACCAGGGCCACTAACGCAATGGCAGAACATCCCGGACACATGCACAACCCCTGTCACGTGGAACTGTACCGTGCACGTATGCTGCATTTACTGGGGGCACTGCCATTGGTAGTGCTGCGGGTCAGTTACCGGCTGAGCTTCCGCCTTGCCAACGTCACCTGCGTTCAGCCTGTGTTGCATTGTCGATCGTGCATATTCGAGTGGTCCATGGATGTCTGCCTATCCAACAGGACGGTAGCCGAACTGGATTTTGATATGTGTGTGCGCCCCCTCTTGGCCCACGACCAGGAGTGTCACCGTGACACCCGTCTATGGGATGCCTGGATACTTGGCATACATGCTGGCAGCTGGACCTGGGAAATTGCAGAACTCCTCGTGTGCAGTGACCACATTGAGCCGCTCCCCTATTGGGCTGTAGTGCTAATTGGTGACAGGGGGTGGACGCAGCACATCTGTCCGGACCTGCTAATGGCTAGCCTCGCCATCCTGTTCGATGGAGTCGACAACGACCTCATGTTGGAAATGATTGCCTACGAAGCTGCACTCGCTTTCATGGACGTGTAACTACGTACCTGCAGCCACAACAGTTTGGAACCCATTGCACATGTCCCAACACCTTGTTGCATCTTGGGGTTCTGGTCACATATCCCACAACAACAGTGGACATGGCTGCATTCGCCTGGACCCCGAATACGTGGGCGGACAACCACGCGGGGTAACCCACACCTGTGAAAGGTGAGGCACTCCCCCGGAGTGGACAGCGGCGCTTGGCAACGTTCCTCATTCTGACATACCGCTGCATTGGTCCGCATGTTGTGGCACTTCTCTTGCCCGTACTGGCACACATATGCTAATAAAGTCTATGCACATTCACTTGTTTTCAACTGTGATGTGAGTTGTTTTGAATGACAATGTGTGTCTCACTGCCTATCTGGGTCACGGCCATACATGCGCATTGATAGCATTACCCAGGGAGTACCATTTATGTGGAATCACTGTCCCTACATTCATCAATACTTTCATGCTTAATTGATCAGGGCCATCACACATCAGTGTGAATTTGAATGTTTTATTCGCATTCAGTGGGGTGTTTCAGCTGGACCAGTACAGGGCCATGCAAACCCCACTTTACATTGTTGCCCCGTGGAGGGCCAGCCAGAGTCCTTTAGAGATGGACAGGTTCATCGGGAAAGGAAGACTTCAGTCCGCAGTGTGATTGCTGTGTCATTGGTAACCAATCCAAATATGGCAGTCCATGTCGAGGTCCAAGGTGAGTGTCGCTGAGTGTAACGGGGGACAGTGGAAGATGTTATTCCAGGGCATGATGCAGAGGGCAGTAACAAGCTGAAACAGGCCATATGGCGGTGATGTATGCTACCACTTCAATCTTGCCACCAAGCCAGATTCATCGTCATCTTCGTCCTCTGATGTGTCAGGTGCCTCACATGTGGGTGGTGGTGTTTGGTCTGCCGCACTGTGTGGCACGGACACTTCAGGGGGCGGAGATGTGGATGGGTAGTAGCAGCAGCAGTCATCCGCGCCAGGCCATGTGGCGGCAATGCCATGATGAGGATCTGCAGGGCATGGAAGTTCCCAGCTACATCTCGCTGGTGTGCAGCCGTGGCAGCCAATCGTTCCGCATGCATCCGCTCCATGTTCTCCATGATCCTACGCATGTGCCCCAACTCCCAGCTGACATTGCTGGAGCCACTCTGACTAGACAGTTGTTCTTGTCTCCGAGTCATGACTCCAGCGATGTCAGCCATGTATTGTTGGAGAGCATGGAGCGGACAGTGGGTGTCCGTTAGGGACTGTAAGTGGACCCTGATGGGACTTAGACACCCACGTATGGCATCTAGTTTGGCTGCCATAAGGTAAAACCCCACCCGCAGCTGGTCAGCCATCTTCTCCTGGCACCCTAACACATGGCGTTGGAATGCCATGGGTTGGTCGTGGGGGTCCTGGGAGCCAGCCGTGGTGGTGGGTGCTTCCTGCTGTGTGGTCTGTGCAGGGTGTGGGGTCTCCTCGATGCAGCTGGGCTGCCCTGCTCCAGGAGGTGGGGTGCCGAAGCTGTCCATGTGCTGCTGGAGGGCGTCGGTGTTGATGTTGGGGAGGTCCTCTTCGTCATCAGTGCTGAGTTGTTGTGTCTGCTCTGCAGGAGGTATTGAATCTCCCTCTGCAATGTGAAGGGGAGATGCAGATTGACACTGTGTTCACATGTATGTCCATGCATTGTACAAGTTTACTAACGGACTGCATGCCAATGTACATTGTGACTGTTTGTGATGAGATGCCTATTTGATGCGGGACAGTTGACATTTCTACACCATCAGGGATGTGTGGTTGTACTTGTCCATTGTCATCTCACAGTTTCCTGCTATGCCAAATGCGGATGGCCATTTACTACACACAAGCGGCAGCAGTTGTGTCCTCTGTTCTGTTGTGAGAGTGTTGCAGTTTGTGCCACATTGTTGTCAATATTGAGGTGCTCTGATTCTTATGTGTGTGTGCTGCATTGTGGGTGTGTTGCCCCTTCAGCTCTGATTTGGCTGGCCCATCTCCCTTTCAGGCTGTGTGCCTTTCACTTCTGTGCTTATACAGTGCTGAGATGTTGCAGACTTGGGTAAATTGGGCTCTTGGTCGGTGTTGTGACTCTTGGGCATGGTTTGTCCACAGATGTGCTCCACTTACTTGTGCATGTGTGCCATTGTGCCCATCTCCCCCCGTCCCCCCAGTCCCTGGTCATTACTCACCCTGTTGCTGTTGGCTCAGGTCATGTTGTGCAGTGTCCGGTCCACCAACTCCTGCCACCGTCTCCCCAATGATGACTCGGGTCACCATTTCCTCCATCTCATGCAGCTCCTGGTGTGTCGCTGGACTTTCACCTCCAGTCTGCATTGCTGCTCTCAGGTTGGCAGCGGTTTTCAGCTTGGTTTTGCGCTTCACATCAGTCCAGCGCTTCTTGCAGTCGTCCACTTCCCTTCTCTTCACTCCGACTGCATTCACCTTGGCCAAGATGGACTGCCATATTGTATTTTTAGTTGCCAATGTCACAGTGGAGGTGATGAACAGTTGGTGGTGGTGTTCTGTCACCTCCGTAATGAGGATCCTGTTTCCCTGCGGACTGAGACGCGTCTTCCTCTTCTTCTTCTTCTTCTCCTAGCCCTTCCCTGTCCCCGAGGTCCCAGGCTGGTCCCCCGTGTTGCTTGTGGGGTTCTGGTTGTCCTCTGTACTTGCTCCGGCTCCCTCCATGGTGCTTCGCAGTTGTTTGTGTTTTGTAGGTGATTTTGTTTGCAGCTTTTGTAGTGTTTGTTCCCGCCTTGCTTGTAGAACTTGCGGGCCTGGTGCTGCTTTTCACTGGATTTTTATCGCAGTTGGGCCCATCGCAGCTTTTATCACGTTCGGGTTTCCTTTTTTATCGCCGTCGCGGTAGTTGTATCGCGGACATTTGTGGCGTTCTCGGGAACCTATCGCATGTTACCACCGTGTTGGGAATATGACATTGTTACGAAGTTATTTTCCCGCGATAGACGGCGATATGAAAAATTGTGTTAGCCTATTTTGGCGATGTTTATCGCACGTTCTTGTGAATATCCCCCACAGTCTATTACAGGATATAAATGAAGCAAAGTGTAAATATTATATTTTTACCACGTGTCATTTATGCAATAGCAAATAAATCCAAGCTTGCCCTCCTGGAACCTATAGCTATTATTAAACTGCTCTTGTTTTTCCTTCCCAGCTGTGTTTCTGAGCCAAGTCATCCGTTTGACAGAAGCACAACCCAGTGGCCTTGAGGCCTCTCAAGGTTTCAACCACTAAATGCATTCCAGATGGTCAGGGCTGGGACAGAATCTGTTCTCCAACATATTATAAACCACTGCATAAAGCATGGGTGAAAAGCTACATTTTCGTTTAAAGAATGTTGTCAAACAAATTACAAGGTTTGATTTCGTGTAGCACACTTTTACCACTCTGGTAGCTGGCTTAACCGAATAGCCAGAAAGCATGTTGGTTCATATGTGATTTGAAATAAAACAACAAAAACAGAAAACAACGTGACCAGGAATGAAAGCCACGAGGCAAAGTTAACTCCACGAGACGCTGATCTTTCTAGTGGCAGTGGTATCTTTCCGTGCTCGAATAACTGCAAATCTAACACAGCCCTTTATCTTGCCCAGGTCTATAAAATAAAGGGCATTAGGTTGGGTAGTAGTGAGTTATTTGAGTGTATTCTCTCTTTAAAGGCCTGTCATTCTTTTTTATGCCAAAGGTACATTCTAATGATTAAACCTGGCTCTTAATGGGAGATGCCACTAATGGACCTCAATTCACCAAAATGCCAGGGGTAGCAGAAGTGACATAGTTCACCACTTGACCTTTACTTTGACACACACACACATGCTAATACATATTACACATTCACGCACTCTCGCACACATAAACAGACTCTCACCCGCAAGCATGTATCCAACATGCATTTAACAGCATCATTTACTTACCTTTGCTTCCAGATAGGGTCATATTCCAGCTAATGTACTCCAAAAAAAATTACACTAATAGTGAATAATATTATTTACTATTTGTATAATAAAATAATTGACAGAAAGCCAGGCAGGTGGCGCTCCAACCAGCGTCCATTAGGAAGAGCTGCCCCTGTATTCCAGGCACTGATTTCGCCATCTCTGAGGCCAGGGGTCGCAAAAGCAGTGAAAGGGGTAGCAAGGGGCTGCTGCGACGCTGGCGACCCCTAAATGACGTCCATGATGCCACTGGCCAATTATAACACACTACACCACAAACTACATGCACCATATTTTGTTTTGCTGATTGGGTAGGTGTAAAGGCGCGAAACCGTGAAGATAAAAGAGTAACGTGCAGCGTATCATATCCCTGCCCATAAACTTTAGAGAAATTATAACTATCATTGAACTATGACTTACACAAACACAATTATATCAGTCTGCTTGAAAAATCGCTCTAACTTCCATCTTGGAACTTGAGAAAGCTACTATGTCAGGAAGCGTGTTAGTTCGCCATACACTGTTAATTACTTCACAACTATTTCCTCAACATACACTTACTTCATGGGCATTTCATATACATCACCATTTCCTTACACATCAGTAACTTGTCTAATTTGACTCCATTAAAAAAGAGTAAAGATTAGTCAATTATTAGCATTCATTGTTTAAATTCAGTTTAATCAAATTTAGTACTAATAATACGGTCCCAGCATGTGATTGTGTTTGGAGAAATGTTTTAGTTGATGAAATGTCTGCAGTGGGAAGGGTAAAACTCAATGGCTTGATATGTCTATCGGCTTGATTTTCCTCATTCTGAAAGAAATTTGCCATTCACATCTGTTTGGAAGGATGTGTGAAACCGCAGTCACTGGCAAAAGGAGATGGTTTTCAGATCTCTGTTTCACAAGTTTCCAGATCTTATCTGCCCTTCGGTGAACCTTTTGCCAAAACGACTGCCTTTTTTTAGAAGAAGGGTTTGGTAAAATTTGGGCTAATTTGTGTGTTTCAATGCATCTTTAAGAAAACCTATGTGTGCAGGTTTTTACTTGTGAACACAATACATTCAATGTGTTATGACAGGAAAGTGAAACAAGTGAGCGCACAAGGTTGATAAGCGAATAGCATTGTGCTTCAATGAGACTCTAAGGCATCCAAACAGAAAAAAATGTTTTAGGTTGCAATCACGTCCCAGCAAGCAGACTCCACAAATTTGCGGTGGCTGAAAGAAGATGCCTTTATTGGCACCAAGAGCAACCATCAAAGACCAGGCAGATCAGCTGCGTCTTCCACTGACTTAGCACTCACTTTTCCTCCACGTTCAAGATGACCTTGTAGAATCCAAAAGCATGCACAGCACAAGCCAACATACACCCCCTTCGACCAAACAACTGGATCAAAGAAATAAAGAAAACAAAAAAGAGAAACATAAATAAATAAACACCCAAAATCTGCACTGAAGCATATGAGTTCCTACAAGAGAAAGATGGAAATCAATGAAATATTTACATACAGTTGGCATCATGGTAAATTACAAATTGCTAACAAATATAACAAGCAAATGCTAAATATAAGTTCACTGCACTATGCCAATTCAGGACTAACATACATG
Source organism: Calotriton arnoldi (assembly GCA_963921515.1). NCBI lineage: Eukaryota > Metazoa > Chordata > Amphibia > Caudata > Salamandridae > Calotriton > Calotriton arnoldi. The sequence goes on along the minus strand of CAWUFW010009337.1, from coordinate 338,272 downwards.
TTCATCCAACATGGCTTTCTTCTGTGACTTGATGTGTCCACTTTCCTTGTAGGTTCCACTGTGATATCCTGATGACCTTGGGCATGTGCAGGATTTAACTTAACCAAGCAAACACAAGGAGATGATGGACGGAGCGCTGAAACTTTTTAGACACTCACCCCCAGTCACAGATCTGGGATGAATCCATCATCCTTCTTTAGCTCACTTCGCCACCCCTGTTCAGAAGCAGCTATATGCAAATCAGTCTTGACCCTGTGCCTCATGGGAACAGTCCAGCCCGAACTGCCAAGCCATGTCTTCCCTGGACCGGAAACAAGCATCCTGGGACCGGTTTTGGGCTAACAGCCCTCATCAGCCAGGCTAGCTTGAATCCAGTGGCAAAGTGAGCAAGGGACCCATGTCTGGGCATACCCTGCCAACTTAGGGCGAACAAAGCAAACACAAGGAGATGATGGAAGGAGCGCTGAAACTTTTCAGATACTCACCCCTAGTCACAGATCTGGGTTGAATCCATCATCGTTCTTTAGCTCACTTCGCCACCCCAGTTCAGACACAGCTATATGCAAATCAGTCTTGACCCTGTGCCTCATGGGAACAGTACAGCCCTAACTGCCAAGCCATGTCTTCCCTGGACCGGAAACAAGCATCCTGGAACCGGTTTCGGGCTAACAGCCCTCATCAGCCAGGCTAGCTTGAATCCAGTGGCAAAGTGAACAAGGGACCCACATCTGGGCATACCCTGCCATCTTAGGGCGAACAAAGCAAACACAAGGAGATGATGGACTCAGCGTTGAAACTTTTCAGACACTCACCCCCAGTCACAGATCTGGGTTGAATCCATCATCATTCTTTAGCTCACTTCGCCACCCCAGTTCAGACACAGCTATATGCAAATCAGTCTTGACCCTGTGCCTCATGGGAACAGTCCAGCCCTAACTGCCAAGCCATGTCTTCCCTGGACCGGAAACATGCATCCTGGAACCGGTTTCGGGCTAACAGCCCTCATCAGCCAGGCTAGCTTGAATCCAGTGGCAAAGTGAGCAAGGGACCCACGTCTCGGCATACCCTGCCAACTTAGGGCGAACAAAGCAAACACAAGGAGATGATGGACGGAGCGCTGAAACTTTTCAGATACTCACCCCAAGTCACAGATCGGGGTTGAATCCATCATCATTCTTTAGCTCACTTCGCCACCCCAGTTCAGACACAGCTATATGCAAATCAGTCTTGACCCTGTGCCTCATGGGAACAGTCCAGCCCGAACTGCCAAGCCATGTCTTCCCTGGACCGGAAACAAGCATCCTGGGACTGGTTTCGGGCTAACAGCCCTCATCAGCCAGGCTAGCTTGAATCCAGTGGCAACGTGAGCAAGGGACCCACGTCTGGGCATACCCTACCAACTTAGGGTGAACAAAGCAAACACAAGGAGATGATGTAAGGAGCGCTGAAACTTTTCAGATACTCACCCCTAGTCACAGATCTGGGTTGAATCCATCATCGTTCTTTAGCTCACTTCGCCACACCAGTTCAGACACAGCTATATGCAAATCAGTCGTGACCCTGTGCCTCATGGGAACAGTCCAGCCCGAACTGCCAAGCCATGTCTTCCCTGGACCGGAAACAAGCATCCTGGGACCGGTTTCGGGCTAACAGCCCTCATCAGCCAGGTTAGCTTGAATCCAGTGGCAAAGTGAGCAAGGGACCCATGTCTGGGCATACCCTGCCAACTAAGGGCGAACAAAGCAAACACAAGGAGATGATGGACGGACCGCTGAAAGTTTTCAGACACTCACCCCCAGTCACAGATCCGGGTTGAATCCATCATCGTTCTTTAGCTCACTTCGCCACCCAAGTACAGACACAGCTATATGCAAATCAGTCTTTACCCTGTGCCTCATGGGAACAGTCCAGCCTTAAATGCCAAGCCATGTCTTCCCTGGACCGGAAACAAGCATCCTGGAACCAGTTTTGGGCTAACAGCCCTCATCAGCCAGGCTAGCTTGAATCCAGTGGCAAAGTGAGCAAGGGACCCACGTCTGGGCATACCCTGCCATCTTAGGGCAAACAAAGCAAACACAAGGAGATGATGGACTCAGCGCTGAAACTTTTCAGACACTCACCCCCAGTCACTGATCTGGGTTGAATCCATCATCGTTCTTTAGCTCACTTCGCCACCCCAGTTCAGACACAGCTATATGCAAATCAGTCTTGACCCTTTGCCTCATGGGAACAGTCCAGCCCGAACTGCCAAGCCATGTCATCCCTGGACTGGAAACAAGCATCCTGGGACCGGTTTCGGGCTAACAGCCCTCATCAGCCAGGCTAGCTTGAATCCAGAGGCAAAGTGAGCAAGGGACCCACGTCTGGGCATACCCTGCCAACTTAGGACGAACAAAGCAAACACAAGGAGATGATGGACGGAGCGCTGAAACTTTTCAGACACTCACCCCCAGTCACAGATCTGGTTTGAATCCATCATCGTTCTTTAGCTCAATTCGCCACCCCAGTTCAGACACAGCTATATGCAAATTAGTCTTGACCCTGTGCATCATGGGAACAGTCCAGCCCTAACCGCCAAGCCATGTCTTCCCTGGACCGGAAACAAGCATTCTGGGACCGGTTTCAGGCTAACAGCCCTCATCAGCCAGGCTAGCTTGAATCCAGAGGCAAAGTGAGCAAGGGACCCACGTCTGGGCATACCCTGCTAACTTAGGGCGAACAAAGCAAACACAAGGAGATGATGGACGGAGCACTGAAACTTTTCAGACACTCACCCCCAGTCACAGATCTGGGATGAATCCATCATCGTTCTTTAGCTCACTTCGCCACCCCAGTTCAGACACAGCTATATGCAAATCAGTCTTGACCCTGTGCCTCATGGGAACAGTCCAGCCCGAACTGCCAAGCCATGTCTTCCCTGGACCGGAAACAAGCATCCTGGGACCGGTTTCAGGCTAACAGCCCTCATCAGCCAGGCTAGCTTGAATCCAGTGGCAAAGTGAGCAAGGGGCCCACGTCTGGGCATACCCTGCCAACTTCGGGCGAACAAAGCAAACACAAGGAGATGATGGAAGGAGCGCTGAAACTTTTCAGATACTCACCCCTAGTCACAGATCTGGGTTGAATCCATCATCGTTCTTTAGCTCACTTCGCCACCCCAGTTCAGACACAGCTGTATGCAAATCAGTCTTGACCCTGTGCCTCATGGGAACAGTCCAGCCCGAACTGCCAAGCCATGTCTTCCCTGGACCGGAAACAAACATCCTGGAACCGGTTTTGGGCTAACAGCCCTCATCAGCCAGGCTAGCTTGAATCCAGTGGCAAAGTGAGCAAGGGACCCACGTCTGGGCATACGCTGCCAACTTAGGGCGAACAAAGCAAACACAATGAGATGATGGACGGAGCGCTGAAACTTTTCAAACACTCACCCCCAGTCACAGATCTGGGTTGAATCCATCATCGTTCTTTAGCTCACTTCGCCACCCCAGTTCAGACACAGCTATATGCAAATCATTCTTGACCCTGTGCCTCATGGGAACAGTCCAGCCCGAACTGCCAAGCCATGTCTTCCCTGGACCGGAAACAAGCATCCTGGGACCGGTTTCGGGCTAACAGCCCTCAACAGCCAGGCTAGCTTGAATCCAGTGGCAAAGTGAGCAAGGGACCCACGTCTCGGCATACCCTGCCAACTTAGGGCGAACAAAGCAAACACAAGGAGATGATGGATGGAGCGCTGAAACTTTTCAGACACTCACCCCCAGTCACAGATCTGGTTTGAATCCATCATCATTCTTTAGCTCACTTCGCCACACCAGTTCAGACACAGCTATATGCAAATCAGTCTTGACCCTGTGCCTCATGGGAACAGTCCAGCCCGAACCGCCAAGCCATGTCTTCCCTGGACCGTAAACAAGCATTCTGGGACCGGTTTCGGGCTAGCAGCCCTCATCAGCCAGGCTAGCTTGAATCCAGAGGCAAAATGAGCAAGGGACCCACGTCTGGGCATACCCTGCTAACTTAGGGCGAACAAAGCAAACACAAGGAGATGATGGACAGAGCGCTGAAACTTTTCAGACACTTACCCCCAGTCACAGATCTGGGATGAATCCATCATCGTTCTTTAGCTCACTTCGCCACCCCAGTCCAGACACAGCTATATGCAAATCAGTCTTGACCCTGTGCCTCATGGGAACAGTCCAGCCCGAACTGCCAAGCCATGTCTTCCCTGGACCGGAAACAAGCATCCTGGAACCGGTTTTGGGCTAACAGCCCTCATCAGCCAGGCTAGCTTGAATCCAGTGGCAAAGTGAGCAAGGGACCCACATCTGGGCATACGCTGCCAACTTAGGGCGAACAAAGCAAACACAACGAGATGATGGACGGAGCGCTGAAACTTTTCAAACACTCACCCCCAGTCACAGATCTGGGTTGAATCCATCATCGTTCTTTAGCTCACTTCACCACCCCAGTTCAGACACAGCTATATGCAAATCAGTCTTGACCCTGTGCCTCATGGGAACAGTCCAGCCCAAACTGCCAAGCCATGTCTTCCCTGGACCGGAAACAAGCATTCTGGGACCGGTTTCGGGCTAACAGCCCTCATCAGCCAGGCTAGCTTGAATCCAGTGGCAAAGTGAGCAAGGGACCCACGTCTGGGCGTACCCTGCCAACTTAGGGCGAAGAAAGCAAACACAAGGAGATGATGGACGGACCGCTGAAACTTTTCAGACACTCACCCCCAGTCACAGAACTGGGTTGAATCCATCATTGTTCTTTAGCTCACTTCGCCACCCCAGTTCAGATACAGCTATATGCAAATCAGTCTTGACCCTGTGCCTCATGGGAACAGTCCAGCCCGAACTGCCAAGCCATGTCTTCCCTGAACCGGAAATAAGCATCCTGGAACCGGTTTCGGGCTTACAGCCCTCATCAGCCAGACTAGCTTGAATCCAGTGTGCAGGATTTAACTTAACCATCCTGGACGATCTCCAGACATCATCATTGTCAACGACCACTACATTCCTTCTGACTTCCTTTAAGTTCAAAGGACTAAGTAATTATTTCTACCCTTCTTAACAATCCTGTGTTTCTTCTCCATCACACTCTCTCCTACCTTCCCGTCAATATGTTTCACTTTGCAACTTTTGTCTGACAAACCCCTATATTTTACTTTTCCTGGTGATTCTGCCAGACACTTGCAATCTTTCTATCACACTTCAATTATAATGACTGCAACTTCATTCCAGCCTTCAAACTAACAAATCGCAAAACCACAGATATGCAATTTGGCACAGTACGATGAGTCTAAGATGTCACTCTTCAAAGGTAATCTTAAAGCAGCCACTCTTTGTACACAACCTTTGATCATCCTTTCAGCAAACCCATTGGCTTGTGCAACATAAAAGGCAGTTATTTTGTGAGTGATGTCCAACTCGCTGACAAAATGTTAAATCTCTTGGGGCAGAAACTGGACCCCATTGGTTGCACCTATGATTTCAGGTACTCCTTCACCTGCAAACTCATTCTTCAGGAATTCAAGGACAGTGGGAGTTGTGACATTACCACACGCCCGGTGGATACCCACTTAATAGTGTCGTCGACCAGCAAAATGATAAATCTCTCTGAAGATTGCAGGAGATCAAATGAACTCTTGAGCTCTACGGCTGCCTTAGACAAGGCTTCATGACAGAATATTGTGGAAAATAATATCGACTCACCAAAATATCCTTAAAATAATATTGATTAGAAAAATATCTCCATCCTATACTTAACCAAAAATAACACAAATGTTGATGACAACAATATTGACATAAAAAATGTCTAAATTTAACAAATATTGAAACACAAAATATTGTTTACAATTACAAATATATACACACTATCAAAAATATCGAAACAGACAATATCGACCACATTAATAATACTGAAAATAAGGGAAGAAAATTGTATTTTACAACATAAACTCCTTTTTTAAATTAAATAAAATAAAATAACAAAACAATAAACTACACAAACAATTAGTAATACATTAAAACAACAAACATAACATTATTCACAAACATAACCATACCTATTCACCATGCACATACTATAAACATAAACGTATTTTAAAAGAAAAGCAACATTCATAAAAGAAAATAAATATTTGAGAACAGATTAAAAATAAATAAGATAAACAAACACATATAGTATATATTAATAATACAGAAATCCAACAAATGCACATATTTAGTTTCAAATCTGTTTTTTTAGTTTGAAAGAAACAACCCTCATCTACATCCACTAGCTGGTGAGGTGAGTTATAGAGGGAAGGAGACAAGCAAACTGGGGGGAGGGACGAGGTATGGTAAGGGGTATTATGGGTCTGGTCCAACCATCCTAGGGTGTGGTGGATGTGGTGGGGTCAGGTGGGTAATAAAGTCCTGGGAAGGCAGGCACTGCTCAACCATTTCTGCTGCTTCGAACATGCAATAGTCCTGAGGTGGTCTCGGAGTGGGTTAAGGCATCCACGGTACGCTCTCACTAGGTCAGCCAGAGTTGCTCTCTACATTTGTGAGTTGAAGCCCTCGTAGGTATGCCAGTTAGGACACCTCCATGAAGTCTCATACAAGAAACTGCCCGCATGGTCCCCACATCTTATCAGACTGGGCAAGACTGTGTTCTATAGACCCTGTAAATTTCTTTCATGCCCAACAGACCCCCAGAGCTTAAGTAGCCAAATGGCATAAGTCGTCGGCTTGTCCGTGGCCCACTTTGACAAAATGACTTGTGTGGTCGCACAAAGAACTAAGGTAATTGCTTTCTCTATCAGAGAATTTTGAGTATGCCTTTCCCATACATTTCGTTAATGTCTACCAGCACATCTGCCCTGTATTGTTGTAGTTTAGGGCAGTGCCAGAGAAGGTGGGTCAACATTCCTGAGTGCCCGCATTTACGCCTATAACTATCGTCCCCATCAGGCTAACAGTTAGTCATTCTGGCTGGGGTGTAGTACCAGTAATTTTTCAGTTTAAGGAAGGCCTCTTTTCCAGAGGCACCGTAGGCAGAGGTGCAGAATTAGTGTTGAATGTCTGACCATTCCTTGAGGTTAAAGGAGCATTCAAACTCAGATTCCTACCGCTTCTGGGACAGGGATTTATTAAAGGCTGTGAGTCAGTTTAGGAAGGCATGGATGTTGGAGAGGTCATCCTGGCATGTGAGGAGCCATTTCTGGAAGTGTGTGAGGGGTTTACTAGCATGTGGGTGGACCTGGGGGTGTGTCACCCAGTTTCTGATGGCCACGTAATTCCAGTATTCACTGGCTGGCACATTGCAACCTGGCGGGATTTGTGGAAATTCTTGGAGGCCAAGGCAGTTGAAGAAGTAATCTATTCTTTTACAATTGGCTTCTTGCCATGGAAGGAACACTGTACCCTGCATAGCAGGGGGGAAGTCGAGGTTTCCTATAATAGCCATTTGCAGTGAGATCTGTGTGGATAGCTTCTTGGTCAATTTAACCCTGTCCCATGTCCCAATCATCACACAACCCATCAACGAGACATACACCCCTGGTGGGAGATGATTTTTAGGGAGCCAGTGGATTTACCATTAATGGATCTCGGCGATCGCTTGTTCAATGAAGCACCAGTGCTTTTCAGTGTGTGTCCTGTCCATTCCACCATATATAGCAATTTGGATGCCTGGTAGTTAAGTGGGGGATATCTAGGCCTCCCTCCACTACGGATAAGTAGGCTTGTTTCTTGGCCATACATGGCTTCTTGCTGGCCCATATGCAGGTTTCCATCAAATGCTGCAGTTTCCTCAGCAGGTGCGGGGGTGGGGGTTGAGGGTAATGGCTTGCATTATGTAGAGAATCTTTGGAAGAAGAGTCTTTATTTATTTAATTTTAAGAGTTCTCTATAGTGCTAGCTAGACCTGAGGGCAGCAGAGTGCTTTACAACAATTGTTAGGCAATATCAATCAATAGTAGTACTTCATAACAGTTTTCAGGGGCATTGTCTGTCAATAAAATACAATTCTGCTTAGTGTCTGAGAATTGCTATCCTACCAAACCAAGAAAGAGGGCCACTCTCCAAGATTGTAGGTCGGAACGGGTGGACGCTAGCAAGGCAGAGTAATTACGTTTTGCTCTGTACTCTACTTTGGAGTGTATTTTGAGGCCCAGGTGTGGCATCCCCGGGAATGGGAAGATGTGTTCCAGCTGGGTCCTATTGCTCTGTGGAATAGTAAGGCTGAAGGCCTGTGACTCCTGTATAGAGGCTCTACCAAACGTTTCGAGCTCCTGCAGGAGCAGTAGTATGGAGGTGCAGGACTGTGTGAGTGCAATCATGACATCATCTACATAAAGTGCAATTTTGTGTTCCTGGCGGCCCATGGTGATGCCCTTTACATGGTGATTCATGTGTATTCTTTCAGACCAGAGCTCCATATAGAGCCAACAGCAGCAGGGACAGGGGGCACCCCAGTCTCGTGCCTTTTGCGATATTTATGTGCCGCAATGTCAGTCTGTTAACTCTCACACTAGCCATGGGCTTAGTTTAGCTGCACCATATCAATTTCTGAAAGTGAGTACCCAAGCCGGTCCTATCCAGCACTAGCTGGAGAAAGGGCCAGTGCACATGGTCAAAGGCCTTTTCCACATCCATCAACAGCAGGAGCGCTGGGATCCGGAAGCAGCCCGCTCTGTCGATAAGGTGCCAGAGCCATTTTGTGTACAGCACCTTCAGGTATAAAGCAAGTCTAATCTGAGTCGACCAACCCCTACATGTAGGGGCCAAGACGCATCGCGAGTATGCTCATAAAGATCTTGGTATCAACATTGAGCAGGGAGATAGGCCTGTATGAGGTATCTTTCCCTGGGTTGGGAATCACTGCAATGGTAGCTTCCTCCATTGTGCCAGTGAATGTGCCCATGTCACTAAAAGACTTATAGAAGTGGGTAAGGAAAGGTGCAAGCAGGATGGCAAACATCTTGTAAAAGTCAGAAGTGAATCTGTCCTGTCTTGGTTCCTTGCCCAATTGGAGCCTTTGTATAACTGTAAGGACTTTGTCCTCTCATATATCAATTTCCAGCTGGAGAGTGTCTCCTGCTGGTAGGCGTGTGGTGGTTACCTGAGGCATATAAGTTGTGGCTTCCGTATGGCTTAACATTTCTGCCGAATACAAGTCGGTACAGAAGTGTTAAAATTCCTGTGCTACAGCCGCGTCAATATGTACATGTTGGCCCTGCGGTCCCCGGATGCCTGCCTGTCTGTTCGGGCCCTCAGTCGGTAGGAGAGTAGACTTCCCACCTTATTACCCCCGGCGTTTGGTACAGAGGAGAGCATATTTCGCTTTGTCTATATCCAGTGCTTAGAGCTGTTTCTGACCAAAGTTAGTTGTCTCCTCACTTAATGAGAGCCCGGTTGCTTGTGGGCTTTCTTAAGATCCTTTCTTTAGATCCTTCCAGGTTGGTGCGTTTGCCCTTCCTGTCTTTTGTGAGTCTTGAGATAGCTATGAAAGTGCCACACAGGACAGTCTTTAGGGTGTCCCAGAGTAGAGTTATAGGGGTGCCTGGAGTGTCATTAATGCAGAGGAACGTGTGATGGGCCTCCTTAACTTCCCTTTGAGTGGAGTCATGTGTCAGAATTTGGGGCTCAGGCTCCAAGTGTGATGAGTTGAAAGGCGGCCAGGGATGTTCTGAGTGATCAAGATAGGAGAGTGGTCAAATAGGACTGCAGCCCCTATGTCTATGTGGGTTGTGGCAGCTGCGAAGGGAGAAGATACCTGGAAGTAATCTATCCTAGGATAGGTTTGGTGGAATGCTGAGAAGAAGGTATAATCATTCATGCTGGTGTATTGAGCTCACCACACATCCACCAATCCCATCTCCTGCAGCCAACAAAGGCCTGTAGCTGTGTAAGCACCGTTTGCCCTGTTCTGTGTGCTGATTGGTCTAGCAAATGAACATATTTAAAAGTAAAATAAAAACACTAATTAGCATCATCACAAAAAAGTAATAACTGAAAGAAAATTCAAATTACACTCAAAGTAAGTAAAACAAACACAGTTCTACAACATCAATGAAAAACGGAAGAGAATCAAACACAACCTAAAGCAACAGCACATATGTAAGCATAAAGTAAAATATTTTAAAGCATGTTTAAATTATATTAGCAAGCACCATAAATTACTGTAACTGATGGAAAAGTGGATTATTAGTTGTGGTGGGGGTGGGGGTGACACGCCTCCAGATGAAAGGAGATAAGGAACTAAACTACTACCTGGTAGTTTTCATTATCTAGGTGGGAAAAAAAGGCCATCTGCATTGGCCTGGTCACTCCCTTTCCTGTGTTCCACTGTAAAGTCATACCCTGAAGAGATATGGACCCCCTCAATGGTTTGGGGTTTTCCCCTCCCAGTTGCATAAACCACCTCAGAGGCCTATGGTCAGTTTGAACTTTGAAGTGAGTCCCAAACAGGTAGGGCCTCAACTGATGAAAAGGCTTCCTTCTCAGTGGCACTCCAACACTGCCATCTGGGGAGAAGTTGCCTACTAATAATAGAAACTAGTTGATCCTGGCCCTCATCATTTACCTGTGCCAACACAGCCCTAATCCCATTTCTGAGGCATCTGTCTAGACAATGCCTCTCTGCTATAGCCAGGTTTTTTTAAGACAGGTATTGAGCACATTGCTTCTTTCAAGGTGTCATATGGTTTCTCACACTCTGCATTCCAAATACCTTTCTTTGGTTGTTTCTTGGATGTTACTTCTGTCAAGGGTGCTACAATAGAGCCATACCCTTTTAAAAACCTTCTGTAGTACCCTGTCAGGCCAAGAAAGGCTCTGACCAAAGTTTGGCTTTGGGAGGTTCCCAAGCCAGAATTGCCTGGATCCTGGCCTTGAGAAGCTGTACATGTGTCTTGCCCTGTTTACACTTGCTTGCCTTTGTAGTCAGGCCTGCCTGGTGCAGGGCCTGAAGCACTTCCTTCAAGTAGGGGTAAAAGCAGCAATATCATCCAAATATGCTGCACTAAATTTTCTTCCCAAAGAGTACTTGGTTCACCTGCCTTTGGAAGATGACAGAGCATTCTTTAAGCTAAAGGGCATCAACATAAACTGAAAGTGGCCCTCTGGTTTCAACCACTGCAATCTGTAGAGCTTTCTGGCCTGGAAGTGGTGGAGAATGCAGACCTCTCCTTGGCTCCCTCTGTTAAGGCAATCTGCCAGCACCCTGAGGTAAGGGCAGACATACTCAGGTATTTGGCAGTCCCAAGTTTGCTGATGAGCTCACCAGCTCTTGGTATGATGTGAGCATCAGTCTTGATTACTTCATTGAGTCCCCTGTAGTCCACACAAAATTGTAGCTCTGGCTTCCTACCTTTTGCATTGGGTTTGGGAATCAGCACCACTGGGCTGGACCAAGGACTACTGGAGGATTCAATCACCCCTAACTTTAGCATTGTAGTAACCTCAGCTTTGATGCTGGCCTTTACAAGGGCAGACAACCAGTAGATTTTGATTTTGAAAGGTAAACTGCCACCTCAGTCTACAGCATGAACACACCACTGGGTCTGACTTAGGGGCCGATTCCGATCTCGGCCGGTAGTGCTCCGAATCGGATTCGGTTTTACCGGATCCGATCCGGAGCCCTATTTTCCGACCGAGTCGTACGCGCGTCCGGGCGAGCGAGTACGATGCGTATTCGCCGACCGACTCGTCCGGGCGACCCGACCGCTCCGACCGACTGGTTCCCGGATCGTACCGCTCCGACCGACTCGCTCGGACCCGATTCGCACCGCGCAATGGAGACGTTTTCCGGCCGGGTAAGTACGATGCGCACCTCGACCGCTCCGACCGACTCGCGCCGTCCGACTCGAACTCGCTGTCGGAGCCGTACTTTGGGGTCCGTGTCGGACCCCCTGTACGCGTACCCGTGCGAGGCGCACACAGGGGGGACCCATGGGTCCCCCTACCTGTGCGTGTACGCTGCGAAGCGCTCGCGGCGTACTCGCTGTAGGGGCGCCCTTGTCCGCCTCGCACCCATTGAGGCAATGGAAGCCCGCGTACGCGTTGTACGACCGGCTCCCATTGAGTTCAATGGGAGTCCGACCGACTCGTGTCCGGTGGCATACGAATGCATCGGACTCGTTCGGTCGGACTGCACGGGTCCGATTCGGTCGGAAATCTCTCCGAGGCCGGCTCGGTCGGAGAAATTACCGACACGAATCGGAATCGGCCCCTAAGTGTTGAAGAGAACAAACCAGTAACTGTCTTAACAAGTTTTGACAGTCCTTTTGCTGTTGCTCTGTCAGTGTGGAGAAGAGTACCACTCCTTCCACTAAGACATCCTTGGAATAATGTGACAGGAGTGCTGTGAGAGGCTCACCTTCCTCTTCCTTTCTTCAAACTGTCACCATGAGCATTGTCATGTCAGCCCTACCATGTTGGGGTTTCAACCTCTTTACATGGATTCCCCTATGAGGGTGCCTGGGTGTGCCCAGATCCACCAAGTTGGTGACCTCCCACTCCTTTTCCAGCTAAGGGTTCGTTCACATTTTGTATTCCCACTCCAATGTAAACCATTTAGGGGAAGGTGTTGGGAACTAAATGGTCAAATTTACTATTCAAACGTCAATTTGAATAATTTTAGGTTAGGCGTTGGACACTAAAGAGGTAAGAAGACATAATTTTTCAAAATCATATAGCAATAGAAAGCAAATAAATTGGATTTAATGTAGGTTTACATATTTACAATGTTTATAAACACTACATCTAAAACAAATAACCACCATACAATTATGTATATTTTGTAAAATACATATAAATATTATCAATAATAATATAATATTTATAAAGTACAACATTTTAATTTTCTACAACAGCTATACGAACAATATAAGTATCATAAAAAAACAAACTGATAATAAATAAAGGGGGAGGATGATGAGAGATCTTCCTGACATTCGCGTTGCCTTATCCCATCATGGCGGCCCAAAGCGAGAGGTGATATTTGTGGCTCACAATTGGCATGCTGCAGAGCCTTAATGCCCTGAAAGTACCTGGGGTACCTGATACACTTGATTGGCGAGAGAGAAACCTTGGTGATGTGCTGGGCATCAGTCCGCTGAGCAGGAGTGCCCCATTTGCATGGTACTGTACTTTCAGGACCTCTCTTCAGTTCCATTTTAATTTTGTGTATTTTGGCATGCCACGTGTGGCTTCAGCGTACATTAAAGAGAGACAAAGGGGAGTATAGTGCTGGTTTGCTCTTAGATTCCACTGCAGCATATGAAAGGACCATTTTCCAGGGGTGGTAGGAGCCCACAGGAATGTGGGAGTGCCTCTCCAGCTTTATTTTCCTCCAGCTTTGGATCGGGACTAGCATTTAGCCCAGGTTGGAGGCTGGGGTATCTGCCCTTTTTTGTTTTGCTCTCTATTCAATAGCTATGTTTGTGGTCATGCTGGGACATCTTTGTCTGTTGTTGTTTGGCAGACCTGAACATTGAGAGTAGACTGTTATAGGGATGGGTGGCAGCGGGAAGCAGCAGCTGGGCACGTAGATTATCACTGGAGGCCAATAAGTATTCAGGGTGCTCAGACCCAGGCAATAACATCAGGAACCTTCTAAGGCGTTACTATCTCATGCACAGAATTGTTTGTTGCCAGATTTGAGCTGTTAGGGTGCAGACATCAAGGCCCGCTTAGTACTAAACTGATGAAAACCAACTCAGTGAAAAAAAAATCGAAAAGGTTGTGAGGCAATAAAGCCTGAGTGGAAATGCAAGCTAAGCCCATTTTAGTAGGGACCATAACAGCGCCTATGAAAGGGAAGAGAAGTTTAAATATCAGACAAAAGGAGAGACTGCTGCTTCATTCGTCTTCCACTTCACAGAAGGCCCAGAGTGTGGGACATTATGCTGTATCAGAAATGCCCAAATTACTGCAGATCAAAGCTCAGTCTATCTCTATGGAAGATAGAGGTCCCCCTGATGGAGAGGTTGAAGCATTATCCTGGAACTTTGGGATAAAACTGGGTCATTGTGCTTGGTTGTCCCCTCACAGATTGGGCTGGCTCTGGAGAGCCAGTCAGAAGATGTTGTCAGCTACACCTCATTGGTGGAGAAAAAGTTAGCTCATGTAAACCCTGCCATTGTGCCATTGTTAAACCACTTCCTTAAGCACCAGCTACCAATCATTCTAGCAGTTGAACTTGCCTGCCGCAATATCCAATTTTTGGCAAGGACATATATCAGGGTCTTGAATCCTCTCAAGGTACGCAAGATGAGAGACAACATTATGATCCTCCTTCAGGGTAGGGCAGCATTGTGGGTCACATTGGGCAGGACGTATCTGGATCTGAAGCACCACTGGTCATAGTGGCGAACGAAGTGACCAAATCTGCGAATAAAGTGACCAAATTTGGATCCCGGTCATCAACTTGCCCTCCCTATAGATATGCAAGTGGCTGTGATTATAGTCTGAAAGAAAATACCCTGTAAGGCCCTGGGCAAGTTTGATCAACCAAGATCACAAGAAGAATGAGCCACTTAGTGTTTTAAGGGAGTCTAATGCTAAGCTATGCACCTAACTTTGGTAGAAATACTGTGAATGAAAATGGCTCACTAAGAGATGGCAAGCAAAATTGAGAATAAGCTACACGTAATTGATAAGGGCCTGCAGGCTTTACACTCCAGATGTGCTGAGGTGGAAAAGAAGATGTCATATTTGGAGAATGTGCGACAGTCTCACTCAGAAATGACAACTCAGCTTCTGAAGACATGTATATAAGCTGGAGTACCTGGAGAATAAATCATAGTGGGTAAATCTTAGGTTGGGGATTCCTGAGAACTTTGCACGAACTAAGGATCTGATTGAGGAATCGTCCAAGTCGCTATCCAAATCTGTCCTGTCTGGTCAGAGCACAGACCTTTCCATTGCAAGAGTCCACAGGATCCGTTTCACCCCACCTAAGCCATGTGCAAACCCATGGACCATTTTGGTCTATTTCCAGGACTTTAGAATTTGGGAGGATGTCATTAGAAAAGCAATTCATCTGAAATCTATTAAAGCGGAAGCTGGCTTCTCTTTTAAAATCTTTCCAGACCTTGCATATGAAACCTCCTGACATCACTGAGAACTCAAACATCTGTCTGAATCAATTAAAGCTAAGGGCACCCAGGTTTAGCTTCTGCAACCTACTAAACTGAAAGGGGGCAGTTTCACATTTTTACTGAATACTCAGAAGCAGAAAATTGTTTGTCTCAGATGGATAGCCCGAGGCGTGAGAAGTAATAGATCTGGGCCGTCGCTGCTGCAGAGGGAATGCACCAACTAAACAGAAGGTCTGGCTGCTCCTAGCTTTCAGAGGATAGGAACACATGGAGGGGCATGAGAGCTTTTGAGGTAGAAAAGGGAAAAGGGGAGTGCTGGGTGTATGAGTGCATTGGATGGTGGTGGGCGTTGAGAACTTGGGGTTCATTGCAAGGTTCCTAGATGGCAGTATCTCGTCTTCAAGCGACTGCTGAGATTTGACTACCTCAGTAGCCACAGGCTTTCAGGAACTCCTTGCCTTGTTCGTTGAGTTCTCAAATGGAGACTGCTGGTTCCACAGAAAGCGTGTAGATGGCAGGATCATCAAACATGGTCTCTTCGATGTAGTACTTTCAGAGGATGATCGAAGATGTTGTGGAGGCAACACTTCAAGCAAGGGATGTTCCACACCCTCCAAAAGTGCCATGGGTTCAGATTGATAATCCAGCATACCCTAATGATGAAAATGTCAGAGCCTCAGAGGTCATTTTGTCCACGGGACTGATTTATCTGAGGCTATGCAACACTTCAGAGACAATCTTGGATTTCAGCCCCCTCTGCCAACCTCGTCTGAAGAGGACTTTTTCTTACAATACCAATGTCTTGAGAAGGAGTCCCTTTTACTGCATGAAGCAGTGAGGTGTGTCTTGACTCACTAGTGGAACAACCTAGAAAAGCAGTCTTTCTCTAGATTTTTGATGATAAGTTACCCCATTGAAACATTCTCTGAGGAATTTCCAGCAACGGTTAAGGTCATGGCAGACCTGGCTACCCAAGGTACTGTGATTTTAGAGGATGTGTTACCAGCAGATCCGGTGGACATAAACATTGAGAATGAAGTTAAAAGAGCATATGCTTCCTCAATTTTGCTGTACATACAAATGCATAAACGACATATACCGTATAGTCACTCTTGAAGGACTTTCATACTCTTGCTGAACAACTGCATGAAGGAGCAGACTGCTCTGCAATGCTGTTCCTTATGGAGCAACAAGTCTGCTTCCTCTTGGACATTTCTTTTGATAATCTCTGTGTTTCTGCAGCGACAGCAGGTGCCTCCATCTCTGCATGCGGCAAATATTTGGATGAGGTCATTAATGACCGGCGCCTCAAAAAAGTTATCTTGATTAAGCTTCCTTTTGCAGGAGATAAAGTCTTTGGCAAACAATTGGCAGACTTAGCAAATAAATTGGTGGAAAAAAACAAAATTGATGGCCCCAGTGTGTTCTTTCCTACAGGGAAAGGTTTTTTTTCCATTAAAAGGACCTTTGAAATAGGATCTTCATGAGGCAGTCACCCCTTTTGAGGCAGGGGTCGTGACCAGAGGAGAGGGGGGCAACCTGGTGAGAAGTCCCGGTCCCAGTCTCCCTCCACTTCCAGAAACCCTACTCCTCTACCCCCTCAAAAGCATTCCTATCCTTGGTCAGCTCCGGTGTGAGGTAGAGTGCTGCTGGTCCAGAATATGTGGAAGATCTCTATCACAGATGCCTAGGCAGTGGAAGTAGTCATCTTCTACTTTTCCTAAAACATCCTCCAAACTGCTTGTGGCAGACTCTGGGTCTGCAATGCCCAATGTGGCTACAAGGCTTATTTCAGGGCATTCAGCTGTTGCTCCAAAAGGCAGCAATCAAGTTAGTCCCTCACGAGCAACCTTTACAAGGCTGTTATACTATAATCTTCTTGGTGCAGAAGTCCTCAAGGGATTTTCGTCCGGTAATAAGGGTGTCAACAGGTTCATCCCACTACAGAGCTTCAAGACGGTAATACTACAGCAAATCTTCCCCGTATAGAATCAAAGAGACTTCTAGTGCTCAATTTACCTCATAGATGCATACCTCCACATGCTGATACACCTGCACTCTCAGTAGTTCCTTCGCTTTGCAGTGAATGGGGCTCACTATCAGTTTCAATTCTTGCCATTCTGCCTGTCATAGGTCCTGAGAGTTTTCACCAAAATTCTCACTCTATTGGTGGTTATGTGGTATAGTCTATTCTTCCAGTCCTCAAGTCTATCTGTATCTTGATGACTTGTTGATTGCATCTTCCTTTTTTCCTAAGCAACGGAGGATGTGTAACGGGCCTACATGACGCTATGAGATCAGGGGTTTCTAGTGAACCACAAAAAAATCTCACCTGAAACCATCTCAGATGCTACAGTTCATTGGAGTCATCTTCCAGGCCAACTTGAGACTCATGTTTCTCATGGAAGAGAGAAAGTCGAAGTTGACGGTGCAGTTAACATTACTTCTCTCCAAAGATCATACTTCAGCAAGGACTTGACTATGGAGTAAGGGAGAGATGACGTCTACATTGGCCATTGTTCCCTGGGCTTGACTTCATCTGTACCCCCTAGTTTGTGAATTCATGAGGTTCTGGAACTCGGTTTCAGAGAGCTACAACATCTTTATTCCTGTTACTCAGAAAATCTGGGACCGTCTACAGTGGTGGCTCAGTCCATCAAATACACAAATGGAATTTCATTTCCAATCTTGCCTCACTCTGACATTGACAACAGATGCCAGCAAGATAGGGTGTGGTGCAGTATTCAAATATCTAACAGGGACAGTGGTCAGTCTAGTAGGGGGCCCAATGATGCAATTGGAGTGAATTGGCTGCAGTGTTGAAGGCTCTCATTCATTTTGCCCCCTTATTCTCCACCAAGCGGTTTGCATTCAAACCGACAATCAGGTTGTGCGGTCTTATGTGAACTGACAGGGGGGTATGGGGCCATGGCCCATCTATCTCCTTTCTCAAAGATTGGCCTGTGGGTAGCCAAAATATCCTGTATCTATCAGCAGTATATCTTCCAGGGAAGGTGAATGGGCCTGAAAACTCACTGTACCACTGTTTCCCATCCTCAGTGAGTCTTTGTCTCTGCTCGCATCTTTTTCAGAGGATTGAGGAGAGATTTGGTGTCCCATGGATGGATGTCTTCGCCGCAAAAGGAAACACTCTCCTCCCATCCTTCTGCAGTCTAGTCCAGTCAGAGAAAGCTTAGGACACAGATGCTTTTTCAGTTCCTTGGCCACTGAGTTGTCTGTATGCCTTCTCCCTATTCCAATTAATACCATCAGTACTGACAAAGATCTGGGTGGATCATGCTGAAGTTCTATTAGTTGCACCACAGTGGTCAAGGAGACCATTATATCGCAACCTCGATCAATTGTCAATGACCCCTTGCTGGCAACTCCTGCTTCATCCTTCTTCATGATAGTGCCTCATCTGTTTCCAGACTCAGTGAAATGGATGATATATAGGTTTGGCATTTGAAGGGTTAAATATATTTGCCGGAGGCTGTTTCAATTAAACTGCTGAATGTATCCAGCAATCTAGAAGGCCATCAACGCTTAAATCTTACAGTCAACATTGAAAAGCTTTGAGACATGGTGTTCTTCCAATTCTCTTACCCCTTTCAAATGCGAACCAAATATAATTCTGGAATTCATATGAGTTGGGTTCCTCTTGGTATTAGCAGTTTCGACACTCAGGGGTCAATGGGCTACAGCTCAAGCTTTTGATGGTACATACGTGTTACCTATGGTCCTGTTGGCATCCTGATTGTTGAGAAGTTTTTTCCTGCAATGCCCAGTGGTTCATTCACTGACCGCAAACTGTGACTTCCCTTTTGTGCTGAAGAGTCTCCAAGAGACACCCTTTGAACCCTTGTCTTCAGCAGATTTTAAATACTTATCTGCTGAAGTCTGGAATTCATATGAATTGGGTTCCTCTTGGTATTAGCAGTTTCGACACTCATGGGTCAATGGGCTGCAACTCAAGCTTTTGATGGTACATCTGTGTTACCTATAGTCCTGTTGGCATCTTGATTGTTGAGAAGTTTTTTCCTGCAATGCCCAGTGATTCATTCACCGACCCCAAACTGGGACTTCCCTCTTGTGCTGAAGGGTCTCCAAGAGACATTCTTTGAACCCTTGTCTTCAGCAGATTTTAAATACTTATCTGCTGAAGGTTTTCTATCTGACAGCCATGTGATCTGGCAGGAGGATAGGAGAACTGGGTGCTTTACTAGCATCTTCCCCGTACCTAAAAAGGTTTCCCTGATAAAGTTTCTCCTGAAGGTGTCTACCTCTTTCCACTGTTCAGAAAATATTGTCCTGCATGTCTTCTATCCAAATCTAGAAGGGGTTGATCAATGTGGTCTGCCTACTCCCAGTGTCCACAGAGCCCTCTTCTCAATTTGCTTAAGGTTGATTTCCTTTTTGTGACTTTCAGCCTTGAGGGAAGGGGTCTTCGTCCATCTAACTCAACCCTGTCCAGATGGGTCAAACAAGCTATTTCTAAAGTTTAAAGCTTGGGGGGAGTGAGCTGCTGGGTTCAGTCCAGGGGAGATTGATGAGAGGGGCCTCTATTTCTTGGGCAGTCTTTAAAGGTGCTAGTTTGAAGATGTATGTTTGTTTTGTGGGTACCTGCGCAGCACCTCACACATTTATGGTACGCTACAGTCTTCAATTAGGTGGTTCATCTGACTCTTCAACAAATTTTGGATCTTGTGTTTTGTCTGCAATACATGATACTTAAATGCTTATGTTTTTATTACTAAAACACGGGTATAGCATCACTTATGCCTCTTGTATGATTTTGGGGACTCAACTCAAATATTCTTTTCTGCTTGGGTTTTGACTGATGTAGTAAGGACTGGGTGAGGGAGATGGATTAGAAGGTAATGTTCAGGTTACTTTCCGGTAATCTTCACTATTCTGAGTCCAGGTCATTCTTGCCACAGTCCTGAATACCCACCCTCCCAGATCCCTACCATCTTTTTTGGCTTTGATATTATTCTGCTTGAATATGTACAGTAGGATGTGATGTCATCTTCCGATTTTAAAGGTATTTTGGGATGTATGGGTGCCATTTTGGGGGAATAATTTTGAGCTGGGCTAGGCAATTAAAATCTGTGAAAAGGGAAAACAACTCATATAGTAAGGACTGTTACGAGGAAGACCTGGACTTAGAGTAAGGAAGATTACCGGTAAGTAACTGAGACATTTACAGCGCTTGGATACAGCAGAAGTGTGGTATGAAGCGCTTCAAACAAACAATATTATTTTTACTAGTGGTTAGAGTAGTTGATTCACTTTCTTTCCTCATTTTTGGCTGTGGGTCCGGTTGACTGTCTGAACTTTACCGGAAGAGTGGAGGAGATGTCCAGGGTCTTAAGAGTGTTGCGTCACTCACTTTTTTGCTATGAATGGTCAGCATGCGTTTTGTGTGTTCAGATTTTTGTATTAAAATTCTCATCTTTCCAGCTGAAATGTGGAGTTACACTCAACTTTTGCATATGCTGCCTATCTTTTTATAACAATGTATTTCATTTGTGTGGTTGAAATGCTTTGGCTAAAATCTAACATTGGTTACTGGAGTCCTTGTACTCCACTTTGTGTGATGCCCTGCTCCTGGTGGGAGGCCTCTCTTGTACTTCCTGTCTGTATATTGGCTACCTTGTTTAAAAGAGATTAACAAAGATATACTTATCTACATGTTGTGAAGCTATTAATCCCTGACCAATGTTACTGGCTCAGCCTGTGTAAAAATCTACTGGAAGCACACTGTTTTCCAGACATTTCATGCAGGGATATCCCACAATACTGTCTTTAAGGCATTTATAACGTGAAAAATTCAATTTCAAATTGCATAAGGGGAATTTCTCACCTCGTCCTGCCCAGAATGTGCCATTACCTGTTAATAAGCCAAGTGATGAATTATCTGTCCGCACATGGTCTCCAGCAGCGTCCATTCTTCAGGTGAGGGTGAAACAAAGACAAGTAGAGCTGTTGTACTCAAACACAGACACCTCTTCCATTTTTGTAATGGCATATAGTAGCCCAAAACGATTCAGAGTTATTACACTGTGGGGGAAGTGGGTGTACATTGAATTTTGGCAAGATCAAGTATGAGTGGAGCATTTTAGGATTGACATTCCACCAAGGGTTACAGTATATGCTTATTTGATGCAAGCTTTCTCCCACTAATCTTTGTAAAAGCCTTGGAGAAAAAAGGTATACTTACCCTCCTTACTGACATAATAAGAGATTTTCTCACTTCTCCTCAGCTGACCCACTGGCCAAGTTGAGTTCCTGGGCTGCACTGCCAGGCCTCACTGTTAATGTGTAGTCATGGAAGAAAATGTTATTAATCCTGAGCCCTTACTGAACTTTATCTTTGAGACTTGAATCTGTCTTAAGAAACATGTGCATTATCAAATATCCTAAAACCTTTCAATCCATAATCCAGAAGGCTCCAGCCTAACATCAGGCCGTGATTATTTTTCACATATTACAGAGTATATGCCAAGCCAAAGACTCTTGAGGGTAAGGCAAAACCCTGAATTCTGCAAATGTGCAAATCTACAACGCTCAGAAGTCTTACATCTCATAAGATTATTATATAGCAATTTTGAAAAACACAGGCAGACATACAATGCCTTCCAGCCTCCCTGCTTAACCCAAAGGAGACTTCGTTTCAGACATTAATAACTGGGAGTGTCCTTCTTTGCAATCTCCTTGGTGACTTTAGCCATTCCAGGTGTAATCGAAGATTTCAATTGCCTTGATGGTCTTTATGAATACATGGTGTGATCACATCTTCAGCTAAAAATGTGTGAATGTGAAAAGTAGATCACTAGCTACCAGACACCACAAGTAAATTCTAAAGTAGTCTTCAGCTTTCAGACATTGAATTCATTAAACCCAAACAAAAAGAGATTGCAACTGCCCAAGAACAGTACACATGGTAAAAACAAAATCTAGTGGTTCTAGGCATCTCACAGAGAGAGAGGGGGTCTGGTACTTTCAGAAAAGGAAAATTAGTAAAATACAAGGGACATAAATGCTTATTAATGAGTAAGAAGGTGTCATGATCCAAACTAAGGACTGGAACATGCATTTCTATGCTCATCCTATGAGCAAGCATAATGCTGTGAACCTACTAATGCTAAATGCATTCAAAGAAGGCAAAGGTAGGTGGTGCACTTAAAATGCTGGTGCCGTTTGACAATTAGCTATGGATCTCTGGAAGACACTGATTATAAGGTGCCTGAACTCAGAATCAGAAACTACAATTTTGAGAGGTCACAGAAATCTGATGGCAGTGGCCATTTTGAAGGGATTGCATAAATTCTTCGTTTTCCGGAGTATCCTGGTTAGACAATTGAGATGCATAATTGCTGCTGCCAACACCTTACTTCTGTGGGATTGTTTTTGAGTTTATATTTTTGAGCACTAATAATGTCACAGAATATTCTCTTTTACACATGATCCAAAGTATATAGACTGAACTAATATAGTTGCAGTTGAAACAAATTTCATACAATGCATAGAAGTGAAGTTGTTAATATATTTTACTTAGGCCACATGTCTGTATAATTCTCTGTTTTAAAAAAGATGGATGCAATCTCTATCACTCACTCCTGTTTGCCCCCTTACCCCATATGCACATCTTCTCCCCATAGGCTCTGCACAGCACAGTCAATCTGACATGTAGTATTTTATTTACACTGTTATGATAACATTGTTTTTTATGAACTTTTCCCTGTTCTCTTTGACTTGTAATGTTTGTCAAGGTCCCTTCCACTGCCTTCAGCTGTGATCACTGCTGAAAGTATAATTGTTCAATGTGTCATATTTGTTTGAACATCTCCAGGTGACAGTAGCATAGAGCGTGTTGAATAATTTTTTAGTAATGGGATAGTGCTTAAGTGTTAAGGTAATGACGTGTATTATTTTTGTGGTCTGGTTTGCTAAAGAAATTATACTTTTGCTCACACCATGATGATTTTGCAGTTTCTCTAAGTTGTTGTGCAAGAATGGTGTATAAGAACCGCTCGGTTTGGGAGTGAGCCAGAAGACTTTTTTTATGCTGCTAGGATGCCGCCTGATTTGTTATGATTTTGCTGCCCATTGAGACTAAGGGGCCAATGATGATATCGTTCAGAAACTCATCCGACCGTATCGGTTTCGGAATCGTTTCCGACCGAATCGGGTTCTGCGAGTCCGTACGATCGATTACGATGCTACCAAACATCGTTCGGTCGGAGTCGCATTGACTTCAATGGGAGCCTGTGTTCCGAACGAGAACACAGGCTCCTATTGAAAAAAGAGGTGGTTGGGGAAAAGCTTGCACCCTGTGACGTGCACCCCATTGTGCCTGGCTGTAAAGAGGGGTCCCATGGGTACCCCCACGGGCCTCAACCGGAGGCCTATGGGTATAGGAGGGCCTGCTTCAGGCCCCCAAAGTCAGATTGCGACTGCTGTTTCGTGTCGGACCAACCGATTCGGGACTGCTGTCAGAATCGGACATCGTGATTGCTCGGTCGGAAACAGTGTCCATAGAGTTGTACGATTCGGCTCCGAACGACTCGGCCTGTCCGAATGCAGATCGGAACCAATTCGGACAGCCCGAACAGTTTCCTTGCCTCGTAATCGGTCATTCGGAAATGTATCTGATTTGGATGGAAACATAGGTTCCGAATCCCATTCGGAGCCTTTCCGAACACCATCGTAATCAGCCCCTCAGAATATTTTCAGATTTTTACATACCCTATAGAGCTCTGCATCTGAGAGCATTCATGGCATTGGCTCTGTACTGCTTATTTTGAATTTTTGTAATAAAACCCTTTAATTTTTCACTGATTTAGAACTCAGTTATTTAGTGAACCCCATTATTTAATTAACTGCTTTTACTCTGCTAATTGGTGTTTGGGTAGGTGCCTTACCATAGGGAAATATTGCCTCATTAAATTGAAGTTTAATACCGTCTCTTATCCAGTAAACCATGGGAGAACCAATTGATGTACATTTTGGAGTGTAACTTTTGGGGTACGGTTTTGCTCCCACACAACCCATCACTTTCTTTTGAAAGCCTTGGTCATTGTTTTTGTTTTGGAGGCATGAGAGAAGGTTTGCAGCTAAATACAGAGAGGTATTCCAGGAAATTATTATTTTATTTTAAAAATGTGATTATATTTAGAGTACTTTGCAGAGAAAACCTTGATAGATTATACATTCTACATTTCTCTTTTCCCCTATGGATTCAAAGGATATCAGGAGGCTGGGGTCAGCTTTATCTGTGGTCAGGAGGACTTCCTCTAAAACCTGTAAGGTAGCTGTCTCCATTCTGCATTGTGAGCTGAAGCTAAACTGGTAGTCGCGCAAGAAATGGTTAGCATTAATGTGATCTTGGCATGAACATGGACTGTTTTTTCAATGATCATGCCGATGAATGGTAGGTGAGTGATGGGCTAGTAGTGTTCATGGTCTGCTACAGCTTCTGGAAAGATGCCTTGAGTGAGATATACATTGGCAATGGTGAGTATGAGCGAGGGAGCATCCCCAGAGGGAAATTTGAAGGACGATAGTAAAACATCATTTTCAGAACTGGATTTGAGGAAGTTGGTTATGTCAGTGAGATCTGTTAGAAATAAGGCTTTGAAGGATGATCATGGCTGGATTCTATGGGAAGGAATGGGTGTAAGAGATGAAGGAGGCTTGGTGTTGTCAATGTGTTGCTGGATTATCTGTATTTTTTGATTGTAGAACATGTTGATGGCATTGCACTTTTCTGTGGAGCTAGGAATAGATGGGTCTGGCAGGGGGTTGAGTCTGCTTTTGTTGCTGGCTTCATTGATGGTGTTGGTATAGTACTTTTCTTTGGCTGATGTGATGAGCACACATAAGAATGGAGGAGGCTTTGCTGTCATCCAGAAGTCCTTCTGACACCACACCCTAGGAAAGCAAGTAGCACTCAACACCAACACCATGGAGCCTCAAATATTCACTTTCCCACTCTTTGCAATGCAGGTCACCAACTTCCATCTTATCTATAGGTCTTCCAGACAGAACAAGGACTTCATTGGTGAAGTCTCAGCTCTCATCACCACCTCATTCATCTGACATGCCCACACCACCCTCTTGGGTGACCTCAACCTCCTAGTCATTGCAAGTTCAAAACAAAAACAAGACACACCCTCTTCAAACTCATAAACTCACTCAATGTGGTACAGCGTATCACATAGCCAACACACTGCAAAGTTCACATACTTGACCTTGTCTTCTCAACATTCTGGTTTTTGTAGAGTTGTCAGTGGAGGTTGGAGGGAAAGATTTTAGGTGTGTTTCCTTCCATAGAAGGAAGGAAACGCAATCTTTGTGAATGCTCTGAGCTTGAAGGCAGGTATCATAATATGAGGGCACATTGCTATATAAGATATTGCATGGTTTTGTGTTTCACATATACATATATTGACCCTCTGTGGTAATTTTCTATGCACAACTCACATGATTTCTAGGAATGGGATGCAAACAGCTTATATTCTAAAAAGATGTAATTTGCAAACTATTCTTATTATTGACACTTGGGAAAGGGCGCTGAATGTGAAAGTGGTGTTTTAAACAAGTTGCATGTATGAAGTAGTCACATCAAATATATGCACATTTTACATATCTATCAGTCAACAGATTTATATGGGTCTGAAATGAACTTAACAATATAAAATGTATAAGTTCAGTAACTGAGAGTTGTTTACGTATGTATCCGTATGACACTAAATGAGGACTCTCTGGGCTGCTGAACTTAGCAATGTTTATGTTGTCTAAATCATTTGCAACCAATAATAACTTAATGTAGCTGCTGTATTGCTATAATAAACAAAGGTTAAAGTTTAGTTGTACTTAGTAAAACTTTATTTATTCTTTCTGTGCAAACCAAACTTAAACTACACAAACATTTGAAATTCTAAAGTTATAGTTATACCTTAAATTTATAATGTAGGTGCCACCTTCAAACTACTATAACTTGCACAACTCTGTACACAGTGTTGTCAACTCACTTGCCACACTACATGAAGTATACAATGCACTGCTTATACACTTTCATATTACAACTCGTATACTACGTGAAATCATAGCATTGATAACAAAACTTATAACATCTCAAATGACATCATGTTTGAGAGCAAGTGCATGGTAGAGCAGTGACTTATACTTTAAGTATTATGGCTAGCGAATTAACTACATTGTGTATGGAGGCGCGTGAGTTATAGTAGTATAGAATCACCATGAAACTTTGCATCATCCACCAATGTAGAAAAATTAATAGGTCTGCAAAGGTTTGTGGAGATTCATCAAACAGGGACAAAGTTCTAACCGATCAAAAATCAGAGTAATTCCTTTCTTTGGAAATCCTAGCTACAACTACAGAGTCGCTACCACCACTCTGTAAAATATATAACATATAAAGTGCCCCATGCCATACATTATACGGATATTGCAAGTAACCGAGGAGTTCCATAACAATATAGAAGAACGAGGCCAAAGGCCGAGTTCCTTTATAAGGTTATGTAACACTGAGGTAACTTGCAATATTATCCTTAGCATCTACGCAGGGGGTGCTTTATCCAATATAATACATAGTCACACCATCACCTTTCCCAGAAAATACTTACGATCTCGGTGCGCAGCTCTTTCACATGAAAGAGCAAGCATGTTTACAAACATAAAGAATAAAAAATAAAATCTCTAGTGCAAAATTAAAGACATCAAAAACCTGTTAGTAATGTGTTGCAAACAGATACTAGAAACAGGTCAATATAAGTCAGTTTAAAAAAATAATAAAACGCTGCACTAGCTCAGATGGTGTAGAAACATGCAGAAAGATTCTGGCTTTTCGCTAACCAAGTAAGGAGTGCAAAAAATAAACATGTTCTCTCTGGTTGTCAGTGTAAGCTAAAACATAGAGCAGAAGAAAGAAAAGCAACCTTCAGTTTTTAAGTGCTTCAAACAGCTGTTTCAATTATGCTACATGACCTGACCTGCCTTTCACCTCAGCTGTGGACCCTGGCAGCAGGCATTGTGACATCAAAACTCGACTGTAATCACTTATAATAGTCCAGTTCTGATGTCTTTCTTTATATTCAGTGACTGGGTGTGTCACAAGTGGCAGATTATAAGGAAAGTAGATACTGGCATTTATACAGGAATTACAGAATCCCATATATTATATTGATATCACAACTTTACACACACCACTGTTTTATTAAATCCCTCTCACTTTTGAAATGTCTTCTAGAGCCTTAATTTAAAAAAGCTACTTTGCAAATTAGGTTTATCTCAAAGTGGATCCACTTCCACTCCATTCTTTGAAATTACATGACGATTGATTAACGTACCTCAGAGTATAACCGCTTTTACTTCCTAATGAGGACTTCTCCACTGATCCCATAAAAATGCATCCATAACTCAAACCTTATAATTCTAAACTTGGAACATTACAGGATAAGATCGTTTGATATAATTGCTTTTCAAGAAACGTGAATGTGTCAACATTCCTGATGATTGATTATTCAGTTTATGAAACATTAGTAGTCAAGGGAAAGAAGGGATACCTGGTATGCGTTATTATTAACATTAGTTTCTAACATTCTTGATAGTTGACCACAGGCTTTACATAAACTGATTAAAGAATCCAGGCAAGAGGTATAACTCATAGAAGTAAACATCTAAGGTTTATGATTATCTTGCTTTTTAACATTTACGTACTCCTCTCTGCTTGCATGCTAAGTCATATAAGAAGAAGATATTAGAGGAAATAACCTATTTAATTCAAAACTGCCTGATATATCAGACAATACTTTGTGAGGAGCTGCATGAAAACTTAATTGTGACACCCAAGGATGATACTGTAACAGGCTCTCTTTTTAATACGTGCAATATACCAGAAGAAATTTGGGTCCTTGCAAAGGAAAACACCCAGAGTTCTAAGGAGTTTGCGAGCACTCATTCAGTTAGGTGTGGTGGCAGTAAATGGCAAAACTTACGTGGATATTAGTTCAATACGTGATTATTGTTTTGTGCACACAACTATCTTCTCTAAATGTTTCAATTTTGACAAAATACATCCTTCTGAGATGATCATTATTCCCTGACATTTGAATTCTAAACCCTGGTTCTTTATTATACCAAGCGTATAAGATTGTAGGTCACAGTGTTTATGTTTAAAAAAATTAAATAATCAAATAGATGCTGCATTTAGAAGTCACTTTAAAAACCTTATGAGGTAAGGAAGAATTTAACACTGCAATACAGCAGTTTTTACCCATAATAACCTAAATCCTAAGAGTACAGAAATGTGAGAAACATTCTGGGAGAAAGGAGCAGAATATCAAAGAACTCATGTTAAAAGACTCAATCGCTATGCCAACACAATAGACAATTAACATTGAACTTCAGGTAATCAAACAGAAAGGCACTGTGACAAGGAAGATTCTGTGGATAGGGGTAGATCAATAAGAGCTGCAAAAACCTGTGAGTTAAGAGTTGGGCAAGCCAAACTAAACAAACAAGACTCCAATGAGGCACACTTGTTTTATTCTATACAACAGAGGATTCCAGGCCCCTTCGGCAATTGATTACGCAAGGCAATCCAGTGCCAGTGCATTTGAAAATCACATGTTTTGTGACCTACTGGTTGGAGGAGCATTGCACGTGACACGCCGAGACACCGCTCAGAGACACCGACCCGAGCTGTGCTGAGCCGTGCTGCGGGTGATCTCCCCCCGGGTCTCATGGACTACAGACAGCGGCAAGTGGCAGCAAGCTGAGACGGAGTCGGTCCACGGGTCCGCAGGACAAACGCAGGACACGGACATGGACCTTGAGGAAGAAGTGACGGCAAAGGGTAAGCGCAAGAGCTTTTCCAGTTGCCCAGCGGTTATCTAGCGTGACCCTCTGCCTCCCTCCCTCCCACCCACCTACCGTGTTCCCTGCTTCCCACCCTGCGCACCGGTGGACGCTCCGGCGGACGCTTCTGTTGGAAGGCCAGGAGCTGAGCCGGGAGCTGAGTGCAGCGGTTTGGGCGGTAAGGGGGGGCGCCAGTATTGTACCGTGCTGGCCTGCGGCGTCCAGAGTGTCCCAGAGCCTGCGGCGTCCCAGAGCCACGCAGGGGGGGGGCCAACAACAGCAGTCTGTTTTGGTCTGTTTTGGTGAGAGCTCAGGAGTGATCACAGGAGCTGCCTCACAGCCAGCTTTTAGGAGAGAGGGGCAACGTTAGCCCGCCAAACTGCCAAAACTGGCAAACTTGAAGCTCCCCTTGAAGCTGCCCCCCAGTTCAAGAGACTACAGTCCATAAATCAATAAAATACTACTCAATAGCAACCATTAGCAATACCGTTAGCATATCATTAGTATTACGGCAACGACAGCAATGACAGGAAAAAAGGCAAGAATAAACCAAAAGAAATCAAAAGAAAACCAAAAGAATCCAAAGGAAACCCAAAGGAAACCCAAGGGAGAAGAGAATTACTCTAGGAAAAGCCAGAGGTAATCAAAAACAAACAAATTATAGACAGTCAAAACAAACAACAAGCAAGCAACAAATAATAAACAACAAACCAAAAACAAAACAAACAATAACCAATAAATAATAAACAACAAATAGCAAAGGGCTGCAATCAAACACCAAATAGGGCAGGAAAATTTGAAAATAGGATCATTATTCAAAAACTTAAAAAATTAAGGACCCACCTACAACAAACCTATAACAAAAAGAGCCCTAAGAACCTTAAGAATAATAGGAATCACAAGAACCACAGGAACAACAGGTGCACAAGGGTTTTTACGAGATGAGATCAGGCAGGGAGAGACGAACTGTCACATCCATACTGAATAAAAGGAGAAAAAAGAGCAAAGGCTTAACTGACATATCTAGCAAGGAGAACTTAATGATGGAGGAAAAGCCCAACCAGATTCTGGTAGATGTTGCAGGTCCCGAACCGAACAGGAAAACTACAACAAGCAGCTATCAGCCGAAGATCTACACAAAATTTGCATTTCTGAAGGAAGCAGGGGCAGCCCTCTGCACAAGCAACGAAAGTCTAAATGGCCTCCCTTCTCCTCTGTGCCCGGAGAAAACGGACCATCAAGATCCCAAGGCAAACAAGCCTGATCAAGGCAGCGAAGGTACAGAAGGTAACAGGGAAAAGCCCATAGTCACAAGCACCCCACATTGGGAAGGACAGCAAGGGGGGTTAGCGCCCAGCCAAAAAACCAGTGTCCTAACAAAGATAGCCAATATTGGAACTTGCCAAGCATCAAAAATGGAAAAGGATTTTGAGGTAAACCAGACAACAAAAACAGGAGCACTTTCTGCTAGGATTGAGCCTGGCACAGGTATACCACTTGAACCAATTATCAAAATCTTTTCTGGGAAAACAAACTTCATTTTTGGTATCGACCCTCAAAACACAAAAAAAGCGCCTACAACTGCCTCCTGCTCAACCTCTTCACACTCAACCCACAACAAGGCACTTGTAGAGGGCCCAGAAAGCTTGGCTTATGGACCCACGCCAACACACAATCAAGTCATGCACATTGAGGAAGAGATCCGTACTGATCCCCCTTTGCCACAGCTGCAAAGACCTCTGGGACTGAAGGACTCAAACTATACCAGCCCAGAGACAGGTAGGGAAGCACGGCACACCGAGATCAGCCCCAGTGAGGCAAAGAGCCGAAGGAGAAAGGACAAAAGAACACCAAAACGGGATAACTCAACTGTAACCAACTGCTCCAGCATTGACCTCCCCCTCCAGCCTAACTCACAACTTACCAATTTGTCTAGCAGTTCAGACTAAATAACTAGGGACAGGGAATTGGGAACTTCAGCGGTCGTAACAGGCGCAATAGCCAGCAATCTAGCCCAAATAACCCACAACCAAGATCAGCAAGAGCTTTTCCATTCTTCTGCCGCCTGGCAGGCAAAGGCCACCCCTGCTCAGCGAACTGGCATTAAAGGATTTAATCAATTAGACTCAGATAAGCTCTGGGAATCCTTACTAGACACCATGCAGCTTTCCATCAAGTCAATGCAGTATCATTCTGACAAGATGGATGTTCAATTATCGATTCTTAACTCAATGGCCATCCATATCTCAAATATTGACTGCAGACTAGCAGACATGAATAACTTGATCAAAAAGGCCCAGGCAGACACGCAACTATTCCCAACACACTGCACCTGCTTTGCTATTGTCGATAAACTCTCCACCCTTCCAGAGGTAATGGGGGATACCCTGGCAGATATCAGGAAAATATCAAAAAGCCCCAGCAAAATACCTCAGGAGGCCCAAACAAAAGGGCCCTCAACGGGATCAACCTGCAGCCAGGAGGACATGGCCAACACAGAAGGGGCAAAGGGTCCCCCAAAGGATTCTTACAATAAAACATGACCAGCAAAGGACCCAATCGTCAGACCGCTCAGCACAATCTCAGAAACTGCTGATCAAAAAAGCGAGGACCTTGGCTGCCACAACATACCAGAGTACAGAAGGGGCCCAGAACATAGCCACGACCACCACCCAGAGAACTTAACACAAATAAAGCTTGAACCAGAAGCTTCAGAAAAGCCCCACGCTGGGGGGAAAGAAGACCAAACACATAGCCGCAAGCAGAGGAGAAAAGGAAAAAAGAAGAAAAAGACCATAGTGGAATATTTTTATTCAGGTAGCGTAAGACCTGGGACAAAAGGACAAGCTGCTAGCAAAACAACGGAACTACTGTCCCATGAAGGAGACAACAAATTGAGCCACTTAACCATTTCAATATTAGGGGATTCAGAAACCAAATTGGATAAGACAGTGGATGAAACAACAAGGCCATCTATAAAAACATCAGATGGAAGCACAAAGAACGCAAGCACCAGAGCTTCAGCATTTTCCACCCCAAAAAATCTGCAGAGGCAACCATTCCCGGAAAAACAGAAGGAGACAATAAACCAAGCCCTTTGACCACTCCAACTTCAGGGGATTTAGATACTAAACTGGTGCTGTCAGCTGATGAACTAACAGGGCCATCTATAAACGCATCAGATGAAGCCAGAAAGTACGAATGTACGAGAGCTCCAGAACACTCTATCAAGAAAAAACCTGGAGAGACAATCAGCTCAAAGGAAGCAACTGCTATCACCAGGGAAGACAGCAGTCTCCGAGAGGATCTTTCCAATCCTCAACTCGATGAGGAACCAGCTATCCAGGCAAAACTTCTAACCGCCAGCCAACTACAACTTAAAAACAACTCAATTCTGTTTATCCCTGAATATAAATCTAGAGGTTGTGGGGACATCCTTAACAGAGGGAACATTCTACATTTAATCCAAGCAATTAGAAACTTGGCGGATATAAGTACAAACGATCTGGAAAGAATAGCATTTAAAAACATCAAAGAAATTTCT
The DNA here is from genome assembly GCA_963921515.1 of Calotriton arnoldi. Taxonomy (NCBI): domain Eukaryota; kingdom Metazoa; phylum Chordata; class Amphibia; order Caudata; family Salamandridae; genus Calotriton; species Calotriton arnoldi. The sequence goes on along the minus strand of CAWUFW010009337.1, from coordinate 305,747 downwards.
GACAGAGAAATAACAAAGACAACCTGGTCCTCAGAAGAAATAGTGAGGAGGATTCTAGACGAAGAACCCCAACTAAAAGCATGGGGAATAAATATACAACTCTATCAAAGGCCTGGCTACCCGGATCCACTGATTCCAAACAAAAGAGAGCAAGCAAATGTAGTTAACTCATCAGCGGACCTGCAGCCACAATCAGTACTTAAAGGTGCACGCAGCACGGACGCACGACCATCTGAAAGGAACAATCAACATCGAGCAATCAGGTCGGAAGACTGGTCCTGGCTAGCGAGGACGATAAACCAACAAGAGGAGAGTACTCGACTTAGGATAAAACAACCACCTCCAAGCATCCATCACCTACGAATCTGCTCCTGGAATATAAACGGGCTGGGCAATAAAACATCCGATAAAGATCTTTTGGTTCACTTTCAAGGCTTCGATCTCATCCTGCTACAGGAAACATGGTTAGAGGAACCCTTCCATTTATCTGGTTACAAAACCCATCATACTCCAGCAGTGAAAGGCTCCAAATTTGGACATCTAAAGGGTGGTCCAACAATTTACTCATCAATAAAAACAATAACAGCGACTGAAGATGTTGACACCTTCACATCCTCCACCAATGCAATTAAAGCACTCAGAGTGAGTATACAGGATGGAAATACTATACAACAAATACTACTCCTAAACACCTATATACATCCTCGTGACAAAATTAAAGGAGTCAAAATGGTGGAGGCAGAAATTACTAGGCTCCTCTCGGAAGAACCAACTTCAAATATACTGCTGACAGGTGACTTCAACATGCACTTAATGGGGCCACAGATGAGGGACGAGCTACTTGAGGAACAACACACCACCTGGAATATTCCTTGTCAGGAGCTGAGTACCAAGAAGCAACAATCAGTACTTGCTAGGAACTTCGTCAAGGATCTGGAACTCCTAAGCTTTGTGGCACTAAATGGGCGTTTCCCGGGAAATCAGCCCCCGGCGGCAACATTTCACAGCACAATCTCTAGCACGCTAATAGACTACACCTTTGTATCTTTATCACTCTTCAGTAGGATTACAGGTTTCCAGGTAGGGACTAGGCCTGGGCGGTGAACTTCGCTCCGTTAGCGGAGTTTGCAGAGTTTTCTGCACTCTGCACTCCAAGGATCTCGCGGAGTGCAGAAAACTCTGCTTTGCGATGTGCAGCGGAGTTTTTTCCCCGCTCGCGCTCGTGAGCGGTAAGTTCGCGAGCGCGAGCTGCCGCTCGGGTAGAATTTCTACCCGAGCGGCAGGAATACCAGCACAAACTGCAGTTCGCACTGCACTCCGTTACTCGCGGAACTTCACGGAGTTTTTTTGTAACTTCGCGGAGTTCCGCATAGCAAAACTCAGCGAACTATGCCCAGGGTTAGTAGGGACCCAAGATCAAAGCGACCACCTGCCACAGGAAATCTCCACAAGAATAACTGGATCTCCACTAGACCAACCTGCCGAGGACCCCGAGTCTATATATATGGACAATTTCAGGAGGATCAAATTCAAAACCAACCAACTAGATGAACTACTGGCCTCAGCGAAGTCATTATGGGAACAAAGGGATGAGACCGACATAAATGAGATAATGCACTGGGAACAATTCATTAAAACATTAGGAGCAAAGCACACGGCAAGCGCTCTTCCCGCCTTATCGATAAACAGGCCTTTAGACCGTCAAGACAACACTTTCTTATCACTAAAACTCCAAATCTCCGTAATCTCAAAAAAGCAATAAACAAAACATTACGCAGGCTTCGGCGTACAGGGCAGGATCCGAGTTTACAAAGGGAGCTAGCACAACTTAAAGCAGAAAAGATAAAAATAATCTGGCAGGCAAAAAGGTATTCGGACGAAAACCTCTGGGCTAGACTGTTACATGACTCAAAATCAAACAACAGTGCAAGATTCTGGCGCACAATAAACAGCATAGCCAATCCGAACGCTCCAAGAATCAACTCACACCTGACAGAGGAAGCTTGGGCCTCTCATCTGCTTCATCATTTCAATCCTGATCAGAAGCAGAGCACACGCTTTATCCTTGAGGCAATCCCTGCCAATGAAAATGTTACACCAGGAAACGACCTTCTTTCGTTCACAACTCACCAGATCAAGGCCAGGATAGCTAAAGGCAAGCGGGAGGGCGCCCCGGGCCCTAACGTGATTCCACCAAGCTTATTAAAAAAAGACCCGGAATATTGGGCTTTGAAACTGCTACCGCTGTTTGCTCAAATCGCTGGAGGAAACACCATCCCGGACTCTTGGAGGGGGTCAATCATATCCCCAATATACAAGAAGGGGGACAAGAACTTAGCAAACAGCTACAGGCTTGTGGCTTTAATCGATATCGAGGCGAAATATTACGCTGGCCTACTTCTGGAAAACCTCATTGCCTGGACAGACGAAAAATCAATTATGCCCATCAACCAAACGGGCTTTTGCAAGGGCATGGGAACAACTACAAACATACTTGCCCTGTCCCTAATGGTAGATGGGGCGAAATTAGCAAAACACCCTCAATTCATGTGTTTCATTGACTATTCGTCGGCGTTTGATAAAATCAGCAGGGGCAAACTATGGCACAAGCTCAAGGAAAAAAAATACCATCTGCTCTCCTAAACCAGTTAATACTTCTCCACACAAATACGTGGGTTCAAGTCAAGCTAGGAGATGGTAAGTTCCTGTCTCAGAAAATCCCAACAACCATGGGGCTCAAACAAGGGTGCGTCTTGGCGCCAACACTTTTTAACTTGTACATGTCTGATCTATCATCTGAACTGAAAACCTGTAACTCGCATGCGCCAAATATAGGAGGGCTGCCACTCTCCAACCTCCTGTATGCAGATGACCTCGTGCTGGTTAGTCGAACCCCCATTGGCCTTCAACATCTATTAGACACAACCAGTAGATATTCAGCAAACAATGGTTTAACCATCAACTACGACAAAACGAAGGTAATGAGGATTCATCCAAGAAAGAAAACCTTTATCTTCCGCTGGCACCTGGCTAACTCAACAATAGAAGTAGTTGACCAATACAAATACTTAGGAGTAATAATAGACAATAGAGGCACACTTAACTCACAAAAAGATGTTATCAAAAGAAGAGGCAACTCTATTGCGGCAGCAATGAAATCTATCAAACATAAAACTATCGGCCCAAATCTTACTCCACTTTTACAAGTCTGGCAAGCAAAGCTCATTCCGGCAATCACTTATGGGAGTGAGTGCCTGAGGGGAAGAGATGCGGCCATATTAGACAGCACTGTCTCAAGAGCGGCCAGAATGATTTTAATCTACCTAAGTATGTTTCACCGGCCCAAATAAGGTTAGAATTCGGCCTACAAAGCCAAGAATTAGCCCGCAAAGGAGCTTATGTCAAGAACTGGTACAGGATTAAAAGGGCCAAAGCCGGAACATTGAATTCCTACCTATGGAACGAAATACATCGACAGAGGGACTGCGCAGCTATGAGCTATCTGATAGCATCAAAAGAGTGTCTGGGCCTGGAGGAACTCTGGGCAGCCTCAGGGTCCTACCATTGTTTTAAACAAATCGTAAACAAGACAGTGAAAAAACTATCCCTATTAGAAGACAAGGCGGCACTCACAGAAAGAACCCATAGATGGTTTGTTGTGCCAAGCTATGTCAAGTCCTCTCCGCAACCTTACCTAGGCGCAGGTTTCAATAGGAGGAAGAAAGAAAAATATCTTCATCTCCGAATGGGCATTTTACCATCATTGCCGCACCTTCCCCCTTGGAAACGATCGCCGGGTCAGACAACATGCCGTTTATGTGAGGGAGCCAATGAAAGTGTAATACACCTTTTGTGCATCTGCGGAGAACTACAAGTTGAACGACGTCAATTACTGAAGCCATTCTTTGTAAGGAAGGGGATAAGAACCTGCAGACAAGCTGTGATGGCATGCCTCGGAGGTGGAGACGTTCAGCTAGCGTGCCGCTTTGTGCAATTTATGGAAGCGGGGGAGAAACTCAGTCGTTAAACACTTTTTCACTGCAATAAAAATACTTTTTAGTGTCACTTCACAGCAAACAACACATATTTAGGTTGCCCCTCACCCGGACCACATAAGCTCCAGCAAAACAGTCAAACAGCAATCTACTGCTGCAGCTGTCCATAAAGCAACTGATAATTGCACACTTACCCTTCCACTGAGAACTGAGTATTTGTTTTATCAAATTTTAAGTCTTCTAGATTTTCTTTACCTTCCTAAAAATTCTCAGGAACTGAAAAAGGACAGTATTAGCAAATCATTTGAAAATCCGTCAATATACTGAAAGGTTGAAACACCTCATCAATGTACTGTCTTAGACAACAATTATTGATAATTGCATCATTGATGTTAGCATAATGCACGGATGTTTTATGGAATGTTATTTTTAATTAGTCTTTAAATCATGAACTTTGCTGCTATAACTTTTCTTTTATGAGAAATTGTAAAGGTTTTAATTGACCAGACAATAAACTATTACTTACAAGAGTTGGGCAAGCCAAACTAAACAAACAAGACTCCAATGAGGCACACTTGTTTTATTCTATACAACAGTGGATTCCAGGCCCCTTCGGCAATTGATTACACAAGGCATGTGTGAAAAGCTGCCTTTTTGAGTGGCCACCCCATGTTTCTGTGGACTAATGCTGTTGTTTTTTTTACTCCGTGCACTCAGTACATGCTAACCAGGGCCCAGTGCATGTGTGTGCACTGATGCTTAAAATATGTTGAAATTGCCTAAAACACTTTTTGCCATATTTTAACTTTCCTATAAGGCCATAGTATCTGGTGCCTAAAGTACACCCCTGGCATGGAAAGTTCATGACCCCTCTGGACTACAACACTGTGCCATCCACTAGTGTGACCAGGCAAACATGATTCCAGGCTTGCCATAGACATGGTGTGGAGAGGTGGTTTGTTCCTCTTGCAGGAAAACCAGTTGAGCAATGGCCAGGAACTTAATTAAATTCAGAGAGGCTTCACTGTCAGAAGCAAATGTCAGAAGGTACTTACACATCTCCTTCTTTTTTCCTGCAGGCAGCAACCTCAGTGGGCTAAACCTGCCCCCAGAACTGGTTTGGAGTGACCAAGGAGGAAGGGACTGCTCATTATCCTGGCCACACCTCTGGGTGGGTACATGGGCTATGCACAAGGGGAGAAAGGGTTCTCCATCTTGGATTTAGTGAGTAAGAGTCACTGTGGGATTGTTTACAGTAGGGCATAGGAACTGCTGCAAACATGAGTAGGGTTACCCGTGGTAACTTTTTCCCTAGTGGTTAAGAAAGCGTCAGGAGTCACCACCACCCACAAGCTAGTACCAGACATAAATGTAGAATCTCTGGCACCCTCTACAGAACACTACTAAACCTGTGGCAGAACAGAAGGAGGACTGCATCTGCTGTTTGGGACCTACGAGCAAACCTCAAGGGCTCAACTTGGTCTCTTCTTGTACCCATGACAAGGAAGTGGACTGATCTCCTGTCTTAGCTACAGAGCCACAAAAAGCCACAAGAGTCCTTTCCTGAAGAGCCCGGCTGACCCGTATTGCACTTCAAGGCCTTTGGAGGACCCGAAGAAACCAGCCAAGTTGATTCCCTGGGTTGAAGAAACTGGTTTCTCCTAGCTCGGAGCTTCTCTGCCACAGCAAATCCATTTTAGATGGACCTCATAGAAGGTGACTAAGTCCAAAGGGAGAAATCTCAAAGGTGTCAGAAGTATCCCACCAGTAAGAGGACTTCTTGGGCGTGAAAAATGTATTTCTGTCACTCAGAGCTTTTCCCAGCAAAACCAAGGGCTTCCTATCTGATGTCGTGGAATCCGGGTACAGACTGAGGCTTTGCCATGCTGGAGGTTTTTGACTTCTTGAAAAAGACTTAACTTCGAAGGTAAAACATCTGACCAGGTTGAACCTAGTTGCTGTATCTGACCAGAGCTCAATGGCGGTTGGCCTAAAATCACGCTGTGGATAGGGGTCTACCACAACCAGTGACTATCATTGTCATTTTATGCTTTTGGAGCTACTTTTACTTAAAACATAACAAAATTGGTGTCACATTTTGTTGTAATTTTGCTCATTAAATTATTCTCTATTTTTATTAATTGAAGTAGGATTTTTATTGTGTTCTCGTTTTTGACTTTTTAACTGTTTTGGTACTTCTAAATCCTTTACATTTTTTCTTAAGCCTATTTGCTCTGTGCCACAGTTACCAAGGTTTATTCCAGGTCTAAATTTACTGAATCATTTAACTGGATCTAACATAATAGTGACCTCATTGCTTGTGGTGGATTACCATCTACCCCAATCAATATTTCACTTTCTCATAGCATGGCTTCCTGAAACTAACTCGAGATTATCTAACTTCCATTTTCAAATTGCTTTTTCATATTAACTAATTGTATTTTTTAAAAGTGTCCCTACAAACATATTCCATTAGAGGTCACAGTTTACACTCCAGAAAGGTTAACAGAGGTTATTGTTGCAACAATGCTTGAGGGCACCAAGGTCACATGGACTTTTCATACATGTCTTTAAAGTAAATTTGCAAACATGAGATAATTTCATAAAATATTTATGTTCTAATGTATTATCATCTGGGAAAATTCCACAATCTTGGCAGAGAGTCATAATCCAAACAACATATAAAGAAGAAAATGTGTCTATTCCAGGACAGTTCATATTAATAGCCTTGCCTGATGCAGATGGAAAACGTTTTGCAGAAGTATTATTAAATAAACTAGAAAGTTTTTGGGAAGTTCTGATCCACAGATGCCAATGTATTTGTTTTATTATTATTGGTAACTAAAGCATTGCAGGGAGGAAATGTAGCTTTCTATGTTTGTGATATTGATTGCTTGTGTGTTTTGCAATTCGCCCCAAGTGGGAAGGGTATGCCCAGACGTGGGTCCCGTGCTCACTGCGCCACTGGAGTCAGGCTATCCTGGCTGATGAGGGCTGAATGCCCGAAACCGGTCCTAGGATGCTTGATTCCGGTCCAGGGAAGACATGGCTTGGCAGTTCGGTCTGGACTGTTCCCATGAGGCACAGGGTCAAGACTGATTTGCATATGGCCATGTCTGAACTGGGGTGGCGTGGTGAAGCAAAATAACGATGGATTAAACCCAGATCTGTGACTGGGGGTGAATGTTTGCCATTGTGCAACATTCCGTCCATCATCTTGTGTGTTTTGCAATTCGCCCCAAGTGGGAAGGGTATGCCCAGACGTGGGTCCCGTGCTCACTGCGCCACTGGAGTCAGGCTATCCTGGCTGATGAGGGCTGAATGCCCGAAACCGGTCCTAGGATGCTTGATTCCGGTCCAGGGAAGACATGGCTTGGCAGTTCGGTCTGGACTGTTCCCATGAGGCACAGGGTCAAGACTGATTTGCATATGGCCATGTCTGAACTGGGGTGGCGTGGTGAAGCAAAATAACGATGGATTAAACCCAGATCTGTGACTGGGGGTGAATGTTTGCCATTGTGCAACATTCCGTCCATCATCTTGTGTGTTTTGCAATTCGCCCCAAGTGGGAAGGGTATGCCCAGACGTGGGTCCCGTGCTCACTGCGCCACTGGAGTCAGGCTATCCTGGCTGATGAGGGCTGAATGCCCGAAACCGGTCCTAGGATGCTTGATTCCGGTCCAGGGAAGACATGGCTTGGCAGTTCGGTCTGGACTGTTCCCATGAGGCACAGGGTCAAGACTGATTTGCATATGGCCATGTCTGAACTGGGGTGGCGTGGTGAAGCAAAATAACGATGGATTAAACCCAGATCTGTGACTGGGGGTGAATGTTTGCCATTGTGCAACATTCCGTCCATCATCTTGTGTGTTTTGCAATTCGCCCCAAGTGGGAAGGGTATGCCCAGACGTGGGTCCCGTGCTCACTGCGCCACTGGAGTCAGGCTATCCTGGCTGATGAGGGCTGAATGCCCGAAACCGGTCCTAGGATGCTTGATTCCGGTCCAGGGAAGACATGGCTTGGCAGTTCGGTCTGGACTGTTCCCATGAGGCACAGGGTCAAGACTGATTTGCATATGGCCATGTCTGAACTGGGGTGGCGTGGTGAAGCAAAATAACGATGGATTAAACCCAGATCTGTGACTGGGGGTGAATGTTTGCCATTGTGCAACATTCCGTCCATCATCTTGTGTGTTTTGCAATTCGCCCCAAGTGGGAAGGGTATGCCCAGACGTGGGTCCCGTGCTCACTGCGCCACTGGAGTCAGGCTATCCTGGCTGATGAGGGCTGAATGCCCGAAACCGGTCCTAGGATGCTTGATTCCGGTCCAGGGAAGACATGGCTTGGCAGTTCGGTCTGGACTGTTCCCATGAGGCACAGGGTCAAGACTGATTTGCATATGGCCATGTCTGAACTGGGGTGGCGTGGTGAAGCAAAATAACGATGGATTAAACCCAGATCTGTGACTGGGGGTGAATGTTTGCCATTGTGCAACATTCCGTCCATCATCTTGTGTGTTTTGCAATTCGCCCCAAGTGGGAAGGGTATGCCCAGACGTGGGTCCCGTGCTCACTGCGCCACTGGAGTCAGGCTATCCTGGCTGATGAGGGCTGAATGCCCGAAACCGGTCCTAGGATGCTTGATTCCGGTCCAGGGAAGACATGGCTTGGCAGTTCGGTCTGGACTGTTCCCATGAGGCACAGGGTCAAGACTGATTTGCATATGGCCATGTCTGAACTGGGGTGGCGTGGTGAAGCAAAATAACGATGGATTAAACCCAGATCTGTGACTGGGGGTGAATGTTTGCCATTGTGCAACATTCCGTCCATCATCTTGTGTGTTTTGCAATTCGCCCCAAGTGGGAAGGGTATGCCCAGACGTGGGTCCCGTGCTCACTGCGCCACTGGAGTCAGGCTATCCTGGCTGATGAGGGCTGAATGCCCGAAACCGGTCCTAGGATGCTTGATTCCGGTCCAGGGAAGACATGGCTTGGCAGTTCGGTCTGGACTGTTCCCATGAGGCACAGGGTCAAGACTGATTTGCATATGGCCATGTCTGAACTGGGGTGGCGTGGTGAAGCAAAATAACGATGGATTAAACCCAGATCTGTGACTGGGGGTGAATGTTTGCCATTGTGCAACATTCCGTCCATCATCTTGTGTGTTTTGCAATTCGCCCCAAGTGGGAAGGGTATGCCCAGACGTGGGTCCCGTGCTCACTGCGCCACTGGAGTCAGGCTATCCTGGCTGATGAGGGCTGAATGCCCGAAACCGGTCCTAGGATGCTTGATTCCGGTCCAGGGAAGACATGGCTTGGCAGTTCGGTCTGGACTGTTCCCATGAGGCACAGGGTCAAGACTGATTTGCATATGGCCATGTCTGAACTGGGGTGGCGTGGTGAAGCAAAATAACGATGGATTAAACCCAGATCTGTGACTGGGGGTGAATGTTTGCCATTGTGCAACATTCCGTCCATCATCTTGTGTGTTTTGCAATTCGCCCCAAGTGGGAAGGGTATGCCCAGACGTGGGTCCCGTGCTCACTGCGCCACTGGAGTCAGGCTATCCTGGCTGATGAGGGCTGAATGCCCGAAACCGGTCCTAGGATGCTTGATTCCGGTCCAGGGAAGACATGGCTTGGCAGTTCGGTCTGGACTGTTCCCATGAGGCACAGGGTCAAGACTGATTTGCATATGGCCATGTCTGAACTGGGGTGGCGTGGTGAAGCAAAATAACGATGGATTAAACCCAGATCTGTGACTGGGGGTGAATGTTTGCCATTGTGCAACATTCCGTCCATCATCTTGTGTGTTTTGCAATTCGCCCCAAGTGGGAAGGGTATGCCCAGACGTGGGTCCCGTGCTCACTGCGCCACTGGAGTCAGGCTATCCTGGCTGATGAGGGCTGAATGCCCGAAACCGGTCCTAGGATGCTTGATTCCGGTCCAGGGAAGACATGGCTTGGCAGTTCGGTCTGGACTGTTCCCATGAGGCACAGGGTCAAGACTGATTTGCATATGGCCATGTCTGAACTGGGGTGGCGTGGTGAAGCAAAATAACGATGGATTAAACCCAGATCTGTGACTGGGGGTGAATGTTTGCCATTGTGCAACATTCCGTCCATCATCTTGTGTGTTTTGCAATTCGCCCCAAGTGGGAAGGGTATGCCCAGACGTGGGTCCCGTGCTCACTGCGCCACTGGAGTCAGGCTATCCTGGCTGATGAGGGCTGAATGCCCGAAACCGGTCCTAGGATGCTTGATTCCGGTCCAGGGAAGACATGGCTTGGCAGTTCGGTCTGGACTGTTCCCATGAGGCACAGGGTCAAGACTGATTTGCATATGGCCATGTCTGAACTGGGGTGGCGTGGTGAAGCAAAATAACGATGGATTAAACCCAGATCTGTGACTGGGGGTGAATGTTTGCCATTGTGCAACATTCCGTCCATCATCTTGTGTGTTTTGCAATTCGCCCCAAGTGGGAAGGGTATGCCCAGACGTGGGTCCCGTGCTCACTGCGCCACTGGAGTCAGGCTATCCTGGCTGATGAGGGCTGAATGCCCGAAACCGGTCCTAGGATGCTTGATTCCGGTCCAGGGAAGACATGGCTTGGCAGTTCGGTCTGGACTGTTCCCATGAGGCACAGGGTCAAGACTGATTTGCATATGGCCATGTCTGAACTGGGGTGGCGTGGTGAAGCAAAATAACGATGGATTAAACCCAGATCTGTGACTGGGGGTGAATGTTTGCCATTGTGCAACATTCCGTCCATCATCTTGTGTGTTTTGCAACTCGCCCCAAGTGGGAAGGGTATGCCCAGACGTGGGTCCCGTGCTCACTGCGCCACTGGAGTCAGGCTATCCTGGCTGATGAGGGCTGAATGCCCGAAACCGGTCCTAGGATGCTTGATTCCGGTCCAGGGAAGACATGGCTTGGCAGTTCGGTCTGGACTGTTCCCATGAGGCACAGGGTCAAGACTGATTTGCATATGGCCATGTCTGAACTGGGGTGGCGTGGTGAAGCAAAATAACGATGGATTAAACCCAGATCTGTGACTGGGGGTGAATGTTTGCCATTGTGCAACATTCCGTCCATCATCTTGTGTGTTTTGCAATTCGCCCCAAGTGGGAAGGGTATGCCCAGACGTGGGTCCCGTGCTCACTGCGCCACTGGAGTCAGGCTATCCTGGCTGATGAGGGCTGAATGCCCGAAACCGGTCCTAGGATGCTTGATTCCGGTCCAGGGAAGACATGGCTTGGCAGTTCGGTCTGGACTGTTCCCATGAGGCACAGGGTCAAGACTGATTTGCATATGGCCATGTCTGAACTGGGGTGGCGTGGTGAAGCAAAATAACGATGGATTAAACCCAGATCTGTGACTGGGGGTGAATGTTTGCCATTGTGCAACATTCCGTCCATCATCTTGTGTGTTTTGCAATTCGCCCCAAGTGGGAAGGGTATGCCCAGACGTGGGTCCCGTGCTCACTGCGCCACTGGAGTCAGGCTATCCTGGCTGATGAGGGCTGAATGCCCGAAACCGGTCCTAGGATGCTTGATTCCGGTCCAGGGAAGACATGGCTTGGCAGTTCGGTCTGGACTGTTCCCATGAGGCACAGGGTCAAGACTGATTTGCATATGGCCATGTCTGAACTGGGGTGGCGTGGTGAAGCAAAATAACGATGGATTAAACCCAGATCTGTGACTGGGGGTGAATGTTTGCCATTGTGCAACATTCCGTCCATCATCTTGTGTGTTTTGCAATTCGCCCCAAGTGGGAAGGGTATGCCCAGACGTGGGTCCCGTGCTCACTGCGCCACTGGAGTCAGGCTATCCTGGCTGATGAGGGCTGAATGCCCGAAACCGGTCCTAGGATGCTTGATTCCGGTCCAGGGAAGACATGGCTTGGCAGTTCGGTCTGGACTGTTCCCATGAGGCACAGGGTCAAGACTGATTTGCATATGGCCATGTCTGAACTGGGGTGGCGTGGTGAAGCAAAATAACGATGGATTAAACCCAGATCTGTGACTGGGGGTGAATGTTTGCCATTGTGCAACATTCCGTCCATCATCTTGTGTGTTTTGTGATATTGATTATACATCTGCATTCAACGCCTTAGATCCAGGCAATGTCTAAAATTCAAAAACTGTAGTACAGACTCTACTTTATTGTACTTAATGACTGAACTGCACTGTCAAAGAAGGGTGTAAGTTAAATTATTGCAACCAAATGGAATGTCACCAAAACTATTTATGGAGAATGGCCTTAAGTGAGGACCCAGAGATGGATACTTTGGATTGAATAAGAACAGTTAAAATTCAAAATAAAGAAATGTTGTCTTATACAAGACCTGCTGAGATGCAAGAAGTTCCATCTTTTTCAGTACTTTAATTACTGCTACTCAATCACTTGTCAGACTTATTTTAACAATACTTCGAAACCATGTCTCAAAAAACCCTAGTTACGTTTTCACTTCATGCATATATTTCTATGCCATTTTGAAGATAAATGGCATACTAAAAGTTATATGTACTCAAACTGTAGATTGTGCAATAATTATTTAAAAACAATTGAGCATGCATTGTGTATACATTACGTTTTGACAGAGAACAGTCTAAAAGATCTACTACCAATTATCCATGAAGTTGGCACCAGAACTGTTATTTCACCCACTATGCTATATTTGCATGGTCGATTAAATAGGGAAATTGCTTGTGTTATTAAATTCATGCAGTTAGCATTACGCTTATTAAATAGATCAAGCTTGAAAGATTCTCAGCCGTTAATGGCTCATAATTAATTTCAGTCCATGTTTTTTAGCTTTTGCACTTTGTAAGATCTGGGGCTTATTTGGATGATATTTATTTTCTTTGTTAAATGTTATTTTTATCTTATTTATTTCCAACCTATTGTAATTGATTTTATTATAGATACAATAAGATGTTAATGTTATTAATAGTGTTACTCTAGAATATCAATTCATGTATACCTTTGCAGTCCTCCTGGGTGCACTGGGTTGCTGCTGTATACCATAATACATTGTGTCATTTAACCAAAACGATTTCTTAAATATTTCATTTTTTTCCACAAAATTTTCACTCAGTCACTCAAAATAGCTTTATTTCGCCGAAACAATAACAGCATAAATAGTATTCTACAAACATACATTCCAAATATTAAAAGCATTGCAGAATAAAAAGAGACATCTATTAAAATTCCAAAGTTTATAAAATACAAATAACAAATAAATAAATTATAAAGTAAAAAAACGGGGTCAGTAAAAAGATTTTATCACTATAAGAACAGGAATTAGTCAAATTGGCCCTTATCTTGCTTATAAGCTTCCAACTAGGGATTTAGACTTCTTGGGCCATTTGCATCAAGCATTTTTTGCCTTCGCAAATGGCCGATTCGCAGAATCGGCCGTTTGCGAATGCAAAAAAATGCCTTTCTGATGCAGCAAACCCTATTTTGCAATTTGGTAACCTGTTACCGAATCGCAAAATGGGTTTGTGATTCGCTATTAGGAAGGGCGTGTTTAGGGCGTCCCTTCCTAATACCGAATTGCATCGGTATGCATGAATGTTTTGCGACCGGAATGCGGTCGCAAAACATTCGCGTTTTACCACCTACTTCAAGTAGGTGGTAACCCGTTCGCAAATGGGAAGGGGTCCCAAAGGGACCCCTTCCACTTTGTGAATGTCTGTAAATGCATTATCTAAGAGCAGGCAGTGGTCCCACGGACCACTGCCTGCTCTTAGAAAATGAAAGGAAAAGTTTTAATTTTCTCTTTTGTAAAGCATCCCGTTTTCCTTTAAGGAAAACGGGCTGCTTTACAAAAAAAAAGATTGCTTTATTTAAAAGCAATCATGGACATGGTGGTCTGCTGCCCCCAGCAGGCCACCATCCCCGTGAGTTTTGCGATTCCTACGGGGTCGCAAATTGCGACCTACCTCATTAATATTCATGAGGTAGGTCATTTGCGATCCCCTAGGAATCGCAGAAAGTGTTAAACACACTTTCATGCATTCCATTTTGCGATTTTCTAATTGCGAATCGCAAGAATTCACAATTAGGAAATCGCAAAATGGATTGTTGATGCATCTGGCCCCTTGTCTTCATAGCAGCTTAGAGGAACGAGGCCAGACAAAAACATGCCAAGGGATCCGGTAATACCTGGAAATAATAAAGTGCTGGGAGGCATTGTCTAAAATGTAATTTATGCATAAGCGGGAGGATATATCTCTTTCTTTCGTTCAAATACAGCTTGAAAATCATGTGCAAATCATTCTGAGGAGAATAGTTATCACATGGACATAAAGGGAGGACATCAATGGAATATGTTTTGGATGGATAACCTAACATAAGTGGGATATATATTTTAATCGAAATCTCAGTAATATATATCTGTGCTGAAGATGCGTGACAAATGACTGGCATGAAGTTGAGATATTACTTATGCTAGGGGCTAAATGATATTGTCTCACTGTAGTCAGATTGGAGTTGAGGTCATATCTCTTTCTATCAAAATAATCTAGTAAACGAAGCTTCAGTTCTTTTTCAGATATTGTCAAACATAACTTCGGATCCTCATATAAATTACGTAATCCAATTGCTTGTAGTTTAATATCGATATATTTTAGCAATTTTATTTTATATACACCATCTAAGTTTAAACAGTCTCCCAAGATATGTCTGGTTAGACTTAAGGTTTCTTTCCTCCAGGCTGAGTGCCACAAAAGGATTGGCGCAATACGAATTTTATCTGTTATGTAAGGGACACTCAGCTCAGAGTGGGAGTTGTAAGAGGAAGAGGATTGTGGAACACAAATCAATCTTTTCAAAAAGCCGTCCTCTATACTCTGCAGTTTTGAAATATCCGAGAAACGCCAGACAGCTGCCCCATAGGAGGTGGTGGATAGTGTTTTTGCCTCATATATCTTTTTTATTACGTTTAGTGGCTTTGAACCGAGTTTCTTTACAAATCTAAAAAGCCCTCCAATACTTTTTTCCATTATAATTCCTTTATTAATCACCATATCTATCCATGTCGCCGCCATGGAAAGGCTCGCGGTCTTTGCTGTTGGGGGCCCGTTGCGGGCCCCCAGGGTGTTGGGGGGGTGGGGGCTGCCCTGCATCTGCATGCACAAGGTGGCAGGCACCGCGCGGTGCCTGTCACGTTGTGCATGCAGATGCACAACATGCATTTCCAGCACTGTGGCGGGCGGTGTTGTGAGCACCGCCCACCACAATGCTGGAAATGGGGGATGCCACCGCCACCGTGACAGTGGCATCCTAATCACATGTGCGGGACCGCCGCACACATAGCGGGCGGTCCCATTTACCGGGGCGATGGCGGGCGGACAAAGTCCGCCCGCCATCATAATCGGCCCCCTAGTTTGGTTTCTCTTCATGTCCAGATTATTCATGAATTTTACATACTCCTCTATGAGTCTCTGCAGTGCATTACCAGTTTGTGCCTGGAGCACTGCATCATCTGCACAATAGCGGCCCGTGGTGGGAGTGCTGCTGGGCGCTGACGTGGGGTGGGGGGGTAGTAAACTACGGATTACGGCCGATTAGAGGTAAGTAAACATATAAATAAATAAATAAAACGAATTTCATTGCGCGCGCTGCATCGCCAAATGCGATGGAGCACGCGCAACGAAATTCGTTTTATTAATTTATATGTTTACTTACCTCTAATCGGCCATAATCCATAGTTTACTACCCCCCACCCTGCCCCTCCCCCGCCCCACATCAGCGCCCAGCAGCACTCGTACCACAGGCCGCTACTGCGTCTGCATAGAGGAGTATCGGGACAGGAGAAGATTTAATAAGAGGGACATCTGAAGGAGAGCCTACCAAAGCCGTCTCCACTGCATTGGTATATAAGGCATTTAAAAATGGGGCCAGAGCGCACCCCTGCTGCACA
Organism: Calotriton arnoldi; assembly: GCA_963921515.1. Classification (NCBI taxonomy): domain Eukaryota; kingdom Metazoa; phylum Chordata; class Amphibia; order Caudata; family Salamandridae; genus Calotriton; species Calotriton arnoldi. Next base: position 289,827 of record CAWUFW010009337.1, on the reverse strand, counting down.
CAGCAGGTAATTCTAAAATACCTTGTAAATTCTCCCTTTTTCCCGTAATGAACACAAGCCATGGCATAGTAGTACATCTCTTGAATAAAGTTAGTTATCTGGATCTCCATTCCCATAGCCTCCATTATTATCCATAACTTAGAATAAGTCACACAGTCAAAGGCGGTTGAGAAATCCATAAATTCCATATATAAGTGGCCGTTCTTAGCCGCTGTATACTTCGCAATTATGAGGCTTAAGTTAAGGCACTGATCCACAGTGCCCTTTCCGTTTCTAAAGCCGTATTGGCTGGGTATTATTATGTTCTTTTCATGGGCCTACTCCTCCATTCTGTTCAAAAGTACCCGCCCCATTAATTTTGCTGTGGTATCTAATAGAGATATAGGCATATAATTTTTGGGCGCGGCCTTATCCCCTTTCTTGAAAATCGGTATTATGACCATCTTCTTCCAGGATGCCAACGGACCTGTTCGGACTATGGTGTTAAAAACATTTGTGAGTAATGGGGCCACAGGTCCTGGTTATCCAAGAAGAAGTCGATCGGGACCCCATTGGGTCTAGGGGCCTTAGATCTTTTAGAGTGATTAAGAGCGTGTTTTATTTCATCCAAACTGAAAGATAAGATGTCTCCGGTATACAGGCTGGCAAAGACGCAAGCAGACCGTTTACTTCCCCCGGTTTCCCAAAAAGTCCTTCAAAGTGTTCTACCCATGCATCCTCATCCAAATGGGTCTCTAGAGAAATCTCATTCTCCTTTCCCAAGAAAGGAGCATTGATTATGCTCCAAAGGTCCCTGTCAATGTTTATTGCTGCAGCTCTTTGTAGATTCTCCCACGCCTCTTCCCTCCCCAGGTGTAATCTAGCTAGTCTCGCTTTTTTTATATGTCAGGCGTGATAACTTTACCAAATTCTGATCTCTAGGTTCTGACCTTACGGCATCATGGAGATTTTTAAGCGCCTTTACACATGCATTATCAAACCAGCGAACCTTCTTGTGACTCCCATTGGAGACCGGGCAAAACAAATTATCCTCGATCTCCAATAGGATCCGCTCAAAGACCGCCGGGCAGGTCAGAATCTCCTGCTCCATTTTGCCAACAATTTGGCCAGTAAACTCCACAGTATCCACTTTTTCCCACTTCAAAACAATCCGATTTCTCCTTGCTATAGAGAGCTTTGGTAATGGTTGTTCAGGTGATTTCCACCGTTGGGCAATTGACGTGTAGTAAGTGATTTCCGCGTGATCACTAAAGGCGTTAAAGTGTATCTTAATGTTAGTGAAATGTGATTTAATGGTTTCTGAAACCAAAATATAATCGAGGTTTGAATAATAGGAGCAAGTAGAAGAGTAGAGATCAACTGGCCAGTTATAATGTCATATGGATTAATTATCTCAAGGCTATTAGCCATTAATATCCTATTTAGAATATTTCCATCGTCGTTGTGGCAGAAATGAGGAAGGGGGTCCCCATCAATGTCAATCAGCCCACATACAGTGGAACCATCCCTATTACAACTATGGGCATTAAAATTGCCCATCCAGACAATGTCACAGATTTTATGAGATCTTTCCAAAAAATCGGAAATGTCTGTTTCCAGGGTTTCTAAAACCATTGACTGATTATCTTCAAAATTATTGTTGTAAAATTTAATAAGGATCCAATTTCGGCCTTTATATGCCTCAAATACAAGAATGCGATAATAGGGTGTTGTATTTAGAAATGTTATTACCTTTAGTGTCAGTGTATTGGCCACTAGTGTTACTATTCCGCCTCTAGGGCGACTGGCACTAGAACGTAATGCGGGTGTCTGGAAAGACTAATAGCCGTCTAGGTTAACCTGATCGATTTCCCATGTTTCCTGAAAACATAATATGTCATATTGGGTCACCAAGGATTTGTCTTTTTCTGTTTAAATCCCGCTATGCTCCACGAAATAACTTTTACAAATTCCAAGTCACTACCCTCTTTGCCTAAACCCTAACATTAGGGATCCAGAACAATTTCAACACACGGTTTGTCTCGGGATTTGGGAAGGGATAAGGGGAACAAATCCTTTTCTTTACCCGAGATTGGGGGCGATTTGCCCAGTCAATCGCACGCATCCATATCTCCTAGTAAAGCAAATCTGTTAGAGAGGGGAACTGGAGCACTCATTTGGGAGAAGTAGGTATTCAGTGAAGGGCGAGAATAACAGGGAGCATTCGCCTTGGGGTGTGCAGTTGTAAATGGCCTAGGGGGTTTGTAGAAGAAGCCTAGAGGGAGGGCGCAAATCTCAGTGTCAAAGGAAGGAACATTAGGGAGTAATCTCAGTAGGTCACCTACTAGTCGGTTGTTATTAAAATTCACGACTATGCAATCCCCTCCTATGGCCTTCGGGTGCAGAACCCACCCACTTCAATTTTCTAGCCATGATGAGATGTTGGTATAAATTGAACCTTCCCTTTGAAAATTTTAAAAGACAAAATAAGGCTTTATGCATTAGCTGCTCTGTAGATTCCTGTTGGTCAGATTTTAATATTGGGATATTGGCTAAGACAATAACATAAGGGCAAGCAGCCGGGGGCCGGTCTAATCTTTCTCCTTTGCACAAATACCATATCCTCTTCAAGTCTTAGGTGGCCCTGCCCTTGAACAGGGTCAACAATACCCCTGTCACCTGCCTGTCCGTTGTTTACAATTGGAGCAATGTCAGTAACCACCTCCCCCATTCCGGCCCTCTCTGTAGTTAAAATGGGGCATGATCTCTCAATCACCGAGTCAACCACATTCCCATCAGGCGCTGTTATTATAGGGGCCTGAGACAACCGTGTGGGGGCAGTAAGGCAGTCCAAGTGGCCCGAACTGAGCGGTGGTAGTTCAGTTTGTAAAGGTCCAGAGTCAATGCCCCCTCCCAAACCGGTGACAGTAGCTTTGGTTCCATTACAAAGCAGAGTCAGAGCATCCTCTATTTTGGACAATCTGATTAGAAGTGGTTGGAAAAATGTTGTAAGAATTTGTTCCAGTTTTTGGGCTGGAACGTCAATAGTGGGCAGTGCAGAAGCAATTAAAGGAGTTAGCATGTGAGTAACTACGGGGATAACTAGGTTAGAGTTTTTGGAGGGTTTCACAGTCTTAGTCTTGGGTAAAACTGATTTTTTTGCCCTTCCCCGTTTCCTTTTCCCCGGGGGTTCCATCCTTGGGTTACCTTCAGCTTCATGATCAGGTTCATGGCCTTTAAGAATATCAAGTGAGACCGGAGTACTAAGCACTGCAGTATGGTTTGGCAAAGCTGGGGGCCTACACACTACTTTTAGCTCCAGGACAGGTCTTACCTCCTCCAGCGAGAGACGACGTTCCACCAGTTTGATTTCCTTAGACAGGACATCAGCCACCCTCAATAAGAAGGAGTCTAATATATTTATAATTTCTCCACCTGACTCTGTTGTTCTCAATTTCTGCTTTGCCATCTATGAGGTGGGAGGTACCGTTCAGCCAATATTCCAGATGTTAGAGGGGGGCCCAGCCTCTTCCAGGCGATGATGGGCGTGGATGGGTCCACCCTTGTCCCAGGCGGTGAGCAGTCAAAATATCGAAAATAAAATATCGATATACAATAATATCGAAGTTAAAATATCGAAGGGACAGAATATCGATGTGAAGAATATCGATGGACAGAATATCGACCCTAAGGTAAGTATTATCGAATTTTTTAATATCGATGTAAATAATATCGAAGTTAGTAATATCGAAATCAAATATATCGATGTTACTAATATCGATGTTACTGATATCGATATTTGTATTATTGTTATGTATTTTGTTATGTTTTTAATATGTATGTGTTATATGTGTTTTTGTTAAGTGTTCTACTTGTTTAAAAATATATGTATACAATTTTTATATGTTAATAAAAAAAAATTTAAGTTATTTTTTTTTTGTACTGTAGCGGGTTGTGGGTTTATAGGGGAATAGGGTGGGAAGTAATTTAATTATACTTAATTAATTATTAATTTTTAGGAATTATAAACTAATTTTAATTATTTTTTGCGTTTAAGTTCTGTAGCGGGTTGTGGGTTTATAGGGGAATAGGGTGGGAAGTAATTTAATTGTAATTAAGTTATAATTTATTTTAATTAATTGGTATTGATAATTATATTATTGTTAATTAATTAATAATTGGTAATTAATTTGTTTTAATTGGTTATTAATTTGTATTAATTGATTAATTGATTATCATATAATTTAAATGTAATTAAATTATAATTTATTTTAATTAATTGTTATTGATAATTATATAATTGTTAATTAATTAATAATTGGTAATTAATTTTTATTAATTGGTGATTGATTTTTATTAATTGATTAATTGATCATCAACAAGGACTTTGCACACAGCACTTTCGCCCGTGTCCCTGGGCCAGAAGGCACGCAGCACTTTGCACCCAGCCCCTGGTGGGGGTTTCAAATCTCCGGCGGCGGTCCCGCGACGTGGGAGACCGCAACAGGGACTTTGCACACAGCACTTTCGCCCGTGTCCCTGGGCCAGAAGGCACGCAGCACTTGGCACCCGGCCCCTGGTGGGGGCTTCAAATCTCCGGTGGCTGTCCCGCGACGCGGGAGACCGCAACAAGGACTTTGCACACAGCACTTTTGCCCGTGTCTCTGGGCCAGAAGGCACGCAGCACTTTGCACCCGGCCCCTGGTGGGGGCTTCAAATCTCCGGCGGCGGTCCCGCGACGCGGGAGACCGCAACAAGGACTTTGCACACAGCACTTTCGCCCGTGTCCCTGGGCCAGAAGGCACGCAGCACTTTGCACCCGGCCCCTGGTGGGGGCTTCAAATCTCCGGCGGCGGTCCCGGGACGTGCGCGGGAGGTGCCCGGGCGAAGACCGGGCCAACACGGGCCCGTCTTAGCCCGTCATAGTCTGACAGAGGCTGGGCTGGGCCACAACTCTGCCATCCACCATTTTTAAGGTACTGTGCGCCGTAATTTATCCAAAGTCCATGATTACTAGGACTTTAACAAAGATTGGTCATTGATTTTATGATTCGTCGAATTCGCACTATTTCCCTGAGAAGGAAATCTGATCGAAGTAAAGCATTAACTGTGGATATTCAGACTTCTGGATTTGTGGACAATTTGTGGTTTAATAATAACTATATCTGTGGTGTATTTAAGTTTTTCTAAAGCCTACCTGACTGGGTCCATTGCAGGGTCAACTGCTGCTGCATAGCCTCCGCTGCCACCGTGAGGGGAACGGCTTGATTTCTCTTTTTTCCGGCCGTGAGGGGAACGGCCCAACGAGACTTCATCTCCCACAGGCCCCTGCATTCCTGCAATCACATCACCGCGCCGGAGGGCGCGATAAAATCTCAGCGGCCCTCCTGCAGCACGGGACGTGCGCGGGCATGCCCGGGCCAAGGGCGGGCCCGTCTGCGCCCGTCCGAGACCGGCAGAGGCCGGGCTGGGCCTTTCTCTTGGCCGTTGTTTTTTGAGCTGCTGGTTAACCTGCTTGTTGATACCTGAATAGCCAGTCATTAAGACCTTGCACCCGCGGAAGAAGGTAGGCCTGCACTTACACCTATCATACAGACTCTGCACGGATGCATAACTTAAGCATCGGTATTTGAAGCCTTTGATAGGGAGGAAGTTTCTCTGGACTAGTGTTGGACATATATTACGAACAAGAGGCATTCCCCTGCGCCTACTGTTTTTGTATATTTATTGTTTAAATTTATTTTATTTATTTTTATCCATTAGTATGTTTATATTTGTCTCAGTTTAGTATTGGTATCACTTTAAAGTTATGGGGAGGCGAAAGGCTCAGTTGGGGCCTGTTGGGGCTAAATCAGCGGTTAGTTCCTCTCCCACGGTCACCACGATGGACTCCTTTTTGCAGAGAGCAGCTGCCGTCATCGATAAAGAGATTGAATTAGTGAACAGGCGTCTTTCTAGATCACCCCCTAACTGTCTGCACCCACCTTTACTCAGATCTAGTGTGCCCCTGGTTGAATTTCCATCTGCCTGTTCCGACAGCTGCCAGGGGTCGCCTGCAGCTTCCGTTATTACTGAAGGGTTAGTTCCTGTATATGAAGCTCCCTCTTCGGCCCCTTCCCCGACCCCCGCATAGATCTCTCTCCCCAGTTATAACAATTGAAAGAAGAGAAAGTATTGTTCCCCTACAAGGGAAGGATAGCACTAACACACAGAATCCTATGTCCACCCATTCTCTCTTCCATAGGGAGATTAGTCAATCCATTGCCCAGGGGGCCTAACAACGGGGAGCGCAAAACGGAAACTTCAAACTACAGGGGGTAAAGCAAAAAGACCAAAACTCACCTCTGCCAATAAGCCTTCTGCCAAGTCCTCGGCGCTTAAGCCGGTAGTTACAAATCTAGACACGATGTTCATCAATGCCTTTAAAGATATAATGACCACCCTGTTGGATACTAAACTGAGTCCTATCCTAGAGAGGTTGACATCAATTGAGAAAAGTCTTGTAGGGGGGTTCCAAACTAATGCCCTTGTAAACTGTGGGGCTACAAGTGAGATTCCAGAATTAGAATCAGTCGCCATGTCTGACCCGGGCTTACTCAAAAACTCTACCAAATCTCAAGGAGACCAGCAGCTTGCGCAGCGTCATACGGCGCATTTAGCTCAAGGGGAGGTAGACGACTCAAGGGGTGGCCAGATTTTCAGTAGGCCCCTGGCAGCTCCCCTGCACAGGCAGGACCGCCAATTCTCTGCAGGTCAGTTGGATGGCCCCGTGGTGTTGTCAGGGGAGGTTCGTCAGCGCCCTCCTACTATTCATCTTCCCCCAGAATCCACTCCTTATGTAGTGGTCTTGGGGAATGTCCCGCCTCTCCCTCCAGGTGTAAACGAGGATTACAACAAGTTAAAGAATAAGGTACTCCACTGGTTATCAACTAACACCCTCGTGGCTCCTGGTGTGGAACGTAACATTATTATGGTACACCGAGTGGATTGGATAGGCAGTTCCAGGAAGCCAGGAGGGGGTGACTGCGTCATAGTAAACTTCAACAGGGCCGCTATACCCGAAAGAATCCTGTCAGGGGATATTCACGTCGGTAAACCACATCACGGGTCCACAATACAGGTACTTCCACTGGGTTTCTTTTATAGAACTGATTCGCAGGGGTATATATCTCAGGGAATAATGACAGGGATCTTGCTCGAGCCAGTTGGTCGTATAAAAACTCTGCAGGTAGGAACCAAGGGCTCTCACAATTACCTTATGGAATAAATCACTCATGGGGCCTCACTTAGTTCCTGTCGCGCCTCCTACACTAGCACTAGCTAATAGATTTTCTATGTTATCGGGGTTGGAGGAATGTGATTGACTGGACATCCCTACCAAGACCGTAGTGGAGCCAATGCACCAACAGAGGGCTCACTCAACCTTGGCAACCGAGATAGAGACACCGCAGATGGCTCACCTTCCTTTAACACAAAGAGAGGTGACACCCCATGATATGGACAGTAACGTTCTATCATGGAACATAGCAGGCCTGGCAGACAAGTTCCAGGACCCCGTATGGCAACAGTTTGTTAGGCATTTCTTAGTAATCTGCCTTCAAGAAACCTGGTTGGTGGATTGCAATCTGTTTTTGGAGGGTTTTAAAGCTTATTTTGTTCCTGCCTCCCCGTCAACTAGTGGCAGAGCCAAAGGAGGTTTGGTTACTTATATCTCGCTGACAGTGGAGTGTCAGGTAAAAATCCATCCCTTTTTGGCCAGGACCTCCAGGCCATTACACTAAAGAAGGGGAACAATATAATGAGCTTAATTAATTTTTATAATTCACCAAATAGCAAAAAGGGGGAAGGTAGCATCATCCAGTTGAGTCACTATATAAGGAAGTTTTGTGATCATGGCTCATGTCCCATGATGGTGTTGGGAGATTTTAATACCCACCCTTGTGGCGACCCTAAGATTACGAAGATGGCCGATTTGGGATGCCATAGAATGAGGGGGTTTCATTTTGAGCACTCAACACAGGGGGATGAACTAAATAATCTGGTCAATGAATTTGATCTACTGACACTAATGTCCCTCTCTGCCCCTAACTGCAAAGCCTTGGTTCCCACCTTTAAAGGGAGAGGTACTGGGTCTTTCATAGACCATATTTTAATCTCCTCCTCCCTTCAGTCCCTTTTTCATAGGTTTTCCATTAAGGAAAGCGTTTTTAGTGATCACAATCCCCTCTGTGTATATTTTTGTGGCGCATTTTTATTTAGTAAACCTAGGGGAAGGGCACCGGGAACATCAAGACCCACAGACGGTGGGCGCCGCCTTAAATGGTCTCAGATCGACCCGGATGCTTTCCACAGGGAGGTGAGAGACTCATGTGCAGTTGAACTTGATTTCTGTGTTCAACCGGAGAGTCTACCGAGGGATGTCCTTAGTGCTTTCAGTGTTATTTCTCGTAAAGCAGGGGAACTTTTGAGGGCTCCAGTTCATAAGGTATCCAACTCAAACCCAAGATGGTTTGATTCTTCCTGCTCCCAGGCAGCACGTAAGTTAAAGGAGGCCTTGAAAGTTGTCCCAAGAGACCCCCTATACATACGCGCATGTCGCACAGAATATAAGCAGGTCTTAGCTACCCGTAAGGGAGCTCTTAAGGAGGAGGCATGGAGGGAGCTGTTAGAGTCCAGCACTTTAAGGGACGGCACACGGTTTTGGAGCATTGTTAATAGACCATTGTTTACTTAAGATACAGGTAACGCTTTAGGCTCCCACATTATGGAAGACGAATGGGTGGCCCACTTTCAATCTATGTTTAAGGGCTCCATGGGTCATCATGACCAGCTACCCCGGGCAACAAACACTGACTGTCTGGCCTTTGAGCTAACAGAGGTGGAGGCGGGAATTGCTGGCCTAACTTGCAACAAGGCTCCTGGACCGGACGGAATTCCGCCGGACCTTTATAAGTCGGATCCATCCTTTTGGGCCCCGATCCTGGCGGCTGTACTGAACGCAGCGGCCAGGGACGGTAGCCCTGATTCCTGGGCCATTTCTACCATTGTGCCAGTATTTAAAAAGGGGAATCGAAATAGTACACACTGCTACCGACCTATTTCTCTCATTGATTCAGTAGTAAAGGTGGTGGGAGGAGTACTATTGCTAAGACTATCTTCATGGGCAGAGGAGCATAACATCATTGCTGACAACCAATATGGGTTTTGTGCTGGGAGGTCGATGGTGGCCCAATGCCTAAACCTCTATCTGATCCTTGGCAAGTACACGATGGCCCGCCCAGGCACGATCTACATGCCCTTCATGGACCTGTCTTCCGCGTTTGACTGTGTCAATCGGGTCAAACTGTGGCAGTCCATGAGGGCCATGGGGGTGGAGGCCTCCATCGTGGACTTTCTAATGGGTCTGCATAGGAACACTAGGGCGAATATCAGATATGCACAGGATCTTCGGGTTTCCAGAGAATTTAATATCGAAAGAGGGGTAAGGCAGGGCTGTATTCTGGCCCCCTTCCTGTTTAACCTTTACATCAATGATCTTGAAGGAGCTCTGGTATCGACGGGGCCGACTTTCCGCATGTGGGGCGCCGGGGTCTCCCGGTCCTCCTATATGCGGATGACGCAGTCCTCATAGCAAGAACCGCAAGGGGACTCCAGTCCCTACTAGATGCATTCCTGAATTTTATGGGGTCCCGTGACTTAGCCATCAATAATGCAAAATCTTATGTCTTGCAGGTAGGGGCTCGTCCTACGAAAAAGTATTCTTTTTCTGTATGCTCTGCGAAGGTCCCCACAATGTCGGTGTTCTCATATTTGGGGGTCCTGTTGGATGATCGCTTAAAGTGGGGACCCCTTATACAGAAGAAAAAGGGGGAGCTCACTCGAATAACCGCCGCTATTTTCAGCTTTGCTGCTAAGATGGGCAAGCGCCCAATTGCAGCCATGCTGAAAATTTACCAGGCCAAAGGTGTGTCATCTGCATGTTATGGTAGTGAAGTCTGGGGGTATACCACAGCAGACGTGCTGCAGGTGGCAGAGAATAACTTTTTAAAGCGCCTGCTGGGAATGCCAACCAGTTTATCAAACCTGGTAGCTCATAAAGAACTGGGGGCTCCATTTTTATGTGATACTCTCGCTCTGCGCCCTTTAGTGTTTTGGCTTAAGTGTTGGCCAAACAAGGAGCTAGAGCTCACCCAGCAGATTATAATGGACTGTATGAATCTTGAACATATGTCTAGAATCCCATGGTTGAAGTATGTCAGAGGTCGTTTTACAGAGTTGGGTCGCCCAGAACTCTTTTTAAACCCCTCCACCATAAGAAAAAAGGATGTGGAATCGATTAAGAAAGTTTTTAGTTGTATCAGGAAGCTAGAAAGAGATGAACAGGAATTATGTAAACCGAGCGTCCGTAAATTTCTGACCCTAAAAACTCATCCATTAATCGAGCCATACCTTTTGGGAACACTGACTACCCATGAGCGGTTCTTACTGTCTAGGTTTTGTCTCGATTTTTTCCATCTGTTAATTGCCATTCCGAAAGGGTGTAGCAGAGGACAGGCGTTAGCACCCTGTGGCTGCGACAACGTGTCTCCACAGGATCTGCTACACTTTATGTTCTTCTGCAAATTTTATGAAATACCTCGGAGACATTTTTTACTCCCCCTTTTAAAGAGGCTAAATTTTAATCAGGTTCGCCCAGCACTTTTGTATTTGCAGCTGCTGAAACCAGATTGTATATTTTTTATTTTGGGCTACCTGAAATCTCTCGTGAGAACCAGGGCTTGTTTGGAATACTAGCTTTTAGGGGGAGGAGGTATTCAAAGTCTTAAAGTATGACTCACATGCGTGTTCTCCACTTTTAATTGTAGGAATATATATGTTATTTATTTATTGTATTTGTTAATAATATCTGTAACCTGGGTGGAAACATATTTTTTGTTGCTATGGCTATGAATTGTAAATTTGTAATGTACTTCTTTTATGAGATGTGTTTATATTGTAACTTTTATGGTTTTTACAATGTAAAACCGAATAAAGTTTATAAATGAATGAAATGAATGATCATCATGTAATTTAAATGTAATTAACTTATAATTTATTTTAATTAATTGGTATTGATAATTATATTATTGTTAATTAATTGATAATTGGTAATCAATTATTATTAATTGGTAATTAATTATTATTAATTAGTTATTAATTTTTATTAATTGATTAATTGATCATTATGTTAAGTGTATTATTTTATCATTGGAGTGTGTTGTGCATTTATAGGGGAATACTTTTGGAAGTAATTGAAATCTAATTAAGTAATTATTAAATTTATTTTTGGGTATTGATAATTAATTTATTGGATATTAATTATTAATAGGTAATTTTTTAAATTACAATTTTTGGGTTCTAAAAATTAATTTATTGTTGTTTTATTATTAATTGATAATTAAATATTATTAAATATTATTTATTGATACATTTACTTAATATATTAAGAATTATTTATTAATTGATAATTAATGTTTAATTATTATTATTATTGGTATAAAAAAGCATTTAATTGTTTAATATTAGTTAATTGGTAATTAAGTTTTAATAATTTATATGTTTTTTGTTATTAAAAATATTTTATTGTTCAATATTTATTATTTAGTAATTCATATTTATTAATTATTCTTTATTGGTATTTATTATTAATTTATTGTTAATAAATTTTCTATTGGTAATTATGTTTTTAATAATTATTTATTGGTATTGGTAAATAGTTTAGAGTTATTTAATAATTCATTAATTATTTAAAAAAATTAATTTATTTATAAGTATGTTATTTGTAACTTTTACGCTATCCAACACTTCCCCTACTGTTGCACTCTCTGGAGTTGGAATAGTAATTTTTACCCCTACGCTATCCAACACTTTCCCTACTGTTGCACTCTCTGGAGTGGGAATAGTAATTTTTACCCCTAAGCTATCCAACACTTTCCTTACTGTTGCAGTCTCTGGAGTGGGAATAGTAATTTTTACCCCTACGCTATCCAACACTTTCCCTACTGTTGCACTCACTGGAGTGGGAATAGTAATTTTTACCCTCACGCTATCCAACGCTTTCCCTACTGTTGCACTCCATGGAGTGGGAATAGTAATTTCTACCCCTACGCTATCCAACACTTTCCCTACTGTTGCACTCTCTGGAGTTGGAATAGTAATTTTTACCCCTACGCTATCCAACACTTTCCCTACTGTTGCACTCTCTGGAGTGGGAATAGTAATTTTTACCCCTACGCTATCCAACACTTTCCCTACTGTTGCACTCACTGGAGTGGGAATAGTAATTTTTACCCTCACGCTATCCAACGCTTTCCCTACTGTTGCACTCCCTGGAGTGGGAATAGTAATTTCTACCCCTACGCTATCCAACACTTTCCCTACTGTTGCACTCTCTGGAGTTGGAATAGTAATTTTTACCCCTACGCTATCCAACACTTTCCCTACTGTTGCACTCTCTGGAGTGGGAATAGTAATTTTTACACCTACGCTATCCAACATTTTTCTTACTGTTGTTTTTTTGGGGGTTGTAATAGTAGTTTTATTCCCTACGCTATTTAATATTTTTTGTATTATTTTAGTTAATATAGTATATAATTAATTTTAAAAATATTAAAAGTAAATTTATTTTTTTTAATTTGTTATACATAATTATTTAATTTTTATTTATGTTATTGTTTAATGTGTATAGATGTATTTGTAATTTATAATATTTTTTAATAATTTATAATGTATTAAAATAATTATTCAAACTGATTATTAAGGGGCCCATTACGATGGCGGGCGGAAGCACTACCGCCGTGCTGGCGGATGCAAAAACCACCTGTTACCGCCCGCATGCCGCAGCCCACACGCCTGCCAAATTACGATGTGAAAAGGCAGCCAAACACCGCCGGCAAGCCAGCGACGCCGTCCGCCATCAAAGTGCGCCCGCTCACGTAGCGGCGCAGCCCAATGGAGACACACCACCAGACGAAATCACGTACCGCCCGGCGTACAAATTACGATGCCGCAAACAAACAGCTCCCACGGCTAAGAGACACCGCACGCGAAAGTGAGGCGGAAACCCGAACGCCAAGCACAGACACCGAAGAGGCGACCCCCCCGAGCATGAATCCAGCACTGCAGGCCCTCCCCATGCTATACCTGATGCACCACCAAGGAGGCAACGTACCGCGGAGACGCAGGTAGGCACACACACAACAAGGGCACGCAAACAGCGCACACAGTGCAAGTGCGGAAAAGGAGGACATGGCACCCCCCAACACCCATGCGTGGACAAGAAACATCCACCACTGCACCCACAAATGTAACACAGGGCAAAGTGCAACATCTCGCAACTATCATGGGCACACCACCTGGGACCAGGAACTAACGACCCCATCACGGCACCGCAGCACAGCGGCGATGACGCAGCCACACATGCGCACAACTCAGCGCCCAACCATAACGCCATGTATGCGTCGCACACAAACAACACAGGGACACAACCAAGCACCACACACACCAGCCACACCCAGAACGCACATGACACGTGACAGGCCTGCCACAGTCATGACCCCAACGCCCAATTCACGGACAACACCCAACGTCACACAACCGACGCCCACATGTCAGTGAAGTCACGCAACATCAGGACACACCCCTGTGTGACAAACATGGCGAAGCACACAGCGGCGGCAACACCACCCAGTAGAACATGGGCCCCGTCGGGAAGAGGTACGCCAGTACCACACAGAAACACCCATACCACCCTGCACCCATGAACCAGACATACAAAACGGAACACCAAAGAGCCCGGGGACCGACAACAGGTGGACCCAAGAATGACACCCACACACAAGGCCCAACGCATAGCGGAAACACAGCCTGCCACCCACACACGGGAGAGCAGACAGCACTGAATGACCTTCCATTCCAACTCCGTAACCACATCCCGACTAAACAAGCCGGAGAATACAGCCATTGTCCCAAAAAAGACCAACACAGGCATGCAGAGGAAACCGACCACAGGGCAGATAGCGCATATCACCTAAGAACATACCGAACGGGAAAGAAAAAAATATATAAAACTCCCCCATGCCGTTCCCATGCAAGTTATCTGGAAGGAGTCACACACCACTGACCTTGAACATTCAGAGAAGCACGTGGGATGAGGGCCCGTGTCCTCCGCACAAGCTAACAGAACACAAGTCCTGCCCCCTACGACCATCACAGATCTCACAGCAACCTCGGAGCCTGCACACTGCAGACTGCACACACAGCCGGAGCACGCCACCACATCGCCCCGCAGCAAAATGGCACCTACAACACACCTACCCAACTACGCCAAACAGGTCAAGCTGTACAAACACAACCTGATACAGCTACTGGGATGCGAACCCCTATCCCTGCTGAACGTAAGTTACCGACTGACTTACCGCATCGCATTGTTCAGCTGCGTCATACCCGTCTTCTACTGTCGGAGGTGTCCCTTCCACCATCCTGTGGAGTTGTGCCTCTCCAACCCGGCATGTCCAAGGGCGGACCTGCTACCACTATTCCACCCTCTGGACGCACACGACAGGGCCTGTTCAGCCTATGGGGGCATGGCGTATGTGGCGAACATCGGACCCACACTGCAATGGGACCACTGTACCTCCACACGACGGATCATGGATCACAGCTACATCGAATGTCACCCAGCATGCCCCATCATGCTCCTACAAGGGACAACTTACGAACAACACCGTGACAGCCACCATCCGCTACATTGGCTGGCAAACATGTATACCACCAATGAAATGGAAGCCCTGCAGGAAGCCATCGCATACCTGACAACCTGTCAATTCGTAGGACCCCGGCGCAATCCCCCAATTGAGCCATGATGTCCGACACTGTACCCATGCTTAGCTTCCGCACGGACTGGCCAGTAACCACCACAACAGCCATACCAAACGACCTGCAACTGATACCACACCATCAACGACACTGCCATGACATCGGATGTGTCCGGGACATGCACTCCGCTCCCCATCACATCCAGGAACTCTGCATGTATCGGGGAGGCAGTGGCATGGGATATGTGTATCGCACCCACATGGACAGAACTGCACGTACAACTATGCCATGACATGGATCCTGCGCCCATGGACATATGCACCGTCCAGTGGACAGGAATCGGCCGGCTGGAGTATGTGAGAGCTGCACCCCTTTTCCCCTCCCCGGAAATCCCGTAACAGGACCTTTGCATGGACGACAAGTGCATACAACAACAACACGACCCCAGTGACTGTGACATGTCCAGTATCCACCATATGGCAACAACAAGTGGGACGCCGTTGCATGCACGTAAGCCCATGCCCTGATGTCAACTCACACGCACGCGTGCATGAGTAACAACAGCAGCACACCTGTCACATGGAACTGAGATGGACTGTGCCCATGATGCCAAGCGGTCTGGTAGGCTAAATGTATACCGTCTGTGTCAAAGTCCGCAGCACCGCAGCTACTTGCAAATGAACATTAGCACAGCAACAGCCAAGCAGATGTAACTCTGAAGCCCACATCCCACATGCAACAGCTAATCACATGTACCCCTACACCCTTAGCTATGTGTAATCATGCTCAGTATATCCTCCACATGCATACCGCTGCCAGTAGTGTCCACTATACTGCATCACAGAGGACATAAGTCACAATACATGGTTTGAAGAAAGAAACTGTCTCTGCTGATTCCTTTCACAAGTACGAATGTGAGATGATGAGAGTGTGTGATGTACACGGCAGTCGTGACATGACTATGTAGTCCACTGTCATTCGATGTCAACGCAAATGAGTAGCACAACTGTGGAAGACACACATGTGTCGTGTGAAGCGGGAGTGACGCTTCGCTCAGGTGGGTGGGTGTGACGGGTAGATGCGCACATGCAAAGTTGAAACACGCTGTGTCGGGAGGGGTCCGGAACTGCACATTACCGCTTCCCTGGGCAATGTCAAAGGCCACATGTCGGGGGGATGTGAACACGTGTGTGCACAGCAGCCGGGCACACGAACAATGCGGTATCAGGCGTACACGTCAGCCCACCCTCTGTGGACAAGCTGGATCCTGTTGTGCGCCCGCCAGGCCCTTGACAAGGCACACACAGCCCCTGCCGACCAGGTGTATCCCCAACATTGTCAACCTGCACAGGCAATCCAGGGCACGGGATGGCAGTGGAGCATGGTGGGGGAGAGGACTCTGCACGCTCCTCCGGGACACATCACGCAGGCAAAACATCCTCAATGTGTAGCATGGCTCAAGTCATATGGAAGTATTGGGGGACGCACACATCACGAGCAGGAGTGACGTCATGGAAGGTGGCTCGCACCATCCCACCCATTGCCTACATCTCCACACACGTCACATGCCGTTGCAACAGAGAAGCCAGCGCGTGCGCAAGCACCTCCGAGCCCGCCCCAGTGAGGCAAAAGAGTGAATGTGTGGGTCCATCAGCCCCAGATGGACGCGGCATGGGCCGCTAGGGCAGCTACAGCCTCTGTGTGTCGCAGGTGGTGTATCCGGACTGCGGAGACTGCTATGCATTGTCTATGTTGCCCGTGTCTCGAGTCGGGGCACCACGCAGGTGGACGGCGTCCCGCCACACATCATGCCGTGAGACAGACCACTCGTTCAACTGGACCCACACATACACTCCTTGGCCTCTCCGGGGCGAGCTTGGGGCTGCATCTGCATGCGCTAGCCCCACAGTTGCAAATGCATATTGGGGGAGCGAGGGGAGGCCATGAGGACAGGGACAAAGACGACTGTATTACTGTCAGTGAGTTCAAGGAATGACCCTGATGTGGACAGGAAAAGACGTGCCCCGTGTGTATTGCAACTAGTCGCTAATCCGATCACCCTCCCATGTCCTGCATGTAAGCCCGCACCTAGCCCTGCCCACCCACCACATTGAAATTAGCACCAGCACAACATCATTCACATTCGAAGCACTGACTGGGGGTGACAACCATTGGACACACTTGTTGAGGCCACCCACGCGTACATGTGGGCCCTCCATGATCCATGTCACCTGCGGCCAAGTGATGACATGCGCAATGACGGAAGTGAGGAGAGCTGTCCGCCCCACGCACAGATGGTGCATCAGCTCCACAGACCCAGCAGCGAGTGCAGCAGGGGTCACATGTGCAGGGGCAGCTGTGCCTGGTGTGAAGGCACATTCAAATTGACAGCACATCGACCAATGTGTAGTCTGCCCACATCTACAGTCCATTATCATGCGGACATAGAAAATGAACATAGGGCAACACATCTGTGTGGGTGCACCCACTGTGACCAACACTGCGCAATCATCGACGTACTCGCCCTGTGCATGGCCCACCACACAAAGGAGGTCACATTCAGTGCCACCATCCCACACACACATCCCTATCACGAGACATGGTGTGTCCAATAGTCAGTACTGAGTTAGCGCCCATCTGGAGGGTCCTGAACAGGAGACACATGCAACCCACTAGGCAGTCGGTGCTGTCACCTACTGGCATTGTGCAGTCAATGTGCAGGCCAGGCTTGCTGGGACTGAGAGGGGCAGCATGGCCCAGCCTGACATTCACACGAGCAACAAGTGCACTGAGACCTGCATTGGCAATTGCAGACGTTGGCCTGCACCCAGCTGGCCCGGGACGCCTACCTCCATAGTGGAACACGCAGGGTGCAACCGCGAGGGTCATCGGAGTTGGCCGTAATGGCCTGGCCCATGTTGGTGACAGTCCGCTGATGCCATGTGCACCACACAGTATGATGTGCGCACTGCATCTTCAGGTGTGGCCATGATGTGCGCGTAGGTGCAGGTGCACAATGGACGGGGCCACAACATGCCGTGTGCATAGGCAGGGATGGCCAGTGGCCGGCCCCCACATGTCTGTTAGCATGTCATCATCTGCACATTGGCATGGGTGCATGGTATACGCATATGCACACGCATGTCATCTCTCACTATGTACATCTGCCACTTGGCACGTGCAAGGTTACGTGTCACATGTGATGTGTATTTGCAAGCACACAGCCGTGTTGGCATGGGGCTGTCAATGTGTACACCTGACAATGCTTCTGGAGGTGTGATCCGTACAGTGCTGCACATAGGGTGCAGTGGTGACATCAATGACTGTCTCATATCCCCTCGTGCCACAGGTCCCACTTGTCTTGGCCGCTCAGCCTGTGCCCACATCGTCGTTGGTGTGTGCCATACTCATCCAGCCTCGGAAGCAGTGTGATGCACAGCAGCCAGTCATGTTGCCGTGGTGTTGCCGCTTGCCGAATATGCAGTCAGTCCCCATCAGCACGCCTCACAGGTCATTGAGGCCTGGATCCCCATGTGCATGCACATAGCAATGGTTTGTGTCACTGCTCATTGCTATTGGTGGGAGACCTGTGTAAGTGTATTGTGGCTGTGCTGTCCCTGCATGACAGCTGTTCTGTGACTCATGTTCTTGCTCTGTCATATCAGTTATGTGAATGTGAAAATGCCATGTGGCGTGTTGCTTTGACATGTGTCCACTCCCATCTTTCCTAGGCGGAGACCAAACATTTACCGCCCTTACCAATTGTTGGCGGACATGGAGGATTCTGAGGTCATCCGGAAATTTCGTCTGAACCGACCAACCCTGCATCGACTATGTGCCATGTTGGAACCCCACCTCCGTCCTCGCAGGGTGTATCCGACAGCATTCACCCCCACGGCTAAGGTGATGGCTGCACTGCATTTTTTCGCCACTGGGTCATTCCAGCACACAGTGGGCAGTGGAGGTGGGATGTCTCAGCCCATGTTCAGCATGGTGCTGAGGGATGTACTGGCAGCCATGATGCTGTACAGGAACAGGTACATCCGATTCCCCAGGGCACGTGAGTTGGCGGCAGTGAAGGGTGCATTCTATGCCCTTGGACAGATCCCACACGTCGTTGGTGCCATTGACTGCACCCATGTTGGCCTTGTCCCACCACAGGCCACTGAGCAGCTCTTCCGCAACCGGAAGCACACGCACTCCCTGAATGTGCAAGTGGTGTGCCTTGCGGACATGGTCATCTCCCACGTGTGTGCAAAGTTCCCAGGCTCGGCCCATGACGCGCACATCATGCGAAACAGCATATTACCACGACTGATGACCAATCTGCAACAGGACCGTGGCTGGATTGTCGGTGAGTATGTGGAGTTGTGTAGCGTGCTGGCTTAAGGATGCTGTCTACTGTCCTGTTTGAATTGCAACGGTTCTCTGTGTCCCCACGCCCAAGTGACTCGGCTTACCTGAATGGGCCCTGGCTGCTCAGTCCATTACGAAATCCTCGGACCCCAGCAGATGACCGCTACAATGAGGCACATGGGAGGACCAGACGTGTGGTCGAGCGTACCTTTGGCCTCCTCAAGTCCAGGTTCAGATGCCTGGACCGCACCGGGGGTGCGCTGGCGTACTCCCCACAGAAGGTGTGCCAGATAGTGGTGGCTTGCTGCATGCTGCACAATCTGGCCATTCGAAAGCAGATCCCCCTAATTGTGGATGACGGAGATCAACCAGGGCCCCAGCCTGCACACCTGGACAGCTCCAGTGAAGAGGACAGTGGAGAGGATGAAGCTGTGAATGTGCGTCAGCAGCTCATCGCCCGCTACTTCACTTGACGGTGAGTGACCATGTACGACGGCTGATGTAGCTGTAGTTGTGCAGGTGTATGTGTGCTCTGTTACTGGGGCCTTTTGTTCACTGAGTGCTGTGTGTCAATGGTCCATGTCCAGGTTGGTATGCCACTGTCAGTGGCTGTAGCATTGTGCCCTGTTGCTCTCTGAGATGTGTGTGCATTGCTTGTAGTTGGTGACAAGTACTGTGTGATGAGTGTGTGACACACTCATTGAATGTACTCTTGTTCTGTTTTTCACCCCTAGGTCCCTGCAGCCTCTCCTGTCCCATCGACATGCCACACAGCAGATGCTATTCTGCTCATGGTGGCGATTGCACATCTTGGAATAAACCCAGGACACATTAAGCCGATTGTGATCAAGGTGTATTTATTAACAGCGGTGATATGTGATTGTGTGCAAGGTGATGACAAATGTGGTGCATGCTGTGACAATGAGTTGACGGTCATGGCTGCGTGATGGTCAAGGTGTACCCATGGAGTTCTATGTCCACAGTCCAACAGACACATGCCATTCACATGGCAGTGTGGGCTAGGATCGTATTCCAAGTCAATGCAGTAGGTGGTCAAGGTGGCTGGCTGACTCACTGGCGTTTGGTGCGGGCGAAGTCCTCTCTGGACACCTGTTTCCTCTTCGGACGGCCCCTTCCACGTTTGGTAGGGGGTGTTGATGTTCCGCTGGTGGTGGTTGAGGAGTGCTCACTCGCTGTGGACGCAGGGGAACGCGATGCTGCACGAACCTGCGCCACAGCAGGTGGTGGCGGAGGTGGTGTTGCTGGCCTTGCTTGTGCCCTCCCCCACCACCAGCTGGCCCATGAGGTCCGCGATTTGGGCCATGTGGGCGTCCATGGACCTCAACACCGCAAGGACCTCCCGCGTGTCGCTTGCCGACCTGGCCCATTCGCCTTGGGCCTCCTCATAGGCCCCAAGGACTCTGTCGATTGGCGGCAGGGCTTGGCTCCCAGGCACAGTTGGCGTTGGCCTGGCCCTGCTCCTCCTACCAGTACTGCTGCCACCGACCTGACCACTAGCCACATTGCTCACCACGGTCCTCGCTGTGGCTCCCAGGGTGGACCCAGTCGGCCGGACCACCACTTGCGCTGGGGCTGGGGCCAGTGATGACGTGGTGGTGGTTGCGGCAGTGGGAGTGGCCGCAACGACCGTGGGAGTGGCCGCCACAACAGTGGTAGTGGCCGCTACGACAGTGGCAGCAGGGGGCTGTGAGTGGTCATCAGCCCTGGATGATGGGTTGGTGGGTGGGAGGGTGCCTGGGGTGCGGTTGGGCCCTGCCACACCAGATGGGCCTGCTGGGTGGTCCGTGTCCGAATAGGAGGACAGATCCTCCACATCCGTGAGTCCTTGTTGGGGGCTTGCAGGCTGGCTGTGCTGGCTGCTGTCTCCATCTCCAGCATCCAGCAGTTCGTCACCTGTGGGGGGAATGAGATATGTTATTGTGTTGCACATGACAAAGTATGTATAGGTTGTCTGACATCCACAGTTCGTGCACAGTCGTGCACAGGTTTCCCGGAGCCGTGTGTGTGGCTGTGCTATTTGTTGTTGTGTGGGCATGCCAATGGGACTGTGTGCTGTGGACATGTGGCATGGGACGGATTGGCAATGCCGATGGGTGTGTTGCTGTGCTCCTGCTTTTTGTGGCTCTGGTGTATGCGGACTCCAGACCCATCGTGGAGGTTGGTTTGTACTATGCTCTTGGGGTTCAAATGTAACGCTTCGAAACGCAGATGGCAAAATGGGGGTCAGCCCCTGAAACGCATTTGAGATGAACTATGCTTTGGGGGTTCATATGGAACGCTTAGAAACGCAGATGGCATAATGGGGGTCAGCCCCCTGAAACGCATTTGAGATGAACTATGCTTTGGGGTACATACTGTGAGCCATGGGTGCAGAACGTGACATGTGTTGTGGCAACATGACAGTGCATGGTCTGAGGTGTGTGTATGTCTGACATACCCTGCATATTTGCTGTCTGTTGTGTTTTCTGGCCATGTAATTGGACGCATTGTTATGAGTGAGTGATGGTTGTGTGCCACACGACGTATTGCAGATGGTCCAATTCCTTGGTGTGCGTGCTGCCCTGTGCCATGTGCATCACTGCAGTGCTCGGGGGTGTGTGGCCCATGTTATGTGTGTAGTTGCTCACAGTGTGACGTGCGCTTCATTCACTTCTGGCACATGATTTATCATGGGCATGTTTCTTTGCGTGACTACTGTATGTGGACCAGCTGTTCGGATGACATACCTTTCATGTGACTGGGGCTGACGGATGAGATGGATGGTATGTTGTATGTGCATTGTGTGTCTGTGTGTTTGATGGGTCCAGTGGTGTTTGTGTGCATTTATGTTGTTCCACGCTGTTGCGTCTAGTGTGGTATGTCTTACATGGGCGTAGTTGTGGGATGTGTGGTTGACAGGCAGTAGGGGCTACATGGACAGGACTTCGATGGTGTTGCAGTTGTGTGTGATGGGTTGCACTGTGCCTGCCGTGTGGTTCTGTAATCAGTGTGACTTGTGCATGCAGACGTGGCTCCTTGGGTGTTGCTGTGTCTGTGATGGGTCATGTGGGGTGTGACTCTGTGGTTCATGTCCGTGTGCACATTGTTCACATGGTTGTGGCAGGGAGCAGTGCTGCGTGTTCCTCTGCTACTTGACATGTCCCATGTGTTAGTCGTAATTCAGTCCTCATGCCTCCAGTCACCCCGCCCTGTCCAGTTTCCCACCTGCAGGTTGTTTTTGAGCGTGCACTGGACTGGATGCAACATGGTTATGGGCGGGGGTGCTCCATGTTGCAGGTCTGTGGGGGTGGGGGCGGTGTTATGGGTCGTGGTGATGGCTGGACACCCACTGACACCGTTTGTCCTGGGGCGGGATGTCTACCTGTCGGCTGCCGGTGTGCACTGCAGTGGCTGCTACGTGGGTGTGGGGTGTGGGCTGTGCTCCTCCTTGCTGTGCTGTGGGACTAGGGGCCTGGTGTGTGTTGTACTTCAGCTGTCCCCCTCCCACCCACTGCGCTTTGTGTTGCTGCTACTTACCTGTTACTTGTCGGTTAGTGCAGCTATGGCTGCCACATGGGTGTGGGGGTGCTCCGCCTTGCTGTGCTGTAGGACTAGGGGCCTGGTGGGTGTTGTACTTCAGCTGTCCCCCTCCCACCCACTGCCTTTGTGTTGTGGCTACTTACCTGTTACTTGTCGGTTGGTGCAGCTACGGCTGCCACATGGGTGTGGGGGTGCTCCGCCTTGCTGTGCTGTAGGACTAGGGGCCTGGTGGGTGTTGTACTTCAGCTGTCCCCCCTCCCACCCACTGCCTTTGTGTTGCGGCTACTTACCTGTTACTTGTCGGTTGGTGCAGCTACGGCTGCCACATGGGTGTGGGGGTGCTCGTTGTGGCGCTTCTGGAGTACTAGGGGACCTGTTGGTAGTTACGTGGCTGGCTGGGTGTACACATGCCCCCATGGTTTTGTTAGTTGATATGTTTGGGCTGTGTGTGTGGTGGTGCCTGTTGCATGTGTGAGTGATGTGTTGTGTATTGTGTACTGGACATGGGGGTGTTTGTCCCTCGGAGCTATGGCATGGTGGTAGTGCATGTGAGTACATAGCGGTGTGCTGGTATACATTTGTTTGTACTTACCAGCCTCCACTCCCCCTGGTAATCCGGTGAGGATCTCCGGATGGATGATGACTCGCACCTTCTCCTCCCACGCTTTGAAGGTCTTGTAATGCGCGGGATTCCCTCCGCCAGTCGTGGCAGCCAGCTCTCGATTTTTGCTCTCCTTCTTCTTGACCAGGCTTTTGATGACGTTCCACCGTTTGTTTATCTCTCCTCTGTTTCTGGGTACGGTCCCGACTGCATTGACCTGGTCTACAATTCTGTTCCACATTCTTTTTCTGGTGGCTAGTGGTGTGTGCTGGACCTGGTTGCCATAGATTTGTGTGTGCACCTTGACGATCTCGTCGACCATGACCATCAGCTCAGTGGAAGTGAACTTGGGCATTCTGTGTGATGCCATGGTGTTTGTGGTGCTGGTGCGGTGTGTGATGTGTGATGTGCAGGGGGTTTGTGGTGCCGGTGTTTGGTGGTGGTGGTGGTGGTGGGTGTGATGTGTGCGTATCTGTGGTGTGCTGCTGTCCTTGCTGTGTCACTGTGTCCTCTCCTCTCCTCTCTGCTTTGCAATGTTGCAAGGGGTTGTGGTCTGTGGAGGGGCTGTTTTTGTACTTACCTGTTTGGGTGTGTCCTGATGGTCTGTTGTTTTCAGGTGTGTTGTGGCTGGTGTTCTGGGCTTTGTGGTTTATTTGTTTGTCCAGGGGTGGTGTGTTTCCGGGATGTGTACTTTGTCTGTGTATTTGTGCGTGGGTTGCTGTGTGGACTTGTTTGCCATGTTGTGTGTGTTTGTTTGAGTCCGGGGCTGTTTCTGTGCAGGGACGTGGCCGCCATGGCTTCTGCCGTGTCCATTTTCTTCAGTGTTGTTTCCGCTAGCGGGCGGTGTATTTGTTGTTTTTCCGCGCTCATGTCGGTGCGATCGTAATTTCACGTGCGGTGTCTCGACCGTGAGGGCGGGCGGTTTTGTGTTGTCGTGCGTCTTTCCGTCCGTGGCGGGCGGTTTGACTCCGACTCGGGCATGGGCGGGCGGTATTTTGTGTGTTTTTACCGCCGCTGGCGGTTTTTGGTTCGAGGCATCATAATTGCTGGGTCGGTATTCAGAAGGTGTAGGCGGGCGGATTTTTGCCGCTTTCATGGGTGGCGGATTTTTTACGCCCGGTATCGTAATGGGCCTTCAAGTAAGTATATATTTTATATATTATATGTATATGTTTAATTAATGTTTTATTTAATTATATATGGTACTTATTAATTTTAAAAATTATTAAATATTTTTAACTATGTTTATTTTAATTATAAGTATTATTTTGTTTATTTTACATATTATTTTTAACACAAAAAAAACGATATTTTTGATAACGATATTTTTGTACTTACCATGTTGTAGATAGGATTTCGATATTATTGACATCGATATTTTTGTTGCGATATTTTTGTAGGTCGATTTTTTGACCTTCGATATTTTGTCAGTGATCCGTCCCAGGCACGGTCCAGGCGCGTCCCACGCTGCGGGACGCCTTCGTGTCTTTATGCACATTTGAATGAGGAGTATGGTGGGATTTGGAGTCCCCAGCGGTGCGGGCAAGTCAAGCACGGCTTTCCCTATTCAGGTGCTCTCCAGTAGTCTCTGCTCACTCATTAAGATTAAACAATATCAAGATGTATTATCATAACTATGAAATCTTACACATTAAGGGGTCGATTCCGATTCGGGCCGGAAATTTCTCCGACCGAGCCGGACCCGGAGAGATTTTCGACCGAATCGGACCCGTGCAGTCCGACTGAACGAGTACGATGCGTCCGTATGTTATCGGACTCGAGTCGGTCGGACTCCCATTGAAGTCAATGGGAGCCGGTCGTACAACGGCGTACGCGGGCTCCCATTGACTCAATGGGTGCGAGTCGGACAAGGGCACCCCTACAGCGGGTACGCGCGGCGAAGCGATTCGCGCCGTACATGCACAGGTAGGGGGACCCATGGGTCCCCCCTGTGTGCGACTCGCGCGGCTACGCGCGACAGGGGGGTCCGACACGGACCCCCAAAGTACGGCTCCGACAGCTCTTACGAGCCGGAGTGCGCGGCTCGGTCGGACTGCTCGCGGCGCGCATCGTACTCTACCCGGCCGGGAAACGTCTCCATTGCGCGGTGCGAGTCCGAGTCCGAGCGAGTCGGTCGGAGCGGTTCGAGCCGGGAGCGAGTCGGTCGGAGCGGTCGGGACGCCCGGACGAGTCGGTCGGAGATTTCGCATCGTACTCGCTCGGCCGGACCCGTGTACGGTTCGGTCGGGAAACAGGGCTCCGAATCGGATCCGGTAAAGCCGAATCCGATTCGGAGCCCTACCGGCCGAGATCGGAATCGGCCCCTAAATATTTTCCATGTTTTATTCTGGCAAAAAGCTTGAATAAAATGTGTGATCGCCAATCAATCGCTGCTTAAAATAACATTGCAATGATATTTGCAGACTCGGATCCTCTAGTCATGAAGTCATGGCACATTACACCGGTGAGAAATTGGGTTGTTGGCTGAAAGGAGTTTGAGCCCTTCCCAAGCAACAGCCACAATCCTTGTCAGGGTGAACAACAAAAGCCACTAAATAAATCAGTGCCTAACCTCCTGGAGTCAGGCTTAAAGTTGAGGCAATGTGTAAAGTATTTATGCAGCACACAAACAGTAATAAAGCAAAAACACAACACAAAAAAAATCCCACACCAATTTAGAAAGAGAAAAACGTAATAAATTATTTGACACCAAAAAGACAAAAATTCAATCAGTAGAACTGGATATATGCAATTCTAAAGGTTTCAGGTAAGTATAGCTCTTAAAAGAACAATGTGCCACTCTCTGTCATCTGCTCATGCGAGATCAGTTGAAAGTCACAAGTTCAGGCCGACCGCGACGGGGCATGGGGTGGGCACAGGTACTAGGTCAGTCCTTCTGTAAAACTTACCTTCTAAAGTCCTGGGCAAAGAGTTTAGATCGCAGTGTAGAAAACCGCAAGGAGCAGGGAGAACGTAGTGGAGGGTCGTCGCTGTATCGCATAGAGCTGGCCGGGCATTGCGTACAGTCATCGCTGTCCCATGAAGATCCTGTCAGGCACCGTAGACAGTTGTTGCTGGGGATTCACGTTGGCGGTCACCACGGGCCATCAATACTGTTGTGCAAAGTGCAGATCTCGCGTTGCCGGTCATCACTGGCAGTCACTGTAGCGCGAAGAGTTGGGTTCAAAGGAGCTTCGCATTGGCGGGCGGCATGTGCAGTGCCAAAACTTCAGGATTTCTTCCTTTTCTCAAGGAGGAGCTCAACTGATGCCACACAAAGGGTCCAGGACCTGAGGGGCACCTCTTGGAGATCAGGAATTCAGTCCTGCAGAGGCCAGCAGGGCTCAAGTAGTTCAATTTGCAGGTCTAGTTGCAGATCCATGCTGCAGGTCAGCTGGGAAGATGCAGGGAGGCCTCTGTAGATTGTTAAGTACATGTAGCTCAGAACAGGAGGTCAGTCAGCTGACCCTTGGAGTCACTTCAGCTTTGAAAGAAGGGTTCATGTTCAATCTTCTTTCTCAGCAAGCATGGCAGGCCTCAAGCAGCAGGGCGTCCGTCGTCTGTAGTATCCACAGGTCAGACGTACTGAAGCATGGGTCTGAAGATTACCTTTTTATACTTGGTGCCCATTTTGAAGTGGGAGTAGCTTCTGGAGTTTCCCCCTAGAGAGGTGTCTGGAATTTTCTGCCTTGCTGACATGGTCCCAGTCTGTCTGCGGGGACAATAAGCTAGTGTGAAGTCCTTAGTGTGTGAACTGAGCCAGTCCCTTTTTCAAGTGTAAATGTGTTAGGTGACAGTTCCGCCCTGCCATCCTACCAGAGATGGCCCATTTTGACAACACCAAGACCCTCTATTGTGATGCTGTCCAGGAGGACTACACAAAGGCCAACTGTCAACTAAATCTAGTCATGTGACCTAGGAACAGCATACAGACACCAAATGTTTTGGACCACAAAATAGCAACTTCTAAAAGTTGCATTTTCAGAATTGTGACTTAAAATCTGACTTAACCAGTAAAGAGGATTTTAAATTACGATTCCTCAGACACCAAACATGACGTTCCTACCAGCTCCCAATGATAACTTATCACTATTTACATATAATAAGGTAAGCCAATTGTTATCCTGTGAGAGAGGTAGGTGTTGCAATAATAAATAACAAATTTGAGAGTTTTTCACTATCAGGACATGTAAAACTTAAAAGTATATGTCCAACTTTTTAATTACAATGTGCCTTACCCCATGAGCTGTTGAGGGCCTGCTCTAGGGGTAACTTGTATGGCCCTGTTCATTTAACTCTGCTAGTATATCCCCTATGCCATGCTCTGAGGAACTATGAACTCCTGAGAGAAGTCAGGGGCCTGGAGCACCGGTGCTGTGCACATGGCCTCCTTGAGGGTGTCACAGGCTTTCTGTCAGTCTTCCATCCAGATCACCCTCTTGGGCTGCTTCTTAGAATTCAGCTCAGTTAAGGGGCCAACAATGGTGCCATAGCCCATGATACACCTCCTATAGTAGCGAGGGAGGCCCAGGAAGCCCCTCACCTCAGTATTAGTTTTAGTGTATCCCCAAGCCAGAATATTTTCAATATTGGCCCGGAAGGGCTGCACATTACGCCACCCACCAGGTACCCCAGATACACCACCAAACCCTGCCCAATCTGGCCCTTGGTGGTCTTGATCATCAAGCCTGCCTGTTGCAGTGCCTGAAGCAACTCTTGGAGGTAGAACAGATGTTCCTCCCAGCTGGAGGTGTAGACAGCTATGTCGTGCAGGTAGGCAGCACTGAATGCCTCCTTCCCAGTCAGGCCCCTGTTAACCCTCCTCTAAAATGTGCCTGGGGCATTGTTCAATCCAAAGGGCATCACCCAAATTTGGAAGTGGCCCTCTGGATTACAAAATGCAGACCGCTATTTTGCCCCCTCAGTCAAGGCAATCTTCCAGTACCCTGACATCAAGTCAAAGGTACTCAGGAACCTAGCTCATCAGCTCAGGGGACGGGGTGAGCATCAGTCTTGGTGATGGAATTGATCCTCCTGTAATCTACCTAGAACCTGAGTTCTGAGTGGGGCCCATTGAGGCAGCCTTTGGTACCAGCACCACAGGGCTGCACCAGAGACTATTGGAGTGTTCGATCACCCCCAGTTTAAGCATTTTGAAGGTTTCCTCCTTAATGCTGGCCTCACTTTATCTGACAACCTGCACATTTTGTTTTTCACAAGCATACTGTCTCCAGTATTAATGTCTGCCTCCCACCAACCTGATAGTCTCTCCATTAACATGTTGAATCTTTCAGCAGCTACGTCATATACATGCTTGCTCCTTTGGTGAGCCGCTTTCCTCCATCTCAGCAGTTCCCAGATCCTCGCCTTGGCTAGGTGGCTCATGGTCTGATTCTAGGTAAGGCAAGGGCTAGTCACAGTCTTTCCTCTCCAAAAGAGAGGTACATCTTATGACATCATTGGAGTTGCATATGCTACATATTGCATGTTTTGTACTGCATATGTCTCACAGTGTATTTTGTATTTCTTTCATTCACGATAGCCAAGCAGCTGTTCGGAGATGGTTTCAGTTGCTGTAGGCGCCATTTGCAACCTGTGCCTCCATTCTCATTTCCCTACTATTGTTCCCAAGGTTCCAAACCTCTGTGTTATTATTGAGTACCTGGGTTGGAACAGGTTGAGAATTGGGATTATTGGCTATGCTTCTATTGGTGATTACATCTCATCCTTAAATCATGATAGTCACTTGAAATGGGATGTTGAACTTCAAGGTATTCTCATGGGAGGGACGCAATCTTCAGATAAAGGTGAGCGACTAATAAGATGGAAGAGCTCGGACCTGTTAACGTTCCTGGCACATGCCCTAGTCACATTAATTCCAGCACCCACTGAAGCACTCGTCCATCAGGAAGCAGGACTTAAGGTTCATGTTCCAAAAGGTAAAGTGCTCAAAACGTATCTGCACTGAGATTGAGGGTGAGTGAGGCAATAAAGGAAAGAGAAGCAGTACATGAAGAGTATTAGTGCTATCTGGCAGAAGGCAACCTGCTCACTCATGGCGAGTGCATTGTGCGATAGCATCTTGCCTGTGAACGACATGCTCTAGACAGGCGCAGCCGGTTCAGGTAAGAGCAGTGGGGTAGGGTGGGTGGGGCAGAGGGGGGAAGTCGACAGACGACGGATTAGGGAAAATAAAATAAATAAAACCACTTACCTTGCGCTCGCGGCATAGCCGACGTGGCGAGTGCAAGGTAAGTGGTTTTATTTATTTTATTTTCCCTAATCCATCGTCTGTCGACTTCCCCCCTTTGCCACGCCCCGTCCCACCACCCCAACGCTCTTACCTGAACCAGCCGCACCTGGTTCTAGAATCCCTGAACTCTCACAATGTTTGCAGATAATGGTGTACATCTTGTATTACTGGGTATGATGTTCTTCATGGTCCAAGCTAGGCAATCGGGTTTCTATGTTGCTGCAGCCAGGAACCTTGCTTCATAGATTAGTGATTGTGGAACTTATCTTATTTAGAGTTTCTTAGGACAACCAAATCACAAAGAAATACTCTGGAAGTTGACGCGTTTGGGAAAAAAAACTCTGAAGTAAACTTGTTTAGAGAATTTAACTCGTGGACTGTTCTGTTTAGAAATGAATGCCAAACACTTTTGGAACATTGACAGTCTTTTTAACTTGAATTCTTGAGCAAAGCAATCATTAGAATCATGTTCTCAATGTACAATTCTTATTATGAAGTAGATATTGTGGGCACTAAGGTATCAGTGATGTTTAGTAAAATTATATATGTGTTGTCAGAAACAAAACATTAATAAATGATTAATGACTTCCCTTTTGTACTGAGGTTATCAGACTAGAACCCACTAAATCCGGAAGGCGCATATGCATGTAGAAGACAGGTAGTTATCTTACTAATACCATGAGAGTCGAGTCAGCATTACATTGGCCACTTACTTCTTGCATTTCAGTTTATTGAAATGTGCGCTTCACATTAAGAAATAGAGAGTTGGTTACAGAGAAATGTTTAAAAAGCATATCCTTTTTCACTATTGAAGTTAGATGCCAAAGGTTAATTATAAATTACTAAATACTTCTTTGTTTGAATTTACCTGTCCATTCCAATCTGCAACTGTCTTTGCCCAGCAGAGCGAGAAGGCACTGAGGGGCATATTATCAAGGGCTTTATCGCCGCGTTAGCGCCACTTTTAGGCGATAAAGCGGCGATAATCCTAACGCCCTATCAACAATGCGTCGCTAACCCCTATTAGCGCCAGTATCCCGCGATAGTACCCGGAATTTTTATCGCCCTTGATGCCAGCGATAATCACCGCTAATGAGATGCGAAGTAGGCGTTCCTGACTAAAATCCACAGAAAAATATCGCTAACACAGCATCGCACTATCAACAATGCTATCGCCGAACCGCGTAGCTACAAAAAAACGAGCGCTAACACACGTTAGCTCCAGTTTTTAACACCTGATACAAACCTGACTTAAATTGCAGATAAGTGGACATATATAAGGGAGACTAGGCCAGAGCTCCCTCAGAACAGCCACAGAAGCCATGGAGGTAGTCATCATGCAGATTGGAGTCCCACGAAGGCAACAACAACCACCGCCAATGCAACCCCCCCGGACCACCCCCACTGAGGCAGCGACAAAGAAGACAGCGGGCACTGCGCAGACGTGTCTGCCTTGCTGATTTAAAGCCAGAGGATGTCATAGCCCACTACAGGCTCAAAAGGACATCCATCCAGCATATCCTGACCCTCATTGCCCACAGGCTGACGCCACCAACACAGCGGAGAACAAACATCCCTCCGCAGACCAAACTGCTTGCTGTGCTGCACTTCTTGGCCTCTGGGACATTCCAACCAACAACAGCCAGAGTTGGCGGAGTATCACAGTCAGCCTTCTCAGGCTTCCTCCCCACTGTCTTGGATGCTATACTCAGCCTGATACCCCAACACCTTCACTTCCCCAACACCATGCAGGATCAGATTGCTATCAAGCAAGGATTCTATGCCATCGCTGGATTCCCGCAGGTGTTGGGTGCAATTGACTGCACACATGTATCATTTGTGCCGCCTGCGGACAGCGCACACATATACCGCAACAGAAAGCACACGTATTCAATGAACGTGCAGGCAATAGTGGATCACCGGGGACTGTTCACAAATGTCATTGCCAAATTTCCAGGGAGTGTGCACGATGCATTCATCTACCGACACTGCGTCATAAACCAGCGCTTCCAGAATCACATATATGGAAACTCACTGCTTGTCGGTAAGTACCAACTGGACACACCACATGCACTAAATCCACTAGAATGTTGCCCCATCAAGAATGAGGATTCAAATTCGTTGCCTAGGTACCGATAGGGGGGGCTGCAAAAGGCAGTGGCACACCACCTGGTGTCACATGCTGATGTATTGTGTACGAGCATGAGATCACCATGCTCCTCTGCGTACAGTACCCACCATCTACTGAACATCCATGTCGCAAATCAAAGTTAACCTCACTGGCATCCCAGTCTGGTGTGTTGGTGTATTGGTGAGGATGAACATAATGTTGTTGTCCATGTTGCTGGTGACACATGATGGTTGACTAAATATCGCACAAGTACTCCCCCATGTCTCATCAGTGTGTCAACTCAGAGCTGTGGAGTGACCAGGCTTGTATCAATGCATGTGGAATGTTGGATTTGCCAAATGTTGCAAATGTGTATGCGCAGGTGGAGAAATCTGTCCAGAAAAACAATCTTTGGCCATTGCTGTTAAATGCAGTGTTGATGGTGCTGCTGTTGATGGTGGTGTGTAGCATCTCATCACCAACTCAGCTACACAAAAGTCTCATTGTCCCATCTGTAATATGGTGTGTCATGTAGTTGCACAATGAGTAAGTGGATGTGTCCGTGCACACAACATGTGTGTAGACTATGTATTGGCAAACGCCAAAACATATCAAATTACAAGAAGTGTGCTAAGGTGTGCCCTGCGTATCAGTGTGGTGAAGTGCACGGACAATCAGATGTCGTTAAACAATTCACAGAGTGCAATTGACCTTGAGTATGTATGGAATGTGAGTTTGAGGCTCTGCTTGCGACAGAGGATGTAGTCCATGAAGTTCATGTCATGACATGTGAGGCTGTAGATGGCGTGTGCAAACCGTCAATGCCCTCAGTGGAGCCTGCAAGCGAGGGGTCTGCTATCAGTTGCTGTGTGTAAGCTCCGGACATTCAATTGCATATGTTGTGTGGTGTCACAGGTCTGTCGTCAGCACCAGATGCAGATCGGAATGTGATTTGTGCCAGGTGTGGCCCATGTCATGATAACATTCACATGGCGTTGACTGCGAGGAGTGATGATTAGTGCCATCGCTAGATGTGTGGATGCCACCTTGCAGCACACACCAGCAAAATGGCTGTTTGAAGGATCAACACTGAGGCAATGTACTTAGCATTGATGCTGCCAAATAGCCAGAAGCAACACATGGCCTACCTAAATTTAAATCTGCAAAAATCAGAAATGTACAATGCCTCTCTCAACACTGCCAACACAGTATGCACAATGAATAATGGACACATCTCCCTCTTACTTGTGACAGGTGACCAAGGATATGCTCTCTGCCCGTGGATGATGACACCCATACGAAATCCCACCACCCAGGCACAGAGGCAGTACAATTCTGCACATAGACGTACACGTGGCATCGTTGAGCGCACATTTGGCGTGCTGAAGTCACGTTTCCGTTGCCTGGACATCACAGGTGGCAAACTTCTGTACAGCCCTGAAATGGTAAACAAAATCATACTAGCATGTTGTGTATTGCACAACATATGTGTGCGCACCAAGGCCCCCTGGATCCAAGTTCCTGCAGCACCGGACGATGACCAGGATGATGAGGAAGATCACCGAGGTGGACCACACCCCACAGCCACTGCAGCCGGAATTGCCCGAAGGGACAGGATAATAAACAATTACTTCACTTGAGCACATCACGTTGTGACTGACTACAACAGAGACATGTGTCGTGAACATTACCACAACAACTGTTTGTGACAATAAACAAACTTAACACATATACCCTGTCTGCAAATCACTCTCCTGCATAAGTATATCCCAAATGAAACTTTCACATTGTTCAAAATTAACTATAATGACTACTAAAGTCAAACAATGGCGTGCATGTCAGCTCATCACAGAGATGCCATAGTGTGTCAATTGTTCACCACTTGACTTAAGAAGGTGTAAATTGTGGCACACAATTACTCAATTAGTGTGACATACTGTACGTAAATCATGATTTACAGGGTGTACTCGGTCCTAAATCTTGAAACGTATGTGGGCGTATGGGGAAAACAATGATCATGAATGTTCAGTCTGTGTGAAAATATCATTACAATGTAATGAAATGGGGCACAAATATGGAAATTGGGTGTGAAATGGGGCTCAAATATGACTATTGCGCGTGAAATGGGGGTCAAATATGACTATTGGGCGTGAAATGGTGGTCAAACATGAAAATTGGGCATGAAATGGGGGTCAAACATGAAAATTGGGTGTGAAATGGGGGTCAAATAAGATAAAATAAACTCACCTTGACCACAAGACCATGAATGAGCCATCAGCAGACCCCACATGCGCACCATCCCTGAACACCTTCATGAAGCACATCAAGACCTATCTCATTGTTGAACTAATCTGCGTATCAGCGGATTCACCCAACAGACCTGAAGAACTATTGGGCCATCTCCTTCCCACACTTTGCAGACAAAGTCACCTAGAGACACATAAAGCCGCAGATTAGTGCCTTCACTGAAGAAAATCCCATCAGGGCCCCCTCTCAGTCGGGGTATGGCAGCAAGCACAGCACCAAGATCGCATACCTCACCACCACCTACGACATACGCATGCCACTTGACCAGGCCCAACTAGTGGAACACATCCCATAACACTTCTCTGCAGCCTTCAACCCTGTCACACAACGCAGCACATCCGCCAGAAACCACGACACCGGGATACGATGAACCGCCCTCTCCTGGATCCACTCCTCCCTCTCCGTAACAAACCACAGGATCTGACTCCCCCTTCATCCACCAACCGACAGAGATCAACTGCGGAGTACCACACGGATCGTCCCTAAGCCCCACAAGTATTCCACAACTACATGGACACACCCACCTTCATCGTCAGATAGCATGGGCTCAGCATAGTCTCATACGCAGACAACACACAGCTCATCCACTCCCTCACGAAGATCTGAAAATACTACCAAATCTGCTCCCAGCTATGAATGTTGGAAAGTGCAGATCGAATGAAATACATCAGCCGAAAGCTCAACTCAGAAAAGACTGACATCCACATCCTCACGCCATCCACATCCGCATGGGACAACACCTGCTGGCTCTCCGCCCAGGTAAGCCTGCCATCACCGACAGACCACACACGCAACCACGGCATCATCCACTACTCTACTGTCACCATGACCTTCCAGATCTACTCCATAGCCTTCAACAGCCCTAACTGCCCACGGATCCTACGCAATACATCCAAAAGTATATCCCCCAAATGCATCAAAAAGCAAAACCACGCATTCACAACAGCAGACTGGACTACGGCAACGCCCTCAAATCAGGAATCAACAAAACACTACTACACAAGCACCAAAACATCCTGAAGTGCGCAGACATACCTGTCATCACAACCCCACGTCACAAACACAAAAGACAGAACATACTAAACCTCCACTGGATCAACCTCGAGATAAGAGTCAACTAAATATCACTCACACACATACAAATCACTCCACCTCATCATTGGACAGAAATACATCAACAAGAGAGTCACCTTCAACCTCCCCAAGAGGAAATGACGCACAGCAAACCTAGGCCACGCAGACTCACCCCGGAACCACAAATCAAGAGTGGGAGGAAGAGCATTCTCCTACGTCGCTGGCAAATCCGGGAACAAGATGATAGTCAACATCTAATGCTCTACCATCCTGCAGGCTCTCAGGAGGGACAACAAGACATGGCAATTTGCCAGAGACGGAGCTGCACACTTACTCCCCCAAGCGCCTTGTGAGATTCACGGGTGAGTTGTGCACTTACAATTCACATAATCAATTCAATGATTGTAGTTGCAAATTGCTAGTGATCTGGGGATGAGTCATGTTAAGTGACAACAAGGGGCATAACATCAAGGACCCAAGATAACATCATCGCCGCTCTAGCGTCCGTATACAGGCCAAAAGCTGCGACAATGTAATCGCACCATTAACAAGGTTACACTTTCGCATGAATCCTTGACGTAGCGGCCCTTACCTTAACGCCCAGCTCAGCATCTCAAATGAGATGCAAGTTGGCCGTTCCTTGCAAAAACAATGTGAGTAATGTTGCAAACCGACATTTCTCCTATCAACAATGTGAACGCTAACCTGCAGAGCGATAAGAAAAGTAGCGCCAACCTTGGTTCTCGCTACCTTCCTCACGCCTGCTTTCAGGCTGACTTTGCCATAATATCCAATGGAAGGTTGATATAATGGCAAAGTCAGCCCTGCCCTATCAACAACGTATCGCCAATCCGTGTGCGATTAGCACTGGATTAGCTGCGCCAATCGCACATTTGGCAGCTAACTCAGTGACTAGTATCGGCTCGGCGATGCGCGTTCTTGACAACGCGCTAACCGTGCAATTAATTCCAGAGTTAGCTGGCAATAAATATGCAAGCGCTAAGTGCGCTTTGCGATATTGATCGCCGGCCCTTGAGGATATGGCCCTCAGTCTGTCACCTGTCTTGAGATCTCAAATGTAGGCTGCCCTCATTGTGCGCAAGAAACATCAGCCTGTATTCAATGGCTTAGAGAAGACATTTCCTCTGACTGTCCATCTAGGTTCAAAATTGGTCTTGCAACGTGCGTAGGGTAGCTCATCTGGTTCAAAAGGTCCGCCACTGGGGAACCCCCGCTTTACTCCTATCCCTGGACGTGGAGAAAGCTCTCGCCCGGGTTGACTGGGCTTTTCTCCGTGCGGTCCTGCACCGCATAGGTCTCAGTCCTCTCATGATCGCCCGCATAATGGCCCCCTACTCCGCCACTAAGGCGCGGGTACGCATCAATGGCACTTTAACCCCGTCCTTCCTCATTTGCAGAGGCACCCGCCAGGGCTGTCCACTCTCGCCGCTGCTCTTTGTTCTGTCAGTGGAACCCTTGGCGATTGCCATCAGGCGGTCGGCGGAAGTTTGGGGCATTCGCATGGGGGCAATGGACCATAAGATAGCTTCATTTGCGGACGACCTTCTGTTAACGCTCACTGAGCCGTTGACCTACCTCCCGACACTCCTGGATCTCCTGTCTCTCTTTGAGCGAGCAGCGGGCCTTCAAGTTAACCTTTCCAAATTGTGTGCGCTTAACCTAACTCTTCCCTCCTGGTTGCATGAAGAAGTGCAAAACATCAGTCCCTTACGCTGGGCTCCTACCTCTATCCGGTATTTTGGCATTAATATTACAGCTGATCTTAACACCTGGACACAGGCTAACTGGCCGGTAAGTAGGACTTCCATACGGGCGGACCTACGCCGTTGGAGGTCGTTGCCCCAGTCCTGGTTAGGACGCCTTAACGCGATTCAAATGTCCCTATTACCAAAGGCCCTATACCTCTGTCAGACACTCCCCACGCCAATCACACACAACGATATCCTGACACTCCAGAGGGAATTGGTCGGCTTAATTTGGGGAGGGAAGCGGGCCCGCCTATCGACTAAAGTCCTGATGCTACCAAGAGATCTAGGGGGCAGGCCTGCCCTGATCTGTTGTCCTATTATTGGGCCTCCCACCTGCGGTATATCTTGGAATGGTCAGTAAGAGCTAGTGAGAAGCACTGCTTCCACATAGACCGCGCTGTGGCGTGCCGTCCGCTTTGGGACCTGGCATGGTTGCATAGGTCTGCGAGACACCCCAGTGCTCATGTCGCCACTCCTACGCGCACAGTGCTGGAGATCTTGGACAGGATTGCGATTCACCGACACCTTACTACCTTCCCCTCTCCTCATACGCCGGTCTTACTTCATACAGATTTTCGGCAAGCATCTCGCCCATCTGAGTTTCCACACTGTGCGGCAGGTGAATGTCGCATCATAGAACAGCTTTCCGAAGGAGGAATCTTCTAAACTCCAGACCAATGTAGAGCGGATTGTAATATCCCCAAAACGGTGCTGCAGGAATATGTTCAAATTTGCCACTGGCTGCGGGACCCATCGTATACTGAGGGCGCCACGCGCCAGCTTACGCCTTTTGAACGTCTGGTGCGATCGTTTGATGGGTCTAAGGGATTGATCTCCCGGACCTACAAAGTACTTCTATATTCTCAGGCGATACTCCCTCTCACGTATCGAAACCAGTGGCAAAGGGATCTTGAGGAGGATGTCACCCCGGAGCGATGGGTGCAGCTCTGGCGAGACATACGGTGTATTCTTAAATCTATAGCTCAACAGGAGTCTGCGTACAAAATGATGACGCGCTGGTACTACACTCCTCTTCGGCTCCAACGTATGTTCCCGAGCTGTACCCCGGCCTGTTGGAGATGTCTGAAATCTCGGGGCTCCTTCCTCCATATTTGGTGAGAATGTCCATTGATCC
Source organism: Calotriton arnoldi (assembly GCA_963921515.1). Taxonomy (NCBI): domain Eukaryota; kingdom Metazoa; phylum Chordata; class Amphibia; order Caudata; family Salamandridae; genus Calotriton; species Calotriton arnoldi. The sequence continues at coordinate 251,847 of CAWUFW010009337.1, read as the reverse complement.
TACCTTACTGGGAGGACATCCTCGGCCGAGGCAAAACAGTGGTGGGATACCCCCTACCTAGCGATCCTGGAGTGATAATCCTGGGTCACCACTGTACCTCGCTAAATGCGATGAAACTGGCGGATTGCCGCCGGAACTTTCTAATGCTTACTGCTGCCAAGAAGGTCATTGCCGTACATTGGAAAAAACCATGCACTCCTCCGGCCTCAGTGTGGATTACACGGCTTTGGCACCTAATGGCCATGGAACTCCTGATGCATCGGCTGGCGCATACAGACGCTAAATTCCAGCGTACTTGGCAGCCCCTTATCCACTATTTAACTCGGTTGGAACACGCTCCGTATGTACCTCCGCGCTTGTGCGCCCTGCAACTCCTTGAAGATCCACTCCAGCCCAGGGGAGTCCCTCCCGATGACAGTCAAGAGTGATATGCCCTGCACCAGCCCTGCGCTAAGCTCACTACCCGTTCCTATATGGGTAGCGCCTCCTCCGGGGGTTGCTGGCTCCGTCCCGGCCTCTCCCCCGTCCTTCCCGCATCGCTAGCCAGCCGGAGAGTTGAGTCCTTTCTCTGCCTCTTCTTTTCTCCTTCCTTCCACTCTTTCTCTTCTGGGTCACATTTTACTTCGGATCCCTCGGGATGGCCATCACAACCTGTTCCCAGTGCAAATCCAGGTTAGATGCAGGTGGTACCCCCCGAAGGGGGTGTCGGGGGGAGGGGTGGGCGCAGGACTGGCCAGTGTCACAGCTGGCCGCAGTGCTGCTGATTTGCATGATACCCACCCCCCATTCGCCGTAGGAATTAAACCTTCCATACATGGGAGCCTCCTGCCGGGGGAGACTCGTGATACAAGGCCGCCACGTCCAAATACACCTGTGGGGACGGAGCGTTTCAGGGGGGCTCCTGTGTGAAGGCCAGGCACGAACAAAGATTATACAATGTCGCTCACTTATATGCATAGTGGAAGAAATGTATGTAATGGGTGGGGTACGGATACGCTCCTGTCATACTGCTGTCAGCTCCCCCGACGCGGCCGGCCCCAATAGGGGTTGTAGGCGGCTTGCTGTGTGCTCCCTCCCCCCCCGAGATTAGCTTTTGGCTGGCACTGACAATTGCGCTGCCGGCCCATCTGGGATGTAGGCAGTACGCTGTGTATGTGGCCTTTCCATCTTCCAATGAAGGTATTTGAAAACTGAACAAATAATTAATATGAATAAAAAAATAAGTTGGTCTTGCCGTAAAATCTACACGCAAACGCAATGTCTAACGTTACATGTGCCAAGTAGAAAACATCGCTAGACACACCCAATGGACAACACAGTACCAACCTAAGCCTATTTGCGTCCTAAATGCGTGCAGATGAACATTACATTCCCAAAAACTGCCCGCATACACATTTCACCAACAACATAAGCACCTTTGCGAGCTATTTGCGTGCAGAAATCAATCGCAGACCTAAAAACGGGCCGCATACACAATGCAATAACATGAGCACCTTTGCGAGCTATTTGCGTGCAGAAATCAATCGCAGACCTAAAAACGGGCCGCATACACAATGCAATAACATGAGCACCTTTGCGAGCTATTTGCGTGCAGAAATCAATCGCAGACCTAAAAACGGGCCGCATACACAATGCAATAACATGTGCACCTTTGCGAGCTATTTGCGTGCAAAACTGCATCGCATACTTAAAAACGGGCCGCATACACAATCCACTAACAACATGTGCACATTTGCGAGCTAGTTGCGTGCAAAAATTCATCGCATACTTAAAAACGGGCCGCAAACACACAGGAAGTGATGTATGCATGCTTCCTGTCTACCAGGGGAGTGTCCTTCACTTTCACTTTCGGTTCTGAGCACATTGCTGGTTATTGCTGAGATTGAGGGAGGTGTCTGGTGGTTTGTGCTGTTGGTGTGAGATTCTGAGAGTGTTGCTGTGTCCTGTGTCCTGTGAAAAGTGTCTGTTAGCTTGTGTTAAATTGTGTTAAATTGTTTTAAATTGTGTTAAATTGTTTTAAATTGTGTTAAATTGTTTTAAATTGTTTTAAATTGTTTTGAATTGTTTTAAATTGTTTGACTGTCTCCTGTCCTGAGTCTAGTTGTGTGTTTGTGTTTGTGTATTTCACGTAAGTTGTTTTAGGGGGTTATCATTTTTCTTTTTGAGGGGTTACTGGGGTGCAGGGAGATGCCGGCTGTGGGCAGGTCCGGAAGGATGTCTGAGGGGGCATTGGGGGGCTTCCTTTGGCTGGTTAAGTTCAACCTGCCATTGATGTTGGAGAGGGGGGACGTATCCTTCAAGGGTACAGTGTGGCAGTGCGGAAGGTGCGTTGGGAGCGGGTGCGGGTGCAGATGCTCCGGTGCTTTGGAGTGGACCGGAACGTGCGCCAGTGGAAGCACCGCTGGCAGGACATGCTGGCACGTGAGGCCGACATCCTGGACTTCACAGGAGTAATGACTGGCATCCAGGGTGGTAAGTACAAACACTATTTTAACCCTGAATACTGTTACGTACATTGACTATTGACGTGTGGGACATGAAGGCATGATGTCATAATGCTGTGTTGACACCGTGATCCTGTTGCAATTTCGTGAATACAATTAAAGTCTTCAAAAAGACATGCGCATGATGCACTGGACTCTTGAATTGCATGATTTAGTCTCCCCACTACAGTGTTTGCAACAGAAGGGAAGGTGTCGGAATACACTATCGTAATATCCCTTATTGTAGAGCGCAATCCAGCGCCAGTTGTATTATCAATTTCTGTTGTGATGACCGGGTAGTAAACATGTTGCGCTGTAAAGCGCACATTGTAATCTAGGTCACCTGTAGGACACATTCCATCAAGCACATGCTTATTGTGACCGTCTACTCATTTGTAAGGGTCGCAAGGCACGATGGGGGTGTGTGCATGTTCAAGTCCATCAAGGTGTGTGTATGTGGTCAATCCATTTACATTAGTCTATTTCTGAAGATGGGGAGCAATGTGGTCTGTCGAGGTGGAAGTTGAGGACTCACAGTGTGTTGTAGTTGGGGGATGCAAAGGCATGCGTGGAGATGATGTGGGTGAGGGAGTTTGCTATAGGTCTACGGGGGCAGCAGCGGTAGCAGGGAAAGGGGCGTGGAAGGATGAAAAGTCTGTAGAGAGGGAATACAGAGTACGCATCAGGAAGCCGGATACTGACAAACAATAGATTATGTATGAGTGTGGAAAAAAGTGAAGTAACAACTTGATGAGAGTGAATGATGGAGCCGAATGCCTGATTCAGAGCTCAAATTGACCACCAGGGTTGGTGCACAGGTGAACCTGCGTGTGGAGGAGGCCTTCATAAGCACACTCCAGAGAGTGCATGTGTTTGGGGGAGGCCTCATTCAATGGTGGAGCAGCGAGGCTGCCAGAGCAATTTCACTGACAGTTTGTCAGTGGCCTTGCTAGTCTGTCCCCGCAGCGGATGTCATGTATGAGGGGTCCAATTCATGTACATTTGATCAGTGATGTGTGAGGTGCAATGTGTTTACACATGATGTGGTCACATCAGAGGCACAACGCAGTACCATGCCGACAATCATAGGGGGCTATGTTGGGTGACCCACTGCGCTGGATCAACACCTAACAATGTTGTGCCAAAGCTGGCACACTTGTGCCAAACCGGCGTGCTCATTAATGTATGTATGTGTACAGTAAGGGTGACTGTACATGTACTAGCCAAGCCATTGTGCGCGTGTGCTGTGTGCTTGGCAGAGTGTAGTGTAAATAATGGCAGTCACACATCACTTGTGGAACCATTGCTACGCTGCCCCTGTACATGGTTTATGTGTGAGTATGATTTGGAGAGGTCAAAAAGACACACCGCAAATGGGACATCTCCAGGGTGTCATAGCCCAAATATCTCTGGGTAACTGCCCGTTGTAATCGGCCGAGATGCAATTGTACACAGAGCTATTTTAATCCCATGTCCGTGTAGTGATGGGGCCTTGACATTGTGTCACACGACTCAAATGTGCATGTCTGCCAGCAGTAATGTATTGTGTGGTCCGGCTCTGCATTCACAGCTCCTGCGTGAATGGCAGTCTAAGTTGTCACAGTAATGTGGCCAACATGAAAGGCAACACCACAGTTATGTTGCATCATCAGTTACTGTAATGTATTTCATCATGAATATGTGATGTTTGCTTACGTCTGGTAACAACACGTTAACATTTGTTGTCTCGCAGATGGTCGTCAGCCTATAACCCAGGGGGACATAGACAGATACAGGGACCCGCACGCCACTGGTGAGTATGGACATATTCTAGTGTCATGTAGCAGTGCCATGGATGACTGTTACATATGCTACACTTTGTTGATAAGCAGTATGGGTGTGTATCGCATGTCCCTTACCCACAATGTGAAGATGCATTGTGTAAGTCAGATTAGTTTACAAATTGGTAGGTAAAGGTGGGCCAATGGATCTGTTTCACAGTTGTGAGTTTGCCCATCAGCTGTCAGTGATACCCATTCCAATTGAGGGGCATCCTTGTAATACCCAAACGTCGCCACTGCGTCACTTCCACTGAAGTGGTGTTGTCAATCGGGTCGTAGCCTTTTTGCCAACGTAGAGTTACGCTGCCTTGTCAAGAAGGCACACTTACATGCTGTGTTTATTGTAAACAGTGCGTGCAGTGGGTGTCAAGTTGTGCACAAGGATGCAGTGCTTTTCAGGGGGTGCAAGCTCAGAGACATGTTTGAACAGTGCTTACTTATGTATGCTGCATAGCAGCTTCACTGAAGTGGCAGGGTGTAGCTGAGAGTCAGACATATCAATGGCACATTACACAAACACATTTCAAAGATGTGCATGTTAACTGCAATTGCATCTTTGTGCACTGCATTGGTGTTGGCAGCCTGTGTCCGTGGGGACATTCCATGCTTGACTATGGATCATGTGTACATACTCCTCGGACACAATTGGTGACATTCCTCCACACACATTTCCAACACACGCTTGAGGTATGCATTGTACAAAGTACCATATATTACGCAATGCAGGGCTCAACGACACTATCTGTGTGTAAACATTAGCCATGACAATGACACAACGCACATGACCCCAGGGTGCAGTTTAATGTTGAATGCATTGGAACAGTTGTCGTTGTAAAGGCATGCATGCTCTTATTCACTACGGAGTGAGGTCAGCGGTCACAAGACATGCATGTGTGACAATTAGGGTGGAATGACGCCTCGCCCTCTCAGTGGCAGAACATCAGGAATTGTATAGTAATGGTGGAGTGAGGGTCAGCGCATCCCGTCAATGTAAGCGGTCATACACCAAACATGTTCCCATGTGTGCAGCACGACTGGAAGTGTGAGTAGGGCTGTCCCAGTCTTGTTCCTGTGCATGTAGTGTGACATTACTATAGATTGACAAGCACACCTGCACACAGACACCCATTGCAATCTTGTGCAAGACTGGCTGTTTTTGTGCGGACTTGATGACCTGCACACAGTTGCTGGGATACACACAGGGGTGCACATGTGCATTGTGCATTAAATGCTGCAGTGTGTCACAGGACAGGATGAGGGTGGTTCTGTACTTGGAGGGCAAATGCCTCCCTCCTCCAGGCATTTGTACATGTCAACCGCAGTCAGGGTGTCCAATGGTGCCATGTATTGACCGTGTCTGTCTCATTTTGTAGTGACAGTACATGTTCCATGACATGCACTGTCATGTCAGTCTCCACAGCATGTAGTGAACCATTCAGGCTTATATATTTGGTTGACCACGTCCGTCTCGGACTTCACTTAGATACACTGGTGTGTTGGCTCACATGTTGAATCAATCTTTGATTAACGGTTTTATGGTGTACATTAACATGTTCAGATGTACTGGAATTGACATATATTATATGTTACAGACAACATGACACCTGCGGAGCAACATGCCTACCAGGTAGGCAAGGACCGGTACCTTCATGTGAAGAAGGTTGCAAGAGGTTTCCGACAGATGGCGAGGAGGTATCGGAAAGACAGGAAGGCTGGAAAATGGAGTGCATTGCAGGACGTTGGCCAAACCAACAGCCAGGCCCTCCCCGTACCCTCTGGTCCCAGTGTGGCTCCTCAGACTGTCATTCCCCCTCTGACCACACCCGCACAGGTGCCAATACCACCTGCACCTGCACCTGCACCTGCAGCTCCCGTGGAGCCTTTTGACGCCACGGACAGGAGGATGCTTGCTGCGAACAATTCAATGCTGATCGACATACGGAGGGAATTGTTGTACCTCAACCGGAACTTACATGATATCCGGACACACCTTGGGCTGCAGTGATTCCTCCCCATTTTGGCCCCCACCCCCCTCTTCTCCCTTGCCCCGATGTTTATGTTCCAGTGTTGGCTAGTGTTAGTGATGTTATGTTTGTTTTAGGCAGAGTAGTTTTAGTGTAGGCCTAGTTAGTGCAAGTTCATATATTTATATATTTTTCTACAAATTATATGGTATTTGGGGATAAGTTTCATTTTCCTTTGGGTGGGGGGTTGATGTCGTTACAGTTTTTGCGTGTTTAGGAATAGTTAGGGTATGGGGTTAAGTGAAGTTCAAATTAATAGTTAGTTTAGATTTAGTGTTAGGATTAGTTCTTAGTGGTAGTGTAGGGAATTTAGACTTTTCATATTTGTTAAATAAATAATGTTATTCATATTTGGTCTGTTTGCACTTACATCAGGGATGATGTGGGGCAGTGGGGCTTATTCCATTGTATGCAACTCATGCCGTCAATGGGCAAATCATTGAATGTGTGACTATGGTCATGACCTGTTACTTAGCAGGATGGATAGTGTCAGGATACCATATATGTGGGCACAGTGAACTTGCATGGCTGACAGATTGTTAAGTATGGTTTACAGCTTAGTCTAGGGACTTTTAATTGTGACGTTCGACATCTTAAGTGTGACGCACAGGGTTTTACTGCACATGGTTGCTAAATTACTACACAATGTCGGAACATAGATATGTGAGTACATAGAAGTTGCTAGAGTTAGCCATCATGGATATGGATGTATGCACCGAGTAACACATATAGCGTATGACACATGCATATAAGATGCTCCGGCCTCTGAGTCCATATACATTGCACAGACCTTGGCACACTTGATGCGTGGTACCAGGCTATCAGCTTGCTTTGCCTTACCTGTCCCTGTGCATGGCAGCTCAATCCCCATGACATGCAAGATGTAGGTCATTTGTGTGTCAATTGGTAAAGTCACATGGCACAACAGTGTTTGTGAATCACATGAGTTACGTGACAATGAGTTCTGACCTTACTTTTGAGGTTATTCACAGATGTTATTTAGGAGTTGCACTGTAAGGTATACTGACTTAACTTCTACTATCTTCCTTTTCGGACTGCCATAATTATTAGAGTTCTGCTTTGGTCACAGTTGATGTTTGGTTGCATGCACACAGGTCTGATGCACACATGCATAGCTCCCTGTACCGACAGTGTAATGGGCACTTGTCACAGCTGTCACTTTTGTCATTGACTCATAGTGATGACACCCTTGGAATGTAGCCGCAGAAAAAGACTATATGCCAAGTGCAGTTCAACAGACCAATATGCTCACAGTGGGCACAGCATGAGAGGGCTCAAAGATTGTCAGGCATTGTTTGTGCACAGATAGTGGCTGAGTGACGCTTGGCCATAGTCACCATTGTGAACTACACTTCAGTGTGGCAGACTTTGTTGTTCCATATATATGTATGTTAGACATGTGCCCTTAGGTCTCCTCAGCAATGTGATACTGGTGTGCAACATCTAGGGTTGTGAGATGCAATGGGCAACATCGCAACAAGATTAGTACACCATGTTGAGTGTAAGTAGATATGCCAGGAGATTATGGTTTGCTATTGTTCAGGGTGACACTACTTGTGTCCTGAAACAGACTGCTACATTTGTTCACACATGCCTGTCTCATGAATGAACGTGGGTGGAAGTTGGTCTATTGCTAGATTGTGGTATCTGATCAAGGTGGCCACAGAGATTTTACACATTCAGGCTCATCTCACTGCCGATCCATGTCAGGTGACACATGTACCTAGCTTGTATTTCCCTTGCTGGACCTTCTTGTGGATTCACAGGACATGTATTATTGACGAAGTTCAATGCCTAATTGATCATGTAAACACGCATCTGTGTGAATAGAATATATTTATTTACAGTACAAAGGGGGAAGACAGGGACAGTACTTAGACATTCAACCCAACATTGCATCTATGCCCGTTAGAGGGGCAGACAGAGTCCTTAGGGAGTGACGGATCAGAGGGAAGAGGCGGAGTTAGCAGTGTCATTGTCACAGAAATAAGCTGGTGTGGAAGTCCATGTCTGGGTCCAAGGTGAGTGTTGGGTGACATTGGAAGACAATGGAAGGGGTCGTTCGGTGGCATGACAGTAAGAAGAATACCAAGGTAAGCCCGGCCTTCTGACGTCAATGTTTGCTCTGTGTTCTCCTTACCATGATGGCAGAATCATCATCATCTTCGTCCTCTGATGTGTCATGTGGCTCACATGTGGGTGGTGGTATGGTTGGTGCAGCACTGTGAGGCACAGACACATCAGGGGGCGGAGCTGAGGATGTGGAGCCGCCAGCAGCAGCAACTATTGGCGCCAGAGCTTGGGGCAGCAGTGAGGTGACGAGCAGATGCAGGGCCTGGTAGATCCCAGCTACATTGCGCTGGTGTTCAGCCGTGGCAGCCATCTGTTGTTCTTCACGCCGCTCCCTGCTCTCCATTATCCGGGCTATCCGGAACAAATCAGCGCTGACACTACTGTAGCCACCCTGCTGAGACAGTTGGTCCAGTCTCTGTGTCAGGACTACAGCAATGTCATCCAGGGAGCGTTGGAGAGCATTGAGCGGCCTGTGGATGTCTGTCATCCTCTGCATGTGGTCCCTGATGGGACTCAGACACCCACGTATGTCGTCCATTTTGGCTGCCAGGCTCTCAAACCCCAACCGCACCTGGTCACGCGTCTCCCGCTGGACCTCAAGCACATGGCGGTGAAAGGCCTGATATGTGTCCTCAAGGTCCGGGGAGGCAGCTGTGGTGGGAGGTGCCTGCTGCTGGATGGTTTGTGCATGGGGTGTGGTTTGCGCAATGCTGCTGGGTTGCCCCGCTCCTGTAGATTGTGTGTCAAGGGAGTCCAGCATCTGGAGGAATTCCTCCTGGTTGATGGTGGTGTAATCATCCACGTCTGACGTGAGTGGTGGGTCATTCTGCTGTCCAGGAGGTGTTGTCTCTCCCTCTGCAATTGGAACAGGAGATACAGTTTAACAGTGTGTTACATGTGGGTGCATGCATTAGTTAACTTGGCAAACTGACTGCGGGAGACTGTACCATCTGACAGTTTTGGATGTGCTGCTTATTATTAGCAGGTTGTTGCATATTTCAAGGGCATCACGGATGTGAGCTTGTCCTTGTACATTGCCATCTTACATTTTAGCAATATGTGAGTTGTTTTACGACAGTGTCTACACACAGGCGCTACCTGTTCTGTCCTCTGTTCAGTTGTGTGAGTGATGCAGTTTGTGACACCTAGTAGTCAATGTTGATGTACTCAGATTTGTATGTGTGTGCAGTGCATTGTGTGATAGTGGCACCTGCTGCTTTAGTTTTACTGCCCCACGTCCCTTTCAGACAATGAGCCTTTGACTTCTGTGAATGTACAATGCAGAGATGTTGTAAGCTGTGGTGACTATGTGTGTTGGCCAGAGTTGTGACACTTGTGCATGGTGGTCATGAGATTTCTGGGTCACATCGGGGGCTATGTGTACAGAAGGATGTGTCTCCCGCTTGACTAGTGGGCAGCGGCAAGAAGGCAGCGAAGCGGTGGAGCCCGGCAAGGGACGGAGCTGCGGACTATTTCTAACTACGCCGCCTCGACCTGGGGCTGAGTGCGGACTGCGACCTCAGGGGCTACTGAGAGTGTGTAGCGCGACGAGCGCCGAGCCGGCCGCCCTGCCCTCCCAGCAACGATGAGGACTTGCCCTCTACCGCACCGACTCTGCACCGCGGGGAGTGGGGGTGCTGCGCCCGGAGGAGCTCCGGCCCGAATGGCTAGCGGCGGCCGGCCCAGCGGGGCGGAGACCAAGGACCATTCAGGAGTAACCACACCCACACCGGCGGGGGAACTGGCAGGGGGCCTGCTTCCGAGCCCGCCGGACAGGGATCACCGCTGAGGATTGCCGGGCCCAGGGGAGGCACAGCAGGGGCCGTAGCCGCATGAAGAGGCCTGGCGTAGGCCGTGCCCGGCCGGGAGGTGAGCGCGCGTCGCCTGGATGCGGCTCTTTTCTCGAGGGGCCTGCACCGCATATCGGAGAGCTCAAGCCTGGGGCCAGGTGGCCTAGATTGGCACTGAGCAGCGGCGGCGCAAGACATCCCACGCAAGGTGATGTTTAGCGGGGGTACGTGAACTGGGCCCTGGCCCCCACCGGACCCGCTCTTCATATTTCACCCGTGGGACTCAGCACCCAGATCTGGCATCCACTCTCCCGTGCTGCCCACGGGTGTCCCAGAGGGGGTCGGCTCCCGGCACCGGGGGGCTGAGTCTGCATGAGGCGGGGCATTGACGGGCCTGGGGCTCCGGCCTGGTGCGTGCAGAGGGCTCCGGATCTCCACGAACACTGAGGACTGTGCACCACGCCGAGCACTCAGGGCGCCACACAGCGTGGCGGGCGGGGTTACACTCAGCCCTTTCGCCCACTGGTGGCGCAGGAGCGCAGCGTATTGTGCCACAGCCATCCCAAGCATTGAGGGTCAGCCTGAACATATCGGAGGGCCCACCGGATCCAGCGCCCCACGCACCCGGGGGCCTCCCTTCCACAGGGCTCTAGTGCGACGACCGGGACCACCAGCAGCTGACCGGAGTGGAGGGCTAACGCGCCAACGGGCTTGTTCTATCGCCTGGCGCTCCATGTACCTGGCCCGCAACATGGCCTCCACCGGAGGGAAGAAAAGCTAATACCAGCAGGAGGTTTTTGCACATTCGCAGGGGGGGGTGACTCCATCACATCCCGCAAAGAAACCCGGCCCCTCCCCGGCCACCATGAGTGGCCCCGTAGAAGAGCCAGTCACAAGGGCCTTCCTGGAGTCCCTGTTTACAGCCCTTTGTGACAATATTCACACGGTACAGAGGGAATTTACGGCGGAACTCAAGGAGGTCCACAAAGAAATGGATGGCATCGGGGAACGGGTGGCAGCGTTGGAGAACGGAAGTGACGCCCAAGAATCTGAGGTCTCACTCATGCAGCAGGCCCTCATCCGCATACATGACCGACAAGTAGACCTTCAATCCCATTTGGAGGATCTAGAGAACCCCTCCCTGCGACACAATGTCCGGATCCGGGGGTGAGAACTGACGTGGAGGCGGGAGATATAATCACATATGTGCGTGGGCTCTTTATTCATATTTTGGGTAACCCTTTGGACGCAGAACTAAAGATTGACCGTGCCCACCGGGTGGGACTGCCCCACTCGGACACCGCCCCCCAGCAGACATACTAGTCTGTGTCCAAGACTTTTGCACCAAAGAGGGAATACTCCGTAAAGGCAGAACCATGCACCCCATTTCATTCCGCAACCAGACACCGGTTCTCTATCAGGACCTTGCCGCACTCACACTTCAAAAGCACAGGACTTTCAGACCCATCACTGTGGTCCTCCGCCAGCGCAATATCACATACTCCTGGGCTCACCCATTCCGCATCATCCTTCGCTACGATGTCAAGCTGTATCAGTTACGTTCCCTGGCGGAGGCCATTCGGCTCTTGGGCATTGACGTTCTGGAGGAGGACGACAGAGGAGACCCCAGGGACCCGGGCTTTGACGAGATACAACCGCGCTGGAGGCTGCAGAGTCGCATGCGCCGCCTCGGCCGGCACCAACGTCCAGACCCTGATGAGATGGCAAAGGGTCAGCGGGAGGCCCTAGAAACACTGCCAGAAGCCCTCACCAGGTCTCAAGCTTCCTGAATGGTCCTGGGCCCTTTAGCCCTGTTATTCTTTCCTACCTTCTATGCTCTCTACCTCGGGTGGTTCTGAGGGTGGAGACGGGGTGAGTTCAGGGCCATGAAAACCCTATGATGACGTTTGACCAATCTTCTGTGGAAGATGGAGTGCCTCCAGACCTTTGTTCGTGTTTTGATAATTTTAGGATTTGGTTAGTTTTTGTTTCTTACTGGGGCTATTTTTCCACCTTCTTCTCTTTTCTGTCTTCCTCCTGCCCTCCATCCCAGTCCTGGCTGCGCACATCTGCTGCCTCACTGGTGCTTTCATATCCGGGAATGGTAGCCTCACTCCAGCGGCGCTAGCTCACCTCTGCATACTACACTGAGCCGTAGATGCCACCCTATAGTCTTTGAGTCATCACTCTTAATGTGAGAGGCCTGAATAATCCTATCAAACGACGCACGATCTTGGCCTACTTAGTGAATTCGGGAGCTGAGGTGTGCTTATTGCAAGAAACGCACCTTCTGCCCAAGGATTGCCACAGACTTCGCTCACGCGCCTTCCCCACTCAGTTCTTCTCTTCCGGGCCTACTAAAACTGCGGGGGTGGCTATCTTGCTCTCCATGGCTTTCAAGGGGAGGGTTGAGCAGAAAGAAGTGGAATTGAAAGACTGATTAGTGACTTACCAACTCCAGTTTGGGGAACACACTCATTATTTGGTCTGTCTATGCTCCAAATGAAGGGCAGGAGAGATTTCTCCATTAAGCTTAGTACGGAGCCACGGCTACCTCAGAACGCAGTATCCCTATGGGGGGACCTACATTTGGTCTTTGATGACGAACTGGATGGCTCAGAGCAGCGTTATGGCCAGGTGGGCGCCCTCTCCCACGCAGGACTCAACAGACTGACTGACCTCGGCCTGACAGACATATGGAGATATTACCATCCACTGTCTAGGGAATACTCCTACTATTCCAGCGCCCATGAGACTTATGGCAGGTTAGATTATTTCTTGGGCACCCAGCTCCTCAGAGACACCACATCCTCCACAGACATTCTAGTTACTGCCCTATTGGATCACGCTCCGGTGGTACTGACATTGACCTTCCCTCCAGTCCGGAGGCATGCCCGACAGTGGCACTTTCGGGACACTCTTCTTCGCCGTGCTGACATCGTGGCACAGCTACAACACACTTTAGTCAACTACCTATCACATAACGACTACTCCGATATGTCCCTTTCCACTAGATGGGAGGCCCTGATGGCAGTGGTGCTGGGGTCCGTCATTGGTATATCCTCGGCGGATGACGCAGAACACTAACGCTAACAGGAGGATCTCTCCCAGAGGATTGGGGAGCTAGAAGTGATGCATCGCCGAAAAGGAGCCCCGAGGATATGGCGCCAATTAAAGGCAGTCCGGCCACAACTGGCAGCTATAGACCGCGATAAGGCAGAATATGCGGCTCTGCAGTTGCGCCACTACTTCTATGTGGGGGCCAATAAATGCGTCCAGCTCTTGGCGCACAAGCTGAGGGATACCAGGTTGCGAGAAGGGGTCAGTGAATTTCAAGTTCAAGCAGGCCGCACACGTACAGAAGACTCCGACATCGCAGAGGTCTTCCGGGACTATTACGCACAACTTTACGATGCACAGTCCTTGGGGAGGGATGCAATGGTGGCATACCTGGACCAGATAACCCTTCCATGCGTCTCCCAGGCTCATGCTGAACATATAGGAACAGTGATCCGCCCAGAGGAGGTGTTCTCACCTATCTCTCGCTTGAAACTGCCCAGATCCCCGGCTCTGGACGGGTACACCATGGCCTTTTATAGGCAATTATGCCCCACGATCACCCCGCTCCTCACCCGCCTCTTTAATTATTTTGGCAAGGGCGGGGCGATCCCTCCCTCGATGGTAGTGGCGGCTCTGGTGGTTATTCACAAACCGCGCAAAGACAGGTCGCAATGTGAGGCGTACAGGCCCATCTTACTTTTGAATCTAGACCCGAGACTCTACACCAGTATACTGGCAGCACACCTGGCCCCTTACAAGCCCGGCATTATCACCCCTGATCAAGCCGGGTTCATACCGCAGAGACAAACTGCCGACAACACGAAGAGAGTCCTTGATCTTATCGAGAGAGCCTCCCGCATCCCAGGTGAGTACATGCTCCTTACCGTTGATGCGGAAGAGGCGTTTGGCAGGGTCCATTGGCCCTACTTGGACTCTGTGATGTCCCATTTTGGCCTAGGGGGAACGAATGAGGACTTGGATCCTCAACTGCTATCAAGACCCCTCTGCGACAGTTAGGGTCAATGGACACGCATCGAGCCCCTTCCGTATTCACAGAGGCACTGGGCAGGGGTGCCCGGTGTCACCCTTGCTCTTTGCTCCATATATGGAGCCCCTTGCTCAGAGAGTTCGTGAACATCCGAAGATCATGGGCATACGCTTGGGCAGTGACACACACACCATCTGCCTATATGCGGACGATGTCCTGGTTACCTTAGCGGACCCTGCCACGTCGTTGCCCACTTTTCTGGAGGAGTTAGTCTTCTTCTGAGGAGCGTCCGGGTTTAAGGTCAATGGTGCAAAGTCCATCGCTCTGAGCCTCTCTCTGCCACCCCCACTTCTGGTGGTACTTCAAGCCCATCACACCATACAGTGGTCGGCTACCACGGTTCCGTACTTGGGTCTTCAGCTGGCCCCTACACTACAGGCCACAATGGCAGCTAATTACAGGATCCTGCACTCCCACATCCGCACGGACTTGAGACACTGGAAATGTTATCCCATTTCATGTCTGGGGCGTATTGCAGCCGTGATAATGTTCATACTCCCAATACTTCTCTATCTATTCCAAACACTCCCCTTACGGCCTCCTACAGGTTGGATCCAACGTGTGCAATCAGAACTATCCCAGTTCATTTGGCAAGGCAAATAACCGAGAATGAAGTAGTCTGTTAGCTTCCTCCCCCCAGCGAAGGGGGCCTTGGGATCCCAGGTTTGGTGCTTTACTTCAAAGCCGTTCAATTGCAGTATTTGGTGGAATGGAGCCGGGCGGAGTCATGAACACACTGGCTCTTCCAGGACCACGCGTTCACTGGTACCTACTTAATGAAGTTCCACTTTCTTTGGAAGTCACAACGCCCTCCCAACCTCTATGCATCCCAAATTGCGCACACCACTGTGGTGGCCTGGGATCTAACGCACAGTCGACACAAGCTCACGACATTCCCCTCCCCACTCACTCCCCTCTTTGGCAATCCCGATTTCTGACCTGGGCTCGCAGACACATCATTCCCTATCTGGAGATGCACAGGCTGCCGTGCATTGGGCACACTTTACGACACGGAAGGGGTTATCCCTTTTGAGCAACTGCATGCGGATTATGACCCCCCGAAACTGAACAATTGCATTACCTGCAGCTCCGCCATTGGGCCTCCCATCCCAACAACCAGGCGCAGGCCCACAGACTCCTCACGCAGTACGAGCGGTGGTTGATCACTCGCTCCTCGGATAAGGAGTTGATCACGGACTTGTACAGTATGCTCCTGTCACGCTACACCCACTTTTTCCATGCTGGTAGTGCTCGGTGGGAGGGGGACTTGGGCCGTGATCTCACCAACACCTAATGGGAAGGGGTCTGTCACAGGGTGCGACATACCGCAACTCACACAGGCCTCACTGAAACATACACCAAGCTAGCGTGCTACTGGTACTACACCCCCAAACGCCTGCACCAAATAGATATGGCACACAACCCGGACTGTTGGAGAGGGTGTGGGAAGGTGGGTGCACTTGTCCATCTGCTTTGGGAATGTGACCGCTTGACTCCTTACTTGACCCAAGTGCTTGACGGAGTAGACAAACACCACGCATATCCTATTAATCAGCACAAGGCTGCATCTCCCAGACGCCCAAATGAGCATGCTGTGTGAATGTGACAGATCACGTGCACCAGTGTGCATGCCGACAACAAGCTCAGCACACCTGTAACATTGCGCATGTGTCTGACTTGTGTGCAAGGTTGTGCATGGCCATCCAGGGTGACTTTGATGGCCATACACAACCTTGCACACAAGCCAAACACATGCGCCAAGTTGCAGGTGTATAGAGCTTGTTGTCGGCATGCTCACTGGTGCACGTGATCTGTCACATTCACACGGCATGCTCATTTGGGTGTCTGGGAGGTGCAGCCTTGTGCTGCTGAATTGGATATGGGTTCTGATGATGCAAGGTGTGCATTTTGCAGGCCCTCCACATCTCTAGGTGATGTTGCATTTTGCTATTTGATGTTGCCCTTATTTAGTAATCTGATGTTGTACCTGGACTGTGTTTGTCCGACTTTACGGTGCACATTTCGAAATCTGGGTACATGTGAATATGTGTCTTGCAAGGTTTTGGCTTGAGTCATGTGATCTGTGTCCATGCAACCATGCACAGGGCTATCTGGGACCTGCTACACAGTGATTGTGGGTCTGCAATGCAATTCATTGTGCATGGGTGCCATTGTGCCCATCAACCCCCATCCACCCACTCCATGGTTGGTACTCACCCTGTGGTTGTGTCTGCTCACATTCAGCAGTGTCCTGACCCGGCACTCCGACCACCGTTTCATCGGTGATGACTTGGGCCACCATTTCCTCCGTGTCATCCAGCTCCAGCTGGGGCGCTGGACTCCCACCTCCGGTTGCACTTGCTGCCTTCCGATTGGCTGCTATTTTTTCCTTTGTATTCTTCTTGCTGTCATTCCAGCGCTTCCTGACCTCATCCACTGTCCTCCTCTTCCTCTCTCCAACAGCATTCACCTTGTCCGTGATGTCTTCCCATAGTTCTTTTTTCTGGACAATGGCACTGAGCGTTTGATGAATAACTCCTGCTGATGTTCAGCCACCAGGCTACACAGGACCTGATTTTCCTGGTGACTGAATCTGGGGTTCCTCTTCCTCTTGGCCTTCTCCTGGGTCTCTGTCTGCTCCTCCTGGCTAGCTGGGGGGTTGTTGGTGGCCTCAGCACTAGTCCCGGCTTCCTCCATGTCTATCCTGGCTTCTGGTGTATTCTCCATTTTGTGTGTTTTTTTGTTTCCCCTGCTTGTTGGCCTTTTATGGGGAATTTTGGTGCTTGATTGATGTGACCTGCAGGCCTGCTGCCAATTTAGCGGCCGATTTCGGCGCTATTTGGCCTATCGCCACTTTTCTGTCATTAGCGTGCGTTTTTTATCGCCGGCGCACAGGATGTATCGCCATCCATTTGCGCCGGGATTGGTTGCTATCGCTGGGTTGCGGCGCGTTGTTAATACGTCGATACCACGGCGATGAACTCCGGTTAGCGACGGCGATAAAATAAATGTCGCTAATCTCGCTTCGCGATAATTATCGCGGTTTGTTGATAATATGCCCCAAAGTGTCTCTGTTTTCTCTCTTATCCCATTTCCCTTTCTGTCTCATGTATCATGTCATGTGTTGTCAGTAGTGTTTGTGATGAGCACAGAAGAGTGCATTTCTCCCGCTGGATCCAAGGTACAAGGTTAGTGCTATGTGCCAGCCAGTCTGGACATCCGAAATAACCTGTCCAATGGAAAGCGCTACTACCAAAGCGAGCCCTAGAAGGAATATGGGGGCATATTAGCAAGACCGGCGATAAAATTATCGCCGCTTTAGCGGCAGGAAACTGCCGCTAAAACGGCGATAATGGGCTTTCTAATATGCGTATAGAATTCCAATAGAAGCCCAGGTTAGATGTCCTGCACATCTAACCTGGGCTTCTATTGAATTTTATAACGCATATTAGCAAGCCCATTATCGCCGTTATAGCGGCAGTTTCCTGCCGCTAAAACGGCGATAATGTTATCGCCGGTCTTGCTAATATGCCCCATGATTTTAGAGGAGGGGGAGCATGTGTGAGATAGAGTATGGTTTCCAGGATATAAGGAAACAGTGCAGTATACATCCCACCATGGAGTGTGCCTTTGCACCATGTGGTGAAACCACAACCACGAGTGCTGGGAAAAGGTGGCAAAGAAGAGGTTTAGGAGAAACTGTTCAGACAAAGTTTGCAATTTCTTCCAAACAAGTAGGTACATCACAGCCTTATGCACATCGTGCTCATTATGCTTCTAACCTGATGCTAATGAAAATGGAAATCTCGGATGAGTAAAAACCTAACCCTACTCACTTGCTGTTCTGAAAACCTAGCAACTTTTTTTGCACAAATGGAGTAACTTTTAGTCAAGGAAGTAATGTTTATTATGCCCGATTAATTGAGGTATTTGCTATTACTCTTTTGACATGAAAGTACAAAAAATGATGCGATTACGCCAGTTTTCATAATTATGAGTATTTGGCACAAAAGTCCTTCCACAGGAGTACAGTAACAGAAAACTTAGCGAGTCTGAGTGACTACTAGCTGCTGTTGTTCATGTTCTGTTGCATTTAGTGCTATTTTCTTAGCGTAAAATGCTTCCCCGGGTCAATTTTGGATGCAAGGGTCCATTTTGAAAATTTCGCTAAATGCTGGGTTATGATCCTCGAGTAATTCTGCGTAATCTTGCATAATTTTTCTGTCATTTTGTGCAATTATGCTCCAGCAAATTACGCAACTTACGCCCAACCCTAGTAAGTTTATGAAAACCAAGCATAAAACAGAAAAATAATCTTGACACTTGCTGGCAAGCAGCATAAATGTAGATATTTCTTAAGGTGATGATCAGTTGGTGACTTTGTGGAACATGAGATCTTTGAATCCTTGGGTTTGCTGTTTGGTTATGCAAATGGGTGTGAAAAGGCCAGGCCCATTAGTTCAGGACCTGTTCTAGAGACACAAAACCAATGGTTCTTTTTGCAGCATGACTGTGTAAAGAGGAAAAAATTGTTAATACACAGTCAATCAATCAACAATCCTTATTACCACATAATGATCCACAGACAAGTAGATAAAGTTAGTTAATGTGTAGAAATACAAAGGAACTAACATGAAGCCAAATCTATGCATCCAGTTTAGATGATGCAGCATGAACAGCACTATTAATTCAAAAAGGTGTGCGTGGAGCCTTCCTAAGAAGTCGCTCCACCACCAATGGGTCAAGTAGCATAAAGTCACTATCAATAGAAAGAGGTTATTCTGAGATGCTCTGTCTCCCAAGGCAAGGAAGAAGTGGGCACTTTCCCTAGTTCCAACAACCAGTTATCCACAGGTAGTATTACCATGATGTCCCTCACATCATGCCATCCTCTCTGGGTGCCGTTCTGGATGTTCTTTTCCACGGTGTTGTATGTGAGCCTTCTTCTCTACAATTTGTCCTTGGCTCCCATGCCTTCTCGTGTGTGTAACTTCTTCTCTCCTTGCCTAGCTTACTAAAACAAAGACATTACTTTTCCTAAAGGATGCTTCTCCACCAGCTATGGAAGAGTGAGAAAGAACAGATTCTGTAGTGCGCATGAAATTCAACTATTAGTCCTACACCGAGAGTTTTCAGGGACTTGCATTTCAGGCCTATAATTTCGGCTTACATAAGAACGTGTCACTTTCAGCAGTACGATTCATTTCATTTAATCATTATAACATTTCAATCAATACATTTACCTACTAATAGGAAATAATTTGTTAAATACATTTGATAAGTGAATAGTGTCATCTTCACAGCACGAGTTTACATGCTAACTTTTTCTACTAGTTATTTTTACTTCCTACGTTAATTCTCCATGACAGTTTCCATAAACTAGAGCACGTCACAGAATTGTGTTAATACAGTTCACAATTCTAACACCTCATGTTAACATAGTTGCAAGTTTATATGTGGATGCGTTCTACATGTGATTATAATGCACCCCAACAAATAAAATGAAATGTACACTCCATCAGGTTTTTACTGCTGTCGGGTGGTTGGCAGTAATAGAAGAGAGTGCACTTTATCCAAGTCTCAGGGCCAGTTGATTGCCTTCAACTTGCCAGTACTTCAGTGGATGGCAAATATTTCAGTTTTCTTTATGTATTTTGTTAATCCTGCTAAAGAGTTCTGGCATTTCCACAAGAATTAGTCTATGATACCCTCCTAAAAATGAAAATCTAAAAATCAAAACATAAACACGATAGCGGTGATTACATGCTTGATTACACTTGTCTGTAATTTTCTAGGCTGCTTGCCAAGAATCAACCACAAATTGCAGACTTCTGAATTAGGTGAAAGCAAGTTAAATAATATTCAGCACTTTCGCTTGGCTGAGCCTTATACAATCTGCGAAACTCTTTTGTGAGGCCCGGTTTACGTATGATAATTCTTCTGGTATTTAGAAATGTCGAGAGATGTTGACATAGGCCATTGTGCTCGGAGATAACTCTATGAAGTTCCTTTCAGCCACATGTCACTTCAAATTTACCCAATGTAGAAACATAACAAAGCTTTTTTTCAGTGTTGTATTACATCTTCCAAAGGTGCCAAGGACTGGTTCGCTCTTTTACATTATTTATTTTTTGTGGAAATAAGTTTCTCGCTTTATATTGTTTTACTCTTTATGCAGACCATCATGTATACAGTGGTTCCATGTTCAACCTTCTATTGTTACTAAAACGCTAATATACAGCTGACAGAGGAAACTCTAAGTTGTCTTGTATGCAAAGGTTACTCTTCATGCTACAAGTTGTAGCTGCTGTTTTTGATGTGTTTCTCAAATACAAACATGTATATGTGAATCTTGTGGATTTCTATGGCAATTTTTTTAATCAAATTAACATGATTAAAAATGTTTATTAGAAAATAAAGTATGTAATCATACAGATTGCATGTTTGACATCCTGTAATGAAAAACAATATAGTTCATGACCATAACTGAAGCTTTTTTATATAACTATACTCACAGAATCCATTTTCTGCTACTATACGTCACAGAATAGCTCTGCATGTTGGCTCAGTTGACTTTTGTTTCCTCTCTCAGCCTGGGCACATTCGCACCGAGGGCATATATTCATTCTGTTATTCTTTGCAGACATGTCCCTATCTGCTGTTTTTGGAATGTGCGAGAGCAGAGCCTGGCTATAGGGACGCAGGATGACACATCGGCTCCTTGGCAGGTTGAGGAGCATGCGGGCACTGATAGTGTGCGCACCAAGTGGCAGTGGGGACCAGGAGTAGTGGGAATGAGTGAAGATTGGTGACGTGGATGAGTCGACTCAGTTGCAGCCACCTTTGATGCATCTGCTCCTACGTTCTTTTGCAGCAGATGATGTTTGATACCATATCCCGTTGAAGTTTTACCTGTCCATTGCCCCACGTCTCCTATCCCTGGATCTGCCAGTTGTAATACTTTTGCCCCTGTCTCCTGCCATCTGCCACCGACCGTTTTCATCTGCTTTGTGCAATATCCTGCTGTGGTGAACGTGGAGACTCTGAGATGCCCACCAGCTCCACTATGTGCTCTTCTCCACCTCAAGAGGTTTCACAACTTCACCAGGCTCCGATGTAAGCAGTAGCACTGCAGAGTAAATCTTGAGTGTAACAAAAGAGATATAGCCCAGGTTGAAACCACATTTTCGGTGGCATTTATCCTGAGCACAGAGTGATAAAGCCACTTGTAGGGCATCACTTGCGGGTGCTCAGACAAGCTTGAAATATGTGCGGCTGCTGCCCAAATGTGCTGCACATAGATGCACTTCCCTGTGAGATAGAGCAAGTCAATGTAAGGTAAAACCACGCCCTGGTGTATTTCCAACCCTATGGGTTTTAGATCCTCATACTTCTGTCTCCCTGAGATGGATGGATCTGGCCTCCATTTTGGAAATTTGTCATCCTCCCTCGGGGATCATAATATGGATGCTAGTAAAGAAGGCAGAAGGTTGCTTGAAGAGCACAACTTTTAGGGCAACACTGGGCTGCTTTCAGGCTTGTACTCAGCCTCCCTCGTGGGAAGGTAATCTAATGAGCATAAGCCGTCCAAGTGTGTGACGAGAACACAGAAACATCTCCAGAGGATCTCTCCCCAAAATGCACCTCTAACTTCTCATATTTTCATTGGGTGCCCATGAACTAGGAACAAGGGCTGTGGGTGTGGGGCAACTGGGATGAGAGGTATACACTACAGGGCGTGTTCACAAACTGCATATTGTAGGATGTTTTAGTAGTAGTTCAACAGTTCTATTGACATACTACAAATGGTGTTCGCATACCTATGTGTAGAGGTCTGCGCCTCCGCCTGGTCTATCTTTTATGGGCGACGATCTCTGCCCCGTCTGCAGCATCTATTTTAGCACTAAATGTTGGACGGATAGAGGGGAGTGGCTGGAGAACGAGTAATACTTACCTCTCAAGGGACGGGATCAAGGGAGGATTTAGGAGGGGCTAAGGGATATTTAGTGATGAGTTTAGGGAAGGACATGTGCCCACCCACAGAAGAGTAAGCCTCTTCCTAGTCACAAACTGCCCTCCTACAGTTACTACAGCCAAAAGGACCTCAAACAGAAGTAAATATACACCAGCCCATGGCCGCTTACAGGTACTGCAACACCCTCCCACAGAAAATAATTGAGGCAGAGACTTAAAATGATACCCCATAAGAACTAAAGTTTAAATAAAGATTTTTTTTCAACCTTTGAAAATAAAATCAACTGTTATTTAATGTTAAAACAATTCTAAAAATAAAACATATATATTATATATTTTTAAATATGTAAGGACACACGCTGGACCCCATTTTTACATCCATCAACAGAATCAGATACAGCCACACCTCGTAACTCACCTGGTCGGACCACTCCATCGTACACTTCACCTCACCGGACCCCTCCGCACAACCATCACAGAGCCCCCTACCGCAGCTGGACCAAGGTCACTCAGCAACAATGGACTGACACCCTTAGCACCACACAGCCCAACATCATCACCAACTTGGACCAGACAGTAGACAACTTCAACGCTTGGATCACCAGCACCGCCAACTGAGTCGCTCCCACCAAACCAGCCAAAACACACAGACCCACCATTCGAACCTTCTGGTACACTCCGGAACTCAGCACGTGAAAGCGCAGGTGCAAACAACTGGAAAAAAGATGGTACACCAGGAGGAACCCTCACCGACCGAGCCACCTACAAATCCGCCAACAATGACTACCACTGCCAGTTCAAAGCCACAAAAAAGGAGGCCCTGATCCACCGGATCGAGTCCAGCGAGAGTTCACTGCCAGTCAGCCACTGAAAACATCCTCCTCACAGGAACTCTTCTGACATCATCGCCGACCACTTCCACAACAAGATAGCGAAACATTTATAGAAACTTCGATCCCCAACTATCCGACCTCTTCAGCGACTCATAGACCACCACGGCCTACCACCCCCTCACCACATTGGAATAACTCAGCACACTGAACACAACCACTCTGATGAACTCCATCCACTCAGGAGCACCCACCGACTAATGCCCCCACTGACTCTTCAACCTCGGAAGAGACGAGATCAGCCACCAGCTCATTACCATCCTCAAGCCTCCATAACCACAGCCACCTTTCTCAACGCATGGAAACACGCGGAGGTCAGACCCCTCCTTAAGAACCTTCGGCAGACCAAAGCGAGCTCCAGAACTACCATCCCATCTCCCTGCTCACATTCCCTGCCAAAGTCCTGAAGAATGCCATCAGCCTCCAACTAACCGAACACCTGGAGAGAAACAACCTACGGGACCCTTCTCAATCAGGTTTCAGAGCCAACCACAAGACTGAAACAGCCCTGATCGCAGCAACAGACAACATACACGCTCTACTTGACAGAGGAAAGTCAGCCGGCCTGATTCTCCTGGACTTCTCCGCAGCTTTCGACACCGTCTCCTACCACACACTCATCGATAGACTATGCCAGATTGGAATCACAGATGATGCGCTCAGATGGATGGCATTCTTCCTTACAGGACGCACCCAGAGAATCTGCCTCCCTCCCTTCACCTCACAACCCAAGCACACCATCTGCGACATACCCCAAGGCTCATCCCTCAGTCCAACCCTCTTCAACAACTACATGACACCACTCACAGACATCGCCAGATCACACAACATCAACATCATCTCCTACACCAATGATACCCAGCTCGTCCTCTCGCTCTCAGCGGACCCCACCTCAATGAAGACCAACTTCCACAACTGTATGAAGAATGTCTTGGCCTGGATGAAGGACAACTGCCTGAAGCTCAACATGGACAAAATTGAAGTTCTGATCTTCAGCAGACACACCACCCTCTGGAACGACTCCTGGTGGCCGGCGGAGCTCGGACCCACCCCCACACTGAAAGACCATGCCCACAAGCTCAGCATCATCCTTGACAGAGAACTCTCCATGAAATGTCAGGTCAGCGCTGTTTCCTTAGCCTGCTTCCCCATGCTCCGCATGCTCTGCAAAGTCTTCAGTTGGCTCCCCATTAGCACCAGGAAAACGGTGACGCAGGTCCTCATAACCAGCTGATTAGACTTTGGCAACACACTCTATGCAGGCACCACCACAAAATCATGCAAAGACTCCAGACGATCCAGAGCGTTGCTGACAGACTGATCCTCAACCTTCCCAAGAGGACACACATCACCCAGCACCTGGAGGACCTCCACTGTCTCCATGTCCAGAAGAGATGCCATTTCAAACTTCTGACCCACGCCAACAAAACCCTCCATGACCAAGAACCCGCCTACATGAACTACCACCTGTATTTCCACCGACTTTATTTGAAAATGTAATAGAAATGACAGAGGTAACATTTGTATCTTATCTGAATTATATCTAGACAGCCTTTCTCTCGGTTGTGGATGGTCTAATTTACTATTCCCACTCCAAAATTAGCCACATTAGGGAAAGTGTTGCACTCCAGGGAGGATCAGATTTACTATTCTTGTTCCAAAACTTAACCACATAGAGCAATGTGTAACTTTTTATAAACTTTTAACATCCCAAACATAACAACACATTTAAAACACCAAACAGCAAATGTATATGTTTAATTATTAAACCATTTTAATCTATATAATATAATATTAAGCAGCATGATAAAATATTATTTTTTTAGTTTAAGATATACATGTAAAATTCTTTATTACTAAACCTATTTACATAACTTACCCAGTAGTGCCCCATCCCCTTCCAAAGTGGGGGGGCGGGCCGGAGGAGGGAGGTGGGGGGGTTCGGGGTAAAAAAATAAAAATAAAATAACTTACCTGAACGCCACCCGCCGGATTGCGCTCTTCCAGTCTTCTTCTGGGCACAGGCTCCCAGACTGCCCTGCAGCCAATCCCGACGCTGCTGGAAAGCAGCGCCAGGATTGGCCTAAGCGCTGTCAACTTGCCCTCCTAGGCAGACTGGGAGCCTGCTCTCTCCAGTCCCAGCAACGCAGCAGGGGCTGGAGAAAGCTTCAGTGTACATGACGGTTTGGCTGGCCTGAGACGGGTGGCAACACCGTCATGCACACTGTAACGGTGCTCACCACTCCCCCACCAGCAGTGTCATCCCCTTGGACCCACCCCCAAGACTCATCAGAGTCGTGGGGGCGAGTTGAGGGGGATTAAAATAAAATGATAATAAAACAGGTTTAAAACCAGTTTAATTGTAGGGTGGTGGCAGGGGGCCGCGCTCCTCTGCCCTAAGGGAGTGGCTGCCACTGAACTTACCAGAAAAAATTGAACAATTAAGTTACAAAAACAAATTAAAAAGCATAAATATTTAAAACACCTCACACCCAAATCCCTAACAAAACAAACCATCAAAAAATATATAATTAATCTTTGAATAAATGATATTAATTAAATATATATATAACTATGAATTTGAAAATATATTTTCAAAATAATAAAAATTTAATATTAAAAGACAGTCAACTAAATATTTATGTAACTGATTAAATGATAATTAAACGAATAACTAACTAAAGTTGTAAGCAAAAACAATTATTAATAATACTGCAAGCACCATCAACAAAGCAAAATGCCCAATACATTTAAATAATAATCATTAAAAAAATTAGATTGCCATTAAAAATTAAGAAAATGAAATTACAAAGTACAAAATAATGTAATACACATTATAAAATGTAAAATTAATTATTAATTTAATTAATTCAAACAAGCAATGAACAAATATATTTCTTATAAATTGCAAAAATATATATATGTATACATATATTTGTGTGTGCGTGTGTATACATGATCAAAGAATACTTCCCACAAAACCCTGCAATTCCAAAAGTCTGCCAATAAAAAATGCACTGTTAAAAAACATAAATCACCTGCAGATCTGGCTTTCTGATAGAGCATGCACAGACCAACAACACTGGAGGCAGGTATGCGAACACTCAGACAACACTCACAATAACACAAGCATACAAACAAAACGTTTTGGGTCAATATCCTGCTTGTAAGGCTGTGCCCAACAAGTATTCTAATTTTAAAAAAAAGTAAATCATAAACTAAAATGGATGGATCTCTTTCGTGCAGCATAAAATGATGTGGCTACTAGCTAGTTAAAGCGATACAAAAGGGGATGATGGACGGTATCGCTTTGTTCGCCCTAAGTTGGCAGGGTATGCCCAGACGTGGGTCCCTTGCTCACTTAGCCACTGGATTCAAGCTAGCCTGGCTGATGACGGCTGAATGGCCAGAAACCGGTCCCAGGATGCTTGTTTCCGGTCCAGGGAAGACATGGCTTGGCAGTTCGGGCTGGACTGTTCCCATGAGGCACAGGGTCAGACTGATTTGCATATGGCCATGTCTGAACTGGGGTGGTGGAGTGAGCTAAAGAATGATGATGGATTAAACCCAGATCAGTTGACTGGGGGTGAGTGTTTGATTTGCTCAAACGCTCCGTCCATCGTCCCCTTTGGTATCGCTTGTTCGCCCTAAGTTGGCAGGGTATGCCCAGACGTGGGTCCCTTGCTCACTTTGCCACTGGATTCAAGCTAGCCTGGCTGATGACGGCTGAATGGCCAGAAACCGGTCCCAGGATGCTTGTTTCCGGTCCAGGGAAGACATGGCTTGGCAGTTCGGGCTGGACTGTTCCCATGAGGCACAGGGTCAGACTGATTTGCATATGGCCATGTCTGAACTGGGGTGGTGGAGTGAGCTAAAGAATGATGATGGATTAAACCCAGATCAGTTGACTGGGGGTGAGTGTTTGATTTGCTCAAACGCTCCGTCCATCGTCCCCTTTGGTATCGCTTTGTTCGCCCTAAGTTGGCAGGGTATGCCCAGAAGTGGGTCCCTTGCTCACTTTGCCACTGGATTCAAGCTAGCCTGGCTGATGACGGCTGAATGGCCAGAAACCGGTCCCAGGATGCTTGTTTCCGGTCCAGGGAAGACATGGCTTGGCAGTTCGGGCTGGACTGTTCCCATGAGGCACAGGGTCAGACTGATTTGCATACGGCCATGTCTGAACTGGGGTGGTGGAGTGAGCTAAAGAATGATGATGGATTAAACCCAGATCAGTTGACTGGGGGTGAGTGTTTGATTTGCTCAAACGCTCCGTCCATCGTCCCCTTTGGTATCGCTTTGTTCGCCCTAAGTTGGCAGGGTATGCCCAGACGTGGGTCCCTTGCTCACTTTGCCACTGGATTCAAGCTAGCCTGGCTGATGACGGCTGAATGGCCAGAAACCGGTCCCAGGATGCTTGTTTCTGGTCCAGGGAAGACATGGCTTGGCAGTTCGGGCTGGACTGTTCCCATGAGGCACAGGGTCAGACTGATTTGCATATGGCCATGTCTGAACTGGGGTGGTGGAGTGAGCTAAAGAATGATGATGGATTAAACCCAGATCAGTTGACTGGGGGTGAGTGTTTGATTTGCTCAAACGCTCCGTCCATCGTCCCCTTTGGTATCGCTTTGTACTAGCTAGTTAAAGCAATGCCGGACCAAAGGCTTTGGACATAAACTAAATCAACTAACAACTACGTTTTTGGGGGGGGTTTGTTACGACACTATGGGGTCTATTATGATGTCGTGCGGATCGCCACAGCCCGGCCAGCGGTGGCGGGTGGTGGCGATCCGCACGCCATCACAACACAATTTACCCCCGCCACAATACTATGGCGGGGGTACTGCGGCGGACAGAAAGTCCGTCCGCCGCTTTTCCGCAGGTCGGATTGCCGGTCGGGTGGAAAAGGCACACAATATGGTGGCGGTGCCTGGCAGGCACCGCCATCCATATTAGTATGCCTGCGGTGGGTATGCCTTTCCATGGTGGAGATTCCGCCATGGAAAGGCATGCGGTAAACACTTTGGGGGCCCGTTGCGGGCCCCCGGGGGGGTGGGGGAGTGGGTGGCTGCACTTGGGGGGTACCTATGGTACCCTCCTTCATTGCCACGCACAAGGTGGCAGGCACTATGCGGTGCCCGTCACGTTGTGCATGCCAATGCACAACATGCATATTTAACATTGTGGCGGGTGCTGCTTACAGCACCGCCCGCCACAATGTTAAATAAATGGGCACAGCGGGACCGCCGCACCACTGGCGGTCGGTCCTGTTTACCGTTACGGTGGCGGGCGGACACAGTCCACCCGCCATCGTAATAGGCCCCTAAAATATCTCTTATATCGAGGGAGGGTCGACGCATTATTAGATGCAGCATTAATAAGGGCTTTCTTTTTCTAGTTGCCTTTTTCTCCTTGAACAGGAAGAGAGAGCATTCCTTCAGCCTCTTATTCATTAACGATTAATGGTAAATCCATGAAAACAATAATGAGTTTATTTACTTCAGAAGCTTACAGGAAAGTTTAATGTGTACATGCTTCATGAAGGTTTCCATAGAGGCAATTCCCGACACGCTTTCCCCAACCAAACTCTCTCTAATGGAATGCATCGGGTCATCAGGCACTTGTTGCCGCCCACCGTTCTCAGTTCCTCAGAGCTGCCTGTGTTCCAAAACATGTCCAACTAGTTTACAGCACGGTCTAAGAAAAGATGTGTTTTCCGCTCTGATGGAGCCCTATTAGCACCAGTCTCTCCTTTATTCCTACTTTCTTGCTTTCTGTAGTGGATGGCTGAGTGGATCAATGTGTCGAAAGATACAGAACTAAACGTGGTGACTGCTCCCATAGACAGCACTCCTACCGTCACGGAAATTATATGATTAAAATAAGACTGCAACACTATTCTAATTCCAAACACATCTTCAAAGGGTGCAACAAATGACTGTCATTATATAGTGCATGGTTCAATATTTGTCACTTCAAAATGTCT
Organism: Calotriton arnoldi; assembly: GCA_963921515.1. Classification (NCBI taxonomy): domain Eukaryota; kingdom Metazoa; phylum Chordata; class Amphibia; order Caudata; family Salamandridae; genus Calotriton; species Calotriton arnoldi. Next base: position 222,681 of record CAWUFW010009337.1, on the reverse strand, counting down.
TCTGAAATTCACAGGGATATGTTTTGCCAGGCCCAAAGCTTATAAATCAAACCCCCAATAAACACAATTTCTGCATGATTGCCGACTACATAGACCTTTTTCTGGAGAGTTATAGCCATCATGTGGAAATAAATATAATATTAAACAAATTTCGATATTTTTTTAATCCACTGATAAAGTCTGGTAATAAGCACTGGCAATGCCAATAGGGCTGGATTTATTGTGTTGCACTGTGCACTCTCACACCAACTCACCCTATGCTCACATGGAAAGAGCCTTGTATCTCTGGTTTACTGGGAGTAGGAGCCAGAGCCAAGTAAGGACAACTGCTTGCTCTGGTGCAGTGGGACATGGGCACAGGAAAAGTGCACACGAAGACAAATGAAGCGTTTGTGAGGGCACATAGAACTGAAGCAGAGAGCTGAGATACCAAGGACAAGTGCCAGCAAATGTCTTGTACATTATGCAAAGTGTTGTAAAAAAGATCTGTTTATTCACTGGTCACTGGTGGAGCACGTCCAACTGGAACTTAACAGAGATGCACTGAGGTAAATTAAGGACAACTGCATTTTGCACAATATGAATGTGACAGATAAGAAATTTAGGTATGTCAAGCAAGACTGCATTCATATAATGCAAATAGGATGTGAAAGCTGCCTGGATCTGGCGGGCAAGGAAGATTTATCCTTAAAGAACTTCCAAAGGGGTAACATACCAGCGCTTTTGTTGAGATGCGGGCAGACGGAAAGATCAGTGCTGATAGTAACACCAACATTTTTAGTCATGTCAACAGGGGTTGGCGGTTGAGCCAAAAGCCAGTGACTGCTAAACCGAGGTCCTAGTCTAAGGATAATTCCATAGAACCAACATCTCTGTTATTTGCATTTCACTTTGAAAGGTTATCGGTCATTCAGCATACGAACGAAGCAAGACATTCCTGACGTTTAAGAGAAACTCAGGGGCATATTATCAAGCCCCTATCGCCACCACAACGTCACTTTTTGTGACGTTGTGGTGGCGATAGGGTCAGTGCCCTATTATCAAGGCAGCGTTAAGCCACTTAACGTGGCTTAAAGCCACGTTAAGTGGCTTAACGCTGCCTTGATAATAGGCGCCCTTTCACGCTAAACTTAGCGTGAAAGTGGGCGTGCAGTGGGTGTTGCGGTGGGCGTTCCACCGCAACACCCATTGAAGTCGACGCTGCCACCTATTATCAAGTTTGGTGATAATAGGTGGCAGCGCCGAACTTAAGACCAGAACAATCCTGGTCTTAAGGTGGCGAAACAAGGAGAAATGCTTTATTTCTCCTCGTTTTTGCTTTTTCCATGTGTGCTGCACAAGACAGGAAAAAGCAAAATGCCATGGTTTGTTCATGTACAGGAAGGTGTCCCTTCCTGTACATAAAGAAACCTTTTTAAAAAATGCCATTTTGTAACTTTCATGTGTGCTGCACGAAGCAGCACACATAAAAGTTACAAAATGGCATTTTAGGTTTGTTTATGTGCAGGAAGGAACTCCTTCCTACACATAAACAAACCTCCCTGCTCGCAGACACCCTTGCACTGTGGTGCAAGGGTGCCTGCGCTGGTGCAACTTAGCGCCATCGCAGGTGGAAACGCCAGGCTGCACCATATCCTTGTTAATATGGTGCAGCCTGGCGTTTCCGAAGTGGCGGAGAGAGGCGTTAAGCCAAGACGGCTACCGCCTCTCTCCGCCACTTCCTTGGTAATATGCCCCTCAGTTTTACTACTGTTTTCTTAGCATGGACACGGGTGAGGGATGACATAAAAGAATATTTTACTTTCAGTCACGTAAAGGAAATCATAGCAAGTTTGAACCTTACTCGTGCTGCAGGCCCAGATAATCTGCCAGCAGTGATAATAAAAACTAGACCCGAGTGGTGGGCAGAGTTTTTCGCAAGGATGTTCCAGGTGATTTTGGAGACCGGGATCGTACCAGAAAATTGGAGGGGTGCAATTATAAGACCAATTCATAAAAAGGGCGATCTAAAAACACCAAAGAATTATAGGTTAATAAATCTCCTGGATATAGGGGAAAAGGTTTTTGCGAAAGCTGTTTTAGGTTCACTTAAAGACTGGGCTGAAGGAAATCAGATTATACCCCCAGAACAGGGGGGTTTTAAAGTGGGACATTCCACAATCGACCATTGCTTTGCTCTCTGGTCCATAGCGCGGAAATCGATTCAACAGAGGGGAAGCCTGTTCTGTTGTTTTGTGGACTTCCGCGCAGCTTTCGATCTGGTGGACCGGGAGCTGCTGTGGGAGGCTTTAATTAGATATGGCATCCCAAAGGATTTGTTAAGTTTGATACAAATTCTCCATACAAATAACTGGGCCCAGATAATTTTAGATACAGACGGAAGTTTATCTGGAAAGATTGAGATTGGTAATGGGTTGCGGCAGGGTTGTGTACTTGCCCCCTTGCTGTTCTCTCTGTTTTTAGCAGACTTGCCGTTAACATTAGGAAATGTAAATGGGGCAAGCCCGAAACAAGATGGAAAGCACATTGCATGCCTGCTTTATGCGAATGATCTAGTGATTATGGATCAAACTGAAATTGGCCTGCAAAGGAAGTTAAACATGTTCAATGTTTATTGCCGTACGAGAAAACTTGTTGTTAATATGGACAAGACTAAGATCCTGAGCTTTGGTCGAAGGAAAGTCGGGTTTACATGGCTCTTGGGGGCTGAGAAGCTAGAAAAGGTCACAGAATATAGGTATCTGGGAATGTGGTTTGAAAGAAGTCTGAAATGGCATACCCACCTAGATGCTCTAAAATTGAGAACATCAGCATCGGTCAGTGGACTGAAAAAATGTAATAAAGCTTATGGCGCGATGTCTGATAGACCGGTTCTAAAAGCTTATGCAGCCATGGTACCCCCGCAATTTTTGTATGGCGCAGAATTGCTATACTTAAGCGGCAAAGAGGGTTGGGATGTTGAGGAAGGTAAAACTCTAAAAAACCTATTCTCACTCCCTATGTCGGCAATGGTCCAGGCTGCAAGACTTGAATTGGGATTGACCTCATGGGGTATTTTAGCTGGTATGGCCCTACTTCGTTTTTGGCAACGTCTAGGAACAGGCGAGAACTCTAAAATATCACATTGGTGTAAAAATGAAATTCAGAATAGTGAATTAAAGTGGGCAAGAGAGATTAGAGCTATTATGACAAAGCTGTGTTGTCTGTTGAAGGTTAAACTGTGCCCCATTACTTATCTGATCAATGTTGACAAGAAGGGACTTAGGACTCAAGGGAAAGAAATTTCGCAGGTACAGGACCACAATTACCTCCTGAATAAAATCTCAGTACATTTTATGGCTACCACTTGGAAAAACGAACAATGCTTCCCCTATGTTGACAGGTTACCCGACTATTAATTACGAAGAGAGGTTTTAAGGGTAAGAATGGGGGTGAACCCTTGTTATGTAAATAATGGGGTGAAAAGCTCTATGATTGACAAGAAGGGAAGATGCACTTGTACTTTGGGCACCCCATGTGATTTATTACATATATTAATGGACTGTCAGAAGTTTCTCGATATTCGAATATTGTTTTTAAGACCGATTTTTAAGAAATATGATATTAAAAATAGGGCCCAGGCTGTAATTTTAGTGACAGAAATGAGCCACTTAGATATAGCTGTTGCCATTGGTAAATTTATGCAAAGAGTTAAGGCACGTTTTTAATTTGCACTAGTACAATAATACACTTTGGTGCAGCTGTTGGAGGGATTTTATAACGATGTGTGTTTTAAGATGTGCTTTATGTTTTTATGCTTTTAAAGATGAGTAATTTTAGATGTTTTTTAATATGTATATGTAATGTTTGAGGACCAATTGGTCCAAATAAACTTGAATTAACTAACTACTACCATTTTCTTACATGAGGAACTGGTTATCCACAGTGTAGTTTAAAAAGTCAAGCCAGAAGAATGAATTAAAGCAACTGAAGGTGTTAAATAATTGTTAATGAATTCCACAAAGCACACAGTAATTGTTAATAATTAATGTCCAGTGTTTGCACATTTATTCACACACCACTAAATACTAAACATTAAAATTTAAATTGTACACAATGTAAAAAAGATCTTGCTGCAAACACCTTAACTAGAGATCATTGTCAGAAGGTCTCTTAGTGTTAAAAAATGTTTAGCCCCTCCCTATGTTGTCCTTCAAGGAGTTCACAACAGGACTTTCTACCTTTTGTAGTTGCCACAGAGTTCTCAAAATAAAACCCTATTCTCATGCATTTATCAGAGTGTTCACAATGTAAACCCCCTTCCCATTGTATTTGTCAAAGAGTTCACAATTCAAAAACCTAGCTTTAAGGGTAATGGGGCACAGAGGTCCAAGGCTGACTCAGCAGGGTGTTGTGGATTAGAGACTCAGAACTGAGCAACACACAGAAATAACACATAAAAAAATCAATGCCAAAGCAATGCCTTCTCTTTAAAAATTAAAGGTATTTTAAAGTACACATACCGAAATTCTATAGTCAAGATCCAAAATATTGACATGATTTCAGGTGGAATTACAAATAGAAACTCCTTCTTTAGGGACCTTGCAGGTAAACTAGGGTGCAAATCAAGTATACCAAAGAAATTTCACAGGGACAACTAACCCAGAAAATGTAGTCTGTTTCCATTATCTGTGCAGTACTATGTGGCAATTTGGGCACCAGAACACTCTACTCCTATAAACCAGCAATGGTCCTATATGTGCCTATGGAAAAATGAGCCTTTTCACAATCGAAAGGTTAAGTCTAAAGGCTTTGCTTAGTCATTCACAATGTAAAATGGGATGCTCACTTCCTTGTGCCACATTTAGTAATTAATAAAGCAAGGTTGTTGGCCTTAACATGTAAATAAATAAATATGACTCTTTGGCGTCTGCCTACAGAACCTCATAAAACTTTCTGGAAGACTGAAAATATATATTTTCCAGGCCCAGACAGAAAAGAGACATGTGTATTAGACCCCTTCATATTATATTTACCAGAAAGTTCATTATGTAAAGGCTCTTTCTATTATATTTGTCTGATAGCTAAAAATGTAAGGCCCTCCCTAAGTTTTTTGCCATGGAGCTCCCAATGTAAAATCCCTCCCTATTAAAATTGTCAAAAAGTTCACTATGTAAAACCACTTTCTGTTGCATTTGTCAGAGTTCACAATATAATACCTGTTTCATTGGCTTATTAGTTGAGAGGATGGAAGTCCCAATCAAATAATAAACACAGTCCTTGTCAGGGTGAACCACAAAAGCCACTAAATTTCCTGTGCTTAACCCTCTGGTAGCCTGGCACAAAAGCAATCTGGCTTAAGGTAGAGGCAATGTGTAAGTTATTTGTGCAGCACACATACAGTAACAAAGTGAAAACACAAGAAAAATCCCAAACCAATTAAGAAAATCAAAGTACATTTTAATAAATGAAATTACACCAAAATGAACAAAATCCAATCAGTAGAACCGGAGATATTAAATGCTTTAGTTTTTAGGTAAAAATTGCACCAAAAAGCACAAAGTGCCACTTGCGGTTCTCTGGTTGCAATAGACAGGGCGAAAGTCACATGTTCAGGCCAACCACAATGGAGTGCGGGTCAAGTACAGGGACCAAGTTAGTCCAGCTAAAAAGTTACCTTCTCAATTCCAGTGCAAAGAGTTATTGTGATGTTGGAGGAGGCTGTGAAGTGGAGGAGCTTGTTAATGTGAGGAGCAGGTCAAGTGTTTCAGAAAGTAATCAAACAGCAGATCATCAATGGAGCTTCTTGTTGGTTGATTGTCATGGACGGTTGCTATCGACGCTAAGTGAAGGTCTTGTGTTACCAGTTGTCATGGACACTCGCTGTCGGTGCGAAGAACAAGACCCGCTAGTGCTCCGTGTTGGCGTGGGCGGTCGAATCTTGGCTTGAAGAGGTCACTTCACGGTTACGAGGAGCCCAAACTTCAGGATTTTCACCTTTTCTTGAGGACGAGTTCACACTGATGCCGGCCAAAGACCTGGAGGGCACCTCTTGGGGATCAGGACTCACTCCAGCAGAGACCAGCAAAATGGAACAGACAGGTCCAGGCAGTTTCAGGTGGTGCTGGTCAGCTGGGCAGTTGCAAGAAGACCTCTGGAAGCTTGTGTGTGCATGAAGCTCAGACAGGAGGTCAACAAACTGACCCTTGGAGCCACTCTGGGTAGCCCAGGATCAAGCCTCTGGTGTACATTTTCTTCTTCAAACAGCAAAGCAGTCATTCTAGCCACAATGCAGTCCTTCTTCTGAATCTTCTATAGGTCCAGGAGTGTTCTGATGAGAGATTCTGACAATGCCACATTTATACCTGGTGCCTCCCTTTTTGTGGGAGAATTCCCTGACCTACCCCCAAAACTGGTTCTGGTAATTTCTTCCCGTTCACCTGATCCTGGCTCCAAACTGTTCAGGCTTACAACTGTAATGTCAGGCCTGGTGGCAGGTTCCTTTGTGTGTGTTGCAGACAGGGCTCTTTGAAATCTATTCAGAGTAGGATATAGCTCCTCCCCAGACATCCTGTCAGGAAGATCCTCTCCCCACACACCTAGACTTCGTTTGTCCTACTGTCTGGAAGCAATACACAACCCCCAACAGCAGAGTCATTCACAGTCATGTGATCCCGGACACTGGAAGAAAGGCACAGTTGGTGTAGGTAAGAGAATGCTAACTTTCTAAAAGTAGCATTTTCATAATTGCAACTTAAAATCCAACTTCACCATTGAAGAGGATTTTAAATTACAAGTAATTTGAGTGAAAACAGCATATCTCTTTCTTCTTCCAATCTGACTATAAAGTTAGCATTTATTAATTATAATAAGATAACTAAGTGTTAGTGTATGGGAGAGATAGACTTGCAACGGTGAAAAAATGATTTTAGGAGTTTTTCACTGCTAGAACATGTAAAACATAAACACACATCCTATGTTTTAAATACTAGGCACCCTGTCCAATGAGATTTTGAGACCTACCTTAGTGGTGAATTTTAAGTATAAAAAAGGAAAGTTTAGGCCTGGCAAGAGGTTTATATTGCCAGATCGAAATGACGTTTTAAAACTGTGCTACAGTCTGCAGTGGCAGGCCTGAGACATGTTTTTAAAGGGTACTTTAGTGGATGGCATAATGAGTACTGCAGCCAACTAGTAGCATTTAATTTACAGGCTCTGGGTACATGTAGTAGCATTTACTGGGGACTGAAAGGTAAATTAAATGTGCCAAATAGGTGTAGTCCAATTTTACACATAGTCCTAATGACAACATAAATAAGTCAAAAATGTTTGGGGTATACCACACCAAGGATATCAGGTCTAACAATACCTATTGCTATTCCATTTGTCATACAGCTTTTACACTATGAAGCCCCTTTCTTCGGTGTTTGTCATAGAATTCATAAAGCTTTTCACGATCAGCAAAGGAAGGCTTTGTCAAATCACTCACAATGGGAAGTGAGCGGCCTACTGACTTGCAACCATATTTAAAAATAAATAAAGTTAGTCTGATGCCTGCAACATGAAAATAAACATAAGCATGTTGTCTCAGCCTAGAAAGACCCATCAAACGTTTTAGACAGACCCAAAAACCACAATGATAAGAACATTAAGTTATGCCTGGGAAAAATTCTAACTATGCCAGAGTAACTGGAGTAATTTTGGTAATATTGTGTTACTCTTTTGACATGAAATTACTAATAATTATGCAATTACGACCGTTTGTATAATTATGAGTATTTGTAACAAAAATCCTACTGTGGGAGCATAGGAACAACAAATTTAGCGAGCTTGAGCAGCTGGTGGCTGCTGCTGTTCATGTATTTAGTCCTCGTTAGCTGTATTTAGTCCTCGTTAGCAATGCGTATCATCGTTTTGTGTTAACTAGATTCCATTTGAACTTGGTCTCCTGGCTATTGGCGTTCCCCATAGGATATGCGAAACCTGGCACATTAAAACCCTGTCCATGTGACAACTTCTCAGTGCAGGACACTGTACATTTTATCTTTTTCTGTGACTATTATGACCCCCTGCGTAGAAAGTTTATACTTCTGCTGCTCAGAAACTGTCAATTCGCCCAAGTCAGGCCTGCACTATTATATCTTTAAATGTTATCTTCTCCCATGGTCTGTTTTGGGGTTGCGAGCTTTTTAACAGGGGCCATTAGACACAGGAAGAAGTTTTCTTTGCAGTAGCTAGTCGGTTTTTGCTGGTTGCACCCAGGGATCATTATGTGTCATCACATGTTCTTTATGTTATATCGATCACAGTAACTGCTTTTATGCTTCAGCACTGTAGCACCTTATATATTGTATCCCTTGCTGTTTACAAACTTGGCCCTGGAATCAATAGCGTTGGACGTTTTATTGATTTGTACAGCTGATTTTAGTATATTTATCTGTGTGATTTGGTTTGATTAATTGATTGTATCTTTGATGAAATGTCTTTTTTAATGTTTGCTTTTATGGCTTTCAGTGGCCGAATAAAGTACCTTTTTGACCTTTTGACCTTGCTGTTCATGTTCTGTTGCATTAAGCATATTTTTCTTAGCACAAAATGCATCCTTGGGACTGAAATAGCACTAAATGTTGGATTATGCTCTTCGGGTAGTTTAGTGTAAACGTGCGTAATTTTGATCTAAAATCGCATAATTATGCTACAGTAAAATATGCAAGTTACGCCCACCCCTACATTAAGTATCACTCTGATAACATCAAGCATTTACTGAGACCAGACTTAAAAAGAGGTTATGTACTTACTCCTTCCTGTTGCATTTGGCAGATAGTTCAGTGTGAAGTTCAAAATGTAAAGCACCTTCCTATGGTGTTTGTCATGGCACTCAGTATGTAAAACACCCTCTTATTGCATTTGACAGAGTGTTCACAATATAAATACACTTGTTTTTGCATTTGTCAGACTTTTTTCCCAATGTAACTCATTCCTTTTGGATTTCTCAGAGGGCCCACAATGTAAAACTACTTCTTAGGGTGTTTATTCACGTGTTTAAAGTGCAGTTCGTAGTTACTAGCCACAGTTATATTAATGGGGATCTTTCTCCTCTGATGTCCTGTGCCCTTCACTACTCAGACCCTCAAACTAAGGACCAAGTGCCCCTTTTAGCACTTGTCTCTAAGAGTAACTAGGCAGTAGATGTCATCAGGGAGGTGCTGTGTGGTACAAATCAAAACACAAAAATGCACAACATTAATACACAGTAAATCCATGTCAAGTCAATGTGTTTTTCTTTAAAAAGAAAAAGTCCTTTGATGTACACACACAGAAGTGCTATAATCAAAGTTATAAATCTTTACAAGATTTCAGGTGAAATTACAACTTGGAACCACTCTTACAGGGGCCTTGAGGATTAAATAAAGAGCAAAGAAAGTACCCTAAAGAAATATCACGGGGACAACTAACGGCAGAGTACCTCCTGGACAAAGTCAACAAGGTAGCGGATTGACATTCATGGAACTCACAGGACATGACTCTGTTGAAGTTGGACCCACTAATCTTCGCGGAATTGGGATGCCAATGGAGCCCCTTTTCTGTAGACCTGTTCCCTTCGAGACTGGATCACCTGTTGGGCTAACACTGCAGCTGGAGACTGGATCCTAAACCACAGCCGCAATCGATCCTTTTCTTCAGGATTGGAGTCCGGAGCAGGGATGCGAATTACCGCCATTTGCGATGGTCATACAGCTATCAGCGGAGGAGCGACAGCAGAAGGCAACCTTGGTGGTCAGGACAATGATTTGGCAATCACAAGTTTGGTTCTCACTTTAGTCTTTCTTGAGATTCTCCAATCCGTCTACCCCAGTTTCCAGTAAGGGTGGGCAGAACTTTTAATTCAGCTGATGGAATTGGAGGAATTTAGTAATTCTGCATTACTCCTGTAATGCAGAATTACTAATAAATTCCACCACTCAGCCATTGAAATTCATCAGCACTGTATTGGTTTTTAAACTGGGCTGAAAGATGGAGCAGTCCCTCTATGTTTACAAACCACTGCAGATTAAAATGTAATCTTCAGTGATTTTTAAACATAGAGGGACAACTCTCTCTTCCAGCCCTGTTTAAAAACCACTGACTGCACTGCTGTGCATACCCCTCGACGCACTTACATACTCAGAGTATATAAGGTTTATATACTTTGAGTGTGTAAGGGTGCCGCGTGAATACCTCTCGGCACCATTACATACTCTGCAGTGATTATACAGAGTATGTAAGGATGCAGAGGGGTATGCACTATAAGGCCATTTGGTATTTCACACTGTGGGCATACCCCTCAGACCCTTACATACTCTGCAGCGATAACTGCAGAGTATGTATGGGTGCCAAGTGGTATTCACTGTAAGCACGTTTGGTAGAGCTATTTCTTAGTGCAAAATGCATCCTTGCATCCATTTTTGGATGCAAGGGTGCATTTGCTCTATGAAAATTGCACCACATGCCCACTCTGCCTGCCACGGAATTCTGCGGAATCTCGTGGAAGTCTAATGTAATGAGAGGAATTTGCATGTCCCTTCCTCCGGATCCTTGATACTCATCTTTGCTGGATGTGAACAGAATCCTTAATCTCCTTCTTTCATGACAATGCAATAGTTACCTCTCTAGGAAAGAGTTATCAGGTAAGCTGGATGTTCTGTTTCCTGCAAGCGCGTGTCAGATGTTCGCGCCTTGGCCATTACAGGTATGGTTTTTACCCCAGAAGGGGTTACCTTTCACATCTCAAGGAGAACCAAATGTAATTTGGACAGTTTCCTATCCACCTTTTGATAAAGGACCCAAATTATGCTTGGTCAGATGCTTAAAGGCTTACAAGAGTATGACTGGGACTTGAGGCTCCTGGGTGATTGGCAATTTCTGATTTCAATCCGCAAAGCTTTAAGGTGGTTTCTTCTCCCATTATAGCCAGGTGGGTGAGATGGATTATGCAGAAGGCCGGTATAGATATGTCTATTTTTGGGGCACACTCCTCCCGAGGAGCAGTGGCCTCAAAAGCTTTTTCTCTAGATTCAAGAGTGAGGACATCCTTAATGCCACAGACTGGTCTTCAGATTCCATGTTTAAAATATTTTATTTTAGGCCAGTCTTGGAAATGGCATCTTTAGTGGTTGATAAGCTGTGAATAAGCATAATCCTCGCCTCCAGTCCTGACATATAATGTAAAATGTCCTAGCTTCCTTGACCTACAGTTTCAAATCTATTAAGAACACAGATGTGAGGATTATCCCATCCATCGAGATAAAACACTTGTATACCCACCCTGGGTAAAGGTGCACTGTATGACCGCATGGCCTTTTGGCAGATACCTGGCATAAGGTATAAGTATTGATCATTTGGTGTTACGGTACAATCAGTTGCTACATGCATAAATCATGTGAGATGAGGTTGAGAACAGACTCTCTTGTAATGGTATGTAATGTACATAAGTTTCTGTAGGGCACACAAGTTAAAATGGTATTTTTATGTAGCAGGGAATGACAACTCCAAACAAGAATAAGCTTTTTGTGGGTAATGGCTACTGTCGCACAAAGAAAGAGGCAGCATAGAGAGGAAGGATGGATTATAAAGGACATTGTGGACTGTGATTGGTTGCAGATTTTTCTATTTCCTTTTCCCTCTGGTTCATGGGAAAGATAGTTGTAAAAGTTGGCTTGAAGGTAGCTGTAATGAATAAGGTGAAAATGTTGAGTATAATCCTTGCGACCATATCCTTAATAAAACTGAAGCTTTCCGTCATAGAAGCGACGAAAGTTTACAGTCCATAGGCGTTGTCAAATCAATCACAATGTAAAGTGGGAGGCCTACGTCTTTTGTCAGCACATTTAAAATTTAATAAAGCAAGCCTGTTGACTGTAATTTGAACATAAACATTACCATATCATCTCTGCCTTGAGAGATCAATCACACAATTTCAGCAAACCCAAAGTATACCTTAACATGAACATTAGCTGCTCTTCGGAGACGCCAAACCTTTACTGTGGCAGGACATGAAAAGAGATATGTGTCCTAAATATTTTCCTATTGCATTTCTCGGAGAGTTGACAATCGAAATTCCCTTCCTATTGGATTTACTTTTCCAAGGTGAGGACTTCTATGCCCACAAGTCCTTGCAGTACAAGGGGGGCTGCACCAGCATTCCGGTACTCTTAAGCGGGCTGACCCTCCTGCAGCGTGTGACGTGCCCAGGTGAAGACCATGCCAAGAGTTGACCCATCTACACCCATCATCACCCGGTGGAGGCTGGGCCACCCTTCTTGGCTGTAGGATAACATGGTCTGGAAGGCCCATGGCCATATAGGAAATACTGAGCCCCCCCCCTTATGAAGGTACTGGACTCTGGTTTTGTTGATGTCATTTTGTTATACCTCTATCTCCACTAATGCGGCATAGCATTTATGACTTAACTTTTCTGTTGAACTATGTGATATGCAAGGAGGACTACTTGTCTTATTAGAACTATGGGGAAACGGAAAATGGTGTGTGGGGGGGGACACCATTTTCTACTGCACCCGTAGGCTCAACATTGGACACTTTCTAGCCAGAGCAGAGTCAGGTGTGTTTTGGGGCTGGAAGCACTCACAACCCAACAAACACCTCATTCTGCGGACCTGGTTTAGGAGAATAGCTGCAGGAGGACTTCACGGTTAATCCAAGATACTGACGGGCAGCTGATGCCGCAGTGTATAAAGAGAAGAATTATATCATGTGACATAATATGCTAAGATATCAATTGATGCCTTTGTGTGAACGTGGTCACGGGACTAGTGACTGAGACTTAATTTATTTATGCTTTTGTGGTGGTTATGAAGGTAATGACATGCCCAGTTGTTTCTAAGAGATTTATTCATTCTACTTTTGTCCTAATGAGGCCTGGAATTTATTGAAGGCTGAAACGTTTTGACACCGTGAGACAGAGGAGTCTAGTTTTGACTGCAGGACTGTGCATACACTTTCTTTAAGTGGTGACTCAGGGTAACAAAAGGACTTTAGACCCTCCAACCACTTTATATTTATGGACTACCTCTAACTTGTACCATATTTTAAAATTGAGGAAACTTGGACACTTATAAAGAAACGTTTGTTGGCAGGATTTTTGTGAAAATGGTTTTGTAATTTGTGTAAATACGTCTTGTAAATATGTGTCAGTATGAAATATTTTAATATATTGATAAACAAGGTGTATAGATAATCAGTGGAGGATGAAGAGATGAGGGCACGATGAACAAACTATTGTTTTGTTAACACGATTAAAATATCATTCATAATGGCAATTGAAATGTCATTGGGCATTGCTGATAATTAATTTATCCCCACAGGAAACCAACTATATATGATTGCCTATAACCCAGGTTTCATTAGGGTTATTCGGGAAGCCCCTTTATAGTTCAACACCCTTTCTGTTGGGGTAGAGCTCAGGGTCTTGGCTATTATGGTCTGTATTTTTAAGTTGTTTAAGGTAACCCCAATTATCTGTAACCACCCTGGAATTTAAATACTATGGATAGTCCTGCCAAACAGGTTGACATTTTTTGCTAATTTACCTTTATAATCCCGTAGTGGAATTGGGTTGCCAATTCCAAGTTCTGTTTTATGTTCACTCCTGAGGCGATGGAAAGTGCCTTGCAATCCCACTTGTGGGATTCTTGAAAGAGATGTGCACTCCTTGGAGCAATGGCTGCTACTTAGAACCTCTGAACTTGCCCCCCCTACTCTGAGGGTGGCTAAGGTGAATCGTGCTTCTGCCCCTTGGTACACGGAAGCTCTAAGGAAAAATAAAAGTGCATGTAAACGCTTAGAAAGAATATGGCGAGCTAATTACATGGCCTACAACAAATCTATTTTTAAAGCGGCCCTAAGAGACCATTACCGGAAAGTTTGCGAGGGTAAGAAACTCTTCTTCTCCACGAAAATCGACCAGGCTTCAATAAAAGTAGAGAACTCTATAACATTGTCAAAAAAATGACATCGCCTGCAGCTTTAGATGCCCGTTTGCACCAACTAGTGAATGGACTAATATGATGGCCTCTTTTTTCCACGATACAATTAGGAAAATACAGGACTCTTTTGAAATGCAGCCGTTGGTTCCAACAGCAGATCTAGATTCCCCCAGTGTTGCTGTAAGCTCAGAATTCTCCCTTATGCAGTTCCCCGTCATCTCTATGGACCAATCTTTAACTCTCATGAAGTCCTTGAAGTCAGGCTCTCCTGCCGACCCCTGTCCCGCCAAGGTGCTGTCGGTAATTGCAGAGGTGATTAATCCTACTGTGAATTGGATCTTAAACAACGCCTTGCAGGAGGGATATATGCCTCCCTGCTGGAAACACGCGAGAATTCTTCCATTGTTAAAAAAACCTACGGCTGACCCTGAGGTAGCTGGTGACTATCAACCTATATCCCTGCTACCTTTCTTCTCCAAGGTCTTGGAGAAATATGTCAATTCCATTATTACTGACTACATTGAGACCAATCATTTTTTGCACCCAAGTCAGTCAGGTTTCAGGGCAAACTTTAGTACTGAATCGGCCCTTTTAGAAGTGGCTGAAACTATAAAAGCCACGCTAGATAGGGGAGGCAACGCGGTCTTGGTACTGTTGGATCTCTCCGCGGCTTTTGACACCGTGCCCCACAATAGACTGGTGCAAAGATTGGTGGAGGGGGGTGTCGGTGGCTTAGCCTTGAGTTTGATCAGGTCAATTCTCAGTAACCGTCTCCAAACTATATGGTCCCCCCCTTTCTCTGCTGTTATTCCTCCCATGAATGTTGGGGTCCCGCAGGGCTCTATTCTGAGCCCAACCTTGTTCAATCTTTATATGGCCCCTATCGCCCTTCTTGCTGAACAACATGGGGCAAAGATCATATCGTTTGCAGACGATACTCAGCTGTTGTTCACTTGTGAGAAGGGTGAGGAGTTTGATGGTCATGCAATAAACTCATGTCTCTCAGAAGTTTTCTCGTGGCTGAAGGATAATCAAATGAAATGTAATCCTGATAAGTCTGAGATTATCTTTTTTGGCCCTCGCCCATGTGAGGCATGGCACAACTGGTGGCCGCAGGATTTGACCCCCCCAGTTCGTCCGTGACCATGGTTAAGAACCTCGGAGTCAGACTGGATGCCACGCTCTCTATGAAGTCCCAGATCCAATCTGTAGCCGGGACTTGCTTCGGGATCTTAAGAATGGCGAGGAATTTTCTTCCCCTGCTTTCTGTCCCTCACAGAAAGACCATTGTCCAAGCTTTGGTAATCTCGAGACTGGATTATGCCAACTCTTTGTACTTGGGACTTCCCAGTTACTTAATTGCTCGCTTGCAGGTGATTCAAAATACGGCTGCTAGGGCCATCTTCCTGGCAGGCCCTAGGACTCATACGTCCCCTCTTTTGTCATCCCTGCATTGGCTTCCTGTTCAGAAAAGAATCCATTTTAAAGCTTTGATTTTGGTTTTTAAGGCTTTTAATCAGATTGGAGCCCCTTACCTTAGACAAAGATTTCCCCATTACATTCCCCAACGTACTCTGAGGTCCTCAACTCAACTCCTGATTCATGTTCCTAAAGTTTCACTTGCTCGGGTCGGAGGTCGATCTTTCCAAGTGGTCGCCTCCCGCCTATGGAACAGTCTTCCCTTGGCCCTCAGACAGGTTCAGGACCTGCTCACCTTCAGAAAAAAGCTCAAGACATGGCTTTTCCAACTTTAAACCGTTTTGCTGGTTCTGCCTTAGGTGCTCTTTTCTGCAGTTGTTATGTGGTTTTTGCTCAGCGCCGGGACACTCCTGGGAGTAGCCGTGCGCTTTATAAATACCAAATTAACATAACATAACATGTCATAGAAATTCTAAGAAAAGGAGTTTTGTCATATTTTGATTGAACTCCATGTGGACATTGGGGGAGACTTCAATGCGAATTTAGCCCACAATGTAACCCGGTGTGATTCCTTTCAGGCAATTGATATCACTTTGTTTGTACCGAGGGCTGACCAGAGAGGCCAGTCATTGGTGCACAATTTATTTGCGTTCGATCTTTATGATTTGACCGAAAATGTAGGTGATCAGCAGGTAAAAATACCTGTAGGCTGGGGAGATGGAACCTTCATCGATTATATTTTAATTTCCAAGAATATGGCTGAGTACGTGGGTGTGGGTGGCACTGTGGAAAGCAGGTTTACTGACCATAAACCTAATGAATTAGTACTTTGCCTTACTGTTAGCCTCCAACCGTTTAAGCGTAAAGACGTGAAGGATCTAACTCCGAAGAATAAAGGACTTCGGCTAAGGTGGCAGATGGTGAATATTACTTCCCTGCAGATGACTATTGTAAGGGCTAGTCTTGGCTTAATTAATGACACCTGCTAATTGTTGACCATCCAGCAACTGGCACAATAGAAGAATTTGAAACTCTAAATTTGTTTGTTAAGACCTCCATAACCAGCCCTGTGAAAACTTCAAAATCTACCCAGCCAGGTTGGTTTGACAGGGAATGCAGAGCTGCTAACCACTGCCTACTACTTGCTCTTAACCGCAGCCTCAGAGATAGAGCTACCATATCTAAAGCAAGGCATGATTACAAAATCACCTTAAATAAAAGAAAGCAGGCTCTAAAGGAGGAAGCATGGGCAAGATTGATAAGAAACTGTAAAGAAAAGGATTCCAGGGGTTTTTGAGCAATTGTGAATGTGAGAAACGCAATGGCTTCTAAACGTGATGGGTTAGGGGCCAATAATAATGCACACAGTTGGATCAACCACTTTAAAAGTATTCATTCTTTTGGGAGCATAAGGTGCGTGACTTTGGTTGAAGACCTCGCTACATTTACCCTCGATCTTGGGTTTAACTTTGAGGAGATGATTACCGCCATATCTACTAGTCCATCTACAAAGGCACTCTGCCCTAATGAGGTCCCGATGGATCTCATTGCGGAGAAAATCTCTCTTTGGGCCCCTATTATCACCAACACTTTAAACGCTGTGGTACTTTGCAGGATTCCTGCCTTTTGGCATTTAGCTATCAAGGTCCTATTATTCAAGAAGGGCAATAGGCAGGACCCTCAGTGTTATTGGCCAATATCGTTACTGGACTCGGTAGTCAAAGTTGTTGGGTGGATTGCCCTGTATAGGATAGAGACCTGGGCCCAAAAGACTGGTGTTAGCAGTAAGGTGCAATATGGTTTCAGGGAAGGTTTTGGGATGTAGGAACAATGCCTAAATCTCAACTTATTGAGTAGAAAATACACATTTGCCAAGAAGGGTTCCCTTTTTCTTGCATTCGTGGATTTATGAAGCACTTTTGATCATGTGAATCGCTCTATGTTATGGTGTATCCTCACCAAAACAGGCTTGCCCCAGCCTTTGGTTGACCTTTTACGAGCCCTACACTGTGGAGTTTCTGCAATAGTCAGGGACAGCACTGAGTGGGAGTGCACTGACCTTTTGGGCTGTCTCTAGGTGTGCGTCAAGGCTGTGTTTTGGCACTGATTTTGTTTCTTTTATATATCAATTGTCTGAACTCCTTCCTCATAGCCAAGGGGAAGGATTTACCAAAGGTGAACTCCACTGCAGTTCCGGCATTGCTTTATGACGGCGATTCCGTCCTGCTCTCTCACTCGCCTAATGGACTACAGGATCTTATTGAGAATTTTTTCTTCTTCATGGATGATTTGGGCCTTGAAACCAAAATGTCTAAAACCCATTATATGGTGTGTGGGGTCCAAAGCTGTAAATTCAGGCCTCTTTCCATTAAGGGCAAAAATATCTCTTATCTTGGGGTCACCTTAGATTCCCGCAATAGTTTCCCGCCTTGTCTCTCCAATCTGTGCTTCCACTTCAAACACGCCCTAGAGCCTCGTACGATATGTGCTTAGAAGTTGATAGTAAACCAGTATTGCCCTTACTAGAAATATATAAGTTGAAATGTATACCTGTGCTGGCATATAAAGCAGAAATATGGAGCTACAGTTAGAAGAGAACCTTCTTTGCAGGTGCTTGCTGGGACTAGTTCTAGGTTGACCCATTATTTCCTACATGAGGAGTTGGGCTTGGCGTACCAGGTTGACCACATGAGGCTGGCCCTCCTCCTCCTCTGGATTTCATTGTGGAATCGCTAGAAAGTGGCATTCAACCACGAAGTCACAACCGATTGCCTTGCATGCGATTTTGGACTTAGGATCCTGTGGTTGAACCATGTAAAGAAAACTGCAGAAGCGCTGGGCAGACATGACTTATTCACATCACGCAGGTCTGTTAAGAGAGGTGACGGCTTTAGGGTGAAGGAGCTCTTCATGAGGCTGTCTGCTGCCAACAGAGAGTACAAGAAAATGAATAAACCAGCCCTGAGGGATTTAGCTGTTATTCAAACTGAAGCTATTGTTGTTCTCCCCTTGGTCATTTTTCTTTGCCCATGTGGCAAATCTTATCTTCAGTCTTTGGTACATTTCTTCTTTTTTGTTACATTTTATGAGCCCCTCGGACATAAATATTTGGCACCTGTTCTTTAAATTTGTGGCTTTTAACAATATAAACTTCCTTTTGTTTTCTCCGTATGTTGTCTGAACCTTTTTCTTGTATGTTATCTCGAGGGAGGAATTTAAAAAAAATGCTTTATGCTGGCACAGGACTGTTGTTTTTAGCCTTTGTGTATGCATCAGCTTATCTTATATCCCCTCTAAGGATTTATGTTAATTATTTTTTGATCAAGGTTGTAGTGATTACTGCATGAAAGTGATTTTATGTTTTTTGTATGTTAGATAGATGCGTATTTTTATTTGATTCATGGTTTTATACAATCTTTGCACATAATTAGCATTTGTGAATTTTTAACGTCCTTTACTGCGTTCTGATTTGGTTGTACATATGAAAGATGATATAATTGTAGTTGTGAGATTTTAGGAATCGTTTTTATAATTATTTTATGCGATTATCGGTTTTTAATGCAGAGTATTTTCTCAGCTATTTTATGATTAGATGTAAATATTCAAAAAAATGTATTCAATCAATAATTTGTTAAAGTTGGCAATGTGAAACCCCATTTAGTGCATTTGTCAGAGGGTTCACAATTTAAGTTCCTTGCGTATGGTGTTTGTCAAGCAGTTCATATTGAAAATCTCGATCAAGTTATTGCAAAATATTTTCATTTCTCCTTTCTTTACAGACTTTGCATGTGTGCTGGACTGTACAGCACACATACAAAGTAGAAAAAGTTTTAAAACTTGTCTAGTCGTATTTTGTACTGAAAGGGTATCCTTCCAGTACAAAACCTATGCTAGACTCATGCACACACCCTCGCACTATGGCGCAAAGGTGTGTGCATGGTGCTCTGCGGCAAAGTTCTGTGACTGCGCTAGGTAGAGGGGAGGAGAGTGCTATATCTCCGTAAACATGGCGCTCTCTTGCTCTCTCCTTGTCACGTAACGCAGTGCAGTAACTTTGGGTGCTGCACTGCATTGCGTAACACCTTTGTAAATCTGGGCCTATGGGTGGAATCTTAGAACACATTAAATGAAAGTGGAATTTTGCTATAGTCCCTCAGAGCACTTCACCCGCTTGCAGGGGGATCTATGTCCCCCATGAAAGTGCAGGCTGGGTCCTGCCTGCACTGTGAAAGGTGGACTGGCTGCTTCAATTAGCCAGTCTGTCTTTCACTAATGCGCTGCTCCCTGGGTAGTACGAGTTTGCGGTTGCCTGCGGAACAGACCATTTTTAGTAGAAGGTCACAATGTCCCTTTTTGCGCCGAGCACACCTAGTTAAAAGTACGCCACAGCGCAAACAGCGACAATGTTCTCTGTCTACAATACAGGAGGGTCTGGGGCCGTATTTTACATGTGAAAAATGGAGCAGCTGCTTTGAAGCTGCTCCGTGTTTTCACAATGCAGACAGCAACCCCCCTGCTAGGGGATGTCTGGGGGGGTCTTTCCCCCTCCAGAGGACTGCCATCAGGCACCTCCTGAGAGCTTCTTTGCCTCTGCACCCACGTCTGTAATATTGCACTGGCGCAGAGGCAAAGGGATTTCCTCATTTGCATGGGCACACCCGATGCAAATGAGGGAGCGTCCTCTGAAGATAGCGCTGGAGCTTTATGTGCAACAGCACTATCAGTATTACAGAAGGAGCCGCAAAAGCGTCTGCAGCCCCTTTTGTAATACCAAAGTGCGCCGGGGGCACACCACGTGGGGGGACACGCCCATTGCGCCCCCGGGGCATTTGTATAATATGACCCCAGGTACGCTTAATTTGGGATCTTTGGAGGAAGTCATTCTCTTCCTGTACAACTAACCCAGATTGCTATCTCAGCTTAAAATGCTTTGGTCGCTTGTTAACAGGACAGTGTTACTGATTCAGGTTTTTTAAACTTTGATTTTGTTCACTTTAAATTATAAAACTCTGATATTAAATTCATCTTCTTTCTAAGTACAGTATCAACAAATTCAACAGCCTGATGAGCTAACTTATTTGAACGTCTAAAATACCCATACCGTTAAACAATACCACAGATCAATCCGTGGATATTTTTCTGCCAGACCAAACAGTTGCTGAAAATGTAAGTGCCAACTGTGAAATTTTTCCAGAAACAAAAGGTGAAAGCAGCAAATATAAACCACATTCCATTCTCCATAAAAATGGAAAACTAAGAGACCTGTTTAAGGGCCAGATGTACAACCCTTACAATTTGAGAGTCGCAAATTGCGTCGTTTTGCGACTCGCAATTTGCAACTCGCAAAATGTAATGTACAACAGTGTCTCAGACACTGTTTGCGATTTCTAATGGGGTCGCAAATTGCCTGCCTCATTAATATTCATGAGGCAGGTGCAATTTGTGACCCCATTGGGAATGGCCAGCGCTCCCAGGGATGGTGGCCTGTTGGGGTCAGCAAACCACCATGTCTGTGACTGCTTTTTTAAAGAAAGCAGTTTTATTGTGTTGTGGGTATTGGTGGTACCAAGAACTGAACAGAATCCGTAAGTTAAGCCAATGGTGGTAGGTATACTGTTTTAGCCAATTTTAACTGCCCTTCTGGCATTTGTTAGAAATTGTTACCTAAATTGTATGCCTCATCTGTAATTTTGGATGAAAACAAATTAGAGACAGGGATTCAGAGTACTTAAATTCAGTCTTTAGATAATATCACTGTACAAATGGGGGGATGGTAGGCAAAGTTGGAGCAGCTTAGATGACCATTCTCTGTTTTGTAAATGGGTAGTGACTTGTTAATCTAACAAAAAAGAAAGTTAAACTAAAAATTGGTTAGGAAACAAAAAAGTATTAATACAAGAAGCCAAAAAAAAACATCTGTGCGACTATTCAATAGGTAGTATGCATGGACACGAGAAGATGGATGAAATCATTCCACTTGCAAATAATCCAGTCGCTGCTATAAATAATTATGTAGTGCAGGCAACTAAAGAGTTAAACTTAAATCAGGAGGGACAAGCAGCGAAAG
The DNA here is from genome assembly GCA_963921515.1 of Calotriton arnoldi. Taxonomy (NCBI): domain Eukaryota; kingdom Metazoa; phylum Chordata; class Amphibia; order Caudata; family Salamandridae; genus Calotriton; species Calotriton arnoldi. The sequence continues at coordinate 201,234 of CAWUFW010009337.1, read as the reverse complement.
ATGGACTGGCTCAAGGGTTTAAACCCTTAGGTGAACTCGTTATCTTCCAATCTATATTCAAGTATTGAAAGTATGCAGTCAAGAACTGACAATAAATCATAGGAGAAAACTGAGCCTTGATCTCTTGCCTAATGGAGAGATTGGTAACCACATCCTATTGATAGAGCACAATTTGGCTCTTTCATTTTTAGGGGTGCATTATAATCATGGGTTGTTCGCACCCACATGTAATCCTTTGTTGTGGTAACATTTGGTCATTAGATTGTGTACCATAATAACGTGTAAAATTAAGTGTTAAGCATTCTTCCATGTAAAACGAAGAATTAATATTGTAGTCATCCGTGTTTAGATGAAAACTCAACGTGTAAAAGTGTATTCTAACTAAGGAATGTTTTTGGTATTAACGTGTTTATATAACGTGTCGAATTAATGATTTATATAGATGTGTGCTTTCCAATGCTTGTGTATTGTTTCTTATGTTGGCTGAATTCGGTAGACCTAACGTGTATTTCTCCCTGTTCGCTCTCATGTTAAACATTGCTATTAGAATTCATGTGCATGTGGAATTTGTCTTTCTCACTTTTCTGTTGCAGGTGGAGAAATTCATCCTTGTTAATTAGAATAATGCCTTTATTTTAGGAGTTAGGCTTAGGGAGGTGAAGATACATTTGAGCAGCGATGCTGATAACGTGGGATGGTGTTCTTTCTCACCGGAGAGAGCCTGGGAATCAAGGTAATTGAGCGAAGGCCTGGGAGCATCGCTGATGGATGGAAAGTTACCTATGAGGAGATGTCTTGAGTGGATGAGGTGATGTCGCTAGGCCTGATGGGACAGTCTGAATCGATTCTTCTATTGGGGTTAGGGACAGAGTCTGGGGACGTCTTCCATGTCTGGGGAAGAGAGAGCATCTTAGAACAAGCTCCGTAGCTTTATACTATTTGACCCATTCAACATGAGTGTACTTCTTAGGAAGCCTTCACGTGGTGACACCTTTTCTGAAACTTGCCTGGGAAATGCTAAATAGGGATGTCACACTAGTGGTAGTGTAGGGACAGATTAATGCTTTTTACTTACGAACCACCAATGAAGGGGGCTATTGATGTCGGAGCAGTAATTTTCTGTGTTCTGATTCTGGAATTGGTCATCCTGTGCATGTTGCACCGCCAACATCTTACCCATAGATTTGGATTTGTACTAGTGCCAATGTACTTTTACACCCTCGTTTTGAGGTGTTTGTATGTCCAACTTTTCTTAGCTGTGTAATAAACTTACTATCTTTGGATCCAGAGTCTGTTTTCCTTTCGTGACATGGGCTATTGTATCGGTAATGTATAATTGGTTAATGATTTCTCTCCCCTCCACACTTACAAGCAGACAGCAAAGAGACATCGACCAGGGGTGCCAGAGTAAGTCTAGAACGTGGAACTCGGCTCCTTCACTATACTCAGACATTTGAAACCTATGAAAACTATTCGGGCAGTATCAAAATAGGGTCTAATGCAAATTATATTTCAAATGAGGCAAGTATTCCCAAATCTCTGGCACAAATCTCATACCTTGTAGGTTACATGGCCACTGTTGAAGCTGGTTGAAATCTAATCAAAAGGGATCTGATAGCTCAAGTAATTAGGATAGTTCAAATGTCTCACCAAAAGCACGGTGTGTACTGAGAACCTACATTACAAGTGCACCTCACTTGTAGACATTGGTCTAGGTGCGAACAAAGTGGCTAGTTGGATACTTCCGAACCTCCTAATGGGCTGAGAACTTTGATATTTACTACGTTATATCGCTCCGAGAACCGATATGACATTGTGAATTAAGGCAAAATGTTAAAATGTTGTATGAAATTAAAGATCTATCAACTGTTAGATCCAAGTATTTAACTTCTACAGAATTTATTCCATCAGAAGAGATGCCCACTAAGGTCATGTTAGTGGCAATTTCTAAAGGCCAATTGTCAACAGGCAAAAAGTTGGAATTTATTGTCTGTAATGTGTACTTACATCCTTAAGGTGGTAATTCTGTCTAAATGCCAAAGAATTTGTTGATGTACTTTTGCTGCTATTAGAGCTTTTCTTAGATTCTTCAATAATTACTTTTGAGATCAGAATGCTAACTTATTTACACCCATTTAGGATGATTCCTGATGTGCTCTTAGTGATTACTTGTAGAGGATTGAGGATAGTAATTGCATTTGTGGGAATGTGCAGGGCAAGGACAGATCTCTTATACAGTCTCTCTTTGTCTTTCAATTCAGATGTTTAAATGGTTATTTCCAAAAAGGCATCCCTGCTTCTGCAACTCATAAAAGCACAAATATAATTAATATCGCCCATGATTATATTCTGTTAGAGGCGGCCTGCTTCGGATTTGTAACAGACTTTGAAGTGTTAAAAACCTAGCTAAGTGATCATCTGCCTCTATTCTGTTCTTTGATAATAAGGGCCTCATTCAAATTTGAGGGCTAAATTCTGATATTTTTGCAAACCAGAGTTTACACAGAGATCAGAATTATGAGTTTTGTGATAATTATCACAGCCTCACATTTTTCCCCTAATAAATTCTGGCTAGAATGAATTGGAAGAAAGGCAGATAAAAACGTCAAAAGGTGGAATTTAACATTTTTTAAATCGATTCTGCATATTATGCCTCATTTTCATGTTAAAAACTCGGAATAAGAGTTATTTACTTCATGCAATAAATGCCTCACCTTCGGGTAATGGTATTAACCACGTTGCAAATACCCCACCATACTCTGACCAGCTTGTAATGAGGGCTCAGAGGTAGAGTCAAGATGTAAAAGAGTGGTATTTGGTCGCCCTGAGCATTTGTGTACACAGAAGAGAATAGGGTGGTTATCTCAACTCCCTTCCGTTGTAGACGCATAGATAATAGTGAGGTCAGGGTAAATATTGCCAGATTCCATTCAAAATGAGGAAATTCAAGTCTTTTCTTGAAAGTTGATATTTGCCAGATCTACACATGGTAGATACAACTATATTCTAGGTAGGCACTACACTTGGTTTAACAAGAAATGCAAAGATTAGAAGAATGCCCTCATAAGGGCCCTGTGAATTGTCATGATAAATCCTTATTCACTGAACCAAAAGGAGGGCCTTCATATAAGAAGAAGGTCTTATCAGTTGCTAAGACAATGGTCAAGAGGCAATATGAAGAACTCTGGTGAGCCACTGTGTTGGAGTCATTAAAACGAAAGGTCCTTTCTATCACATGCATGGTTCCTGAGGCCGTATTACTAAAAGTGCCCCCGGGTCACAACAGGCGTGCCCCAGATGCACTTTTTACTGTAGAAGTGGACGCTGATGCTTAAGCTGGTCTTTCTGTAATACAGATTATTCCAGCGCACATGTAGCACCAGTGCAAACTCGAGGGTGTGGGGTCAGGTTCCAATGCAAATGAGGAAACATTTGCCCCATAGCCCATTCCATATGATAGAGATGTATTGTATAATAACCACAGAAGCTACCCTTGTACCTAAGATGGACAGGGTAAGTAATGTTTAGAGACTCCAGAAGTACTTCTAGGTGTCATTAAACATTGCAGGATATTATAGAAGGTCAGTGATTATATATCAATCTAATCAATGAATCAACAAATGATAGAAAAATGTATGAGAAGACTTGAAATGTATACCAAAATCCTATGCTCTCTATGCCACTGGAGTCATGCTAACCTGGCTGATGAGGGGTGAAACCCTGAAACCGGTCCTAGGATGCTTGTTTCCAGTCCAGGGAGGACCTGGCTTGGCAGTTCGGGCTGGACTGTTCCCATTGGGAACAGGGTCAAGACTGATTTGCATATGGCTGGGTCTAAACTGGGAATGGCATGGGGAGCAAAACACGATGGATTTTGGCCCAGATCTCTGTACTGGGGTGAATGTATGACATTGTTCTGCATTCTGTCCATCAATTGTTCTTTTTGCATCTGCGAGCTGGAACACCAGATTTAAAAAAAGCCCCAATGTGCAAAACAGCTTCATCCTTAGGTAATAACAATAAAAATCTAAAAGCAGGCCAGCATTGACCAATATTTTGACAATTCTTTTTTAAAAACGGAATTAAAAAAGTCTGGTGTTTCTTACATAACATTTACAGAAGAAGGTAAAATAAAACATGATTGGCCTGATACATTGTCACGGGGCAAGGCATAACATATAAATTCTGTGCTAAGCACAAGAGGAAGCAATGCAAATATTTCATTGTGTCTGGTCGAAAACGGAATAACAGAGAACGTCCTGACTGTGCCCCGCACCAAATGTAGTCAGTTTGAACAATCAGATTCACTCAGACTTAGGTATCCAGTCGCATTGGGCTTCCCTTCCCCTAATCTGTCGTGATTCCTCGTGATTATAAAGTGCTTGTGCCACAGCCGTGGAACTATTATTTATTATTATTGCTGTTCCAGATAGCAAGGTGGCCTTTAACTTTTTCAGGTTGCCAAAATTCTGCCCTTGTTTAGGAAATGCGAAGTGGTGAAATGCTCCCTGAACTTGACATAAAGAGGTCAAGCAATATTACTTGAAACAATCAGTTAGTTAGTCCGGAAATTAAAGAGCAGGAGCTATAAATATTATTTGATTTAGTAAATTGACTTGAAGAGATAAAAATAATCTATATTTTAAAACTATATTTAATGAGGCGCAATATCGAGCATGCAAATAATTAGGCCTCTTTACTCTGATACACAGCCTGAAATTAAGGTGCTATTGAGACCAGAAGATAACCTGCTATGCATGTGTTATCTCAGCGATAAACTACAAGCAGGCACGTTTGTTGTGTAAATGTGACTTTTTTATGGCGCAGAACGGTGTAATCTAAATTATAATAGCTGAACAAGCATTTCTAAGCACACCAGGTTTGATCATATCCGCGAGGATTATTTGTTTTCTTCTTTCATTTTGTGTGTGTGTTTAAGCAAAGAATTGCTCCGCCTACAGGTATATATACATATATTTTTTATCCTACTTTTAATTAAATGTGATTACAAGTAAGAGGTGCCTGGGCGCTGAATAATATATACTGTGCAAGGCATGGAACATTATAAATATAGAAATAAAACCCATAACAAAATATCACTAATCTCAGGGTACAGAGGATGTGAAATGCGTGTCCAGCGAGAACTATTGCTAGAACCCCAGGTCATCATGGCATGGTATGCTCCACCGCCACGCATACCCCCTTGCGGTGGAGTGAAATCCCTTTCAGTCGAGCGGGCTCATGTAGGACATCAGCTCTGGACTTCGTCTACAGCTATTTGGATCCTGCACAGAGAGGTGCATGCTCATTTGAGACCATTGCTTACCTGTCCAGACTTGTCGCTGCCATTTCATCTGTGCATCTCATAGCAGGATTCCTGACCAGGGGGAGATTTATCATAGTTTTGCGTCACCTTTGCACCACGCAAAGTGACATAGGGCAAAACAAAACCTAGAATCAGATTTACTAAGGCTACCCTGAGTGCCCCTGTGTGGCTTGGTAAATCTGGTGTAACGTAAAGCAGCACAAGTCGCTGCCTTGAGTTACACTGCGGGTTGAAAGCATTACATGGGTGGACTGTGCACGGGAGGCGGGCAACAGGCTCTTGACTGGGTCTGGAGTGTGGGGCCCCCCTCCATGTACTTTGCAGGGGGGCCCCTCAAATTTTGTTAAGCCAGTGATACCTGTTGATGCCATTGATGCTGCCGAAGCCAGAAGATGAAGCTGTATGTTGCCTATTTCCTCCTGGCTCACAGCACACTAAGTCAAGAATTGCTGCCCTCCATTATACCTTGATACTTTCATTTTTAATTTTATCTCTAGCCTCCCGTGGGTTCTTCAGCTTTCCTTTTGGATTTTAGATTTTCCGCCCCCCCCCCCCCAGAACAGCTGAATGTCATCGGGGTAGGCCAAATCATGACCCCAGGTCTTCTGTGGATTCCCACAAATGAATCCCCACATCAATCAAAGTTTCAGCTTTCTTTAAAAGAAACGTTCCTGGGGGTATAGGTTAGGTGACCTGCATTTCACTAAGGACTGCAAAGGGCTGTAATCTGTACCTGGCCACACCCACACCACAAATTTTAGATCTTTTTTTGGAGACTGCAGACCTGGGCTGATATTTATCATTTTTTCATGCAATGTAATGCAGCAAGACAAATAACTGCAATGTGCTGAGTGAAAGGGAGAAGTCAGGAATGCTCTACCACAAAAAGAGAGTGAGAGGAAAAAGTCGTATCTACCATACAACCTCCACCTATAAAGTTAAACACACAACAGGTTGGAAGTGATCTCACCACTATTGAGGTTTAAAAGAATCCCAAAGCCCTACGAGAGCATTTTATAAAATAGACGGGAAATCCTCACCCACATAGTCATGGCAAGATGGTCTCAACCTCTTGAGTAACATCTTAGTGATACTATCCAACCAAGATGGAACGGAATTGCCTATGATGAAGCATGCTACAATTATTTGGGTGAGGCTTTTCTGTCCACGTTTATAAAATGCTCTCAGTAGGGCTTTGGGATTCTTTTCAAACCTCAATGCTGTTGAGATCACTACCATATCTGTTGTGTGTGGTGAATTCCTGTCCTCTCCTTGAGCTGATGCACTCAGTACAGTCTAGTGCCAATGCAAACACCCTTGCCTCATGGTGCAAGGGTGCCTGTGTTGCATGCAGGATTGTTTTTGTGCAGGAAGGTGCACCTTCCTAACAAAAACAATCCTTAGAGGAAACTTCCTCTTTAACAAAAAGAGAAACCAAGAAGGAGAAATAAAGATACTGCTCCTCATTAGGCCTCTGTTGGAAAGGGGAACAATTCTGATGCATTCCCAGGTCTATCAATGTTGGTAAATCTAGGTTTGCATCAGAATGCATTTGTGGATACGTGGGAAAAACATTGGCCTAAAGCAAAAATATTTTTGGGGCCTCTAGAAGCTCACATAATCAACTTCAAACTGGACACAACCGCACAAGTCAACGCTGTAACTGATTCCTACTTCCACACCCTGAAGATGCTGGGGAAGATCTTCAAATGACTGCCAAGCAACACTAGAAAAACTGTCACTCATGACCAAGTCACCAGCAAGTTAGACTATGTGAACGCCCTCTACGCCGATATCGCCAAGCAACTCACTAGAAGACTACAAATTATACACAACTTGGCAGCCAGACTCATCCTCAACCTCCCACACAGAACTCATATCACACCACACCTCAGGAGACTACACTGGCTCCTGATACACAAACGCGCTCACTTCAAAGTCTTCGCACACACATTCAAGGTACTACGCAACTCAGGCCCCACCTACCTGAACAGTAGCATCTCCTTTCACTAACCACACAGACATCTTCGCACCGTAGGACTCATCCTTGCACACATCCCAAACATACACAGAACCAGATGAGGAGGATGGGCATTTTCTTACATCACTCCTAAAGGATGGAACAACCTCCCACTCTACATCAGAGCCCCCCTCCTCTCTTCTCAAATTTCGCAAGAAGCCGAAGATCTGGCTTTTCAATTAACTAACCTACCATATTCTATTCTATTGTATTCTAATCTATTCTATTCTATTCTATTCTCCAGGATTTCTAAAGCGCATGGCTACCCAGGAGGAGCCTCCCAGCGCTCAGCTAGCAACCAGGACCTTTAACCTTGCAGCCAATAATTCTATAAGCATAGTTTTTAACAATTTTCTAAATTTTATTTCTGTTTCAGTTTGCCTAATTTGCCACAGGAGAGCGTTCCAAAGCTTGGGAACAATGTAAGCAAAGGATCGGTCCCCAGCTCTAGCTTTCTTTATCCTGGGGATTATCATCAGCTGCTGGTTAGTGGAGAGTTGCAGCCTTGAAGGATTGTGGGATGCAATAAGTCCCTGGATCAGCTTAGGTCCTTTTTCATACACAGATCCATGGGCAAGGTCAAGTGCCTTATAGTGAATTCTTTTAGATACTGGGAGCCAGTGCAAGCTTGCCAGTGCTGCCGTTGCAGACTGATGTTTGGGTATTTTCAAAAAAATATGGGCTGCAACATTTTGTATGACCTGCATTTTTTTGATTGCTGACTTGGTACTGCCAAGATATAAGGAATTTCCATAGTCAAGTCGAGAGATTATCAGATCTTGCACAACCACTGTGCGTGCTGATTCCGGCAACCATCTCAGTAGTCTTCTCAAGGTCGGGAGATAGCCAAACCAGGTGGGTGCCAGTTTCTTTACTTGTAAGTTTCTTATCAAGCCAAACTCCAAAGAATTTGTGCAGTGCATCTCCACCCACCTGGTGGGGTTATTTCCCACTACCATCACCTCTGTTTTATATCCATTTAATTTAGGATTGCTTGCTGCCATCCAGTCTACTACATGCTTAAGGCAGGTGCTGAGGTGGATAGAGGTGCTTTCCGTTTGAATGGAGAGACTGATGATAATTTGCATATCGTCTGCATAAGAGATCGACGAGAAGCCATATGTCTTCCTGCTTATGTGTACCATAAGCAGGGCTAGGCACACACCTTCTCATTGCCAGTGTAGCTTCGCTGGTTATATTGAGCTTAACATAACATAACATAACATAGCATAGCATACAATAGCATATCATAATACAACATAACATAACATTGCATAGTATAAAATAACATAACGAAATATAACTTTGCCGTATTAGACCCTGACTCTTAAGGGAACTACTTTGTATGCAGATGTGTTTTATGTGAATGGACAGAATGCTGTCACTCACAATGACTAAAGCAGCCTAACCAATGCCCTATGCTGTATGCTGTAGAGGCGGAAGAAAAATGTGAATGACAACAACAGACTAATGGATGAATAGGTCTGGCTGAAAGTCCCTATAAGTAATTATCTCATGTTTATAATTTTAATCAAATCAAAAGATCTTGGCTAACCCCAGAACTAAAAACATATCAAGAAGTTGTCATACAGGGCCGGACTGGGAACAGAAACCGGCCCTGGCAAACTGCTCAGCCGCCCCCCCCTGGGGTGAGGGGGAGTGCAGCCGAGCAGTTTGCGAGGGCCGGTTTCGGCCGATTTTGTTACCGGGGGCCGATATTGCCGACCCCCGGTAACAAAAACAGCCCCCCAGGGGTCCAAAACAGGCCCCCACCCTAGCGGCCTACCGGGGAAACGCCCGGTGCCCGCTATGGCCTGTCCGGCCCTGTTGTCATAGCGTCCGGCTCATTTTCCCTTCCACCAAGCAAATGAAGACAGAAAAAATAATAAAAACCGAGTCAGACATTACTTTCACTCCATATGCAATATTTCCCCTTACAAATTGCTCCATGTTTTACCTGGAGGAATTTGAATATTGTAATAGGTACCTATTCTGAATTTTGTAGCTCTGGACAAGAGAACACATGTGGTTTTAACATACAGTAAGTTTGTGTTATTCGTCATCTGTCACATGAAAATCATAAAGGGGATGCAAAATCACCATGGGGAAAAACACACACAAGTTGTTATTTATCAATATTGCTCCATTGGTTTCACCTCCTGGTAGTTTGCAAAGCTGAAAATGATGGTCAAAGTGTTCATAATTCGCTTTAGCACTTTATAAACTTTAGAAAAATAAACAAGCTAGCTCGACCTAACCACGCTCGTAGCTTCCATAGACACAAGTGCTTGGGCAAATGTTCTTCAAATTAATTTACGCACTAAGGGCCATATGTAGGTGGGCTAATACCGGTCGGTAACGGCCGAAAATCGGTAAATTTCCCGTTACCGACCGGTATTTAGCACTTTGCGATGTAGGAGGCCGGATTTAAGGAGTCGGTAATTTACCGATTCGTTATTTTAAGGAATCGGTAAATTACCGATTCCTTAAATCCTATGTACGGAGCACTCAAGTGAGTGCATTTTTGGTTTAAGGATTCGTTATTTACCACCAACTACAAGTTGGTGGTAAATACCGAATACCTTTTAAAAAGCAATTTTGTGCTTTTTTAAAAGTGCCATGTGGCAGACATACATGCCCTTAGGGCATGTATGTGCGCCACATGTGCACACATGCACGATTCAGGGGTGCAACAGGGTGTCAATTTGACACTTTGCCTCCCTTGAATATGCTCCCCCTATTACCGATTCGGTATTTACCGAATCGGTAATAGTGAATGGCTTCCCATTCATTCCTATGGGCCTCCAGGCCCATAGGAATGAATGGGAAGGTATTCCTTATTACCGATTCGGTAAATACCGAATCGGTAATAACGAATATTACCGAATCGGTAAAATTTACCGAATGTTTACCTACATTCTATTTACCGATTCTTAAATACCGAATCGGTAAAATTCGGTATTTAGGAATCGGTAAATAGAAATTACCTACATATGGCCCTAGGTGAGATTCTATTAGTTTACAGTACAATGTATTCGGCCCCATGCAGCAGTTACAAGGGTTTAGCAGCCAAGACCTCTTGTTTCTACTGTGTCATCTGTGGCATGCACCAGAACTTCACAACTGTTCAATATCGCACTGTCGTTCATGCCATGAAACAGCAATAAAAACCAGGATTTGTTGCCAATGCAATTTTGTCCACAACATCTGAGAATTAACAGCACAATACAGGAGTGGTTTTGAGGAAGCATGTTAACCATACATAGAGAAGCCAGTCAAACCACCCGCAGCACTCAGGGAAGGAGCAACTGAACTGGTTCACAGTCTTAAGAGCTACTGTTGTAACATGCTAAATTAAATTATTTCTATATCCATCATCCTCACTGCAGTCATTACTTTTCAGGTGGATCCCGGTTTGAAACTAGAAACTCCAGGAAGATGCTGCTAATGTATGCCTTGCTGAACCATAACTGGGCACCGTAAGTGGCAGACGTTCCCAGAATTCTTCCTGTCTATGACTTAGACAAAGTGATTCAAGATGCTGCTGGGGCTCCTGCCAAAGTTAGGTCCCCACCTTTGCTTCCTTGGGGGATGCAGTAGCAGTCTATGTTGGTTCTAGTGATGGCAGGACTGTCGAACGCATCCATTTCTACTATGAAGAGATGGAACAGTGTTACCTACATTTCTTCACGACAACCCTTTGGATTGAGGTTGTGGTTGCTGACCTGCTCTGTGTTGGAGTCTCCCAGGACCAGAGAGATGTTTAGGAATTGGGACATCATTTTGTCTAGGCAGTCATTAAGGCCACATGCTGTAGATTCTACCTGCCATGGACAATGCAAGTGGTGCTTCACCAGACAGGGATGGTGGGGGTTTGGCCTTTCCCTGGCCTGTCTTTGGGAGCAGTTATTGGAGATTCCACAGCCCAAAGGCGACAATGGCTGGCTATGTTACCCATACATGCATTGACAATGGTGGAGTTGAACAGCAGCAGTACTGTGCACATTCCCAGACAATCTAGATTCAGGTCAAGTCCACCATTTATGAGCTGGGTTTCAGCCTTTGGGATACTAGCTGTAAATACTACCTGTAGTAGACAAGGTAAGCGGTGCTTAGTGAAGCAAGTGAGACAAGGTGATGGAAGACTCCTCGCAAATCCAACTCACACATGTATGGAATCATAACAGTAGTAGAGGGACAGAGAGCACTATGCAAAAGGCTGTACATATAGTTCCACTATGCCAAAAACCCACCATCTAGTGGGCTGGCAGTAGTTATCGTGCCACCCACTTAAGTAGCACTTTAAACATGTCTCAAGCCTGCCATTGCAGCCTCTGTGTGTGCAGCTTTAAACTGACATTTCGACCTGGCAAAATAAAACTCTTGCCAGGCCCAAACCTTTCTTTTCAATACAAATAAGTCACCTCTCGGTTAGGCCCTGGACCGCCCAGAAAGCAGGGTGCAATGTATTTAAAAAGTTGGACATGTACTTTTAAGGTTTACATGTCCTGGTTGTGAAAAACTCTTAAATTCACTTTTCACTACTGCTAGGCCTACCTATGCCATACGATAACATTGGAGTTCTCTTATTAAATTTAATAATCTGCAATTTCCAAATGGGAACAAGTAATCAGTTCATGTTTGGTGTCTTTGGAATTGTAATAAAAAATCCTAACTTATGGTGGAATTGGATTTTAAATTACAATTTTGAAAATGCCATTTTTAGAAAGTCAAACACACCTAAACAATTGCCAGTACTGATATCTATCCACTCATCATTCCTCACAATCACACGTGCCACTCATAGTGATTGTAAAACAAATAAATGTTTATTTTTCTTTTTAAGATATTTATATACTTTTTTGGAGAATTATTTCAAGAAAAACAAGTTCATGTTATTATTTTCATGAACATTTGAGAATTTTTCTAGACCACAGAACAATACAAACAAAATCATACAAATATGACACTTACAATTATGACATTACAATTCCTTTCATGTTAAAAACATTTAAGACATATACACAAGCCCAAATTTCCCACACCAACTAACAAGAATGTTTAAAAAAAGAAAAGGAATCAGAAAAGAAAAGACCCAAGGGAGAGGTAGAAAATGAAAACCAATTAATCTACAGAACGTGAGAAAAACTCTAACCCAGGGAAACAGTTCACCAAACAGTACTGTATTCAGGTCAATAGGAAACTTAAATTCATTAATTAACACAATTCTATGTGGACCTGATACCTAAAATGTTTTGCAAAGCACTTGTTTGGTCACAATAATGGTCTACGCGTTTCAAACCCCTCTGTTATGTTCACGGGGTTATCCTCAGGACCTGGGAAATGAGCTAAAATGAAAATGAAAAAGAAAAGTGCATGTGTTACCATCAATTCAATTTTCAAACGCTCCAACATGCTTCTGTTCTATTTGCCATTGTCCTAGTATTACCTCATATAAACTTTATCCTGGCGTCCTCTGTGTCATTTAACAATACTTCTAATGCCGGTCTCAACACGACTGTCACTATCTGTACAAAAGGAGAAAAAGCCTGTCAGTTTATAAACCTGACTCCTCTAAGCAAAATAAAGCCAAATGGAGCAGAGCTCTGGTTTTGACTTACTTCAAAATTTCAGAATTTCACAACTCTTCCAATCAACAACGGCCGGGTGATCTCCAGCAAACAACCTTCCAAGAAAATAAAGTGAAGGGAAAAAGACTTAAGACCAAAGCCCAACAGGCAGCGTGCGCAAGTTGTTGCATTCAAAGCGGGAATTCAATTCCAAACACATACCTTCAAGGCTTGCCGTGCTGGCCTGAAGTTGTATCCATATTCTTTCTATTTTTGTATCGTTTCGTTTCACAACCTCCCGTGATACTCAATCTATAAAAAGTGCAGACAAGAAAGGAACACTCTAAGATCGCCCGCATACCATTGCGCGGTTTTCAACCTTTTATCATTGGATTTTACAACGTCGTCTTACTTCACACTTCCGTTGTAGATTGTGACAGCCCACTCGGTTACCCGTCCATTCTGCGGTCTGTGTTCCGTGTTTGGGCGATGGCGCGTTTTTAACGTCATACCTGACGTGCCGATTTTGAATGTACTTTATTGTACCGCACTTCAGCAACACATGTTTGACAACGTTCCTCGAGCTTTTCGTTTAAACGGAAATAGTCCTGATCTCCCTCCTTGTCTAAATTATAAGCATTATTGGTGATTCAATCTGTGTCGATATTTACAAGGATGATGTCACAATGGGCTGCCAGTTGTTCGCCGAGCTGGAAGGAGCCGCAGCGGTGTCTCCTGGGTCTTGTATGCATCCTAGACCCTCATATAGCAAACTTAAAATGTATTGCCTGCTTCTCCCATAATGTGTAGCATACCAAGCCCCAATATCAATCAGTTCTGTGATTCGATAACTGCACGCATAAAATGGAATTGAATGGAATTGATCACTACATGCTTGCTTTTGAATGCATTCGCCGGATTTCATCCAATCACCACAGTGGCTTATGGGTCTTCTATGCACCATAGACTCTTGTCTGGCATTTAGTAGGTGTGATACACCCGCCCCACCTTTGTAGTATCATACTGTGCCATACAGTTATACGCTTCTCGTGATCGCACGAAGTCAAGTTGCAACATTGTTTAATGAAATCCAACCTTTGTTTGTTCACCTGTTGGATTAAAAATCCAATGTCCCTCATGAATCAGTTGTGTTACAAATTGTAAATTTCTGATAGTTCATTTAAACCATCAACGGCTGTGTTATACTTAACTATGAGCATAGCTTCTCTTTGTAATAGTGCTCTTTCTACATCGCCACCTTGTAAATTGTTTTCGATTTTGGAAAGAATCGTCCATCTTAGGTCATTCATTTACAGTGTGGTTTTTCAATACCCAGTGATTGACCAATGGTGCATTTATAGTTTGTTTGCGAATGCGGGACATATGTTGTATCATCCGTTGGCGTGCTTCCTGATTGGTTTTACCAATATACAGTTTCGGACATGGGCATAAAATGCCATACACCATGTTCTTACTTTTACAATTGGTGAACAAATCATGTTTCCACTTGATGTTATTAAAACTGAATAATGCACCTTCAATTGTTTGTGGACAACAAACACATGTCCCACATTTATGATGTCCATTAATTGGAGGTAAGTTCAATTGTGACCTCAATGTACTTCAAGTGGGTGATTTATGTGATGCGGCACGTACAATCAGGTTGCCAATGCTTTTGTCTTTTTTCAGAGCAAACAAAGGTTTACTGCAAGCGGTGTGTACTTTCCGTACCAGATGCCAATTTTGGTTTATTACCTTTTTGAGAAAGTTGGTGCGTGAACAAAATGTCGTCACGCAAACTAGACGATCCATGGGTTCTTTCCTGTTTTTTTGAAGCAACGCTTCTCTTGGTGTCCACCATGCTCGTTTCATTGCATGTTTGAGAAGTTTTCGGGGGTAGCCTCTTGACTTCAATTTTTCGAGGAGGTTGTTTGCATGTAGTTTGTAATCATCTTTTGTAGAACAATTGCGTTTCACTCTTAAAAATTGTCATACTGGGAGATTATCCCTTAAACTACGCAGGTGGTGGCTCGTGTAATGGAGGGCTTTATTTCTATCCGTCGGTTTTGTGTGTAGTGACGTCATTAAAGTTCCATGGGAACTAAAAACTTCAACATCCCAAAAAGTTATAGTGTTGGAGCTTGAATTTAAACTGAATTGGATATCAGATGTACGTTGATTCAACCAGGCGTGGAATGTCATTAATTCGGTTGCTGTGCCGTTCCAAATTAGAAAAATATCGTCAATATATCGAACATATGTCGATATTTGGCTCCAAAAGGGGTTGTTGTTATAAACAAAGCGTTCTTCATATTGGGCCATGAAAAGAATCGCAAACTCCAGCGCAAAGGTACAACCCATGGCTGTCCCTTTGGTCTGGAAGTAATAGCTTTGCTCAAATTTAAAATAGTTCTTTTTTAGGGCAAATTTTGCCAACTGCATTATGAACTCACTTGGAACTCTCACGGGTCTAGGTCTCTGTTCAAGATAAATTTCAATTGCATTGAGTCCTTCATCTTGCGGTATCTGGGTGTATAAAGACCCCACATCTAAGGTGACTAGTAGTTGACTTTCAGGTGAGAACTCCAGCGCCTCAATTTTGTTCAGAAAGTCTGTTGTATCCTGCAGGTGAGCGGGTACCTCTGCCAAGAATGGTTTTAAGAAAAAATCAACATATTTTGATATTGGCTCTAGTATTGATCCACATCCGGACACGATCGGACGGCCCGGTGGATGTGTTTCATTCTTGTGGATTTTTGGGAGGACATACAACAACGGGGGCCTTGGATGTTTTCTGTTCAAAAAGCCAAATTCCTTTTTGCCGATAATCCCTGAATCCAAAGCGTTTTGTAGGATAGCATAAAGTTCACCTTGAATGTCTGATGTTGGGTCCACAGTAATCTTTCGATAGCATTGAAAATCCTGAAGTTGTCTTAGGACCTCTGTTTGATAACCAACGGTGCTCATAACCACTATTGATTGAGCCACCTTTATCCGCCGGTTTTATTGTTATCAAATTGTCAGATTTTAATGCCGTTATTGCTTCTTTTTCAGTTTTTGAGATGTTATATTTGACAAAATCCTTTTTATTTTCAAACTGTGAAATTGCGGACAAAACAGTGCGTTCGAAAGTTATTATCTCCTTTGGCACTTTATTCGCAGGTGGACAAAAGGTGGTTTTTCACGGAAGCCAGTGGCCTCTGTATTAGCTGGATAATCATTTTCAAGAAAAAATGATTTTAATCGTATTTTTCTGAAAAACTCAATAACTTCCATTTTCATTTTTATAAGATCAGTGGTTCTTGTTGGGACAAAAGAGAGGCCCTTTTTCAGGATCGATTTTTCTGCATCTGAGAGGACCCGCTCGGATAAATTGAAAATGGGCGACGGTATTATGTTTTGTAATATTGCCGTCAGGTTGTCATTTCCCATGACTGGTTTTGATATTTGTTTCATCCCCGTTGTTGCGGTTGGCCTCGGCCTAAAAAAGATTGTTGCTGTTGGTTGTTTTTTCGTCGATTAGGCTGTTGGTTTCTTTCTGAGGTATCACTCTCACCACCTGAAGATGAGGATGTATCTGAAAATGAAATGAACTTGTTCCTAGATCGTCCTTGAAATTCAGTCAGATACCTTCGTGAATCTGGGCGAGAGTAGAAGTCCATTTGCAAGTACGGGTAAGTTGTTTCCAAAGAGAAGTTTTTCTTATCTTTTTCAAATTTGGTCCCCTTTTGGTTGATGGTAAAATCCTTGAATTCGGCTATTTCCTTTTCAACTTTAGCTAGCAAAGTTTTTGCGTCTGTGACTGATTGATTATCTTTTAACTCTTGTTCCAAGGTTGAGATTTCAAGAAGTTGTTGCTGTGATAGTCATTGGGCTGTCTCTACTGTCAATACCATTTGGTCCCTACTGCACTTTGTTTCAATGAAACTATAGCCTTTCTTGTAGATGGGATCTTCCGTAAATATCACCGGAATATTCCGAATTTGAAGTCCTACGGAAATTTTTCCGGCCTTCAGGTGTTCCAATAGAAAGTGGCCATGCAAGTCAGTGCGTATTTGTTTTTTCTTTAATCTAATAAGTTTGTCCGATTCATTTTGCTGTTTTGCCGAGGTGCTCAACGAAATCGAAGCAAACAAAGAAGGAGCGTTTATTAATTTTTGAATGTGGTCCTCTGAATAGGCAAAAGTGTCCTGATCTGACATATTCTGGAGAACGTGTCGGCAGTGCGCAACGATTTTTTCTTTTTAACAAATACTTAATTTAAAAAACACCAAGTACAATGGAACTCCAACTACAAAGAGGAGTACACGAGAACCTCGCGGGTTACTACCCGCTACATACGTCAAATCAATAAAGGGTTCTGGCCCCTAATCAGCAAGGCTGGACCAATCTATAATAAACACACCTAAACAATTGCCAGTACTGATATCTATCCACTCATCATTCCTCACAATCACACATGCCACTCATAGTGATTGTAAAACAAATAAATGTTTATTTTTCTTTTTAAGATATTTATTACTTTTTTTGAGAATTATTTCAAGAAAAACAAGTTCATGTTATTATTTTCATGAACATTTGAGAATTTTTCTAGACCACAGAACAATACAAACAAAATCATACAAATATGACACTTACAATTATGACATTACAATTCCTTTCATGTTAAAAACCTTTAAGACATATACACAAGCCCAAATTTCCCACACCAACTAACAAGAATATTTAAAAAAAGAAAAGGAAACAGAAAAGAAAAGACCCAAGGGAGAGGTAGAAAATGAAAACCAATTAATCTACAGAACGTGAGAAAAACTCTAACCCAGGGAAACAGTTCGCCAAACAGTACTGTATTCAGGTCAATAAGAAACTTAAATTAATTAATTAATTAATTAATTAATATTAAGCCATTTGGTGCCTGCAGCCTGTTTCTGGGTCACGTGACTGGGTGTAGCTGACAGTTGGGTTTGTGTATTTCTCTTAGACAGCCACACACAATGGGGAGCTTAGATGGGCCTAGCTGAGCCATCACTGGCAGGATGGGAGGGAGAGGCCGGGCTCAGCCCTACTTACACTTGAATAGTCTGTGTCCTGTCTCCACGCATAGGGCTGCATACCCCCTGTAGTTAGTCTGGAGCTGGCGCCAGGAAGGCAGGGCACCTATGTTCTTCAAAGGCCTGCCTCTAGAAGCTTCTCCCCACTTCAAAGGCACAACTGGGTATATATACAAGCCTCAGACACCACTACTTTAATACATTTCTGGACCTGTGGATACTCTGCCAGAAAGGACTGCTGTGCTGCTGAAAGGACTGCCACTCTTTTGGACTGCTGCTCTGAAGGACCTGCTTCCTGCTGTGCTGACATGCTGCCTGCTGCCCTCTTGCCTGGGTGAGGATTGGACCTTCATCTCTTGAACCCAGAAGCCCAGAGTGACTCCAAGGGCAGGTTGGCTGGCCTCCTGATCTGAAGCCTCAGGGACACAACAAGCTTCCAACATCCTTGTACCTTCACCCGGACTCTGCCATTGGTGAGTCTACCCTGCCAAGTGGTGCCTCCCCAGTCCTGGACACTTGGAAGTTGGCCTAAGGTGCTTGCCAGCCTCTGTGGATCCAGCAAAACTGACGCATCTCCTCAGCTGTGCAACGCAGATAGAACTACTGCAATGCTGCTGCGTGGATTGGACTCGTTGCTAATGCCCGCATTGCCTTTGCAGCCTCTTCAAACCCCCAGCTGCGTGACTCATCTTTGGAGCAGACCCTTGCATCCCTCATCGACAGCAGCCTCAACGACTACACATTTCAGCCTCGCAGCTCCTCGGAACCGACGTATTGCCCCAACTGTGCGACGCATCTTTATAGCAGGACTTCGCATCGCAAGCCTTCATTGACGAGATCCTCGACAATGACGAGAAATCTCACATCGCAGCCTCGTTGCACCTTGGAACCGATGCATCGCTTCGGCAGCGCAATCCTCACAATGCTTCGCTAACCAGGATTGACAGTACGTTCCTCAACTGGCTTAACTGGGTCCCTGCAGCCAGCCCACGCTCCATCATGGATGGCCCAAACTTGTGATTTTGTCCTGGTTCACCGCCACCACATATCCACAGTTGATGCTTCGCGCTTTTTGATGCTATTTTCACTAAAATCTCTAAAATTGCATTTCTCTGGTTCTACTAATTGGATTTTAGTCATTGTGGTCTTGTTTTATTCATTAAATATTACTATATTTTTCTAACTTGTTGGATCCTTTTTGTGTGGTGTTTTTTGCTTTAGTACTGTTTAAAACGTTGCACAAATACTTTACATATTGCCTCAAGGTTAAGCCTGACTGCTCTGTGCCAAGCTACCAGAGGGCTGAGCACAGGTAAATTTAGTGTTGGCTTGTGCCTCATCCTGACAAGCATTGTGGTTGCTGCTTGACCAGAGCTCACACCCCAGTCAACCAACAACCCAATTTATTAATCTGGTTTGTAAAATCAGTTGTATCCTTAACATGCAATGTTACCCCTTTTATAAATGGTTTTAGGAATACATCAACATACTTTGGGAAGGGCTCCAAATGGAATTAACTCCTGCTATGGTTGGTCTTCCTGGCAGTTTTTCTTTGTCTTTCTGTATCTCAGGCAAGAAAACATTACTGGTGTTCTAGTGCTCTTATTTATCAGAACATCATGTTAATTTTTAGTCTGCCATCCTTCCTCAGGGGCCTCATCAGCTGCATTCTTTATCTCTGCTTGTATTTATTTAGTGGGGTCATACTCAATTTTTATATTGTTGGCATTATTGTTTAGAAGTTGGAAAAGTCAAGTGTGAATTCAATGATCAGCGGTAAATATTGGCCACCTTGGATGTGGAGAGTCTTTATACCAACATTCCCCAAACAATGCACTGGACTCAAGACCGCAGTCACACTTAGTTCCTAACCATTTCATACTCTGTTTGGCCAGGATTTGTTTGAAAAAGAATTTCTTTAAATTTAACCAATCATTTTACATCCAAACGAAAGAGTCTTCAATGGGATGCCCCTTCGCACTAGAACTAGCAATAATGTTCATAGCAAAGTATGAGGAAAGATGGGTATACAATAACAACCCTTATAAAGATCAGTTCTTTTCATGGAGAAGATATATGGATGATGTTGTCTTTATTTGGAGAGGAAACACCCGAGGACTTGGTGGATTTTCACAAATAAATGAGTGCACAAACAACCTATATTAAATTCGTAAATACGTTTTTTTTCCTTCCCTCAGCACTTCCCTAACCTTGGCTGGTCTTATCTCCTGATTCAGAGCAGCTGCTTGCTCAGGTTCAAGCTTTGGGAATGGGACCTCATTTAACCAGCCTTCTATCTGTCCCTCCGTCATTGCCGACTCCTCCATATATAGATCTTGACAAAAAAGCAATGAAGGCGTCTTCTATATCTTTATTATCAGTACACACCTTCCTAGTCATCCTATTCCTTATCCCTCTAATCAAATTCCTTGTGCAGCTCACATTAGTTTTCCAAGCTAGAAGCTTACCGCATACTTCCCCATATTCAAAGTGAGCTAGATTGCACCTCCCTCAACGTTCAAAAATCCTTCAGACCCCCCTTCAAACAATTACTTACGTGTACCTCCTTAAAGCCCATTTCGAGCTCTTCCTCTGATGCTATTCTAAACCTTGTGAGACTTCATTTGTTTAATTAGGCTCTCAACCTCCTTCTGCCTCCTCAAATTGTGCATAGTAATATTCCACATTACCTTCAGAGTTACTAGGAAGCTAAACTGGACTCCCAAGGCTTTGATAAACTTCCCCAACTCCCGTTGCTGATCCTGAGTAGCCCTTGAAATATCGGATCAAATGTTAGAGGAAAGGTCATCTACCTCCAGACTCCCCTTGTAGACCCAGAATCTTCTCTTTATTGGAGAGTATGCCTTGAAGATCACCGAGATCTTCCTAGGAATATTCCTATTCAGATTCCTTTTTGAAAGGGTCACGATGTACCCTCTGTATATCAGAGGCAAGATCTAGAGTAGGTTATGGGGATGGAATGGCTTTCTTAAGTTGGTTAAGCATGAACACTTTCAAATTGTCACCTTCCGTCCCCTCTGGGAAACTCAACAGCTGTAAATTATTGCACCTAGCATTATTCTCCAGAGTTTCCAATTTCTCACAAATTTCTCTGCCCCTCATTGTCAATGTCTCAATTTCTTTGCTGTTTAATTCGACCTTGCCCCTCAAATCCTCCAATGAGTCCTCCAAGGCTTTTGCTATTTGCCGAAACATATCTATTTTTTCTTCCAGTACTTTACAAAGGCCCTGGAAGCCCTTTTGATTTTTCTCTGTAATGGCAAATTTTGTGCTGCAACAGGTACACAAATGTCCCTCCGCTCCATTTCATCGTTGTTGTGACCTCGATTCACTCTTCTCTCCTGGTCCACCTCTGCTAACACCTGAAATCTGATTCCCCCAGTAATTCCTGCCATAGTGCCTTTTGCAGCTCCCCCAACGTTCAATAATCCTTCACCCCCCACCTTCATAGTGCTGTTATTCGTTGTATATTACCTCAAGGCTCTACGTTTCCTTGCAAAGATTCTCCTTCCTTATGTCTCCCCTTCTCATCCTGAACCCTAAAATAGGGCTTTAGTGAGGAAGTAAGTTTATGCTTATTTGGGTGTTTTGGCTGCTCATTAACCCTGGAGCTGTTCTCACTCTGCTACCTCCAAGGGAGTGCACAAGCAGGGCTGAAGCCGAAGTTGAGGCAGTAATAGAAGTAGAGGCAACAATGGAGGCAGTAATACATGCTTAATTCCACCCCAACCTCATAGAACCACTCAAGGACCGATCCTCCCTTGCTCCTGCATTTCTCAGGGGATATCTACCCCCTCACGCAGCTTAGCACACCTTCCTCCCCAATGGTATGCACTAACCTTTTACCTCTACCCTTTCTCAGTCTCGCTGAGGGCGTCCATGGACTTTCTCACTACCACCTCTCGTGCTGGCCCTCCCTTTTGCTGGCATATATCTGCTACATTATCCTACTTTGCCCATAGATGAGGGCTGTAACGCATGACATGCCAATGTACCTGCAGGCTTCTGCCAACATGTGCTGACGCTGATTGTTAAACCCTGGGGCGAGATCCGAGCCGGCGCCCGGCAATCTCTGTCAACTCCTGCTGCTGCCTCCCTCCAGACAGCCAAATCACTGCAGGCTGTTGCAGGAGCACAGGACCTGATCCCATCCACGCTCCCTCCAAACATCAGCACCCAGAAAGAGCTTCTCCTTTCTCCTCTTCCCCTACAGATGATCCATACATGTTTGGTATCTGCGTTCTGCAGCTTTGCTCGTGAGCAGGGACGGCTTTAGGACAGTGTGACCAGTGCTCTCGCACTTGCCGCTGGCCTGTGGAGGGGGCGCTGATCTCAGGGGGGTGCTGTATTTAGCAATAATTTATGATTGGAGAGATGAGGGGCACTTGTGCCCTGTGGAAGAAAGAGAATCAGAGAAGGCGGTCATTGGGTGTGGGGGCAACAAAAAGGATTGTCGCACCGGGTGCCTCCAGCGCTAAAGCTAGCCCTGCTCGTGAGCAAAAGAGGAGAGCTACCGAGTGGCTAATTTAGCTAGCCATTATGTTCCTCCCCCATAATGCCTATTAATTATAAGTCTTACGATGATTCAATTTTCCTTTTAAGTGTTATTTCCCTGTGCTTTGAATATTAACAGGGATTAACACTCTCTATAGGTCTGTGTTACTACGGCACAGGGCTGAATGCAAGGCTGCAATATGAGACATTATAATTATTAGCTCTGATTGTTATGATCAATTTTTATTATTATTTTTATTTTCTGCAGTTTATTCTGTTTTTTTACATCTTAACGTACAGTTGCATTAGTTCATGTAATTTTCTAATATGGTGTTGAAGTTTTTGGTTTTTTTAAACGTTTTATTGGTATTTTACATAGCAACAGTACATTTTCAGTCAAATGCAATACAATAACATTCTCAGTCATCGCCGCCACTTGCGGTGTTACAAGCTTCCTAAATCAAATATTTTGATTGTCAAATCTCCTCCGAGACAATTACAGCATAGTTGTGCATATACCAATTTTCAACTATATAGAAACTTAACATTTGACTTATCCCGCCTCCCTCCTCCCACAAGGTCGTGTTATGTCGTACCATCTTTGGGAACAATAGGTGATACCACAATTTGTGTGTTTCATATTTCTATATTATCCTCGGTATTATCCTCGGTTACTGGAGAGTCTACCATTTCTCTTTGTCCTGACTGGACTACATATATCTCCCCCGTCGGGAGGTCATCCTTTTTAAGTATATCTGGTATCATGAGATACCAAGTCCTCAAGCTTGTCATCTCTTCTAACTTTTTTCATTCAAGTGAGTTCCGCTGTAGCCCATTCGTGTATATCTTTGACCCAGCTCTCTACTGCGGGGGGATCTGGACTCGGCCACTTACTTGCTATTCTTCTTTTTGCTAACACCAACCCTAATTGAAGACATTTTCTGCTGAGTTTTTTGTTTTTGGGCGTGGGGAGAAGTCCCAGGGTCACCATTCTAATACTAAGTGGTATCTTCCATCCTGTGGCATTCTGCAAGCTGTCTATTATTTTTCTCCAATAGGGTGCGAGTTCTGGGCAATCCCACACCATGTGCACATAGTGGGTGTCTGCAAATCTGCATCTAGGACAATGACTTGGACGTTCCGGGTATATTTTATGTAGTACTCATGGGGTCAGATATGTTTGATGCACGATGTTGTATTGTATGAGTTTGAACCTGGTGTTAGAACGATCAGTTTGACCCCCTCATGCACCTTCTTCCATTCTATCTGTGTTAGGGGATCATCCATTACAATGTCCCATTTAATAAGAATTTGAAGGGGATTGGTGGGAGCATCCTCAACAAGTGCTTTATATATGTGTGAGACTAGTCTACGCCCTCCCGCCAGGTTGGATATCGTCTGCAGGACTGTCGTAATGGGTGGTTCCTGCGGAAATGCCGGCCACAGGTCACGGGCTACTGTGGAGATTTTCGCATAGAATAGGTATTGACCCTTGCCAAGCTCAAATGCGTTCTCTGCCTCTTCTCTTGTTATAAAACGTTGAGCGGTGTATAGGTCCCCCATCATGTGGCAGCCTCCCTCTATTCATTTGTTAATTGTCATTGTTTGCCCTATCTGTTTGAAGGGCTGCACACTCCATAATGGTGCACCTGGGGCATAGGGCGCCCGGTTAACTACCTTCTGTACTGCATTCTCCCAGATCGTAGCAACATGTCTAATAATGTATGGGAAGGATTCAGACACTCCAGACTCCAGCATGAGAAGTTCCGGCAAAGGGACCCCCCGATGTGTACCTGCCAGTAATTGTTTCTCCCAATTATCCTGCACATCCAACCAGTGTACTGCATGTTGGAGCTGTGTAGCCATATAATATAATTCCAAGCGAGGGACCTTCAGCCCCCCCTGCTCCCATCTTCTCTGCAGGGTGCCCAATTTTCTTCGTTTTCTTTTGGATCCCCATAGGAGCTCTACCATCAGGCGCTCCAACTGCAAGAAATACCCATGCGGAATTCTATATAAGGAGTTCTGAAGGGCAAACAGACAGTGTGGTAGGATGACCATTTTTGTCAACGCTACTCTGCCCATCAGTGGCAGCTCTTTCCAGAAGGCAATCTATTTTCCGATGCCCTCTACGCTCCTTCCTATGTTACTCTCCAAATAAGCTGTGTGCGTGTGTGCCAGTTTGATCCCCAGGCATCGCACTTCATCACAAACCCTTTTAATTCCTACCTTAGGTAACTCAGCTTCACTTTTCCCAACCAGGTGTCCCATGGGGAAAAGCTTGGATTTCTCCGGGTTAAGGCGCAGTCTGGACAGCTCCCCAAATTTCTCCAGCTCTGCGATAAGTGTTGGTACTGCTTCTTCAGGATGGCGCATGTACACCAGCGTGTTGTCAGCGTACATAGACACCACGTGATTAGTGTCCCCCAGTCGGATCCCCAGCCCTAATTTTGTTTCTCAAGGTAATCGCCAGGGGCTCAATCGCAATGGAGAACAGTAGCGGAGACAGGGGGCATCCCTGCCAACTATCTCTCTGTAATTTGACACTTTCCGACACCTGGTCTTGAAGGCGTACTCTTGCTGCCGGTCCAGTGTACAATATCTTCGTCCATTTTATGTATTGTTCTCCCAGTCCCATTCCCTTGAGCACCGCCCACATATAGTCCCATTCCACTGAATCGAAGGCCTGCTGGATGTCCAGCAGGCTCAATGCCCAATTCTCTTTTTCTAGGGTTGGCGCATGCCACACCTGCGCCAACCTGCACAGATTATGTGTGGTATTTCGTCCTGGAATGAATCAAGCTTGGTCCATGTGGATCAGCCGGGACATATATGGCAAAAGACGGGCTGCCAGAACTCCACTCAGTATCTTTGCATCTATATTTAGGAGAGAAATCGGCCAGTAGGAGCTCGGAAAGAGGGGGTCTCTGTCTGCTTGGAGATCATGGACACCGTCGCCTCCAGCATAGTTTTGGGCAAAACTCTGTGGGCAAGGGCTTCATTATATACATCCAGCAGGTGATTGGCCAGCTGTGGAGCAAATTTCTGATAGAACTCTGCTGGGAGTCCATCCCCCCCGGGGCACTTCTCAGATTTCAGTTTTTTGATTGATGTGAGTATTTCCTCTCTGGAGATTGGTGCCCCCAGCGCCTCCGCATCTGCCTCTTCTAGGGTGGGGAGCGCCATACCAGCTAGGAACTCTCGCAGTATGTGCGGTTCATTTGGGAGGTTGGTCGTGTATTTTCTAAGTGGGCTGCCAATTAATTCAATATTGGTCCTTGTGTGTGCAATGTGTCTCCCTTGCTATTTTGGAGTTGCAAGGAGTATGCTCCTTTTCTGTTCTGATCAGTCATGCAAGAAGTGCCTCAGACCTGTCCCCCTCCATATGCAGCCTCTGTCTATAGGCAGTGTACATGAATTTTTCTAGCCTAGCCCAGGCTTCAGGTAGCTCTCCTCGGACTCGTACCCATTCAGTCATGTGGTTTGGCGACGTATGTATGGTACCCTCTAGTCTCTTTATTTGGTTTTCTAGTGCTGTGACATCTTTGCTCAATTGGTGTTTCACCCCATACGCAGTCCTCATACATACCTCCCTGATAACCACCTTCATGGCTTCCCATTGTGTTGATCTAGTGGCCGTTGACCCCCAGTTTTCCTCGAAGTAGTCTTGTAAGGCCTCAGATACCGTTTTTGCGTGTGGTGGGTCTGTGAGTGCCTCAACCCTGAGTCGCCATAGTGGGATGGCCGGCTGGCCTAGTCCGCTCTTCAGGGTGAGTAATAACGGTGCCTGGTCAGAGAGATAGCGAGGCAGGTTAGAGACTCCCTCCGTGATAGCGGAGAGGCCTGGTGTAAGACAGCAGTGATCAATTCGACTGAATGTATTGGCAGACGGGGTATAGCAGGAAAACACTCTCTTCAAAGGGTTCCTAGTCCTCCATTCGTCTCTAAGTTGCATGCCTTACATTATGACATTCAGCGACCTCATCATGCATGGCTTAGTATTGTCCCTGGGGGGCTCCCTATCTAACACCGCATCAAAGACACAGTTGAAATCCCCGAAAAGAATAATCTCTGCTCCCATGTATGGTGTTGCTGCTTTTAGGATAGAGGGGAAGTAATCAGGACAGTCCGTGTTAGGGGCATAGACGTTAATAATACATAGCTCTTTGCCCTCCCATTTCCCGTGTAAGATTACATACCTTCGTTCAGGGTCTAGGATGTGGTGAAGGTGCTGAAAGGGGACTCTGGGTGCCACCCACAAAAGGGCACCTCGTGCAAAGCCTGAATATGAGGTAGCATATAACTGCCCTCTCCATCTTTTTCGTATACTTGAAATGGTGTTTCCTCATATATGTGTCTCCTGTAGTCCAGCTTTCGCTATTCTGTATCGTTTTAGAAATGATGTACTTTGCGGTGTTTTTTTAATTCCGCCATCCCACGGATATTCCAATTAAGTTTTTCAAAACTTGTGCAGACATGGTTGTTTTCTTCCCAATGCTCCTCCCTTCTGTTCTTCCCCTGTGAATATCTGTCCTCTGTTCCGACCTTCTGAGTTGAAGAAGTGCATTCTCCCCACGACCTTGGAGTTTCCCCTGTAACTGATACAACATTTGTAACTGAACAATCGGTTGGTTCCCCCTCCCTTTGGGCAGTTGTGTGGATTCCATTGCGCGCAATACAACTAGCACAACAAGCAGCACATACTGCCCAATTCCCTCCCCCACCCACAGAACCTTTTGTAACCGTTGATTCCATAACATTGATATCCGAGGTCCGGGGACTGTTCTGGCCTCACTTAGTTCCCGTGTAGCTGTTTGATATTAAGTGCTGTGCTAGAGAACCGGCTCCACCAGGGTGCTCGATTACTCTCAAGCGTCCCAGGCGGGCTCGAACTCTGATGGGGGTGTCGCTACCCCGCGGCTGCCCACTTTGCCCCTACTTCGATTATTATTTAACTTAATGTTCACATATATCCTGCCCATAATAACCTTGATTATATATTTATAGAGTTCCACACCATCATGAAATTACTCAGTATTCACTTATCTGTGTCTCTATTTCTCGAGGACTTAATTGTCCAAGTTCATTCATGCCCGCTTCCTTGATCTCCAGTGTCAGTCTCAGGATCTTGTGTCACGTCAACAGATTCCGGCACTGTCTCTGTGTCAGAAGCCTGCAGTGTGCCATCTCGAAGGACCTTAATCCGTCCTGCACCCATTGCCTTTTCTGCATGCTGTAGACGTTTTGGCTGCCGGCGTTCCTGTGTAGCAGTTTTCGATGTCAGATTTCCAGTGGAACCCGTAGACGAGGCAAGGCATCGCCCTCCCAGCCCTCTGGTATCCAGCCATTTGCTTGCGTTTCCTGCTGAAAAAAAGAACAGTGTGTATCCCTCGTTCTCCACTTGGAGCTTTGCCGGGAACATGAGGCTATATTTCAGGTTCAGATCGCGCAGTCTCTGCTTGACCACAATGAAGGACTTCCTATGTTCCTGTACTCTTTGGGTGTAGTCCGGATATATCGAGATGGGGTGGCCCTCAAAGAAGAACTGCCTCCCACTGCTGGACATCTGGAGGAGGAGGTCTCTATCCCTATAGTTAAAGAGTTTTGCATTAATGACCCGAGGGGGTGCTCCGGGTCTTAGCGATGACACCAATTCTCTGTGCGCCCTTTCAATATTGAAAAATTTGGATAATTTCTTGGGGGCTATTTCCTGAGTTATCCAGTCTTCCAAGAACAGTTCCGTTGAGGGGCCCTCCGCTTTTTCGGGAAACCCAACGAATCTCAGGTTACTTCTTCTCGACCTCCCTTCGGAGTCCTCTGCCCTCTCATCTAATTTTATAACCTGCCTTTTTAATTCAACTACTGTGGCACTGAGGCTTTTCATTTCCTTTTGCAAGGTGCTCACATCTTTCTCAGTAATGGACACCCTTTCCGAGACCTTCCTCAAGTCACACCACAGCAGGCTTACATCTATGGCCACTGCATCTATCTTTTGAATCATATCGTCCCTAGTTGTTTGTATGGCCTGTATTATGTCTGTTAGTGTGGGAGGGTCTTCCGTGCCCCGTTCAGCTGGCGCTTTCCAACCATTGGCATCCTCTTCCCTATTTTCAAGGCCATGGACTAGGGGCTGGGCATAATTTGAAATTTTATTCGTCTGCGCTTTGGACGCCATCTCTTTCACCATGATTACTAATGGTTTCGCTGCCCCCTCTATTCCGCAGGTGTATGTCTTCAGGACAGGCCTCTGACTTTCCTATCCACTAGTTCTGGGGAGGTATTGGCACTCGTCATCCTGCGGCCTGTAGTAGCCTGGTAGTGTTTAGGCCAAACTGCGCCACTCGTTTCTCAGCTCCACCTCTCAGTGCCCGGGACCACCATTACATCTGTTCTGGCAGGATTCCTATGGCACTAGTCCCTGTTTCACCCCGGCATCCACTCAGGGGCTTTACCTGGGTTCCAGCTGTGTCACAGGCCTGGGCAGTGCTGCACCTCCCGTCGGGGCCACAAGTGGGAACACGCTACCTTTTGGATGCGTGGGATTGGGGTTCTCACCGACCTCGTCCGCTGGGTCCCTTGGTCTACCCGCAGCCGACGTTGGCCTCCGGAGTGTTGTTTCCCCCGTTATCTCTGCTCAGAGGTGGGATCGGAGGACTCACCAGCTCCGCGGTTCAGGGCTTCTCTGCCGCGTTGCCTTGCTGTTATCGCGGCCTCTGCATCCGCTCACCTTCGGGTTCAGAGCTGCCTCGGCGGAGCCTCCCGTCCGCTCCCCTCTCCCCGATGGACCGCAGGGGTGGGCCTCAGAACACTCCGGTTCTCTGCTCTCCTCGATGGGCCTGCGTCTCGTTCCCCCACTAGTCAAGATGGCGCCGTTGCTCTTCAGGAACTATGTTGTTGTCTCGACGTTTTCAGCGTTGTTCTTGACTCCGTGATCCCAGATTGTAGTTGTGTGGGAGTCTGTAGTAGTCCAAAGTTCAATCAGGGCTTAGTGTAGGGCCAGGATGATGCAGGATTCTCTCATAAATCGGGCCGCCGCGCGGAGATCGGCTGAGACACGTCTAAGCAACCATGATGGCAAGCCACGCCCCCCGGTGTTGAAGGTTGTGTTTAGTTGTTCCTTATTTAAATTGCACCAGTTTCACCCCTCCCAATGTCTAGTGATTCTGTCGGTGTTTTAGAATACATATTTGCTTTATGCAGTGTTCGATTTTGACCCTCATTTCATTGCCACCACAGATCTCTACTATATGCCTTAAATTGTTCTTCATTAAAATTCAAAACATGTTTAGCAAAAACACAAAAAGTACACTACTGGCTCGCGAAAGGGAATTAACTAGTAAGCTTGTAAACAGTTTTATGTCATTGCTGGAATGATGACTACACACATACCTGTTAGATTTTACTATTTAGTGGCCTCACAACAAAAAAATCATTGGCAAATCAAACATGTCTTGCATTGGTGAGTGTGTGATATTTTAGTGGCTTTCTTTGTAAACATATGCAAAACAAATTTGGCAATAGTATAAAAAATATTACAATTAAGGAGAGGCCCTGCAACTGTGGCTCTAAAATTCACTACTTTTATTGCCTCTTTGCATGTGATCAGGCAAAATGCTGTCACTCACTGTGCAAGGCAGTGGAGCAGCATATTTCTGGCTCCCCCTTACATGTGCTGAAAGTGCATTATTTACATGTACTTGACAACATATACTGTGTACCTTTACATTTTAATGAAAAACGTAACATGTAGGCCCAATTTAAAACCATCCTCACACTAGAAACGTATTCCCTGTAGAAACTGAAGAATCAAATTATAATCGTGTGCACTAATGTTTTCATAAAAAGTATAACATAGTTCTTGTTCACTTTTACATTTGCATATTTTGATTTACATTAAAGTTGCTAATCGAATAATATGAATTTAATTCTGATCTATTAATAAGGTTTGCACCTATTTGTAATTGTAGCACGGGCAAAGGTTATTTGTATTTGCTTTAGGTTTTTGTCTTGCATGCTAAATGCTGAGGAGAGTGTGTTCATGAGAATTGTAAAGAAGGGTGAGCTGCTGCAAGGAGTTAGACTGATGTCACATTGTGCTGCGCTGGTATAGGTCAGGTGGTGTAGAGCAGCGCTGGTATTGGTTGACTACGTCAAAGAGTGCTGCGCTGTTATTGGTTGCTGAGGCCGAACAAAGAATTGTGAGTAAATCATTATTTTCTTGTTTGAACGAGAAGTTACTTATTATTGATTTTACTGCTAAAAATGATTTATTTAAAGTGATTTGAAATTTGATTAGAGGAGATGTGACAAAACCTGTTAGAGAGGGAGAAGTGCCTTCACCTGAAGGTACTCCAGGCCATTATATGAAGATAAATGTAGGACTTAAAACATGCATTTGGTTTGGTCAATGGCACAAGATCACAGAGAAAGAAAGTGCGCTGACATTTCCATGCTATGGTACTTTAAATTTGAGAGCAGTTGAACATTTGAGGAGGATGCTGTACGATATAAACCCGTCTCCTAGATCTGCACAATATGAAGCACTAAATTCTTGGAAACACATAGCTCACACTAGACAAAGAGAGAGATATCAGGGAATAGTCAAAAAGGCTGTAGGCACTTGTGCAGATGCTACGTGGGATGTAGAACAAAAGAGATGGAGAGCTGACATGGCAGAAGGGACTAAACTGTATCCTCTATTGATCAGTGAAGAATCTGGGAAAGCCAAAGGAAAGGAAAAGCAGGACAGGGGAGAAGCAGATGACTCAGAAGATGTAAATGGGGACAGTGATATTGAATTTAATGATGACTTCTTGAATGAATTACTGACAAATCATCCACCCCCATATAATGAGAACCGACATAAGGGAACGAGTGAAGCACAGGCAAATGACAGTATTGGAGTGCCTCATGCACCAGTGCCTACAAATTCTAACCAGATAGGAGAGGGTTCAGGGACTGTTGCCCCTCAAAATATCTCTGTCTTAAATGCTCCAGATAAATTGACTGTTTCGGTCACTATTGGTCTCGTGGTTCCCTTGTATAATCCTGGATCAACAGGAGGTACAACACATACTTTGGCTGTTCCAACTGAAAGGGGTGCCTCAGGTAACACTCCTGTGGGCGCTATAATGAGAAAGGTTCCTCTAGTTCCTTCAGTCCCGACACAAGTACAGACTCCTTATGCTGTAAGCGCAGATTAATCTCTGAATCAAACAGAGTTTTTCCTGACAATAGGGCTTGTTCAAAGATTGCCTCCTTTTTCATGCCAAATTCAAATGTGCCTCCAAGTAAAAGCAATAGTACCCACCGGAGCCACGATAAATCTACAGTCACTGAATTCTAACATGGTCATTTGGAATTCCCCACCAAATGCAAATTCTTTCACCTCTTCAGGAGGGATACTACTTAATACACCTGCAGCACTACGAGGTCTTAGTGCCCAAGAGCCTGATGACTGGCTTAAGCAAATAGAACCTTCAAATGACAGTGTAATTGCAGGACTTAGTGGAGAGACTATTCAGTCTCCAGTGAAAGAGAATAAAGTGGATGTGGCCAGATTTAAGTTAGAATTAAATGAACTAATACTTGGAACTCTTGATTCATCCAAAGTTGATACATACCTGGAGAGTGAACTCATATCCTTGTGCAAAGATCTAACCAGGCGTGCTGGTTAGGTTCATGAAAGGTTGTCTGAATTGGCTCAAAAATACGAAATTGATTTAGACAGGAACAAAACATTGCACAAAAGTTACCATGCATGTTTTAATGATGAGTATATCGCTAGCATGAGAATTTTGGAAATGAAATTACAAAATAGGGAATTAATTGGCCATATCAGAAAGTGGAGTGAATTAGATAGATGGGAAGGCAGATGGGCTAAAAAGAAGAAACCAAGGGTAGCTCTACCTCCATCTGCAGAAGACGAAGAAGGTATGTCAAATTTCTCATTAAGAGAAGTGCCTGGTGGTGGTTTTTCTATGTGCCTTGGAACAGGAGTGATCTTGCTTCATTCACAAATGATTTCCCAAAATTGAGAGAGAAGCCAGTGGAGTGGTACAAACAAGTTGATCGGTTCGTGAAGATTTCAAAAGTTTTGTGGACAGATTTGAATACCTTGTTTGACATTGCAGTCCAGAGTGACTTTTGGGCTGAATGCAAGCTAGCTGTGGCATGGCCTGATGAGGAACCCATGAGACATCCTATAACAAAGGCTCCATCGCTTTTAGTGATGAAAAGTATCAGAACGTAATCACATTTTTAAAATCGAAGGTGTGACCTAAATATACTCATTGACTCAAGACTGACAGAACAGCTTCTAAAGAGACGATACACTCTTATTATGGCAGACTACTGCAAGTGTTTAAACAGTGCAGTGACAATTGAAGCCAAAGACATGGGACATTTTATGTTCAGATTTGTGCAGGGATTGAGACGTGAGATTCGCTTGATGATTCAACAGCACTTGATTTGTTGGCAGAATAAGTCAATTGATGATATCCTGAGGTATGCGAAGTACTGTAGTGATGAATTGGGGACAAAACACAAAAAATTGAAGGAGAAGTTGATGGTGGCCTAGATGAGAGTATTGATTCTATGCAAGGAGTGCAACAGCAGGCAGTTCCTATGATGCAAGGTGGAAATGAATTTCAACAGCAGTTTGCAGCAAGTTGGGGCAATCAAAGTGGGAATGTCGTTTTAATGCTGCAAATCAGGGTCAGAATAATGGATTTGCACAGCCCAGAACAATAACCCCCTTCAGACGCAGATTGTGCAGAGGCAAAGAATGCAACATTTTAATGTACCCCAAGCTCCAGTGATCAGGTTCCCCAAGCCCCAATGCCATAGCAAAATGCAAATGTTCGCCAAATTAATACGGATCAAGTCAGACTACCTTTCAACAGTTTCCCTTGATAGACATTTTTGAGGATTACAATGTATACACGTCTCTATGATAGTGCCTGAGAGTGGAGGAGGATTGCGTACCTGGCGCAAAGCTTGGAGGTCCATTCATGGGCCGTGAGGTTAAAAGCCACCCCCTGTCATTTCTTGTTGACACTGGTGCTACCCGCTCTACTGTTAGAACAGCAGAGGTTCCCAACCTACCCTTCTTGGTAAAAACAATCCAAGTTGTGAGAGACACAAACAAACATATGACAAACAGAACAGAAGGGGAACCTGTAAGAATAGGGCCCTTTGAGAAGAATTACCAATTTGTGGTGTGTGATTCGAGTTTGTAAGTCTGCTAGGACCTGATCTTTTCTGCAAGTTAAATTGCACAATCTACTGCACCCCAAAAAGCATTGAGTTTCATACTCATGATGAGGATGTTGCCTTTAAAATTGAAAGTCAGGATACAAATGTCACACTGCACCCAATGATGACAAATGATGATTTACCCTCAGATCTTAAAGACACAGAGAACCTGAAGTCTGGGACTTTTCAGGAAAGGACATAGGTCTCATCAAAGGTGTTGAACCTGTCGGCATAATAGTGAAACCTAATGCAGAGTATACAAGAACCCCGCAATATAATCTGACCCTGAAACTATTGCTGGAATTACTCCTGTCATTGATTCAATGATCCAGCAAGGCAGTTTAAAGGAGATTATGGAGAGTCCATGTAAGTCACCCCTCAAGGGCTTACAGAAGCCCAATGGAAAAGACTGCACTGTCCAAGATTTGAGAAAAATTCAATATATAGGCCCTAATTAGGATGTTGGTCAGTAAGCCTCCGACCGCTCTTCGGAGACTTAC
Source organism: Calotriton arnoldi (assembly GCA_963921515.1). Classification (NCBI taxonomy): domain Eukaryota; kingdom Metazoa; phylum Chordata; class Amphibia; order Caudata; family Salamandridae; genus Calotriton; species Calotriton arnoldi. Next base: position 166,996 of record CAWUFW010009337.1, on the reverse strand, counting down.
CGACCGGCATCCTTGGTTTGAATTTCGATTGCCGTATTACAATTACGGCGGTCGGAATTCAAACCGGCCAGTCAATCCAGCTGGCTTCATACGGGCTCAAGGAGCCTGTTGGCCAGTTGGAAACTGAACATAATCCCTTTACGGGATGCGGTTCCACCGTCAGGATAATGATGTTGGTTTCCGATAGGCTTTCCATGTCGGGCTTTCCGCCAAGGGAAGCCTGTCAGAAAGTGACTTTGGTAGCCCCTAGTAGGGCCCCCCTTCTTCTGCAGCCTCCGGTTGGGGGCCGAGGGGGCACCTATGGTGTCCCTTGTAAATTCCTGCACCGTGTGGCAGGCACCGTGTGGTGCCTGCCACAAGGTGCAGGGATTTACAGTGACTGCCATTTCTCTATGGGAGCTTGTGCTGAGGCCGGTTTTGGACTGCTGCACATGCTCCCATAGGGAAATTGTAGTCTGCGACCGCACGATGTTTCGGACCGCTGACCCGAGGTCGTCGGTTCCACAACCCCAGGAATGTTGGTCAGAGGCAACTCCGACCGACATCCTAATTAGGGCCATAGTGTTTCCTTGTTGTCCTGTGGTACCGAATCCATCTGTGATAATATTTCAGATTCCAAGTGAGGCTGAGTGGTTCATGGTCATTGACCTTTGCCAAGCCTTCTTCTCCATGCCGGTGCACGAGCATAGCCAGTTCTTCTTCGTATTTCGGTTTTGCAGTCATGTTTTGTCATGGTGCTGAGTCCCACAAGGGTATACGGAGAGTACCTCAATATTTAATCAGATTCTTAAGATGAATCTGGAGTCCCTGATCATGCCTTGTAACTGAGTCCCAGTCCAGTACATTGATGACCTATTGGTGGTGTCAAATACACAAGAAGCTCGTAAGACAGATACCGTTGCCCTGTTGAACAACTTAGCTGAGAATGGACATAAATTGTCACCAAACAAGTTGCAGTACTGTAAGAAAGAAGTATACCTGTATCTCGGACATCACATTGAAAAAGGAGCAAGGAAGGTGTCACAAGAAAGAATCTCAGTGATCCTTAGAATGAACCGGCTAACCACACAGAGAGAGATCAGAATGTTCTTGGGAATGGTGGACTACTGTCGCCAGTTGTTTCACAACTTTTACCTAGTAGCCAAGCCTTTACAGAGGCTGACATACAAGGATGTGTCTGAACCAGTACCTTGGGATGACGTCTGCCTGAGAGTTGAGAGAAGGTCTGTGTCATGCCCCAGGACTAGGAATGCCTGACTACAATAAAGAATTTTCACTTTTCTGCAGTGAGAGGGAGAGCTGTACTCTCTCAGTGCTTACACAGATACACGGCAAAAGTCAAAGACCTGTTGCATACTTTTCTGCTACACTTGGCCCAGTAGCTGCAGCATTGCCTGGCTGACTTAAAGCTGTGGCTGCTGTGGGTATCAGCATTGATAGGTGTGAAAGTATTGCCATGGGTCATCCATTCACAGTTCATGTGCCCCACTCTTTGGAAATATTGTTAACCCATACCCGCACACAATACCTTAACAGCAGTCGTCTGACCCAGTATGAGCAAGTCATACTGGCTGCAGACAATATAACCCTGAAACGATGTACAACATTGAATCCCACAACTCTGATGCCTGTTACGGCAAATGACATTGATGTAAATGAAATTGAGCACATCTGTCTCAATGTTACTGAAATGTGCATCAAGCCAAAACCAGATATACGAGATGAGCCACTAGCTGAAACAAGAGAGTCTCATCCTGTGGTTTTGACTGAGCTAGATTCCGACCCTGATGAAGGGCCTAGTGCTGTGGGAATGTGAGTGGTGACTGGAGATGGGTGGCCAAGAAGGCAAGAGAGATGGAGGCAGAGTTTGCCTGCAGAACGCTTGCCTCCAGCCATTCCAGAGGAAACAGAGGAGTCAGGTATAAGTGACAGTGAAGACGAAAAGCCTGCCTTAAGGTAAGCAAAGAAAGCAAGAGTACCCTGCAAAGGTACTCCTCACCTAAATGGGTATATTTTGCTGCAAATGACTGGGAGAGAGAGTTCTGGAACTTTTGCTATAACAGCCCAGATTCATCTGAGCCTCCATGAACAGAACTTTGTGATTAATCTCCAATTCAGATACACTTTGCTATTGAATCAGCTAACATAGCTTTTGATTCATTTACTATTTCCTGAAAATTGAAGTGTGAACTATTAGAGACATTTACATAAAAATAGATTTTGTACGTAAGAAAAAAGAGTACCTAGGCCTGAGACTGCTGAAGAAGCGCAAGGTTGTTAATCAGAAGAAGGCAGAGTAGGGCTAAGGAAGACTTACGAAGACCTTGTAAATAAAAGAAAGACATTGCACTTCATTGCATGAACTTTGTTTTGTCAAGTTTGCACAGGTGGAAACCAACAGAGAAGACTCTGCAGCTGCTACGTTCCACCCAACTGTCTGAGATTTGAGAAATCATGGAATCTAACTAATAGTGAATCAGTTAGTTAATGAGTTTGTTTTATAGGAAGGGTCATTTCCAATATTAGTTTGGGAATTATGATTTAGTCTTTTCAGAAGTGCCTTTGCTGAAGCATTTGAATCGTCAACCTTTTACTAAAATAATAGAGATAGTTGGACACTTCTTTAAGCCTACCATGACATTAGACACTGCTTATGCTCATAGACACAATTTGACCTGCATATTAACAGATGTTGAGAAGAAATATATTGATTCAGTAGAAGACAGGAGAAGAAATATAATGGCTAGAGCAACAAATCACACTTGTGCAGCTAATTGGGCCAAAGACGAGATTGAGCATAAAATGGGAGAAAATATAGCAGCATTAGCATTAGTTTGGCAACACCAAGAGATCCAAATCAGACACAAATATGTTGTGGGAAAGAGCGATTGTGATCATACCTATGAGACACGTGGATACTGGGGATTGCATTTAGATGGAGAGGATCCAATTATTTCTGGAGTTTAGTACAACTGTGGGAAAAATGCTTATTTTAGATTGCCTAGGAGATGGTATGGTACATGCTGTAGGGGAGGGGGTTCCAAATATTTATCATGTGGGACAGCTTGATGACTCAGCAGGAGAAGAACATACCAGATCCAAAAGAGGTGCAAGTGCTAGTGAAATTGTTGGATACATCTTTGGTGCAATTATTCCTTCTGTAGGAGTGATTCTGAAGTCCCATAAGATTAGAAAGTTGTCTACTGTGGTTGATAAGCTGTCTACTAGTACAGCATGAGCATTTTTAGTTGTGGATATTGAGATGGTTGCCATCAGATCAATGGTTTTGCAGAACAGACTTGCATTAGACTTTTTCTTGCAAAGAAGGGCGGAGTCTGTAGGATGTTAAAGGTCCAGCAGTGCTGCACCTACATTCTTGATAAAAGCAAGGATTTGAAGAAGAATATTAAGAACATTACTGATCTGAAGAAATATTTGAAGGATTAGAAGCAACAGGTGCATGGGAAGCATTTTCTGCTGTAGGTAGATCGTTTGGAAATCTAGGGATTGCGGGTAGCATCTTGAGACCCCTAGTAATAATTGCTCTCTGTGGAGTATTCCTGTTTATAAACTATAAGAGATACAAAAGATCAAAGCATAAGAGGGGAGTAAAAAAAGAGAGAAGACATGGAACTAGAAGACAGACAGTGCAGATACTAAGATGACATCAAAGGTCTGGAGGAATGCAGATGAACATTTTTGAAGCCCATGACGTTGTAAATCTGATAAGATATCATCATGTGATGGCTAATTTCGCCATCAGAGGGGGTATTGGAGCAGCATAATTTTGGCTCCTCACTTACACGTCACTGAAAGTGCAATATTTACATGCACTTGACAACATGTACTGTGTGCCTTAGCATTTTAATGAAAAACATAAAATGTAGGCCCAATTTAAAACCATCCTCACACACCAGAAACATATTACCTGTAGAAACTGAAAAATCATTTATAAACGTGAGCACTAATGTTTTCATAAAAAGTATAACATGTAGTTCTTGTTCACTTTTGCATTTGCATATTTTGAATTACATTAAAGTTGCTAAACGAATAATATGGATTTAATCCTGATTTATTAATAAAGTTTGGATTTATTTGTAATTTTAAGTGCACTTACAGCCATATTTTAAACGTGCACAATTTGCTATTTCATAATAACGTTAGCATAACTAGGCCTGTATTCTAAACCGTGAAGATGTATTTTTTCTCATTTTACTTGCAATAACGTTTTCCCTTCCAGGTGCCTTCTTGTGATTTTATTCAGTAAGATTTAGAAGAACAATGTATTAGAGATAGCAAGTCTGTGAAAGAACGTTTGGCAGGAACGTGATAATTTAACACGTTACGTGAATGCTTCCTGCTTGTCCTGTACCAGGAGGGGCAAGTTGCTCACAGCTGAGAGCTGCGGTCCTAGTTGAGATGCTGGGAAAGAGGAGTGATGTTGCAAAGCACCTGAGCGCTGTTTTCTCATTGGATGATTGGGGTGTGATCGAGATAGCACCATTTGAACCTCCAGTTTTCTATATATCCTGATGTTCACACCTTTCACTGTAGAGCAGATCCCTTTTGGACTTGGAGAGGTACAGACCTCTCTGCTTCCCTTAGTCTTTCTGAGCGTGGCTTTATGCTAAAACTTGTTCTTTTCCTGGAATACTTCTACAGAAGTTTCCGCAATGCTGACACCTTTCCTTCATGCGCCTGATTCTTTAGAGACCCATGATTTGGACTGTCCCTTTCCTAACTTAGAGCTCAAAGTAGATCATTGCAACTGTCCTAAATTTTGCCTGGACTTTTAACTTGATGATTTTAAAGCTTAATGAGGATAATCAGGGTTTTCTTAAGAAACACCGAATATTGGGCCATATGTATCAAAAAAGAGTTTTGCGATTCTCAAATTGCGATTTTTAGCTAATCGCAATTAGAGAATCGCAAAATGCAATGTATGTAGGATTTGCTAAAAATTTTGCGAATCCTACATATTCCTTATTTGCGAATCGCAAATTGAGATTCGCAGATGAGGAATACCTTCCCATTCATTCCTATGGGCTAGGAGGCCCATAGGAATGAATGGGAAGACATTCTCAATTTGCGATTACCAATTAGAGAATCGCAAATTGAGAATGCAATTTCAGGGTTGCAAGGGTGCCAAAAGGATACCCTGTTGCACCCCTGAAATATGCATGTGTGCACATTTTGCGCACATACATGCCCTAAGGGCATGTATGTGCGACATATGGCACTTTTAAAAATCAAAAAGTGCTTTTTAAAGAAAATCGCAAATTACCACCAACTTGAAGTTGGTGGTAATTTGCAATTCCTTAAGGCCAAATAGCAAATTTCTGGTGCTTCCAGAATTGCATTTAAGGAATCGCAATTTGCAATTCCTTAATTGCATTCGCAAAATAAAGAATCGCAAATTTTGCTATTCTCTATTTTGCGATGGCCTTTGGGATGATACATCCCAAAAGGTTTTTTCCAACTCGCAAACGGAAAAAGGCTTGATACATATGGCCCATTGTTTGTAACTCTCTGTATCTTTGTGATTGTTTTTGTTTCATGCCTTCTACTCAAAGGCTGAATGTATTCCAAAATCTGAATTTGCCTATTGTAATTCTGTATCTGATTGATATACTTGCATTTATTACCATGGGCTAATTGATAATTTGTAATAAATCTACTAAATTTTATCCTCTGATACCTTGTCTTCCTTGTGAGCCAAATTGGTTGCACGAATGTTGATTTGTTTAATTGAATGTTTACTCCTTTCTGCCTCAATCAGTCAGACAGTCCAGGTGGAAGGAGAAGCGGGAGCTGTCCAAATCTGCTCCAGCAAGCAGCTAGCTAATGGCAGACCTACACCCCCACGCTCTATGCTGTGATGAGCGGGAGCAAAATGTGAATGACACTTGAACAAACCAATGAATGAAGAGGTCTGGCTCAAGCCTCTATTATTCTATATAAGTATTTTTTATCTGCATATTTTTTTTATTTCATGAGGATGGCTAAGCGCCTAAAGCTCTCTGTAGGACATACCTAAAAAGAGCACCGAAAAACAACAGACATATTTTAGTTTGTACGGGCGAGATGTTGCACAGAAGAGCGAGTTCTATCACTGTTTTTTGTGGATTATATATGCTCTGTTCTTGCTCACTACAGAAAATCACTACTTCATGAAATAGAAAGGGGCCTCCGGTTTCTTCTGGGCACGGCGCTTTGTGCATATGTGAACTTTTCTGAACTTTACTGGTTCCACAGGCAGGCCGTGTGTCTGGAATTCTGCAGTTTATTTATTGATGCCATTGAAATTCTCAACCTCGTGCAGTTTAGGTGACCTTGGGATTCTGGCAAGCATTAACACAACAACAATTGGGTAAAAAATTAGAATCACACAGAAATTATGTTCCCAGAGTCGGTAGTTTTGCTACACTCTCTCAGATGGGTATTCAAATGCCATATCACATATACGAATTACTCGTTTGTATTCCCCTGAAAAACGGCAACACAATATTCAAGTAACTCGAACTATTTTCAGTATGTAAGGCAAACAACTGCAGGCAGAGATAGAGCTCATAAGGGCTTGTCCGTTCCTCGCCGTGGCAGGCTTTTTAAATATCTGGCCATCCCTCTTCCTCCCTCTTGGGTATCTGCAGGATGCGCACATCCAGAAGTTGCCAAAATGTGCTTGTAGGGAGTAGGGTGACCAGATTCTGAAAACCAAAACCTAGGTCATTCCCGAAACATAGAAGCAGGACAACAATTCAGCATCAGCAGAGAAACTTGGCTGACTTAACTGACAGTACTCACCATCATAGAAAGTAAAGACAGAAAAGCACTTTAAGGAATTAAATGCAACTTTTACACGCAGTGTCATCTGTGTTGCTAGGGAATGTAACTAGTTCTGCACTTTCCCCCTTCTGTGGTTCAGTCGACCCTCTCTGAAAACTGGGCCATGCTAAAGTAATTAAATATACAAGGACAGATGGTGAAAAACCAGGACTGTCCGGCAAATCCAGGATCCCTAGTCGCGCTAGTTGGGGGTGATGCACATGTCTTGTGACACAACACTTGGTACAATTAGTTGGTTCCTGGATTTGTATTGCTTTAACAACAGAAAGAAGAACCATGTCAGCTTAGCTATGAATAGTGAGCAAGGTGCAGGCTGCAACCGAAACGTGTAGATGTGTAATTTCCTGTGAAATGTAAAATAAATTCCTGAAAGCCACCACAGAATACCGTTCTCGTTCTTGACGCGGAACAGAGATTTTTTTGTATGTATGTGCACATAAATATATATACATTGTTAGAATAAAACTGAAAATGACTATATTATTCGTATTATACTCAAAGTAATGTTAGCATTGATATAACTAATGCATTAATACGTATATTGTGTGAAATATGTAGTCAGTGGATGCCGGGATTATATTCGTCCGATTGACATGTGCACTGCCATCTTGACTTGTTAGACGCCATTTTATAAACAGAACGAAACTGTTATGTTTGTTCTTTCCGAGAAATAGACCTTGGTAAGTTTTGTTTCTTCAATGCTAAGATTTTGCTCGTTAGTACATTCTTCTACTGTTACATCAAGGCCTTCTCCCATTTGTCTAGTAGGGAGGATAAGCCAGATGACCTTGGGCAGTAGATAGCTTGTGCCAGGCTGCGGAATTGAAACTTGTGTTCTGTACCCCCTTTGTATTACGACAGCTACCAGTGTTTTTCCATAGTAGGCAGGTCTTTGTGGGCCCCCCAACTTAAAATGCGCCACGGGGCGCATTTGCACAGTGGTGAAGGGAGGGGGCGGGGCCTGAGGTGACATGTGTGCAAACACGCCCTGTGGTGTGTTTTAAGTTGGGGAATTAATTCCTCTTCAATCCTGAGGGTCCCTGGGGGCCAACAACCCCACCAGGTACCTCCAGTAAGCGCCACTGCACTGCGTTGCAGAGAGGTGGACCAGGCCACGCCCCTTTTTACACCTCTCTGCAACGCAGCTCTGTGGCGCTTACTGGAGGTACCTGGTTGGCTAGTTTAAGAGGTCGTTTTAATCCCCCTGCCCTATTATGTACTAGGGCCTTACAGAGGAGGTCATGCTAATCACAGGGGTACCCCAACGCATAGTGTTCCCTAGTGTATGTCGGTGTTTTCACTGTATTCTAAGTGTCTTTTAGCATAGCACTGGCTCTAGGCCTGGTTAGTCAGAGTCAGTTACCACCAGTACCCGTCTGAAAAAGTTGTGGGCACAGGATGATTTTGGAACAAGGCCTCTTTCTGCTCCTCTGTTGGTTCTTTCTGCACATGTCTTGCTTCTTCCTGCACTTTTCTTCGTCTTTGTGGACTTCTGTTGCTTCTTTCTGCATTTCTTTTGCTTCTTTCTGTGCGTTTTTTCTTCTTTCTTCACATGTCCTACCTCTGTAGGCATAGTTAGAAACTAGCATTTGAAAAACCTTTGAAATTCACTGAAAAAACCATAGGTTTCAGGCACGTTATAGTTAGAAATTAGCATTTAAAAACCTTAGAAATGCACTGAAAAAACCATAGGTTTTAGGAAAGTTATAGTTAGTTGGACATTTCACTAGTACAAAACCATAGAAATTCCCCCGTTATAGTTAGTACAGCTAACTATAACTAGCGCCCCCGCAATGCACTGCTGATGACGTAACATATTACATCACTCATGACATGGTCAGTGACATCAGTGATAACATCACTGATGACATCTCAAATGACATCACTGATGACATCACTGATGACATCATCCTGTGACTGTGTGTTTCTGTAAAGTTTAAATATGTTTAATATATATAGGGAAAGGCGTATTGAAGAATGAGTGGGTGTATAAGTGTCTGAATGGATGATTTAGTAGGTGTGTGAATGACTATAAGTGAGTGGTTAAACGTATCTTACTGAATGCATGGGCTAGTGACTAAACTGTGTGAATGTCTGTATCCGTCTGTCTGTTGGTGTGTAAGCGGCTGCATTTGTTTGCGAATAGCTACATGAGTGTCTATATGGGTTATTGATTGGTTGTCTGAGTATCTGTATGGGTGCCTGAGTGTTTGTGTGGGTGGGGTGTGTGTGACTGTGTGCATAGATGTGTGAGTGGGTGATTCACGGGTTGCATGGTTTCAAGAGTGCATCTGTGATGGACTGTATGGGTGGGTGAGTGTGTGTATAGGTGTGTTGGTGAGTGAATGTATATCTCAGTGGTACATGTGTGAGTAACTACATATGTGAAAGGCAGTATATATGTGTGTTGGAGTATATAAATGACTATAAGTGAGAGTGTGTGATTGTGAGAGTGGCTGTATGGATGAGTGTGTGCTTGTATCAGTGATTGTATAAAAGCGTAAGAATGTGCTAGTATTTGTTTGAGTAATTGAGCTGGTGTGTGTATAACTGTATGGGTGAGTAAATGGCAGTGTGATTAATTATTTGCATGACTGACTAGGTGTGTGAGTACCTCTATGGATGAGTGGCGGTGTGTGAGTGTCTATATAGGTGTATGAGTGCATATGATAGTCCTGTACTGAGTGACCATAAGTATGAGTGACTGTACGGGTGAGTGAGTGGATGTGTGTGTAAACCTAAGAATCAGTGAGTGGGTATGTAGTTATTGGTGATGGAGTGTCTATGGTTTTGAGAATGGCAGTCTGTAATTTAGAGTGGGTGTATCAAAGGTTATATTAGGGTTTGAGAAGATGCATCTAATTATCACATGGATGATGTCATCAGTGATGTCATTTGAGATGTCATCAGTGATGTCATTTGAGATGTCATCAGTGATGTCATCAGTGATGTCACTGACCATGTCATGAGTGATGTAATATGTGACGTCATCAGCAGTGCATTGCGGGGCGCGAGTTATAGTTAGCTGTACTAACTATAACGGGGAATTTCTATGGTTTTGTACGAGTGAAATGTCCAACTAACTATAACTTTCCCTAAAACCTATGGTTTTTTCAGTGAATATATATATATATATGTATGTGTATATATATATATATCATGTGATCAAGGCCCTTTTTTGGGGCCGAAACGCGTCATGGCGGTGCGTGGTGCCAATATGGATTAGAATAAATACCTTTTGCACGCAGCTATTTGGGTCCGTGTTCGTCTTTCCTGATAGTCTGGATGTTTCAAGACGGAGTTCTTTGCATATATATATATATATATATATATATATATATTCACTGAAAAAAACCAAAGGTTTAAGACACGTTAGAGTTAGAAATTAGCATTTAAAAAACCTTTGAAATTCACTGAAAAACCATAGGTTTTAGGGACAGTTATAGTTAGTTGGACATTGCACTCGTACAAAACCCGTGAAATTCCCCGTTATAGTTAGTTCAGCTAACTATAACTCGCGCCCCGCAATGCACTGCTGATGACGTCACATATTACATCACTCATGACATGGTCAGTGACATCACTGATGACATCACTGATGACATCTCAAATGACATCACTGATGACATCATCCAGTGACTGTGTGTTTCTGTAAAGTTTAAATATGTTTAATATATATAGGGAAAGGCGTATTGAAGAATGAGTGGGTGTATAAGTGTCTGAATGGATGATTTAGTACGTGCGTGACTGACTCTACAAGTGAGTGATTAAACGTATCTTACTGAATGCATGGGTTAGTGACTAAACTGTGTGAATGTCTGTATCCGTCTGTTGGTGTGTAAGTGGATGCATGGATTTGCGAATAGCTACATGAGTGTCTATATGGGTTATTGATTGGTTCTATGAGTATCTGTATGGGTGCCTGAGTGTTTGTGTGGATGGGGTGTGTGCGACTGTGCATAGATGTGTGAGTGGGTGATTCACTGGGTGGATGGTTTCAAGAGTGCATCTGTGATAGACTGTATGGGTGGGTAAGTGTGTGTAAGAGTGTGTTAGTGAGTGAATGTATGTCCCAGTGGTACATGTGTGAGTAACTACATATGTGAAAGGCAGTATATATGTGTATTGGAGTATATAAATAGCTATAAGCGAGAGTGAGTGATTGTGATAGTGGCTGTATGGATGAGTGTGTGCTTGTATCAGTGATTGTATAAGAGCGTAACAATGTGCTAGTATTTGTATGATTAAGTGAGCTGGTGTGTGTATAACTGTATAGGTGAGTAAATGGCAGTGTGTTTAATTATTTGCATGACTGACTAGGTGTGTGAGTACCTCTATGGATGAGTGGCGGTGTTTGAGTGTCTATATAGGAGTAAGAGTGCATATGATAGTCCTGTACTGAGTGACCATAAGTATGAGTGACTGTACGGGTGAGTGAGTGGATGTGTGTGTGTAGACCTAAGAATCAGTGAGTGGGTATGTAGTTATTGGTGTTGGAGTGTCTATGGTTTTGCGAATGGCACTCTGTAATTTAGATTGGGTGTATCAAAGGTTATATTAGGGTGTGAGGAGCTGCATCAGATTATCACGTGGATGATGTCATCAGTGATGTCATTTGAGATGTCACCAGTGATGTCATCAGTGATGTCACTGACCATGTCATGAGTGATGTAATATGTGACGTCATCAGCAGTGCATTGCGGGGGCGCGAGTTATAGTTAGCTGAACTAACTATAACGGGGGAATTTCACGGGTTTTGTACGAGTGCAATGTCCAACTAACTATAACTGTCCCTAAAACCTATGGTTTTTTCAGTGAATTTCAAAGGTTTTTTAAATGCTAATTTCTAACTCTAACGTGTCTTAAACCTTTGGTTTTTTCAGTGAATTTCAAAGGTTTTTAAAATGCTAATTTGTAACTATAACGTGCCTGAAACCTACGGTTTTTTCAGTGAATTTCAAAGGTTTTTTAAATGACAATTTTTAAATGTATTAATTTTTATATTAATTTTTTTCATATTGATTTACTACATTTTTAGAAACAATTTCTTTTACATATTTTATTTTTTAAATTACATTGTAATTACATTATACATTACATTACAAAAATACTTTCTCAGAATGAATTACTTTAGTTTAAATACTTTGCACATAGGCAATAGACTTTTAAGTACAGTAGTTACAGTTGTTGCAATGGGCAACACATTTTCAAACACAATGCAACATTCAGCTCAATGTGAATTTCTAGTTAAATGCAATTAGTTACTTTATGGATTACTTTTCTAACCACAGGACTGGATCCTAGATTCAGTCCTGGTACATCTCCTGTAAACAGTTGAGTAAAAGCGTTTTGGTTACAGTCGTGATTTTTAAGGAATATTATTGTATTTTAAAAGTTGACACTTAGAAACTTTTTCTCATAGAATCACCAATGTTATCCTATGGAAGGAAATTCACTTAGCAGGTAAAAACTGTTATCGTTACTTTTTCTTACTCAGTGTTGGATCCTGGATCCAGCACTGGTGCATCTCCTGTAAACAGTTGAAAGAATGCGTTTAAGTCATACAGGCGATTTTTAAGGAATATTTGTAGTTTGTGAAAATCGACACTTTGAAACTTTTCTGTTGAAAACCAGACAATGGATTCCTATGGAAGAAAATATAAGTTACTGGTAAGTACGGTTAAAATTACTTTTCAAGACCAGTACTGGGCTGAAAGATACAGCACTGAGGTCTCTCCTTATAACAGGTGAGTAAATCGGAATTCGTATTTCGGCTGATTTTAGAGGAATATTTGTATGTTTCAAAAATCAACACTTAGAAACTTTTTCAGCAAAAAGCAGGCAATGATATCCTATGGAAGGAAATTCAAGTTACTGGTAAGTACGGTTAAAATTACTTTTGAGGATCAGTACTGGGCTGAAAGATGCAGCACTGAGGTCTCTCCTGATAACAGATGAGTAAATCGGAATTCGTATTTCGGCTGATTTTAGATGAATATTTTAAAGTTCCAAAACTCCACACTTAGAAGAATTTCCAAGTGAAACCAGTCAATGTTAGCCTATGGAAGGAAATTCAAGTTACCGGTAAGTATGGTTAAAATTACTTTTCAGGACCAGTACTGGGCTGAAAGATACAGCACTGAGGTCTCTCCTGATAACAGGTGAGTAAATCGGAATTCGTATTTCGGCTGATTTTAGATGAATATTTTAAAGTTCCAAAACTCCACACTTAGAAGAATTTCCAAGTGAAACCAGTCAATGTTAGCCTATGAAGGAAATTCAAGTTACCGGTAAGTACGGTTAAAATTACTTTTGAGGATCAGTACTGGGCTGAAAGATGCAGCACTGAGGTCTCTCCTGATAACAGGTGAGTAAATCGAATTCGTATTTCGGCTGATTTTAGATGAATATTTTAAAGTTCCAAAACTCCACACTTAGAAGAATTTCCAAGTGAAACCAGTCAATGTTAGCCTATGGAAGGAAATTCAAGTTACTGGTAAGTACGGTTAAAATTACTTTTCAGGACCAGTACTGGGCTGAAAGATGCAGCACTGAGGTCTCTCCTGATAACAGGTGAGTAAATCAGAATTCGGATTTCGGCTGATTTTAGAGGAATATTTGTATGTTTCAAAAATCAACACTTAGAAACTTTTTCAGCAAAAAGCAGGCAATGATATCCTATGGAAGGAAATTCAAGTTACTGGTAAGTACGGTTAAAATTACTTTTGAGGATCAGTACTGGGCTGAAAGATGCAGCACTGAGGTCTCTCCTGATAACAGGTGAGTAAATCGGAATTCGTATTTCGGCTGATTTTAGAGGAATATTTTAAAGTTCCAAAACTCCACACTTAGAAGAATTTCCAAGTGAAACCAGTCAATGTTAGCCTATGAAGGAAATTCAAGTTACCGGTAAGTACGGTTAAAATTACTTTTCAGGACCAGTACTGGGCTGAAAGATGCAGCACTGAGGTCTCTCCTGATAACATGTGAGTAAATCAGAATTCGGATTTCGGCTGATTTTAGAGGAATATTTGTATGTTTCAAAAATCAACACTTAGAAACTTTTTCAGCAAAAAGCAGGCAATGATATCCTATGGAAGGAAATTCAAGTTACTGGTAAGTACGGTTAAAATTACTTTTGAGGATCAGTACTGGGCTGAAAGATGCAGCACTGAGGTCTCTCCTGATAACAGGTGAGTAAATCGGAATTCGTATTTCGGCTGATTTTAGAGGAATATTTTAAAGTTCCAAAACTCCACACTTAGAAGAATTTCCAAGTGAAACCAGTCAATGTTAGCCTATGAAGGAAATTCAAGTTACCGGTAAGTACGGTTAAAATTACTTTTGAGGATCAGTACTGGGCTGAAAGATGCAGCACTGAGGTCTCTCCTGATAACAGGTGAGTAAATCGGAATTCGTATTTCGGCTGATTTTAGAGGAATATTTTAAAGTTCCAAAACTCCACACTTAGAAGAATTTCCAAGTGAAACCAGTCAATGTTAGCCTATGAAGGAAATTCAAGTTACCGGTAAGTACGGTTAAAATTACTTTTGAGGATCAGTACTGGGCTGAAAGATGCAGCACTGAGGTCTCTCCTGATAACAGGTGAGTAAATCGAATTCGTATTTCGGCTGATTTTAGAGGAATATTTTAAAGTTCCAAAACTCCACACACAGAAGAATTTCCAAGTGAAACCAGTCAATGTTAGCCTATGGAAGGAAATTCAAGTTACTGGTAAGTACGGTTAAAATTACTTTTCAGGATTAGTACTGGGCTGAAAGATGCAGCACTGAGGTCTCTCCTGATAACAGGTGAGTAAATCAGAATTCGTATTTCGGCTCATTTTAGAGGAATATTTGCACAATGGTGAAGGGAGGGGCGGGGCCTGAGGTGACATCTGTGCAAACGCGCCCCGTGGCGCGTTTTAAGTTGGGGATTAAGTCCCCTTGAATCATGAGGGTCCCTACGGACCAACTAGCCCACCAGGAACCTCCAGTATGCGCCAGGGGCTGCGTTGCAGAGACATGTACAGAGGCCACACCCCTTTTACACCTCTCTGCAACGCAGCTCTGTGGCGCTTTCTGGACGTACCTGTTGGGCTAGTTGGCCCCCAGGGACCCTCAGGATTGAAGAGGATTTAATTCCCATCTTAAAACGCGCCACGGAGCCTGTTTGCACACATGTCACCTGAAGCCCCGCCCCTCCTATCACCACTGTGCAAACGCGCCCGTGGCGTGTTTTAAGTCGGGGGATTAACTCCCTTGAATCCTGAGGGTCCCTGGGGTGCAACTAGCCCACCATATACCTCCAAAAGCGCCATAGAGCTGCGTTGCAGAGAGGTGTAAAGGGGCGTGGCCTCTGTACACCTCTCTGCAAGGCAGCCCCTAGCGCATACTGGAGGTTCCTGGTGGGCTAGTTGGCCCTCAGGACCCCAGTACTCAAGGGGATTGTTCTTCCTCTGCAAACGCGCCAGGGGCGCGCTTGCAGAGTGGTGAAGGAAGGGGCGGGGCCTACGGGCCCGATCGTTTTTTGCCGATTTTGTAAAAAAATTAAAAGAATTTTGCCCAGGGGTCCTTGTGGGACCCCCTGAGCAGACCTAGGGGGTCAGGGTGTTTCTACCCTGCCCCCTTGTGCGCTTTGGGCACTTGTTTCTGTCCCTCGGTTCTACCGAGGGACAAAATGGCTGCCAACACTTCCTGATTTGGAGTGTTGACAGCCAATTAACATAAAGCTCGTGCTCGGGAGGATCCGCGGCCCTAGATATATCTATCTTTTTACTTTTGATTTTCTCAGCAACTACTGAATGGATTTACACCATTTAACAAAAGGGTTCTTTCTGAACCAAAAACTACCTCTTTGCCAAATTTGGTGTAATTCCGTTCAGCAGTTCGGGCTGTAGCCGTGTCTAAAGTTTCCTATGGAAAATTGCATGGGGAAAACGCGTTTTGGGACCCCCTTTTTCTCGGCCCCCGCTTGACGAATCCCCCGAGACTTTCAGGGTAGGAGCGGACCGGAGCGCCCCACAAAGTTTGAAAATTTTGCGAAGATACGTCAACCGGCAAGAGAGTTATTTCAAATAGAATGTCGTGGATTTCCTATGGATAATAGGTTGTAACTATAACTATCTACTGGCGACCGCTAGTAGATAATATATATATATATATATTTATATATTCTATGGATGAGTGATTGGTTGTGTGAGTACTTGTATAGGTCTATGAATGGGTATGGGAGTGGTTGTGTGGGAGTGGGTGTATGAGAGGATCTATGGGGTGTTAGAGGGTGTGTGAGTTGTTCTGCGTATGACTTCATCAGTGATATAATTTGAGATGTCATCAGTGATGTCACTGACCATATCATGAGTCTTGTAATATGTAAGATCATAAGCAGTGCATTGTAGGGGCATAAGTTATAGTTAGCTCAGGTAACTATAACTGCTGAATTTCTATGGTTTTGTACGAGTGAAATCTGAGCCTTACTATAACATCCCTGTAACCCTTGTTTTTTGCAGTGAATTTCTAAGGTTTTTTTAATTGTATTTCCTAACTATAACGTCCCTGTAGCTTTTGGCTTTTGTCAGTGAATTTCTAAGTTTTTAAAAATGTTATATCCTAGCTGTAACCTACAACCCTTCACAGTAAGTGTGTGAGTGAGTGGTTGAGTATCTCAGTAGGTCTATGAGTGCATGTGAGAGTGCCTGAGTGAGTCTGTGAGTGGCTGCATAAGTGTCTAACTGGGTGCGTGAGTGGGTGCGTGAGTGTCTGAGTAGGTCTGTGAGTGGGTACGTGAGTGAGTGGCTGTCTGAGAGGGTGTTTGAATGTCTGAGTGGGTGTCTGAGTGGGTGCGTGAATGTCTGAGTGGGTCTGTGAGTGAGTGCATGAGTGTCTGAGTGGGTCTGTATGTTGGTGTGTGAGTCTCTGAGGGGTTGTGGATCTCTGAGTGGGTCTGTGAGTGAGTGCAAGAGTTGCTAAGCAGGTCTGTGAGTGAGTGAGTGCATGAGTCTCTGAGGGGGTCTGTGAGTGAGTGCGTCCCTGAGTCACTTAGTGGGTCTATGAGTGGGTGCGTGAGTCTCTGATTGGGTCTGTGAGTTGGTGAGTGAGTCACTGAATGGGTCTGTGAATGGGTGCGTGAGTGTCTAAGTGGATCTATAAGTCAGTGCATGACTGTCTGAGTGGGTTTGTGAGTGGGTGCATGATTCTCAGAGTGGGTCTGTGAATGAGTGCATGAGTCTCAGTGGGTCTGTGGTGAGTGCATGGTCTCTGAGTGGGTCTGTGAGTGAGTGTGTGAGTCTCTCAGTGGGTCTGTCTGTGAGTGAGTGTGTGAGTCTGAATAGGTGTGTGATTGGATGTGTGAGTCTCTGAGTGGGTCTGTGTGTGGGTGCATGAGTGTCTAAGTGGGTTTGTGAGTGGGTGTATGAGTATCTCAGTGGGTCTGTGAGTGGGTGCATTAGTCTCTGAGTAGGTCTGTGAATGGGTGTGTGAGTGCTCTCTGTTTTGCCCTCTTCTGTTCTGCTTTGCCTTTTCTGCTTGTTTTTCTGCCCTCCTTTTTACCTTCCCTGCTTGTTTTTCTGCCTATGTTTTGCCTTTCCTGCTCATTTTTCTGCCCTCCATTCTGCCTTTTCTGCTCGTTTTTCTGCTATCTGTTCTCCCTCTTCTGCTTTGTTTTGCCTTTCCTGCTCATTTTTCTCCCCTCTGTTTTGCCCTTTCTGCTCAAAACCACTTACATTTAACACTTATGTACTTCAGATGTGTCACCACCTATGTTCCCAGTAAGGTGCGCGCCTGCGCGCCCGCGCACCTCTTTCAGCCCGAGCGCGCAGTGTCCTATGTGAAGCGCGCACACAGCAGATCGCCTGAGAGTGCGTTTGCGTCGCCGGGAGTGGCAGGTAAGTTTCCTTTTAATGGCAGCCTGTGCACGCATTCAGCAACAAGAAGCTCCTGCACTTGCTGCATTTGTTTTCTTAATGGAGCACGGCTGGGGTCTGATTGTGGGCCATTGTTGGAAAATATTCCTGTTAATTGCAGCGCATGACAGTGCTGCGATTAACAGGAATACTTTCACAAAGGCCCACAAACAGCCCGCAGCCGCACTCTATTAAGAAATGAAATGCAGCAAGTTTACAAACACGGCGTGTGTTTTACACGTCGTGCTTTTGACCTTGATGCATTTCTTATGGAGGCGCGGCTGTGGGCTGTTGTAGGCCTTTGTAAGTATTCCTGTTAATCGCAGCACTGTCATGCGCTGCAATTAACAGAAATATTTTCACAAAGGCCCACAATCAGCCCCCAGCCGCGCTCCATTAACAAAAAAACATGCATCAAGTTCAAAAGCACAACGTGTAAAACACACATCGTGCTTTTGGACTTGCTGCATTTCTTTTAGGTATAAGTATAAATAAATAAGTGGCCCTACATCAGAGATCCACAAGGCCCACATTGTTTGTAGCTCCTTAAAACCCCAAGAACGAGAGACATCTGTATTTGGCTCATCCATATCTTTTGGTTCTGGGAGGTACAAGTTATGGTTTTAAAATCGTTTAAATTAGAAAATGATACATGAAACAGTTTTATCCTGGGCTATCAGGAAACATCTTTGATGTACAAAACAGAGAATGTCTTGATGTTTTATAGATAATCGAATGTTCTTTAGTGTTAGTGTCCCTTGAATCACCACACTGGTGGTATTTTGTGCGTGGAATCACCATGCTGGTAATGGTTTGCATATATGTTCACACAGGTGATGTCTTGCACATGAGGTTTCCCAGTGCTTTGTTGAGCCTTAGATCATCTTAATGATTTTTTTTATACATGAGATCATTACAGCCCAAATATTTTTTTGCAAGTGCCCAGCACTATTGTGATATTTTGTGCAAATGATTTGCAGTTTTTGCCTGGCATTATCATAGGAGGCAGTATTCTGTACATGGGCAAATCATAATGCTCATATGTAGTGCTTGAAATTTTTACGATGGTGACATTTTGCATCTGGGATTAATCCAGCATACTATCAACCCAGTTGTGATGTTTTGTGTCTAGGAATATTGCATTAGGATTGTTGTGTGCAATTGGTAATCCCAGTAGTGACATGTAGTGTATGCGGCTGTTTAATTTTGATGTGTATGTCGGATCTTCCTGTGGTGGTGGTTTGTACCTGGGAGCATTACATTGTTGTTTTGTGCATATGCGCGATGTCATAGTGCCGATATTGTGTCTTGGAACATTACATTGAAGATATGTTTGCTCTTGATTTTTTGTGCCCGAGATCGCCACAAAAGTGGTACCTTGTGCCTGATGTAACCACCCCTGTGATGTATGCCTGGGGGCTCTATATAGTTATGGTAAATATTTTGAGTAGTGCCACATCAGTTCCCAGACCTTAAACTGAAGAATAAGCCTACCCCAGCGCTGAACCAAATCCGAACCTTAACTCTACCCTTCACTTAAACCAAACACTGCCCCTTAACTAATGCACACCTAACAATATTCCTTACGCTAACGTTTAGTCTGGTACTTACTACTTTCAGAGTTGAAACATTCTCAGAAATGGTAATCTCAGTCCAGATAGAATCATCTATATAATTAATGGTACAGCAATGTAATGGATTCTGAGAAGTCAACCGTATCATTTAAAAAGGAAGTCAAAGTGCTACTAATGAACAAGTTCTTGCTCTAAGGCTCATGTACTTTAGTAGCCTACCACATTAGCCCTCATTTGCTGTACCATGTAAAGTATTGGACTTCTATGATCATGCCCTGCCCTGAAACTCCGCCACTCTCCACTAGAACAGCGCTCGCATGTCTGACTGCCTATGATAATTATAAAGCAAACACAAGGAGATGATGGACGGAGCGCTCAAACTTTTCAGACACTCACCCCCAGTCACAGATCTGGGTTGAATCCATCATCATTCTTTGGCTCACTTCGCCACCCCAGTTCAGACCCAGCTATATGCAAATAATTCTTGACCCTGTGCCTCATGGGAACAGTCCAGCCAGAACTGCCAAGCCATGTCTTCCCTGGACGGGAAACAAGCATCCTGGGACCGTTTTCGGGCTAACAGCCCTCATCAGCCAGGCTAGCTTGAATCCAGTGGCAAAGTGAGCAAGGGACCCACGTCTGGGCATACCCTGCCAACTTAGGGCGAACAAAGCAAATACAAGGAGATGATGGACGGAGCGCTGAAACTTTTCAGACACTCACCCCCAGTCACAGATCTGGGTTGAATCCATCATCGTTCTTTAGCTCACTTCGCCACCCCAGTTCAGACACAGCTATATGCAAACCAGTCTTGACCCTGTGCCTCATGGGAACAGTCCAGCCTGAACTGCTAAGCCATGTCTTCCCTGGACCGGAAACAAGCATCCTGGGACCGGCTTCGGGCTTACAGCCCTCATCAGCCAGGCTAGCTTGAATCCAGTGGCAAAGTGAGCAAGGGACCCACGCCTGGGCATACCCTGCCAACTTAGGGCGAACAAAGCAAACACAAGGAGATGATGGACGGAGCGCTGAAACTTTTCAGACACTCACCCACAGTCACAGATCTGAGTTGGCAGGGTATACCCAGATGTGGGTCCCTTGCTCTCTTTGCCACTGGATTCAAGCTAGCCTGGCTGATAAGGGCTGTTAGCCCGAAACCAGTCCCAGGATGCTTGTTTCCGGTCCAGGGAAGACATGGCTTGGCAGTTCGGGCTGGACTGTTCCCATGAGGCACAGGGTCAAGACTGATTTGCATATAGCTATGTCTGAACTGGGGTGGCAAAGTGAGCTAAAGAACGATGATGGATTCAACCCAGATCTGTGACTGGGGGTGAGTGTCTGAAAAGTTTCAGCGCTCCGTCCATCATCTCCTTGTGTTTGCTATGATAATTATAAGGTAGCAACAATGGTATGGTCTGAAGGGTGAGGGAGAGTCGCCGCAGGTGGGGCGACGTTCCTCCGCCCTTTAAAAGGAACCGCCCCTGTGGGTCATATTAGATACAGTGCCCTGGGGGCCCAATTGGCGCGTGTGCCCATTTTCTTCACACAGCGCCGTATAATTTTAGGCCAAGCACCTGTTTGTTTTTAGGTCGAGCCCGGGCAGCGCATGTGCTGACTCTGCGAGGCATGCTGTATTGAGGTATGGCATAGAAGCTCCGCCCATTTCCCGCCCAACTTTTCAATTGGCTCCTGTTACTGTCCTTTCGAAATCGTTGCTTTTCATTCGTGAATAGGCTTAGTAGTCCCTCCTTGGTACCGCCTTGTCTGCATTTGTATCCTCTCATAACGACTGGACTTTTTACTTGTGTTGTTACACGTCTGCTTTATCTAGTGGGTGAGCACTGTTTTCTTTAATGATCTTCCCTATTCCACCCACGATGTCGCAGCACGCCGCCACCTTTTATATCATGTCATTTACTCATGTATTTTTTCATTTCCAGTGTGGTCCGCTTTAACTATAGTGGCCGCGCTTATTTATTTAATTTACGGCGCAGTCCGCTTTCACTTTAGCAGCTGTGCTTATTTATTTATTTAATTTACAACGCAGGCCGCTTTCACTTTAGCGGCCGCACTTATTTATTTATTTAATTCACAGCGCGACCACTTTCTCTTCAGCGGCTGCGCTACAAAAGCTTTCGTTCTTTCTGTATTTTTATTACACTTTGTGTAAAAGCGCCCCATAGGCATTTTCACTTTAATGTTGGCCATGCCCCTTTCTTTAGACGCTGTACCCACACACGCGGTCTGGTTCCTGGTGCACATAGCCTTGGCTGCCGCGCACAAAGACCTTACAGTGCCGCACACAGAGGAAAAAAATTAGAGGGAACATTGGTCACTACTATGAAGTTTGCTGCCTTTCAAACTTTTATGTTTTTTGTACGTTACTGCCATTGTTTACACCAATTATGCAAGGCAGATTTAAAATGGCTTCAAATCTGTATTATCATGAAAGTCAAATGGCAATTGCTCCATTACCATACTGGTGGAGGCAAATGCCACTATGCAGGCAACCAAACCATATTTGCTTGAATGTGCTACTCAAATCCAGGTTGAAACTTTAAAATAAAGGTTTGAATCAATGTGGCCAAGGGTATGCCCAGTAATGGGTCTCCTGCTTGCTGTGCCACAGATTGTATGATGGTACAACGCATGCCTCTACAACGCATGCCTGAACCACACGGTCTCAACCATGACTGCGCCTTTACGGTGCATGCCTTTACCATGCATGCCTTTACCACGCAATTTCGTGGTAAAGACATGATTGGTAAAGGGACATGTGTGGTAAAGAGCACACACCTGCCCCCAGCCCTGAAAACTGTCCCTTTTCCCCGGACCCACCCTGAGCCCTAAAAATCTACCCCAAGCCCTAAAAATTTCCCCGATCCCAGCCCCTGCCCCCCGCTGAGAGCCCTAAAAACTGTCCCCTCCTCCTGGAAACTACCCCAACCCAGCCCCCCCCACACTGAGGCCTAAAACTGCCCATAGCCCTGAAAACTCTCCCTTTTCCCTCCCCCGTCCTGATCCCTAAAAACTGTCCCCATGCCCTAAAAACTACCCCAACCCCTGCTACCCCACCCTGGGCCCTAAAAACTGAGCCCTACCCCTGTTAACTACCCTGACCCAGCCCCACCGGCCTGAGGCCTAAAACTGCCCCATCCCTGAAAACTCTCCCTTTGCCCTGCCCCACCCTGAGCCCTAAAAACTGACCCCATCCCCTAAAAACTACCCCAGCCCCTGCCCTGAGTCCTAAAAACTGACCCCTACCCCTGAAAACTACCCCGACCCCCCCTGCCCTGAGCCCGAAAACCCGGCACCCTACCCTATAATCAACCCAACCCCCCGAGCCCTAAAAACTACCCCACCCCCAAAACCCAACCCCACTTACCTGACCACATCCTCTCCCAATCCTTCCTCTTCCTGCCCGCCCATTCCAACATCTAGACCGCGCACTGCCTTAACCACGCATATATTTGGTTAAGGCATATAATGCAAACTATACATCACTGATGAAACCTAACTAGGCCGAAACCATTCTGGGGTTGCCTATGTTCTCCTTTGGAGGGGCATCACCTGGCATTTTGGGATGGACTGGTCTCATAACGAGCTGGGAAAGCACTAGCACTGGTTATCATAAACTGGTCCTCTTTGTAGAGTGGTGCCATGGGAAAAAGCAGTGGGTTAGAAGGCTACCAGTGTTGACCAGTGGTTTAGACTATATGCAAGCATTCCTCCTTTTGTGTGTTAGAATCATTGTGAGTCAGTCAAGTCGCCATGACCAGTAGCGGCTCGTGTCCCGGCAGCGTGACGGGGCATGGGGGGAGGGACAGACGACAAACAAAAGTGACACAAAAAACAAAAAACGTACCTGCCACATCACTGCATTGCCACTCTTCTGCTCTGTCCTCACCAGCACAGGTTCCCAGAATCCCCTGCGGCCAATCCTGATGCTACTTTCATGCTTCTAAAAGCAGCATCAGGAATTGGGCTGAGTGTAGATGATTTGCGCTCCCATTGAGATTGGGAGCCGGTGCTTGCTGTCTCCAACCCAGCAACGCATCTCGAGTTGGAGACAGCTTCAGCGCGCATGACGGTTTGGCCAGCCGTCTCAGGCCGGCCAAACTGTCATGCGCACTGACAACAATGCCCTTCCCACCACTCCCCCTCCATGACGGACCAGAATTAGGCCCGCCCCAAGCCTGGGCTATTGTAAGAAAGGTAAAACAATAAGAAACACTTTTATTATCATTTTATTTGAAAGTTTTGAGGCTGATGGGAGAGGCGATGCTCCTCCGCCATTTTATTTTAAAGTTTTGAGGCTGATGGGAAAGGTGATGAGGAGCCGCCGCTGTCCATGACCGACTTGTCAGAGCCTTGTCAGCGGTATGCACAGTTTCAAAATCTACAGACCTGCAGATGTAGGATTTTGTTTTTTTAAAGTCTATGAAATTTGTCAAGTTCACAACTTTTTTTTAAAGAACAGGTTCCATGACTGATTGCTACAGTGAAAATTCTCAATCCATTCCTACTGTGGCAACAGTCCTTTCATGGCATGATGCACATTCTCTCCGAACTCACCCCTGCCCCAAGGAAGATTCCTGCTTCAGGCTTCACATCATTCTCCAAGACCTTGCCTAGTCCCAGCTTTGACCCATCCCGCTCTTATCCTAACCCCCTGTTCAGACAATTCCACTACAGCTTCACTAGCATATGTATGTAGGTATGTTGTATGTACATGATATTTCTATAGTGTGAACCTAGCCAAAAGGCAGAGGAGCACTGTACATGGTCAAAGACAAGCATAAAGTCAAACAGTAAGAGGGGAGGAAGCTAGGTTACAGATGGTTAATGCAATGTAATGTAGTGTTCTTTAAAGCGGTGAGGGTGGGGCAAGGGCCTGTGACTGGGAAGAGCCAAAAACGTAGGGATTAAGGGTATAGCACCGAGAATTCTAAGCACTACATTTTTAAAAAAATACATTTTTAGCCAATTCTGCATTGGACACCCACACAAGTGAGGTATGATTTTACTCGGGAGACTGAGGGGAATGCTGTGGGGTAGGACATTTGTGCCGGCAGGGTGATTCCTCACACAAATATGTGGAAAATGTGTTTTTTTCAGCTACATTTGAGGTTTGCAGGAGATTCTGGGTAGGAAAACATTGGGGGATCCACGCAAGCCATACCTCGCTGGACTCCCCCGGGTGTCTAGTTTTCAGAAATGTGTGGCTTTGGTAGTTTCCCAAGGTGGCCGCCGAGCCCGGGGCCAAAAACCCAGGTGACCCCCCTTGCAAAACCAGGTTGTTTTGTGATAGGTAATTTTGATGTCTCCTCAGTACGTTTTGTGCCCTTGCCTGTCGCGGGTACTTGACCCACCCACGCGAGTGAGGTACCAGTTTTCTTGGAAGACTTTGAGGAATGCGGGGTGGGCGGAATTTTGTGTATCCACGCAGATTCCAGAACTTTCCACCACAGAAATGTGAGGAAAATGTGTTTGTTTTTTTACAAAGTTTGAGGTTTGCAAGGGATTCTGGGTAACAGAACCTGGTGAGAGCCAGACAAGTCACCCCATACTGGATTGCCCTGGGTGTCTAGTTTTCAAAAATGTATATGTTTATTAGGTTTCCCTAATTGCCGGCAGAGCTAGGGTTCAAAATCTACAGCTAGGTACTTTGCAAAAAAAGGGTCAGTTTTCACTGTGAAAATGTTGTGTGTCCACATTGCGCTTTGGGCTGTTTCCTGTCACGGGCACTAGGCCTACCCACACAAGTGAGGTACCATTTTTCTTGGAAGACTTTGAGGAATGCGGGGTGGGTGGAATTTTGTGGATCTACGCAGATTCCTGAACTTTCCACCACAGAAATATGAGGAAAATGTGTTTTTTTTTTTACAAAGTTTGAGATTTGCAAGGGATTCTGGGTAACAGAACCTGGTGAGAGCCAGACAAGTCACCCCATCCTGGATTCCGCTGGATGTCTAGTTTTTGAAAATGTATAGGTTTGCTAGGTTTCCCTAGGTGCCGGCAGAGCTAGGGTTCAAAATCTACAGCTAGGCACTTTGCAAAAAAAGGGTCCGTTTCCACTGTGAAAATGTGGTGTGTCCACGTTGCGTTTTGGGCCGTTTCCTGTTACGGCCACTAGGCCTACCCACACAAGTGAGATACCATTTTTCTTTGAAGACTTCGGGAAATGCGGGGTGGGTGGAATTTTGTGGATCCACGCAGATTCCAGAACTTTCCACCACAGAAATGTGAGGAAAATGTGGTTTGTTTTTTTACAAAGTTTGAGGTTTGCAAGGGATTCTGGGTAACAGAACCTGGTGAGAGCCAGACAAGTCACCCCATCCTGGTTTCCCCTGGGTGTCTAGTTTTCAAAAATTTATAGGTTTGCTAGGTTTCCGTAGCTGCCGGCAGAGCTAGGGTTCAAAATCTACAGCTAGGCACTTTGCAAAAAAAGGGTCAGTTTTCACTGTAAAAATGAAGTGTGTCCACGTTGCGTTTTGAGCCGTTTCCTGTCGTGGGCACTAGGCCTACCCACACAAGTGAGGTACCATTTTTATCAGGTGACTTAGGGTAACACAGAATTGTAGAGCAACTGTTATTACCTATTGACATTCAATGCATTTCTGCCTTCCAAATGAAAGACAATGTGTAAAAAGAAGTCACTTTGAAAAATGTCCTATAATTCTCATGCTAGTATGGGTACTCAGAATTTCGGAAATATGCAAATAGCTACTGTTTCTAAACTCTATATTTTGTTCCAATTTCATAAATACATAGGTGTCTTTCATCCTGATTTTTCACTATATATATTTTCCTAAATTAATTGCTATATACCCTGTACGTTATAAAAAACCATTGCAAGACGCTGCTCAGTTATTGGCTCTGGGTTCGTCGGGTTCTTGGTGAACCTACAAGTCCTTTATATCCCCACAACCATAAAGGTCCAGCGGATGTAACGGTATATTGCTTTTAAACATCTGTCATAATTACAAGAAGTTACAGGTGAAAACGTTGGACAAATTGCTGTTTTTTTCAACTCATTTTCAATTTTTCCTATTTTTAACTGTTAGTTTCTATAAAGAAACCTTGAAGGATCTACACAAATGACCCCTTGCTAAAATTCAGAGTTATGTCTACTGTTCTAAAATGTATAGCTTTCCAGGATCCATTATTGCTTTCATACCCATTACTACCATTAACTGGAAGAAGGTTGAAAGCACAAAAATAGCAAAAATAGGCTATGTCCCCGTAAAATGCCAAAACTGTGTAAAAAATGTTGGTTTTCTGACAAAAGTCTGTCAGTCCCTGAAAGCTGGGAAAATTGTGATTTCATCCCCACAAACCCTTTGTTGATACCATTTGCAGGGAAAAAACAGACGCTTACATTTGCAGCACTTTTTTCCCATTTTTAAAAAAAAATGTAGCTGTATTTTGGCTAATTTCTGGGTCCCCTCCAGGGGAATCCACAAACCCTGGGTACCTTTAGAATCCCCATGATGTTGGAAGAAAAGGACCCAAATTTGGCGTGGATACCTTGTGTGGTCAAGAAGTTACAGGGGCCTAAGCGCGAACTACCCCAAAAAGGCTTAGCACAGGGGGGGAAAAGGCCTAGCAGCGAAGGGGTTAAAATGCCGACATGTTTCTGCCCTACTCTACTGACCTCACATAGGTCCTGGGCATTCATCACGGTGGTTTATAGGTATTGTTCCCCCAATGATGCACTACTGTGATTTAAAGCAGATCATGCGTGGCATATTCAAATCTATTTTTTTCATGCAGCAAAAGTGGTGTACTTGCCGTCTTGGAAGTACCCTAATAGTAGGTAATTTATACACATCAAGGAGCAGGTAGGGTGGCCCTGTAGTCACACTGTCATCAAGGGTCCCTATCCCTCAGTGAACCTGTTTGGTGTGCCACTCTACTTCGATCCATTCAATCATGGTATATGATAATTGGATTGGCAGCTTTAACCGGAACAGTGCAGTTTGCCAACCTAAAGTATCATAAAAATAGTCCATTAGGGGACTTTGTTTGTTTTGTGTATTGACTGTGGGTCATATTACTAGGAGGTTGAAGTGGTTTACTACTTCTGTTATTGGGTCGTATTCTAGGGCAATTAACGTTTTTATTTCATGGGCAAAGTGGGTGTTTGTTGAGTATTCAACACTTAGGGGCCGATTATGAGTTTGACGGTGCTGCCTCACTGCCAAACCTGAATGAGAACCGCCCGCCAAATAATGACTTTTTAGTCATTGACAGGCAATTCCTTTGGCATTCTGACGGCGTGTCTACAGGCACTGCAATGGGAACGTCAAAACAAATTCCAGCACGGCATGGACTGAGATGTCCATGCTGTGCTGAAACTTCTGTGCGTGCACACAGGGGGGCACAAGATTCACAAGGCTTGAGGCACAAGGGGGGGTCCTGCAGGGCCCCCTTTCTTTGATATCCGCCACTGCTTCAAGGAGGAAAGACCTCCATGAAACCAGTCGCGGAGATGAAAGTCGTAATATGCTTGGGGGGACCGCGGCAGCCCCGCCAAGCATATAGATGACTCTTGACCGCCACACAACCTGGTGGAGTCGGCAGTCCTAGGCCGGCATGCCCACTAGGGTCGGAATGTGGTGGGTGCAAGACTGCCACTGCCGCGCCACCCCGAGTCTGGTGGTCCTCATACTGCCAGATTTGTAATAGGGCCCCGTAGGGCCTGATTATAATCTTGGTGGATGGGATACTCCGTCACAAACGTGATGGATATCCCGTCCACCATATTATAAGTTCCATAGGATATAATGGAACTTTTAATCACATTTATGACAGAGTATCTCATCCGCCAACTTCGTAATCAGGCCCGAGAGCAGTTTTTTGGAGGTGTCTCCATATACTCTGGTTAAAATGGTAGTAACAGTCAGGTATAGCTATGTGTGGGTATATTTTTAAAATAGAGCTAATCATTACTTGTTCAAAGTCAATGATTAGAATTTTTGGATAGTAGTTAGTTTTGCATTTTATTCACATTGATAGTTAGTGGTATAATGCACTTTGTTTGTTAGGTAAAATTATGTACACTAAAGATATGTTTATGTTGTGGTATTCACAGTGGAGTGTGTATATTTATGTGAATGGTAGAGGGCATGATTAAGCATGCTGTTCATCATTCACATGTTGATTTGATATAATTTTCAGACGTTGTTATCTCTAGCATAAATTCTTCTTCTTTCATGGTTAGTGTTGTCATACATAAAGAAGGGTTCTTTGCTATGTTTTATAGTTAAATTATCGTGATACTTATGTCTTGGAATGTCTTGGGGCAGGAGGGGTTTCGGTTGTGGCTTTTCTGGTTCTGTCTATGACTCCTTTCAAGTTTGGGAGTTGTCCTAAAGTACAGTCTGGAACATATGGTATTATATTTTTTCTGTGAAAAATCTGCTATATAGTCTCTTTATTGAAGTGTTTGTGTTTTTGCTGAATATAGGTGTATGGCTTTCTGTCCTTTTTATTGTGACTATTTAATTAGTAAGGTGTTTGTATTGATTAGTGTGTTTTAGGTTTAATTTTAATGGTTGTTTTATTTGATATTTGTTTTTTTCTTTTTAATCCTTATTTGGTGGATTATAATTAGTGTTTATGTGTTAATGGTATATTACCCAGTGGCGATCACAACTGGGTAGTTACAGTTAGGCCAGCTGTTCCACAGTAAAAGTGTTCTTTTTGTGTTGCTAATAACTTTGACCCAAATTGACAAATGTCCATGAAACTTTCCAAAAAGGTGCTACTTTTGGACTAGTGTGTACATGGAAGGTTTCGGGGGATCCATCAAGCGGGGGCTGAGAAAAAAGGGGAGTCCCAAAACGCAAAATCCCCATGCATTTTCTATAGACTTCTTTAGACAGGGCTACCTCAAAAACGGAATTACACCAAATTTATCAGTAAGCTAGATCTTGGTACGCAGGTTGCTCTGTTTGTGATTTGGTGAAAATCCGTTCAGTAGTTTTTGAGAAATTAACGGGTAAATAGAATATAGATATCTGGACAATTGGCATCTAGAAATGCTCTGCTTGGCCAATTTAAAGGAGACTAGTCAATCCTGATTGGTTATGTTTCAACCTGAACAATATATTTTGGCAGCTATTTCAAGACTCAAGGACTTGGTCCCTGTGTCCTCTGAATGAATTTAAAAAGTATGTAAGGGGCAGAGTGAGCACACCCAGACCCCAAAGGGCATGTGGGGGGTTCCCAGTGGGACCCCGCTACCCCTTATTGGTTGGCCACAACATTGACAACATGCTGTGGCAGCCGTTACAGGACCCTGCGACATGGTCCCCATTGAAATGGATTGTAGTGAATGGCAGGTTTTGAGACAAAAAGGAGCACATATAAAGGTTGATAACAGATTTTAGTTGCAATATAAATTTGTTGGTGGTAGCATACTCATTTTTAGAATTGTGGGGTGTTCTAAGGTGATTTTACCTTGTGAAAAATGCTGACCTTCTGCTGGGCTTTCATGAATCATGTCTGAGAGAAAACAGTTTTCTCATGATTTTCTCCTTGAGATTATGGAAGGTGCTCCAGAACCTAAAATGAGAGCATATTTTCTGTAAATTCGCACTATCTTTCTAAGCCATGTAGGAATAAAGTCTGCAGTTCTCAGTAAAACATGTACTTCCATCAGGAGCAGCCTGTCAGTTGATTCCGTGTTCTACCGCAGCCTCCCAGAATGTTCTAAAGAAAAACTAGAGCGCTAATAATCTTCTTTACGACAAAAGTGTGGAACACCTGAAGCCATCATGATTGAATCATACTGGTAAAACTTAAAACATTTCATTTACAAAGGATCAAAATTGCGGGGTTCATTTTGTCATAGAAATTATGGTTAGTGCTGTAGAAAGCCAAACCAGGACACATTTTAAATGAGTTCTCAAATATCTTCCTCATTAAAACATTTTGACATGAAGACTGAAACATGCTCTTTCAACACCAGCAGCAGACAGACAGGTAACTCCCTTCTGATCACCAGCTTTACCACAATGTCCTAATGAGCAACTAGAGTACTAACATTCTGAATGTATGCCAAAAGTGTGGCACATCTGAATGCCATCTTGATGATGTAATTGAAGTGTAAACCTAAAAACATTTCCTACTGAGGAACCTGCACTAAATGAGAAAATTAGGGAGCTGCATAACAAAAACGTTTCTCAAGATGGCCAACAGAGACAAAATAACCCAAACATAGCACAAATGTTACTCAAATGTAGCCCAAGTATAGCCCAATGACAGAAGTGTGCAAAATGCTTAATTTTTTTTTTGTTGCAGTTTTATATAGCGCAGACTAGACACAAAGGTATTGGAGTGCCATACATGAGCAACAATTACATTACACAAGGACACATTCATTTTGGTCTTAGGCATAAGTGATTTGCCCAGAATCACAGGATCACAGGATGTTGAGCTGACGCCAAAACTCAAACCTGATTCCCCAGTTGCAAAGTCAGAAGCTCTCGTCATAACACCACATCCTCTATCTTAAGTGCAACAAATAATCAAGCGATCAACTGGATAAAAAAACATAAATATAGCAAATAATTTAAAAGTGCTTTGTCGCTATTAGAGAACTCAGAAAATGTGTACTCATTTTAGTTTTTTAGATTATGAACCATAATTTCTATGGGAAAAAGATCCCTTCATTTTTATCATTTCTAAAGGAAATGCTTTAGGTATTACAGTTTTGATTATAACAAGATGGCTTCAGGTGTGCCACACTTTTGCAATAAATATAGAATGTTAGCAATCTAGTTGTTCATAAGAACACTGTGGGAAGGCAGAGGTCAGGGGCACTGATAATTGAAGGCAGGGAGGAGGGGGCAGAGGCAACAAGTTGATCATGCTGAACAGGTGAGAGGGCCAGTGGCACCACAACTGACCATGGAGGGCAAGGGAAAGGGGGCAGGGTCAACAAACCAACCATGCAAGACAAGCAAGAGAAGCTGTGGCAATATAACAGACCATTGAGGGCAGAAGGGAGAGGCAGTGGCAGTGCAACCATATACTCCAACAGACCTTATTCTCAACGTTTTTAAGCCCAAAAGGCTTTATTTTAGCCATCTCCTGCCTAAACTCTCCTCTTTTTCAACGTAAGTCAATGGGGAAAAATAATTCCCCAGATTTTTTTCAAAATCTCCCTCTTACCAAGTTTAAAATGCAGGCAGGAAGGAGGAGACAGGGGACTTTAGGGTACGAGTTAAAGTTACGTGAGACAACTGGTGAATTTCAGTGGTTTTGTCAGTATGTTTTATGTGACATTTTTACCTTACTATAACATCCCCATCCCCTTAACCTTTGTTTTTTTCAGTGAATATACATATGTATGTGACCAAGAGCTGTTTAGCTCGAAATGCGTCGTTTGTGCCCAAAATAAAAATCAACTTATTGAAACTTGGATTGGTGTGGCTCGTGCTTACATTAACGAGTAAGCTTGGTGGTGGATATATATATATATATATATATATATATATATATATATATATATATATATATATATATATATATATATATATATATATATATATATATATATATATATATATTAATGTTTAAGTTATATTTTAAAAAATTATTAAGTAAAATTATTGTTTTAATAAATAAGTATTTTTATAGGTGTATTGGTTGATTTAAATTAATCATTTTTATTTAATGTTGGTTTAATGTTCATTTTTGTTCATTTAGTTTAATGTTACTTTGATATATTAAATTTTTTGTTTTAAACATATATTTTGTGTCTAAATAGATATTTTAAAATATTTTAATGTGCTATTTAGTACTTTACAGCATTTTAAATTAGTAATTTAGTGGCTTTTGATTATAGTTTTTTTATTTATTGTCAATTATATTTTGTTTGCCGATATCTATAGTTTTGATAGTTGGGTATTATTCTCTATAGTTACGTACTCATGATATTATGTATTTATTTATTTTTTCAATATTTGAGTGTTTCAGATATTTTTAACTGTGTTATTTTTGTAGTCGATATTGCTGTTTTTTGTACATGTATAGGGTGCCGATATTTTTGTGATCAATTTTCTTTCGCTGATATTTCTGTATTTTGATATTGTTGTTCAGAATATTGTGTTATACAACCAGGTAGAGTTCTACGTTTATATAGAATGAAACAGAGATCCAGGGTTCCTCCTAAAGTAATATTCAAAAGGTTGTTCTATTTACCTTTGCCTTCTTTCTTGCATCTGCTTGCAATGCTTGTGATTTCATCATGTATAAATTATGCAGAAAAATAAAGAAAGAAAGCAAGAAATAAAGCAGAATAATCCAGTGATTTAGAAAACATCACCATATTTGGGGACTTTCAATTCTCCCATACTTCAGCCAGTGACCGACATTGTCGGTCAGGGGTGACTTCTGGTCGACCCTAAAGAAGGGTTGATGAGACCATTACTTCACGATAAAGTACATTAAGAGATGCTGCCCTTTTTCGTGTAGTGTCATCTTCGCTGCTCTGCTGCTGCATTGTCCTCCCTGGGGCTCCTGTGACGTGCTGGCAGGAATTCTCTGTTATGCTATTTTTCCCATGGAAACCGTAGGCTGTGCAGTTAGTTATGTCCCAGTGGAGAAGTAATGAGTCCCAAGAATCAAGGGATCATTAACCTGCTCTGGCGGGCCCTGGAAGGCTACAGTGAAATATGAGGGGCTCTCTCCAAAGGGCATTCTTCTTAATGAAGCACGTTGTAATGCAGTGTTGTCTTTGGCTTTGCCACATGCTAAAATAACAGCCATATCAAGTTAAAGTGTACATGTTCACCCCATAAACATCATTTCTTATTAATTTAGCATAATTTACGGTGTGTGCTGCACATGTACCTGAATTAGCACAGACTACCAACTTCCTGATCGAGTTGTCAAAGGACGCCGTCCAGTCTGCAGGCTTCTGTGTCTTCAAGGGGTGCAGATGAGATTCCTTCATAGAGGGTTCGCTGCGGCCAATGGATGCAGAAGCAGATGAACTGAACAACAACTTGTACTTGATTGGAATAAAATATAGAAGCTTTTCGTTTGCTCTGAGAGGGCTGCAAATGAAAGATTGATGGGAAGCATTAAACTGGTTTGGAAGGGAGAGTCTTATGACACCAGCCAGCAAGCTGTCTATCTCTAATAGCAACACTATGCGGGCCTTTATTTATGAAGGCCTGCGACATTTTTACGCTCCCGTTGCGTCAATTTTTGTGACGGTGCAGCGGCATAAATAATGCGCCACGTTGCGCCATATTTAGTAAGTGACGCATCTAAGCAGATGCGTCACTTTCTAAACCCCTGCGCCACATTATACCTGCGCCAGTTTTATGGATGCAGGGTGGGCGTTCCCCTGCAATACAGGGTCGTATCTCTGAGATTTCACTGCAACACTTCTAGGACGCTACTGCGTCAATATCTTACGCCTGCCTCACAGCAGGCATAAGACTGATGCATGCCCTTTCACATGAGGCTTGGCCCATGTAAAAGGACACATTGCTGGAGTTGCATCTGTTTTTAGACACACCCCAGCAATGCGCCACTTTTGCGCCTACAAATACGTCAGAAATACTGACATATCCGTAACTCCTTGCAACATGGAGTGCCATACATTATATACGGCGCATCCATACTGTCTCAAGGAGGGCACAGTGAAAACTGTTGCATCACTGTTTTCATGCAGCGATGCAACAGTCTTCATTAACAAGCCCCTACATCTTTATGGATGGATATATTTTTTGTATGCAGAGCCGTTTGTTTGGCATGAGAGGAATAGGATGGATTTCTTGTAAC
The DNA here is from genome assembly GCA_963921515.1 of Calotriton arnoldi. Classification (NCBI taxonomy): domain Eukaryota; kingdom Metazoa; phylum Chordata; class Amphibia; order Caudata; family Salamandridae; genus Calotriton; species Calotriton arnoldi. The sequence goes on along the minus strand of CAWUFW010009337.1, from coordinate 132,865 downwards.
CTTTTTATTAATTTTCGGCAGCGCAAAATCACGTTACTAGGCTGGGATCTGAACTAGTATCACCTGCACACACTGCTTTAAAGAGGTTTAAACTGTTTAAAGGAATTATTTATATAAGTATAAGCAAGTCTAAATTAAGTCAAGCGTGTGTTTTTCTAATGCAAGGCCATGGAACACTTATTAATTCTCCACATATTTATTATTTAATATGTAAATTATTTTGAAGTAGTTTATCTAATGGTGAAAAGAGCAACACACATGCTACAGCTTCAGAAACAGTTTTCATTCACGTATATATACCATATTGGAACATTGGACGTTTGGGAACTCTATTGAAGACAATGGAGATTCAGAGGGCCGATAATGGCTGACAGAGACATTCTACTTGTGTTCTGTTTCTACCCTTTAAATCTAGAACATCCATTCTCAGCGAGTGGAATGTTCTAGTAGCATTATACCCCTTCTGCCTTGGGATATAGTGGTTGTTATAGGTCGCCTCCCTTGTTATATGCCTTTGTCTGCACTCTGGAGTATAACTCATGTACAGGGCCTTTAGCAACTGGTATAGGCCTCGGCAGTTGGATATAATGCTAAGTTGAAACCTTGCATTGAAAAAAGAAGATTTCCAACTTGAGCCCGCTACAGCCTTAGTTGTAATTCCTCCCCCTCCGCCATCAAATAAGATTTGTTTAGCGCTAAAAACCCATAAACACCACCAATTCCAAGTGTCTTCTGGCTTGGAAATATCAGTACAGCAAACTCCATACCCGAAAAATGGAAAGAACCACACAGAAAGTGACCAGGTATGTCTAAGCTTATGTGGTTATTTCTCGTTTCAGCAAGAAAATTTATAATTGCCGGTTTTGTCTCAGGAATACTGGATAGAATTGAGTGACGGGTCCAAAAAAGCAAAGTCGGATTACCTAAAGAATAAGTCTTTAATATATTTAGCACCTCAGGAATCCCATATTAAAAATTGGGTCCTGTGTATACTTTCTTCCCCATGTACCTCATGCTATGACTTCATCTAAGGTTTCTTTATCCCTTTGTATACATGTAATCACATATGAACACCTCAACATTTGGCATGCAGTAAGAGCTAAACCCTACATTCATCCTACTCTTTATTGTGCAAAGAAAATGAAAGGAATTCAAGATTATGGGCCTAATTTGGCGGAGGGGGTAACAAGAGTTCAACCAAAATTGATGGATATCCAAAATACCATCCTCCTGTTGGCAGACTGGACATGTTTGTGGTGATGGAGACTTATTTGCGCAGTGGCAGGCCTGGGAGACATAAAATGAGGTCTTTAATTTACATCACTGGCAAATTAAAAGCAGTGGCGGCCGGCACAGGTAAGAGCAGTAGGGCGGTGGGGCAGGGCGGGGTGGGGAGAAAGTCGACAGATGACGGGATAGGTAAAATTACATAAAACAATTAATAAAATCGCTTACCTTGCGCTCGCTTATCCTGTCATCTGTCGCCTCCCCCCCCCCCAACCCGGCCTTGCCCACAGCTCTTACCTGTGCCAGCTGCCACTGATTAAAAGGCTAGTTTACTTGGAAGAACTAAACAGTAATTTGACATGTGCTCCTTAAAGGGGTCTTCTTTAAAATTCTTCATTAAAGCACTAATTATGAATGGCTGAATTTCACATGGAGTAATAACTTTGGGTGAAATTCTGCCACCCCAACATTCTAAAGTAAGCATGAAAGTGATGGGCAGAATGCTTGAATTAATCTCAGTCATTGCTAATTATTCTGACTGCATCCCAGTCCATCACTATTTTGCCCATTATGCCACCTCATGTTAGACCCAACCATATGCAAATCAGACTTGATTCTGCTCCAATAGGAACAGTGTAAGCCTGGTTCTCTCTGAACCAGAACACAAGCATCCCAAAACCACTTTCGTCATAGTTGGGGCTTTTTCAATCAGGTGCAGTCGCCATGGTTGATGCTCTTAAGTCTGGTGTAGTATGGAATGTAAACCCTAGTAATTAGCAGTGGCTGAGATTAATTCAAGCATCCCACCCATCACTCTTTTGTTCACTTCAGTGCAACATCTTAAGTGCGACGTGTATGCCCAGATGTGGGTCCCATGCTGTCTTTGCCACTGAAACCAAGCTGCACCCAAATGAAGAGCTCCAGCTAAGGTGAAATCTGTTTTGGGTTGCTCGTGCTCCACATCAGTGAGGGCCTGGCTTGGCAGTTCACACTGGGCTGTTCCTACTGGAGCAGGGTCAAGAATGATTTGCATATGGTTGGGTGCAAACTGAGGTGGCATGGTGAGCAAAATACTTATTTACTGGGATGTGTCCTGAGTAATTACCAGTGGGCGAGATTAATTCAATCATTCAACCCATCACTTCTTTGTATACTTCAGTGATGCCCTCATTGCAGACATCACTGATGACATCATACAATGCATTTGCTAGTTTGTTTTATAGTTTACATAGTGGCGGGTAACTATCATATTACTTTTCTACCTAATTTTGTACAGCCTGTGTTCAGCTAATGGGCGTAACTGTTTACAAAACAGACGAGCTTCTGGTGCATCCTAGAGGTGTAGACGTATTGAATACGTTATAAATCTTTGCATTGAAGAGTAACTCTGTGTGCAGATGATAGTTGACGACTTGTGACCAGTATGTTCAACACAAGTGTTTTTGGCTCTGCAGAAAAAATTTCCAACAGGTCAAAGATTTTAAGTAGTAAATACTAAGTATTGTAAGCAGCCTTGAGTTATTAGACAGAATTGTCTCAGTATGATAATTTCTACAAAACATAAAATACTTTGTGCACCAGTTACTAATCTATGTATATGTGCTTCTTTTGCTTCAGAAGATGGGCTATCTGTAAAGTTTGCCCCACAGTATGAAAGCTGCATATAGTATGATCTTTACCACGTTCAGACCTTTGTTATTTTATGTGTATACTGTTTTTTTGGCAAGTGTTGCATAGACTGTACACTGTTCTTTGTAGATACTTTTTAATTCTTTGTGGTGCAGGTCCCATGAGAGGTTCAACTGTCTGCAAACAGAGTGATACAGAATAAACTCTCTCCATAGAGTGAATACTGTTTAAAGTACCCATTTCTTTACTCATATCAATCTCATTTCTCAATGTATGTTCGGTGACTGTGAGGTGTTTCATACAGATAGAAGCTGTGTGTATTTGGGCATTAATTATGGAACAGATGCTGAATATCTTAAGTAACTTGGCTTTCTCTGAACAGTAGTATACATATTGAACACTGTGTGCAATGAGTGTTTCCCATATATCTGTGGTTGATTGTAAATATGAACTAGTGTACCTGTGAAGAGTATGGTATAGATTCAATGTTGCTCAGTACACATGCTTGCTACACTTAAGGGAGTTGTGTCTGTTATGGCAATAATAATGCTTCATATTATTCTGAGCTATTTTGTACTTAATTTCAGGCCTCTAATGCCATACTAGTTTGTAGAGCAATGTGTACAAAACAAGCTTGGATGATGTCATCAGTGATGTCGTCAATGATATCATCAATGATGTCATTCGTGATGTATAAATGATGTCCTAGAACATGTCATGAGTGATGTATTATGTGAGGTCATAAGCAGTGCATGGTTGGGCACCTAGCATAGCTAACTATAACTGGTGAATTTCTGTGCTGTGCACCCCCTCCCTGACCCTATTCTGGAGTTGGGGACCCATTACCCTAGGGCATATGTTTACTATAGGTGGGCACCCACCATGCACCAGGTTGGGGGCTGAGGGGGGAGCCCCAGGGCATTGCTCCCGCCCAGAGGGGGCAGCTACATTATGCTGCTCCCTTACGGCGAGAGCAATATCTTGATCTGTTTCCCTACCCACATCAGTGCGGGCAGGGAAACAGATCAAAAGTCTGCTCCCAGCCGGCGGGAGTTTTTTTAAAGCTCCTGCCCGCTGGGAGCAGACTTTGTGTTTGTTCCAGTTTGGCAGAAGTTTAAAAAATGGTCCCACCAGGCTGGAGCAGACACAAGTGTCCCTGCCCGCACCGGTCCGGGCAGGGAAACTGCTGTATCTTGGGGTGAGCTCCCCAGGACACAGCATGTGAACAGACCCCTCGGACTGGGGTCACCGGGGCCATAGAAGGCTCAGGGAGGGGGACCCATGGCCCCCTCCCTTTTAACTTAAAGTGCAGCCCTGGAAGATGGGGTCCCCAGTGCCTGTTAAAGGCTCAGGTAGGGGGGCTGTGCAGTCCCTCTCCTCTTTTTGCAACATTGTGGCCCAGGGGTGGGCTCCTCAGGTCCTATAATAGCTCGGGGAGGTGTGCCACATGGCCCCCTCCCCTTTAATAATTAAATCAGCCCTGCGGGATAGGGTCCCGGGGCGTTTGGAGGCTCGGGAGGGGGTGGGCTCCCCAGGGCCTACAATGACTTGGGGAGGGTGCCCCCCATACATAGACAATGTGGCCCCCGTGCCTGGGGGTGGGCTCCCCCAGGCCTATAATAAACTAATGCTGTCGCAGCCACCATTTTTGTTTTTAATCCCCCGGGAGGGAGTCCTGCGGCATCGTGTCAAAAATTGCTCATTTGTCTTGTATTTTTGCCGCAGGAGGGGTCCCTCTGGGTTCCCCTTCCCTGGGGCCTAGGGGGGCAGGGTACCCCTACCATGCCCCTCATTTCACTACTTTTGTTTAACTTCAGGGCATGGGACTAAGTCCCAGAGTCCTCTAATGGCAGCCAGTAAAATTTTTCTGATGTTGCTGGCAGCCAATGAGAGCACTCGCTCCTGCAGGAGTCCATCTCCCAATGGAGCGAATTGGCCCAAGGGAAATAAAGATCCCTGGGCCAATCAGAATGTTCTATTTTTGAATTGGCACTCTGCGAGAGTCTCTCGAGCCTCTCGCTAACCCAACTGTCCAGATATACAAATATTTTTGACCCTTAATTTCTAAAAAACTACTGAACAGATTTACACCAAATCACAAAAAGCAAAATCTGTGGACTAAGATCTAACTTTCGGCCAAATTTGGTGTAAATCCGTTTGCAGTTGTTCCTGAAGCCCTGCCAAAAGAAGTCTATGGAAAATGCATGGGGATTTTGTGTTTTTGGACCCCCCCTTTTTTCTTGGCCCCCGCTTAACGAATCACCCCGAAACTTTCCATGCGCAAACTAGTCAAACAATAGCACCTTTTCAGGGAGTTTCGTGGAGATTCAGCAAACGGGGCCAAAGTTATTAGCAACACAAAAACGATTTTCCTACAAAACAGCTGACCTAATTATAACTATCCAGTGATGGTTGCCGGGGGAGCACCATCACTAGGTGCATGTTTGTGGCAAATACAATCATGGAGGTGTCACTATATTAGATAGCATCAGGAGTAACTGAAAAGAAAATGAAATATGATAGGGCACACCACAAACATTCACTGTTTGATGATGCCAGACAGCTGTGTGCCGTGTATACTCTTTGTGTAAGTGAATATGCTATCGCATTTCTGCATTCATTCAGCAATGATGGCACTGTCGAACCCTGTGTCAATGACTGGTAGTGGGCATGCCATTATTACCTATACATCTCTTGTTGACAGATGTGAATTAGTTTTTATGACATACAATAAAGTCGTTTCCACACTTCACATGTAAATGTTTGCTTCTCATTTCCCCCTTACACTTTGGACCCATGCAATAATTAACTATTAAATTACATTCCAGGCATCAACATCAACTGAAAGCCAGCCAGAGTGGACCAGCAACGCAGCATCACACACTGAATCAGAAGGTGGTTTGAGATGGTAACCTCAGGACCATGTCGAAAATCACTGTGTTGCCAGAAGCGTATGCAGGGCATAACAGTGCAAGAAAGTGCACTATACAAATACCACTAACTTGATATAATATGACAAGCATGACGTGACATGATGTAATGTAACATGGCATAGCACAAAAGATCGTAATAACTCTGTAAACACCCTCCATTTATTTTCGCATTACAAACATGTTGTGACATAAGAACTTGGTTTGACATGAAAAGGCCTCACACAACATCCCCTGTAATATTTTAGGTGACAAGTGATGTCACAATGCACTGAAGGCACAGGCCACGCTGGAACACATCTCCTCGTATTACTGTCCTTTTACAAGCTAAAAATGAGCTATCAAGGAGATGGCATGTTTGTGGGAGTTCCTTTTATTTCCTTTCCCTGACACTTTCGACATTGTAACAGTTGCAGCAATAAATTATTACACCATAATTGTCTTCTTTGAAGAGATCTCTGCTGCAAAACTTCACAGCATCGTGAATAACGTAGCATTCATTTGCTACCAAATTATTAGGTAGGGTGTGAAATTAAATGTTCTTGTCTGCCAGGCAGATTAGTAAACGCACTCCTCTAGAAAAGCAAATTTCCCCTGAAGAAGAAACACGCACTTTCCCCAAAGAAAATGCAGTGCAGAATGGTATGCTGTCCTGTTTGGACAGGAGGTATGCAGGGGTCACAGCACCAGTCGCGGCCGGCATGACTCGTGGGTGGGGGGTCGCGCGGGTTCGCGGGGGATGGAGGTGGGGGAGTTTAATTAAAAATTTTAAAAACGTACCTTACCGGGTCCCGCGCCGCCTCAGCTCCTGGCCGGGTCCCGCGTTTTCCCAACAGGAAGCATCCAAAGGCAGACTCCCTCCCCTCACCTAAGCCAATCACAACGCTGCAATGGCATTGTTTCGATTGGTGGGGACGGCGCCCAGCCGGGCGCCTATGGGGAGGCCATTTTCTCTATGTAGGCTGCTTGCAGCCTACATAGAGAAAAGACAGAGTGCGCATGACTGGTTTGGTCGGCCCCAGAGGGCCGACCAAACAGTCAGGGCCCACAGCATTGGGCAAGCCACTCCTCCCCGACCCGCCCGCCCCCAACCAGGCATACCCTTCTGCTTTCTCGCAGTGCAAGAAGCTGAAACATAAAATGGTATTTCTCGCAGAAACAGTGGGGCAACGCTCCTCCGCCCTAATGGAGGAGCCGCCCCTGCACAGCACCCAAGTTAGTTGCACATAGCAGTGAATAACTCTCCTTTCTTTGCTCCTGCATGTTGAGCGACCAAATACATGGCTTTCTCCATACTGACAAAATGGTTGGTCAACTGGCAAGAGTTGAAGGTGCTGCTTGGTGCTGCTCTAGCTGCTGATTACCTTCCAGGAGCACGAAAATAGCACTGAAACTTGGAGCTGTTCTCAACGAAAATGCAACGTATTTCATTTTTTTTCTTCAGTTTTATATAGCGGGAACTCGACCCGAAGGTAGCAGAGCACTTTAAATGAGCACCACTTGCATTAGAGACGGACACATTCATTTTTTTTTTTTAGGCACGGGGAGATTAAGTGATTGGCCCAGAATCGGAGAATGTTTTAGCCTCCCTGCCAGACTCGAACCTGGTTCCTCAGCTCGAAAGTGGACGCCCTGGCCGTTAAGCCACACCCTCTCCCTAATTGATAAACATCTTCCGTTTTAGTCCTCAGCACAACATTGATGCATTCACTTTGTGGTTCCATTGTTGAGCATTACTAGACATATTGATGCTCGTACACTGCGAAGCAATGATATACATTACTGTGCCGACTGAGGTGTGCACTCTTTGTGGCCTCTGATTCCCATCACTAGGACTGGTAGGAAAGGTATTTCCCCTTCATGGTGTACAGTCATGCTCCTTTGCCCTGAGTGCCTGGCTGCATGCATCTGGTACCTGATTTTTTTTTTTTTTTAGCCTTAACCTCACACTAATCTAGTCTGAGTGGAGAAGCTGTCCTTTGACATGAGTGAGGTCCTGGTCCTGTCCTGTGACCTGGAGCAGCGCACCAGGTGTGACCTCACTGTACAGACAGGGAACTAGTGTTCTTGTCATGGGTGTAGTACATAGCGTGCAGGTGGCAGCAACTGCGATTGTGAATCAGTAGTTGTGAGCAGACCTTTTTATCTGTGTCACTGGAGACAAGGCCTACTGGGCCACTCATGTATAGTTCCACTTTTATGTGCTAACCCAGTAGTAATGTCGAAGCTAAGTTTAGATAACAATGGTGGCATCCATTTTGTATAATTTGACATTGTAATAATTTAATGATGATGTGAATTATATAGGAATATAATAATTGCTTGATATCATGTGACAGCCTTAAATAAGAGTTAGAACTTTGCTTTTAGTAAGCTGCCTGTAACGCGACACATTGCAAGGCTTGCACAAAGAGTACATTTCCATGTTATTACATTTCTGCCTGCTTGCATTAGCAACAGGCCCTGTAGGCCTCAAAAGTGTATTCAGCCACATCAGCTAATGTAGACCATTGTGATTGCATTTGGGCGTAAATGTAATAGTTAACTGTCTGGCTTTAGATACAGGGGACTTGTCACGTGCACATAGGGTGATTTCCAACGTATCCTTGTGTAACAATGTACTGGAAGTTTCCGAGCACAAAATGTTTCTTCGCCACCTGCCAGGACATGAGGGCCTAGACATGACCTGTTACGCAGACAAATTATAATGAAATGTTGTGGTCTGTGTCTATAAATGCTTGTGTTTTACTTCTGCTATTTGAGCACTCAGCACCCACCTGAGGCTCCCATGCACGTTAAATAAATTCTCTTTATTTTACTCAGGTGGTTGTGACGGAGTTATGATTTTGGGTTCTAAAGATCTTTTCAGTTTCCACAGTAACATCCCAAGCATATGTTGTTCTCTATTGCCTATGTTGTCTGTGTGGTCCATGCATGGTGTGTAAAGTGAACCAGAGTAATGGAAGCCCCAAGCCTAGCTTTGTGCACAAGACAGAGATAAGAATATGTTTCCAAACAGTGAAATTGTATTGTTGACACCTGAAGCTGAACAGATGAGTCCTAGAGACAGTGAAGTATGGAAAGAGGCGACAAGGCTCTTTCAGAAATTCGATTAGGCCTTTTGCTGAGAGAATCTACTGATTGGTCTTCCTGAATCACTGCAATTAGGTTGATAGTGGGGGTGAAGACTGCGATTGCATTTTTTGTTGTTCAAGGTGAAAGGGACCTCTGGTTGAGGCCAGTCTTTTGCCTTTCCCTTGATCACTTTTCAGTGTGGCTGATAGCAGCGCGGTGCAGAAGGCTCACACTTCTTTCTGCCTCTGCTGCGGGTGTGCCAGGCTGTAGGATAACAGTCTGTAAAGAGTATCACTCTATACAAGGCTCGGTCTTGAAAGTAGTCTGGAGAGGATGCCTGAAGAAGTACTACCCCAGACAAGTTCTGAAAGTGCAGACAGTGGATTCACATCTCATGCCTGCTTTGACTGCATAAAAGTAGAAACCACTGATCCCCTTGTTGTACCAGTTCCAAGTTCTCTGTGACCAAGGATTGGAATACTCAGAGGATTGCTGCACAACCAGAGCTGGTATATGCCTAAAAGCCAGCTTCCCAGAGGTAAGAGAACATCCTCTGAGTTCACCTATTGCTGCAAAATCTGGTTACCTGTGCAGAAGCACCTTGAAATCAGCCTGCCAGCTGAGAGAGGGAAGGATCCTGCCAACCCTGCTGGAGGAGTGACTTTCCAGGATGAGGGAGATGCAGCATTACCCTGGTATGTTGGTTATGTGCATAATTGGAGGACTTTTGAGAGTTATCGTCTTGCTTGATGTCGATGGGCCGCAGAGTCTCCAGTATGATTGCTGGTGGGAATGGTGAAGCTGTGGTGTGAAATAAGCCACGGAGCCCAATCTGTGAAGTTGACGCATGAATGACCTGTGTTGCTTCAAGCTGTGAAAATGAGCCATGGTCAGAGCTCCTGCACCTTCACCCTGTCGCAATGTGACCTAGAGCTGCTGTGCGGCCTGAGACCTTGTGTGCCTGAAGCCACAGCCCACCATTTAACTAACATGGCCTGTGCAAGTCTTCAATGGATCGGACATGACCATGCATTTCTGCTCCAATCTGGGGCAAAACAGCTCAAGTGAGGCTGCACCAAGGACCCACCAGATGGGCAGTGATAAGATTAAGCACTCTCTTTGAGAACGGTTCCCTAACCACATCCACATCACACAGACTCAGCTCCTGAGGAAGCTGAGAAGAACTACCGGCTCATGCCCAGTCCAGAAGAGAGTGAGCGAGCATCGGAAGAGCCAGAGGGTTGACCGAGAAGTGCCAGCTCATTTATAGGCTGAAAGAGACTAAGGTGAGAACCAGTGACTTAATTTAAGCAACCCCCTCTAGCACCAGGTCACTAACCAGCTTCATGTACATTTGCCTATATGTGGCATTTATTTCAAGTGTGCATTAAAGTATACTCCTTCTTTAAAGACAAGCATTGTGTTGGACAATTATTTATTATACTATTGTGTGTTTGTTCAGATCTAAGATCGAGCACCCGCACAATACCTCCCTGAGAAGCTTGTGACTGCTCTCCAACAATACCAAGTGCTGAAGGGGTTGTACTCAATCTGGTTTGCAGAGTCATAGTAGGACTTACTCTGTGACATTAGAAGCATACAACATCAGCCCCCATGGTTAAGGCCCAGTAGTCACTGCTTGCCCAATGGCTCCCTGAATAGGTTCTGACAAGGACCATACATGTACTGTGTGCAGCCACTGATGCTCATTCCTAGGCCCATTGCTGCTGCATGAACTGTGTGGGGCTACTGATGTGTGTTACATAGCTCATTGATGCATGCCTGCATTGAAAGGCCCACAGACACATTTACTGTTTGTGGACACTAAGACTGGTCACCAGGCCCCTAGATGAAGCAATATATGTGCTCACTAATGCACATTACCAGGCCCATTGAAACATGCAATGTGGAACCACAAATGTGTATTACTAAGCACATTGATGCATGCACTGTAGGGCCGCTGATACTTATTCCCAGGCCCATTGAGGCAGCCACTTTGTGTTTCAGCTGACATTCATTGCTAAGGTCATTGATACATGCACTGTGTGGTACAATTAGTGTTCGTTTCTAGGCCCCTTGAATCATGCAGTGTCTGGCACCACTGTAATGCCCATTACATCCAAAATGATTGTCATTGCCAGTGCTTGTTTATTTTTTAATGGTACGTTTTTGGTACCCCAATTGCTGAATGTATATTGACTATAATCTGTGCTTCTGCTACCTGAGGCACATTTTGCCCAGGCTATCTTAAGCTAAGGCTCAGCCTATATCGACAGGCGCGGACCCTGAGATCCAATTACCGGAACTGCTCTGCTTTCCACGGTATCCCAAGACCTGACCAGGTGGCAGGTCCTTCTCGGTTAGGAACGCAAGACTGTGGAACTCTCTGCCAATTCATTTGTGGCAGATAGAATTAGAACATGAGTTTAGGAAGGCCCTAAAAACCTGGATTTTTAGGCAGGGGTAGTACTTTTGGCTGTTCTCTCGCTGTGCTCTACGTAGCGCCAGGACACCTCTTATTGAGGTAGCTGCGCACTTTACAAATGGCTATTGATTAATTGATTGATTGTTGCAAAATTTGTATAAAAAACAGTGCAATTATAACAACATAATTCTTTTTTTTACATAGTTTGAAGCTATTACCCCCTTTTCCACCTGTGCGGTTTTGTGATGCCATCACATTTGGAGAAACTTTTTTCAATGTGCTGACACATTGTTAAAATCTAACCATGCCATTGTCTTCATCGCTCCTTAAGTGCTACCATTTTATGGTCTGGTTTGACATCGTAGCTGTCGCCAGATAATTATGTGAGAACCACCAACAGAGTGGCTTTGGCTTCACCACATGTTGGCAGCCAGAGTACATGTTTTGATTAGGCAGACACCGTGTGATTCCACAAAAACGTGCTTGCCCTCCATGCAGATGTGACTATTTTGTTTATTTAGCCAGCTGCCTGAGGTTGAACTTTCAGGGACACACACACACAAACGACATTGTAATGCTATTAAAGTGTCTTGGATAACTAGATAATTGTTGTTCTCTGGCAGCAGCATAGATGGGAGGAGGGAAGTCATTACCTGGTCTGGTGGCTTAGTAGACTAATACGTCCACTGTAGGAGCTTGTGTTCGACCTCATGGTCACAGGTTCAAACCCTGGCATATCCACTCAGCCTTTCATCCTTCTGAGGTCAATAAAATGAGTGCAATTGAGTTGGGGAACAATAAACATCTGTTATTCAGCACCAAGATACCATTGGGTGAATGTGCACTTTACAAATACACGTTATACTATTAACCTATATGAATTTTAATGTATTTTTGAGTTAAGAATTTGCATTGCCCCGCACCATAGATGAGGATGTTTTTGTTTGTGTTCCTGCAGGATTCTTACTTAACATGTATGCTCATTACCCAAATGACCCTACCTCAACACAGGTTAAATTGTTATAGTTCAGCACCTTCACTATTATTGGTAGGTGAATTAGATCGCCAGAGTAAAGTGGGCATACTTCAATGTCTACAGGCGTAGCACACTGTGTTTTTACATTAAATGTCTCTAGATTAGAATTCGATAAAAGCATCTCTACATTTATGTTTTGCTGGAAAAGAGAAGTCTCTCCTCTGTGATTGCTCCTGGTCGGTAAGCATTTGCACAGAGGACTAAACTTCAAGGGAAGGCTACTCATTCGTACCCTTCTGGTGACTAGGGTTAGAAAGCACTTATTAATTAAATGTAGCAGAAAACCACTGAATGTATGACCCAAATGTTCATGACATCATTGTTCAAATTAAAAATGAGGTTTGCAGGGGCAGGGTAAGAAATAAAAGGTTTAGTTTCAGGTTACAGGGCATGCACAAATGTCAGGTCCAAACTGTGTACCCACTAATTTCTGCTACTGTGGTATGCAGGAATTAATGGGTGCGTAATTCAGTGCAATATACACCCTTGGGGCCTCATTTATGAGGAATTGGTGTAGGGCAGCACTGTAGGTCTTCTTGCTCCGCTGTCTTACGTCAATGTGAAAGGGCAGGAATGCACCGTATTTATGAAATACAGTGCATTCCTGTCCTTTCTCCCCTGCACCGGCACACAATATGCTGTCTAGGGCCAACATAGGCACCCTTGAACCATGGTGCAAGGGGGTCTCAGTTGCAGGCAGGATTGTTTATGTGCAGGAAGGGGCACCTTCCCACACAGAAACAATCCTGAGAGGCCTTTTCCTCTTTCTAAGTGTGCTGCAGCACACATGGAAAGAGGCAAAAATGAGGAGAAATAAAAATATCTCTCCACATTAAGCCTCCTCTCGGGAGGCGTAAGGTTTTTGCACTGTCTCAGGTTTACGTGATTAAGTACATCTGGGCAGCGTCAAAATCCATGGGTGTTGGGTGGGAAAACCCACTACGACTTATCGCAGAGTAAGGCAAGGCAGCCACTTGCGCTGCTTTGTTTTACTCCATATCTGTGAGGCCACGCAAAGCTACGCAGAGTGGCTTTCCATCGCCTCAAAAATATGATTGAGAGGCTTGCGTCACCGGAACATCAAAATAAGTGACACTCAGGCAGACAAGCCTCTCATAAATAAACCCCTTCGATTCTAGCAGGGTTTATCAGGAGCACACCTCTGAAAAAACAGGATTACCTCCCACAATTCACACCAGATTTGTAATCTTCTCTCAGGTGCAAATGGGGGTTGGCCCACGTGTAGAAATCTGTATGGCAGTGCTTAATCTTTAAATTTTCCTTCAAGGTGTACATTTCCAGCCCATCACTACCCCTTTACTCTCTCTGCATGAAAATGTAGGATTCACATATGGGCAGCAGTGGGAAGAAGGGACAGTGTGATCATTTGGAGAGACTGAACACATTTTGCTAATCCAAAACGGATTTATTATTTATTATTTTTATTATTATTATTATTATTATTATTATTACAGTACAGCAGGTGTCATTATACTGTTTAAGGTACCAAAGTGTCAAGGATAAGTAGAAGAGAAATGATAAATGATAAATGTGTAGGGTTATGCTAGCTGTAGATTATGCCAAGGAGGTTGTGTCAGAAACAGGGTTGGCAAACATTGAAATTTCTTAAAAGCAGCCTCCTACTTCTCACTGTGGTAATCGAGGTTGAGTTAAGGAAAGAGCTGTAAGTGTTTCTTGTTTGGAGAGCGGTAGCTTTAAAGTGGTGTAGTAGGTAGGAGACTGAGGAAAGGTTTACCTGTTAGTAGATGCAGTATGGATGGTAGTTTCTTTTATTTCATTGTCTTTAATATGTATCTGTTAGACCTGGCTTTTTCAGGGGGTTTATCCCTAGACTTTTTGCTTTTTGGTCTCCTGTTTCTGACCTGTTTTTGTTGGTTTCATGACTCTGGGCACCTTACCACTGCTGATCAGTTCTGAAGTGCATATATCAAACACAAGGGGGCAGTGGAACAAAATGTCGCACCTCGTAAGAAAAGATATTTAGTGGGCATATAGTAACGGATAATCCAAGTATATATATAGATTAATTCGATAATGGTGCAACTCAGGGTAATGCCACACCCTATCACCTGAGATGTGATTGCACAAAGGAAAAAACCTCAGTGTCCAAATATTTATAAGAAATATACCCCGGCACTCAACATTTGCATATGATATCCATTCACGACATCAATTTGTCCTCATACAGAATTGTTTAATTATTTTCACAGGTACTGTACAACAGAAAGAAAGAACTGTTTCACAGAAATGAAAAACTATTTCTTGTTAAACATTTCCTTAACAGTTTTTTGCAGTTCGGTTAAGGACAAAATACATTTGCTTCATTTGTTGTTCCAAAGAAATCAGATTTTTCAGTCCAAATTAGAACAGCAATGTTTGGTGATGATAAAGCACAGCCGACACGTGTTTCGTCACTGATGTGACTTTTTCAAGGCTTCAAAGAAACTGTCTCAGCGTAGCAAGAAGTTACATGCGAGAGGTATAGTATGGCGGAGGGAGGAAGTCGTCCCAAGAGCTTATTAGTACCCGTCTTGGATATATTTATGCGGTTATAATATCTCCAATTTTGGAAATCATCTAGGTCACAGTCGCGTATAGCAAGTACCGCAATCAATGAAAATGGAAGCGTGCCAACTCTACTCGTAGGGTGATGCCAACTGTATATAAATGGATCTCTTTAGTATTGTATCACCATCGGACCATGCTAAGTCCCTGTATTGCCATTGTCTTCATCAGTCTACAGTTACGCGGGGTTCTAAAGTGTATAGCTCTCCATATAAATTGTGTTTATGGATTGGTGTTTCCATGGCTTATTTGACTTACCCCTAGTAAAGTGCACTGTGTGTGCCCAGGGCCTGTAAGTCAAATGCTGCTAGTGGATCTGCAGCACTGATTGCGTCACCCATGCAAGCAGCCTTTTAAAAGGGTCTCAGACCTGCCACTGCAGTATCTGCATGCAGTTTCTACTGACATGTCAACTTGGCAAGTGCACCCATTTTACATACGCATGCCACCAGGGCAAGGCACGAGCCAAGTCTGCACGCGCAAGCAATAAACATTTGCATCTAAAGTAATTACGAACATTAAGAAAAATAGGGGTGCATTCTATCACCCATTTTGATATTGACTTTATTCTTGCCCCCTTTTGATCGTTTGCACCCAAAGGACAAATAAGGATAAAAACAACCAAAAATTGGAAAACCACATGTCAGGAGGAACATCATTCACAAGTGGAAGTCACTGTTGCTTAATGAACATTAGAGTGGATTTTAAGATCATCAGTCTCTTATTGTAAAAATTTCATATTGACATGTGAAAACATTGATTGAGTATAATGATGAAATGTTGCCAATTGTAATGTATACTAGGTAAATCACAAGAGGGTGTGGTTAAGTTTTTTGAGGTTTAAATGGGAGAGTCACGTGGGAGATGGCAGCTGAGCATTATCACAGTAGAATTTTGGAAAAGCGGTTGAGGCGGTTTTCTTTTCGAGAGCGAGACGAAGTTCTTGCAGGTATTATTTGGAAGTTTGGCTTGAATTGAATTGTTTGGAAGTTTCGGTTGTTTTTGGTGATTTGGGGACGGTATGGAAGCGGTGTGTGCAAGTATGAAAGGGGTGTTTTCAAGGGGGAAATTAGGAGGGAGAGCATTATGCTTGGGGAAAATTTTGGTAATAGTTAAGTTGCGGTGGGTTTAAATAAACATTACTGAAAAGCGCTGATAGATGAAAAGTCATGTTCCTTTAATGCATGAATTAGAGTTCTTTCACAACGTAATGAGAGATGTATAAATCTTGTTATATGCCGAATGCGAAAAAATAAGTAATGGTGGTTTTTAAATTTGTAGTTACCCCTGAAGAAGGGCTTCAAAAGCCCGAAATGCATTGGGTTGATATGATTGCCTTGGATGAACTATGCATTTTCTACACGTGCTTTTGGAAAAGGCCCGGATGGGCATATCTCGAGCATGAGAAGCAATGGAAAAGCATCAACCTTACATGTGGATGGTGAAAGAAATGAAAAGTTATTGGATGAAATGGAATAAAATGGTTAAACTTGAATTACCTTATTGAGTTGGAGCATTATGTGTATCAATGGATTCGCTGTGCGACTGGGATTGGAGCGAATCTGTGCTCCACATCTAATGGATTTTACATACGCATGCCACCGGCGCAAGGCACGAGCCAAGTCTGCACGCGTAAGCAATAAACATTTGCATCTAAAGTAATTACGAACATTAAGAAAAATAGGAGTGCATTCTATCACCCATTTTTATATTGACTTTATTCTTGCCCCCTTTCGATCGTTTGCACCCAAAGGACAAATAAGGATAAAAACAACAAAAAATTGGAAAACCACATGTAAGTTGTGTACACAAGTGGAAGTCACTATTGCTTAATGAACATTAGAGTGGATTTTAAGATCATCAGTCTCTTATTGTAAACATTTCATATTGACATGTGAAAACATTGATTGTGTATAATGATGAAATGTTGCCAATTGTAATGTGTACTAGGTAAATCACATACAGTGGAACATCGTTGGGAGGAACATAGTGGCTTACGGGATTCGTAGTGTGAGCAGCACGTGGAGTTTCGAGATGGGGAGTTTTTGAGCATTATGGTTGATTGGCACAGACACAGGAGGGTGTGGTTAGGTTTTTTGAGGTTTAAATGGGAGAGTCACGTGGGAGATGGCAGCTGAGCATTATCATGGTAGAGTTTTGGAAAAGCGGTTGAGATGGTTTTCTTTTCAAAAGCGGGACGAAGTTCTTGCAGGTATTATTTGGAAGTTTGGCTTGAATTGAATTGTTTGGAAGTTTCAGTTGTTTTTGGTGATTTGGGCACGGTATGGAAGCGGTGTGTGGAAGTATGAAAGGGGTGTTTTCAAGGGGGAAATTAGGAGGGAGAGCATTATGCTTGGGGAAAATTTTGGTAATTGTTAAGTTGCGGTGGGTTTAAATAAACATTACTGAAAAGCGCTGATAGATGAAAAGTCATGTTCCTTTAATGCATGAATTAGAGTTCTTTCACAAAGTAATGAGAGATGTATAAATCTTGTTATATGCCAAATGCGAAAAAATAAGTATTGGTGGTTTTTAAATTTGTAGTTACCCCTGGAGAAGGGCGTCAAAAGCCTGAAATGCATTGGGTTGATATGACTGCCTTGGATGAACTATGCATTTTCTACACGTGCTTTTGAAAAAGGCCCGGATGGGCATATCTCGAGCATGAGAAGCAATGGAAAAGCATCAACCTTACATGTGGATGGTGAAAGAAATGAAAAGTTATTGAATGAAATGGAATAAAATGGTTAAACTTGAATTACCTTATTGAGTTGGAGCATTATGTGTATCAATGGATTCGCTGTGCACCCACTTGCCAGGCCCTAACCTGCCGTTTTCTTACATGTAAACATGCCTAACGTAGGCCCAAGGTTCCCCTGTGGGCACGGTGCAGTGTATGTGAAAGGTAGGACATGTACTGGTGTGTGTGACATGTCCTGATAGTGAAATACATTGCATTTCGTTTTTCACTAAGGAAAGGGTATTTGTCCCATAGGATGGAATGGGAGTTTATTTATAACATCTTATACGTATAACTTCCTATTGGGACCAGGTAGGAAGATGGAGTTTAGTATACCTGAACTCAGAATATAAAAATGCATCTTTTAGTAAAGATGATTTTTATATTGTGTTTGAAAATGCCACTTTTAGAAAGCTTAGCCATCCTGGGTGCCTCTGCTGGTTTGTGGATTTACTGTCTGGCTTTGGAGTGACAGGGGCTGGGGATGTGTATTCTCTAAGACAGCCACTGGGGGGCTTGAGGTGTATCCTGCCTTTCTTGGATGAGTCAGGGCTGGGTTGAATAGACCTGGGCTGCATTTAGAGTAGGGGGAGGTGATTTCCTTGCAACTGAATAGGCCTTGTCTACCTTACACAATTCTGTCGCCACCTCCTGCCAGGAAGCTGGATCAGAGAGGACAGAACTGGTTTTGACTGAGCACAGAGCCTCACTGCCACAAGAGAAAAAAGAGAAATTTAGTATAAATATTGGGGCCTAGACTCCAGAACTTTAGAATTCTTATGGACTCAAGAGGAACCTCTGCCAAGGAGAAGAGCTGGGAAAGCTGAAGGAGAAGTACTGTCCCTTTGCTGTGTGCTGTCTGGGGTTGGACTGCTGTGGCAGTTTCTGCCAAGGAGAGGACAAAGATTTTGCAATGTATCCTGCTTGAGAAGATCTCCAAGGGCGTGAAGTAGAGCTTGCCTCCTGTTCTGAAGTCTCAGGGACACAAAGACTTCACCACCAGCTCCCCTGAACTCTATTACTGGGAGTTCTAACCTGCCAAGAGGTCCCTGCTCCCGTGTTGGGCCTCTAGAGATTGTTCCTGCTGCTGGAAGCTGAGAAAACTTGAAGCAACTAAAGAAGCGTGACGCATCCGCACCTGTTTCCAACGCAGCACCTCCGTGTGGGAAGAATTTCTATGCATCACCACCGTGCCGCTGAAGAAACCAATGTAGCCCCTGCCCATGGCTGGAGAAACTGCCGCACGTCGAGTCTTGTGCACCGCACTCTGAAGTCCGAGATCACCTCACCGACTCTGTGCGGCTGCAAGAACCAACGTTTCGTGGGACCGCGTCTGGATAGATGAAATGAAATGAAATGAAAAGACCATTTATTGAGCGCGGTAGCTACCCTCAGGCGTCCTAGCGCTACGGACAGAGCCTATAAAAAGACCATTGAATTATTCCGTTTTATTGAAGAGCAGAGTTTTTAGGCGTTTGCGAAACAGAAGTAAATTGGGTTCTGATCGCATAAAGAAGGGGAGGGAGTTCCAGAGTTTAGCTGAGTTATAGGAAAAAGACCGACCTCCACATCTGACTCTCTTGATCCTAGGAACTGTCGTGAGGAGAGAGGAGGCTGATCTAAGCTGTCTATTTGGATGGTAAGGGGTGATCAGTGAATGATTGATGACAGCACCTGTTCTCCAGAAAGCTCGATGAACAATGCACAGAGTTTTAAATTCGATTCTTTCCCTGACTGGGAGCCAATGAAGGCTCTTCAGTCCAGGTTTAGCTGAGAGTCGACGAGGAATCTGAAGCAGAGTTCGAGCAGCGCAATTCTGAATTATCTGGAGCTTGCGTAGGGTGGATTGGGGGGCCCCTAAAAAGAGGGCATTCCCGAAATCCAGACGAGACAGAATGAGTCCCTGGACCATAATCTGTCTCGCTTGAAAAGGCAGCAAGGGGAGAATCTTCCGCAGAAGCCTGAGTAGACCAAAACAGGTGGCTGATAATTTGGCTGCTTGGCAATTAAAGTCAAGGGACTTATCCAGCCAAATTCCCAGACTTTTTATCGTATCCTTTGGCATGGGAGCAGGGCCAAGGCAGGAGGGCCACAGTGAGTTGGTCGTAAGTTTAGGGGGTTACCTAGAAGCATCAGCTCAGTTTTGTCTCCATTCAGTTTAAGGCATGACAAGGTCATCCATTTGGTCACTTCCTCTAAGCACTCCCTCAGGCTGTTATTCGCGGTGTGTGTCTGATTGAGAGCCACCACTAGCTGAGTGTCGTCAGCATAGGTAATGATTTTTATTCCGAACGGACGGACTATCTCAGCCAGTGGGCTCATGTATATGTTAAATAGCGTAGGGCTTAAGGAAGAGCCCTGTGGTACCCCGCAGCCGAGATGTTTGCTAGGGGAAGTGATGTCGCCCTCAAAGACCTAAAAGGAGCGGTCTGAAAGAAAAGATTTAAACCAGGCAATTGCTTTTCCTGAGACTCCTACACCAGTGAGACGGTGAAGTAAGATGTTATGGTTTACAGTGTCGAAGGCTGCACTTAGGTCAAGGAGGATAATTGCTGCAGATCCTCCCTGATCAAGAATCTTCCTTGCCTCCTCCGTCACTGCGACCAGAGCGGTTTCGATCCCGTGCATGGGACGGAATCCCGTCTGGGAGGGGTCGAGCAGATGATTAGTCTCAAGGAACTCTGCCAACAGCATGTTGGCATATTTTTCCAAGATCTTGCTCAACCAGGGCAACAGAGAGATTGGTCGATAGTTGCCAGGGTCATCTTGGTCTAAATTAGATTTTTTAAGAAGGGCTTTAACCATAGCCCGTTTCCAGGAAACGGGACGGTGCCTGAGGACAGGGAGGCATTAAGCAGGTCAAGTATCGTGGGGAGGACGTTGTCAATGACTGACAACAGAGTGCGCGGGGGTGCCGGGTCGTTAGGGGAACCGGATTTGACCTGATGCATAATAGTTTTTAACTTGACAGAATTAAGTGGGGGGAAGGATTCTAGTGTGGCCAGCGGCTGGGTGCCTGAATCAAGTGATTTAGTGAGTGGAGGGTCAGTCTGACCAGGGGAAAAGGAAGTGTAGATGGTTTGTATTTTTTGAGAGAAAAACTCTACCAGGTTATTGCAGCGAATTTGTGCGTTGATAGTATTTGGAGGTTTTTCAGGGAGCTTAAGGAGGGTTTTCGCAATGCGATATATTTCTTTGGGCCTGGAAGCGGCTGCATTAATTTTTTCTTCGAAGAAGATCGATTGTGCAGTTTTAATTTCATTTTTATAGATCTTTATCGCTTCTCTATATGCAGTTTTACTGGGAGGGGAGTAGTCTAGCCGCCATTTCCTTTCTAATCTTTTGCATTGGCGTTTCATTTCCCGTAATCCGGGGAGTACCAGGGGCAGTCTTTGTGCTGCGCTTAAGCTCAATGCGTTTCATGGGAAGTACAGAGTCTAATGATTCAGAGATCCATCTGTTATAATCCTCATTGGCTAAGATGAGATCAGGGTTATTAGGTGGTCTGGAGGTTTCAAGAGCTACCAGCCAATCCTCTAGGGAAGTTTTGACCAGTTTCTTTCCCTACGTGTGATTGTATTGAAAGAATAGTGGGGGTCAGGGATGACCCAGGAGAGAGAGATCAGGAAGTGGTCCGTCCACGGGAGGGGGGAGGGTGTTCCAACTATGAGATCTGCACAATTACTAAAAATAGGGTCAAGTAAATGACCTTTGGTGTGGAGTCGGTGTAAGCACTAGCTGTTTTAATTGTAGTGCTAAAAGACTAGTGGTCATTTCTAGGGCAGTATGGTCAGCGGTGTTATCGAAATGAATATTAAAATCGCCTAGTAAAGTAAAATTGGATGAACTGCATGCTAGGTTAGCTATGATGGGAGGAAGAGTGATGTGGAATTGTCCCAGAGCTCCAGGTGGACGATATATAAGTATCCCCGAGAAGGTACTAGTAGGGGAAAAGTCTATAGCGAAAGAAAGACTTTCGCAGTCAGGTATCGTATTGGGAAAGCTGCGGCACTTGTAACAATCTTTATAAATGACTGCTAGTCCACCTCCTTTCCCCGCTTTGCGATCTTCACATAGGATTTGATACCCTTGGGGGAGAGCCTGAATGAGATCGGGTTCTGACTCAGTATTGAGCCAGGTCTCTGTCAGGTATACGGCGTCTGGGTTGAGCTCTTCTAACAACCAAAATATTTCCGTAGAATGTTTAGGGAGTGATCTACAGTTCAAAAGGTACATATTTTGCTGGCTTTTCTTGGTTAGTGGTGCAGAATGGAATTGAAAACCACAGTACGGGCAAGTGGTGTGTGGATCTGCTAAATTCCAAGAAGAGTGGCACAGAGCTGGGGTTGTTCCTCTTAATTTGTAAAGGGAATTGGGGCTATATCTCCTGATGTGGGTGGAGAGACGGGCAGGGGTTGTGGCCCCTAGCCCCGGTCGACCGCGGACGGGCGCAGACGGGCTTGCCTTAGGCGCGCCAGCGGCGCGCCCGCTGCGCGCGTCCGCTGCGCGTCTGTTTGGGCATGTCCTTTATAGTGGGGGTAGCCTAGAATGCTAACCTTGATGGCAATCAGGGCGGAAGTGGATAAATCAACGTAGCGCCGTTGCTGCATCGAGAGCCAATGCCTCCCTGAATCCCCACACATCGCACCAAGGCGCCAAGTCTACAGCAATGTTGGGGCCGTAGTAGGAAACCGATGCATCACCTCCCCGGACAGTAAGAAACCGATGCTACACCTCATCTCCAGTAAGGAACTGACGCATCACCTCGCCTGCACGTCAGTAAGGAACCAACGCAGCACCTCCCCTGGAGCAAGGAACCGACGCATCACCTCCCCAGTGCATAAGGAACCGACGCATCACCTTCCCTGAGGCTGTTTTTGCTTATGATTTTTACTAGGGGTGGGTGTAGTGGGTGTAGCGGGGCTACGCGGAGTGCCACGGAGACGGAACCAATATCCGCACACTCCGTGTAGCTCCGCTACGCGCCACCCGCCTCCCGCCCGCACTATTAAAACATTATAAATAAGAATTTAAAACACCTTACCTTATCGGCGGCGTCCCCGGGCTTCCCTCCTTCTCCATCTCCATCGCGTCTTCTTCTGGAAAACTGTGCTAGCGCGGGCGCCCGCGCATGCGCAGTTTTGAAGAAGAAGTCGCAATGGAGAAGGAGGGATGCCCGGGGACGCCGCCGATAAGGTAAGGTGTTTTAAATTCTTAATTATAATGTTTTAATAGTGCGGGCGGGAGGCGGGCGGGAGGCCAACTCTGCTCCGCCCCGAGTGTGCAGAGATTTGCCTGTTCCGCCTACTTTGTGGAACGCAGAACAGGCAAAATTCTGCACATTCCGTGGGCGGAACGGAGTTGTCCGCCCACCCCTAATTTTTAAGCATCAAGGTATTTTGTGTTGAAAGTGTTGCATCTATAGTTTGCTTTGGACAGAACAGTTTTTACCTTTTAAAAGTTATATCTTGGTAACTGTATGTTGGATTTTTGTCGGTTTGGTCTTGTTTGCTGTAGATAAAGATTACTTATTTTTCTAAACTGGTGTAGTGTCCATTTGTAGTGTTTTCACTGTATTACTGTAAGTGTGCACAAAAGCTTTACACACTGCCTCCGAGATAAGCCTGTCTGCTAGTGCCAAGCTACCAAGGGGGTGAGCAGGGGTTATCTAAGGATATAACTCCCCTGTCCTGACTAGAAGCAAGGGTCCCTACTTGGATAAAGGTGCAAACCATTGCCAACTAGAGACCCCCATTTCTAACAGTTTTTCTATTTTTCTTCATATTAGTGAAGTAAAGAAAAGTTATTTGTTTAATTGTATTGTGTTGTTTGTTTTTTTAACAAAAATGGCTGAAAACAAAAAATATGAAATACATTTTGCAATATTTTAACTAGAACCTACCTAGGTCTTTGAAGGTATTGTGGAAAGGCTGCAGTTAGATCTTTCGCTGGAGGTCGAAATAACAGAATACACTCATGATCAATGGGCAAGTGGGCTCACCCCTATCTGAAGTGATCATTTAGGTTTACATACAAGTTCTGCTACTCCAATCCACAATTAAGGCTGTTCTCGTTAAGGTGGTTTACCCCTCTCTCTGAGGTGCGTTGACGTAATATATTGGGCATTCTCCGATTCCCCACAGTAGGGCTCTGCTTGGATCCGTAGAGTCTCACATCTCATAACCCTGCTCCAATCTCAACTTACAGCCCATTTCTGTGCCTCCAAATCACAGTCTGCAAGAGCAATACTCGTGTCTTTCCACACGGAGACATTTAGTCAGATGATAATATATTGCCTTTGACTTCACCATCTATTGCTGTTTTGCTGAGCAGCAATCAATGACTAGGCATGATTTGCCTTGCTCTGCCTGAACCTTCATCGAAAATGGACCATTAACTCAAGTGGCCATGGGAGTATGCAACTCCAAAAGATGCTGAGCATACTGTCTATTTTATGACCAAATAATTAACTAATGTAAGTGTGTCAGGGCACACATACAAAGCCTTTCATAAAATTGGCCCCAGGTACCAAAACAACCAGATAAACTTCCACAAACCTACCAGACACCTCGGCTCACCCAAACGCCTAATTGCATACACACCTTCATACACACAACCAGATTCAGCAGTTCTACCTTCTCCTACTACACTACTAAAACCTGGGAAGACCTGCACATCGAGACCATCTCACCAATTCTTCAATTCTGCAAGAAATTTAAGGCCTGACTCTCCACCTAGCCCCGGTACTGGCTCCATCCATACAGTTCCTGCTTCAGCACTAGGATATCCTCCTGTGTGATTTGTGTGCTGTGCAAATACAGATAACAACATGTGGTGTGCTATCTGTGCATGTGAGTTTCTATTTGCATTTGTTTGAGTGTGTGAGCCTGCATAGGTGTTATCCAACCATGTGCCTAACATAATTGTTAAGTCTTCGTAGGCAAATATGTTTGAAGTAATTCAGTTTCTGGTTAGTTTATTGGATTCAATGATTTTCAAAGCATTTGTTAATCAACATGATACACAATATTGCACTGGTCTGGTTAAATGGCAATGAATCATTGCATCTTTAACTATGAGCATGTCAAATTTCTTGAAAATAGGATTCTATTGGACTAATACGATTGGACAGTTAGTGAAAACTATTCCAAAAAGTAAGTTTTTTTTTTTAGAAAAAAAAATATTTTAAAAGGAAAATAATGCAATAATAATGATCGAACCACTTAAATAAGAAACCGACCCAAACATTATTCATTATAAAGTATTTAAATAATGTTAATTTCAAAGTGCACACCCTGCAGCTTATTCATCAGTTTCAGCAGACAATCTTTTAATTGTAGAAAAAAGAAATTCAACTGCCTGTAGCTTACATTTGACATAAGGAGAACAACCCCCAAGGATGTTATATTTTGTCTTAGGGTCCCATACCTACGTTATCTTTGGTGTCTATGAATTTGTACAAATCTGCGACTTACATCAACTTTTGCCAATCCGAATTTAAATCTTTGCTTGCACTGTTTTTCCACACTGTCCTTGGTATAGAGATGGAGTCCAACAAGTTTCCTTCCCAAATCAGAAATAGTTTCCCTTATATGCCCAAACCATGATAGTGTGTTGCCCCACTCTATATTCTGTAGCTGAAACAATCCCAATTTATACACCGATGTTTGCTCCGTTACCCGTGAAACATAACCGGTTTCAACCCAATGTTATCTGTAAATGTACTGCTGTCCAGTCCACATCTGGTATCTTCAATGGTGTTGAAGGGGTGTTTTGAGCAAAATGCAAAATAATATAGTTGAAATACATGTGCAATATTAACATGTAGACTTAAATGAACAAAATGTGTTTAAAAATGTGCCCAATTGTAGTAGATAGCTATACTTACTCAGAGTAGGCCTTAAAATGTTTGACAAGATGTGCTGAAGTATTTATAAAATGTTTAATTGTTGGCCTTTCAATGATCATGTTTTTTCTTATTAAATAAATTATTCACATAACTTTGCAAAATGTTTCTTCTTATACAAAGAAGGTTTAAAGTACTTGTTTAGAATTTATTGTTTAGTAGAATTATGAAGAAAAATCACACATAAAATGCTGCACATAAACTGAACTTGATCTTTTTGAATATACTTGTTTTACTTCCAAGGGATGATGATGTGCTAATAGTTTTCTCTCATTACTGCAGATGTTTCAATTTCTACATAGTTCATTTTTAGCTAGCATGCAATTTGCTCTATTTGAATGTTAGAGATATAGTCCCATTCGTGGGAAAGCGGCCTTGAATTGAAAAGGCCTCATGTGTAGTTTAGTAGGACAGCAAAGTTGCACACTTAAAGATTACTGTCTGTGGACCATTGTATTTTGCATGAGAAGAAGAGGAGCGATTCTGTTCTCAGGAGAACACCGAAAGACGATTGGACGAGAGGAGGAGAAAATGCAGCATGGGATGCAACATCATTTTATAATGCTACGCGTTCATAAAGAAGGCTAACGCTTCTCTCCCACACATTCTTTTTGCCACAACGCTCTTGTCCTACCATTTTCCCAGACTTTACTGCTGATTGCGGTTGTTACTGATACTGCACATTTACCCTGCCTAATTCCTTATTGTTTTGAGACTGTACTGAGTTTAATAAACCTCTCTTTATGGGAAGTTCTACTTTGACCAATTGTTGATCTTTTGAATAAATTATAAGCTTTATGCTGATCTCACTCTCTTTCAAACTTGGACTATTTATGGGTTCTCTTTGACACCTTTTCTGCCCCATTCTTAGAATAGGGATTCTTCCTTTATGGAACACGCTTAATGTATTTTATTAAACTTTGAATTACCCACTTTTATTCATTTTTGCCAGCGCATGATTATTGAAACTAATATGAATAAAACTTATGATTTTGAACAAAGATGATTGACTACAATTTGGAAATTAAACCCTTTGAACTTAAATTTATTCTCATTTTTGACTGAACTTAAGGTAGAGATCGTGACTAATATTCATGTGAGGATTTGCTCCCGATTTTCTCAAATACAGTGGTCAAAGTCTGTCAACCTATTGGAAGGAGAACAGTGGGGTTCAGCCCTGTATGAAACGGCAAACCGAGTTTTTATTTAAACTGATTCCCGTTCCAGCAGTGACCATGTGTCCAAAAGTCAAATCTACCTCAAAGTTTTGTTTTCAACAACCTGAACTTTAAAATAACTCTTCAATCATCTTTCGAAAATGTCTTGAAATATTTAGTGACATTGGAAGCTTGCATTAGTGATAGTGACTTCTTGATTTGTGGCATCCAAGACACTAAACCTTCAAACCTCAAACCCAGGCTTCCATTTGGTTCCCAAGATCATTGTTATGTTTTGGCCTTTATTATAACTAGATTTTTCAGTGCAGTAGATGGGGGAACTTGTAGGTTCTGTAGGTGTAAGCAACACTATCAGTAGTAAAACATTATTCAGTGTATGGAAAACACGTCATGGCCAGTAAGGAGGCTCCAAATTATTTAGAAATACACCGAAAAAGGCAAGGATCAGTATGTACTCTTGCCAAACCCAGCTGTTACAGAAATTTGGTGTGTCATTTGTACTGCCTTAAAGTGTTTTCGCAAATGTATCAAACACGAAGATGTTTCTTATTCTTCTGGTACATTGTAAAACTTAGGTCAATTCACAAAGTCAAATGCCATTTTTAGATGAGGAAAAGTTAAATATATTGTTGATTTTCTCAACATTACTTTTTTAAAATTGATTGCAAATAATTCAGATCATCGATCTAATGTTCTAACTCCTCTGTGAAAACTACAACACGATGACTCTGCATTTCGCCATGCCTGTTTTCAGCTTAACAAGAGCCTTCTGGTCCAATCCAGGAGGGCTGTGGTGTGATAGTTCACGGACGCAACCCTCCTTCTTTTTACATAAGTGTAGTATTACATCACTATTTATTTATTCGGGAGTTTTATATAGCGCTGGCCAGACCCGAGGGTATCGGAGTGCTTTACAACAGTTAAAATGAGAGAATCACAAAATAGGGCAAATATACACATGATGGATAGTCAGTCCCAGCGTGGATGCTGCATTGAGGTATGAAAGTCCAGCGAGGCCTCGCAGTGCGTACATAGTCTAGGGGGAACCATGATCGGGGCGGGGCGAGGGTACACTGGGAGGAGGTAGAGTCGGTGACAAAGTGTCAAGGTGCTGCGGATTGCATGGGAGGGCGCTTCAGCGAAGGTTAACTGCTCGGGAATGCACGGTTGAGGAAGAAGTCTTTTAGGAGTCTTTTGAATTTTACAAAGGACGGGATAGTCCTAATGTTTGCTGGGATAGAGTTCCATATTTTGGGTGCGCTTCCAGCGAAGGATCGAGCAGCAGTTTTTTGCTTGCGAGTTTTCATGGGGATGAGCAGTAGGGTGTTGGAGCTCCTGAGGTTCCTTGACTGGCTGGCTTTTTTGAGTTTGGAGGCCAGGTATTCCGGTTTCCCTGTGTGGAGAGCTTTGTGTGTGAGGCAGACGGTTCTGAAGCTGGCACGCATCTCTATTGGGAGCCATTTAAGTTCTTTGAGTGCAGGTGCAATGTGATCAAATTTCCTGATTCCAGGGACCATTCTGGTTGCTGCATTGAGAGTGTTTTTAAGGGGGGCAAGGTGGGATTTGGCTGTACCGGTTAGGATAGCGTTTCCATAGTCGAGTCTGGATATCACCAGGGATTGGGTGGCTTGCTTGAAGTCCTTGGGAGGGATGAAGGGTTTTATTTTGTTCAGGAGCTTCAGATTGAGGAAGGCACTCTTCGCGGAGTTCTTGATGTGTTTGGTCATGTCAAGTTTGGGGTCTAGGGTGATGCCTAGTGATTTTACGGAGTTGGCTAGGGTGTCATTACCCTTGGGAGCATCGATTGCTTTAAGCCATTCCATGATTTGGGGGTTCTCGTCTTTGTTGGAGATGAGGAGGATTTCGGTTTTTTCATGGTTGAGTTTGAGGTGGTTTATGGATAGCCAGTGTTGGACTTCTTTGAGAGTGTTATTGAGTTTCTGAATGTCTTTGATGGAGGAGGTTTCCAGATAGATCTGCGTATCGTCTGCATATAAGTGGAAGGAGATGTTGGCTTTTTTGAGTAGGGAGGTGAGGGGTTCCATATATATGTTGAACAGTTGAGGGGAGAGCACTGATCCTTGAGGGACGCCTCTGCTGACAGAGTGTAGGTCGGATGTGAAGGAGTTGATTTTTATCCTCTGTGTGCGGTTGTGTAAGAAGGAGGGGAACCATTGTATGACCACTTCATCTGCACCTACCCTATTTTGAAGTGCCTTGATGAGTAGATTGTGGTCTACCGTGTCAAAGGCTGCCGATAAGTCCAGGAGGATCAGTAGGCAGCATTGGTCAGTGTCAAGAGACTTGTGAATGTCATCCACGATGTTAAGGATCGCGGTCTCGGTGCTACATCCTTTTCTGAAGCCCGATTGGTGGGGATCAAGGAGGTTGATGCTGTCCATGTGTTGAGTCAGTTGTAGAAGAACGCACTTTTCGAGGATTTTGGCAAGGAGGGGGAGATTGGAAACGGGTCTGAAGTTATTCAGATCATTGGTGTCAAGGACTGGCTTCTTTAGTAGAGGTGTAACTTGGCCGACTTTGAGGCAGTCAGGTATGACTCCGGTATTTAAGGAGCTGTTTATGATCTTGCACCAAAATGGAGCTAGGGAGAGTTTCAGCTTTTTTGTCAATTGGGTGGGTAACGGATCTAGTGCATGAGATGCGGGCTTGGAAGAGGAGATCAGCTTGAGGTTCTCGGTTTCGGAAATGGGGTTGAAGGAATTCCAGGCTTTTTTTGGGTGCTTGTGTGCATTGGATTCGGTTTCAGTAGGTGGGTTTGCGTTGGGGTTGGTGTCTAGTGAGAGCTCAATCTTGGTGATCTTGTCATTACAGAAGTTGGCGAAGTTGTCACATAGGTCCTCGGAGGCCTGGTCGGGGGCCGCCGAGGGCTTGGATGTTTGTTGTCTGATGATGTTGAAAAGTTCTTTGGGTCGGTTTTTCGCGTTGTCTAGGGCAGTGGCAAAGAAGGTGGTTTTTTCGTTGTTGATGAGTTTTTTGTATTTCCTTCGGGTTGTTTTGAGTTGTTCGAGGAGGGTGGTAGAGGGATTGTTCCTCCATTGTCGTTCTGCGGCTCTAAGTTGTCTTCTTTCAGCGTTGATGTCAGAGTTGAACCAGGACCTAGATGGAATATTCCTGGGTTTTTTAGTTTCAGGGGGCTAATTGGTCTAGGATGGAACTCATAGTAGAGTTATAGTGAGTGGTGAGTTCCGTTGTGGAGAGATCGTCAGTGGGGGTAGGTAGGAGTGAGCTTACCCTTTCTTCAAGGTCGGCCATGAAGATCTGCGAAAGATTTCTCGTCCGTTTGGGGGGGGCTTGGGAGGGGGGTTGATGAGAGATAGGTTGGGTGATGTGGAAGAGGATGAGGTGGTGGTCAGACCAGTCCACGGGTAGGATGTGATTGATAGTGATGGTGTCACGTTGGGAGATAATTGCATCCAGGATCGCTCCTTTGTTGTGCGTAGCTTCTGAGCAGTGCTGGGTTAGGTTATTGCTGTGCAGCAGCTCATTTAGGTTCTAGATTGTCAGGTTGTTTTTTTCATTCCAGTGTAGGTTCAGGTCACCCAGAATTAGGTTGTTGGCATCTCGGAGAGAGCAATGAGCACTCAGGTCGGACAGGTGTTCGGTGAATGTGGTGGTGTTTCCTGGGGGATGGTATAGTAGATGACACTGGAATGTCAAGTTGTCATTTGTGTTGATGTTGGCGGAGAGGCATTCAAAGGTGTTATAGTTGAAGGAGTCGATTTCTGTCACAGATATGTTGTTGTTATGGATGATTGCTATACCTCCGCCTCCTTGGTCCTTTGGGTCTTTGTTGATGATTATAAAGCCTGGGGGCACGAGAGTGTCCAAGAGTGGGGTCGAGCATTCGTTAAGCCAGGTCTCGGTGATGAAGGCTATGTCAATGTCATGGGTGAGGAAGGATTCTGCAAGCTCTGTGGCATGTTTAGTGGCTGATCTGCAGTTTATGAGCATGCAGTTGGTGTTGTGAGTATCTTTTCTGAGATTCTTCTTGAGGGGAGCCCTGGGAAAGTTGGTGAGGCAGGCAGGTGGTCTAGGAGGTTTCGAGGGGAAGTGGTCCCTTCTGAGTCCAGTGATCACCTGGATTTTGGATAGGGGGTGGCGGTAGAAGGGGTGTCATAGGAGGAGGCAAGATCCACTGTTTCACTCGGGGACATCGCTGTTCTACTTCTGCTAGTATGAATTTGGTTTCGATTGTGGATCAGGAGGGGGGTTGAGATCCCACTCCGGTGGGGAGTCTTGGGGGGCCTTTGGTGGGTGGGGTTGATGACGGAGGGGGTGCTGTGGGGAATAGGGGGAGGATTGCGGAGCGAGGCGAGGTTGGTAAGGATTACGTTGAAGCCCTGGACAATGGCATTTAGCTGGTTTTCAAGCAGGGTGAGACGTTTACCCGTCTCTTCAGGGGAGGGGGTACGGTGGTTCTGGATGAAGTTTTCTGGAGAGGGGGGTGTCCTAAGGCTGCTGTCAAGACGTCTAGTTGATGACGTGATGTCTGCATGATCTTTGGGCGGGGCCAAAGGCGCAGCGTGAGTGGAGTCAAGCAGTGGCAGCCGTGAACTTAGGAGAGTGGGTATCGGGAGGTAGAGGGAAGTCAAGGACTGAGTGTTACAGTCGGTCTTAGTAGTATGGGGTGGGTAGTGGGTGGTCAAGGAGACGGTCGGATGGGGGAGGGGGAGCAGGGTTCTTGCTGACGGAGTTGGGATGATGTCTTGGGCAGGACAACTAGCGTTGAAGGTAGGAGGCGCATGTAAGGTCGGGGTGCTCTGCTGGGTGGTCTGTCTGTCCGGGGGAAGGGGGTGAGGAGGGCGGGGAAGAGGGGGGGATAGGAGGTAGACCAAAGAGAAGGGAAGAGTGCGTCAAAAGCCTCGAAGTTGTCGTTATTAGCTTGGATTAAGACTGTGCCGTTGGGGTAGATGGTCACAGAAGTGTTCCCCCTCCGCCTGGAGCGGTTGGGGAGTGAGGTCGTACGTTTGCAGCTAAGGGGAGTAATCGTGGTTTTGGAGATGTGGAGTTGAGAACTGATAATGGATTTCCACACTGCGGGTCTTTCAGTATGAAAAATGAGGTCCATTTTAATCTGGCCTTTGGAGGAGCAGTGATATATGTCTGCGAATAGAGATTCTGGGTGTTGTCTGATCAGATTATGTTTGAGGTTTTTTTGTGCTTTTGGTGGGAGGTTGGGGGGAAGTTGATCGAGTAGGAGCTCAGGCCGTGAGGTTTGAGGTGGTTCATGGTGGTCGGGATGTGGTGAGTAGACCTGACGGAAGGCATATTGACTAGATAGAACAGGGGGTAGGTACTCACGTAGTGATCGGCTACTAGTGCACAAGGCAAGTGGATGAAGAAGTTACCATCTTCCACAGGGTGGGTGCCCACTCATCAGGTTCATCAAGAAATAACGCTTTTAGCATGAAATTGGGGGAAGAATTCCTGGAGTACTCTTGGACCCTTGCAGCTTCTAAAATCTCCTCAGGTTCTACTAGGGCCGGCTTGAGAAAGAAAAGAAAATAGCGCCAGATTCTGCATCATTTCTATTATAAAAAATACGGAAACACCAACACCAATCATGTCCTATAATGCCTATATTGAATGAAGCTTCCTGGGTATTGATGTCACCTAATACAATTTTCGAAAATGTTTAATATTAACTGCTCAAGCTGCTGCAAGTAGTCTATCCAACATTTGTTCCTGCCATCTCTATTTCTTGCCTTTGAACATTATCTTTTAGAACAATATTTGGGACTCTGCAATCCCTGTATAAATGCAGGTGTCTGATTTCTGTATAATTAGTGACATGTGATGCACTCAGTCACCGATTAAAGAGTCAGAACTCTGTAATAAGTTATTACAGTTGATTTCTGCAGCCGAAGTGAACCGCAGGTCAGCGGTCAGGTCATGGAGCAGCTGTACAAAGCAATTAAAATGAAACATTGCATTTCTTTCTTCTGCTTTATTTTTCTAGCTTACAGTGACTAGCAGAAACAACTTGTTTATTTTTTGTATTCTTTAGGTAATTATAGAAAAGTTAGAATCTTTCTTCATGTTTAAACAAATTCTGAGTTACTGCAGGTTTTAAAAAAACTTACTTGTATAGAACTGTTTCTAATATCTTTTTTCAGCAACTATCTAACAGGTTTTTGATGCATTTAATTTTGCACTAGAGGTTCTATTTGTATTCTTCAAGTTTACAAATATGTTCTCTCTTTCTGACAGAGCTACGCACCAAGGGCTTATTTATGAGAGCCCTGCGTCACTTTTGCACCACATAAAGTGGTACTTGCATGACGCAGGGCTCTGAATCAGATTGATGAAGCCACCCAAAGAGCCACCATGCGTGGCTTTGAGTGGCCTCATATATCTTGAGTAAGGCAACACAGCACAAATCACTGCATCTCCTTACTCTGCGCCTGGAAGGCATTCCATGGGCATTGCAGTGGGTTTTCGAACGCAACACCCATGGATTTGGACGCTGCCCCAGATTTTCAAAATCATGTAAACCTGGGGAAGTGCCAAATTGTTACGCCTCCCGAGGTGATGCGTAACGAGGAGAAATATCTTTATTTCTCCTCGTTCTTTCCTCTTTCCATGTGTGTTGCATTCTGCAGCACACATGGAAAGAGGAAAACACCTCTGTGATTGTTTTTGTGTGCAGGAGGGTGCTCAGGTAGAATAGCATTCATTACCCAGTAATTAAACACCCTTTTCCAATTTAGAAGACATAATACTTTGCCTGTTAATACAATTCACATAGACCTGTGCGCATAGAGCCCTCTAACATTATATGTGTCTTCCCCAAGTGTCAGTAATATAAATACTAAACATTCTAAGTATGAGTTAATTGTGAACTGTGTGTGGGTTTAAATCTCTTAGTTTGAGTGTAATGTGTGGCACCTGAAAGCAGATGACAGATATCGCTAGTAGGGTTGATTCTGACATATTTTTGATTATTATATGTTGCATGACCTGGTTTCATATTTATTAATGCTTTTTGTCCCTCATTTTTGCTCTCATTTTCAGTGGTAGAATTCTGTTTTGGATTCTCTTGTTCTGGAAGAAATTATGCTGGGTTCTTATCGCTGTCTCATGGTAATTGTGGTGCTTTGCTTAGCAATGTTTGCATCATCCATTATCTTCTATTAAAAACTACCAACTTTGCCAAAAATCACAAAGGTCTTTTTCCTCCTATTAAACTCCTTTCTTGTATACATTAAGGGTGGCACCGTGGTTATTGGTGCAAGTTGCCCTTTCTTTGGGAAATCAAGAAAGAAACTTGAGAGACTTTCACAAAGTTGAGTTCCTGATAGATTTGATTCAATTCAATTGAATTCAGATTTATAGAGCGCATGGCTACCCCAATGGGTTTTCCCAGTGCTAGCGAAAAAAAGAGGAACCGGAACACTAGAAGAGTCAGGTCTTAAGCGTCTTCCTGAACATCCCATAGGTGTTGCAGAGGAGGAGAGAAAGAGGCAGGGAATTCCATAACTTAGATCCTAAAAATGAAAAGGACCGTCCAGCCTGTCTTGCAAATCTAATTTTTAGAATAGTAGCTAGGTTGGATTCCCTTGACTGAAGCTCACATTTGGGGATATAAGGGTAAATCAGGCCCAGCTTGGTGCAAAGCTTAATTGATGTATCATAAAGATTTAGACTTTATGCATTTTTGCTATAGAACGCCAATGCAAATGGTGAAAGTGTTGAGAAACGGAGGTGTTAGAAGGAATGTGGCAAATAAACGTACAGCAGCATTCTGAACAATAGGCAGTCACATTATCTGGGTGTTAGTAACATCCAGATATTACACATTGCTACATTCCATTCTATAGATCATAAGGACCTTAACAGTAGTTTTTTGGGTCTCAGAAGGTAGGAGCCATAATATATTTTTTAAGCATCTTAGCAGGCCGAAACAACATGCAGTGATCGTATTAATTTCCTGCTCCATGGTCAATTTGTCATCCAACCAGAAACCCAAATCCTTGACCGCCTGCTCAGGGTTTGGAAACTTGCCTAATTTCTCAGGCCACCAGTGAGGACACTAGAGTAAGTCTCAAGTTACTGATACATGTATGCAGTGAGGATTAATGAAATCAACCCTCTCACCAGAGTGCAGAGTGCAGAGTATCATGGTTTGCTTTGCATCACTTATATGCGTGATTACAATTCCAAAGATAATGATATTCATTATTTTGTGTTTGTTTTGAATTTGTCAGCATAGGAAATTGAGTTTCAAGTGCATGTTTTGTGTTTGTTCATCCACCCTCATATGCATACCTGAATGTTAGAATAATGAGGCAGCACAAAAACACATGGTTCAATTTAGTCCTGATGAAGGCCTACTGGCCAGAGAGGCTATCTCTGTGGCTGGAAATGTGTTGACTGGGATAACAATAATTAAGTCCTACAACCATCCACTCTTCTGAAGGTTTGTCATCTTTCTAGAGCAACCACCATTAAACTACTATGTGGGTTAGGCTACAAAATTTTACTTTTCTCTACTATTGAATAAAATGATTCAGCCTTCCAATATCATATCAAGAGCTCCCAATTTTTGGTGCGTATTTTTGGGGCCTATCTTCCTCCATGGCACAATAATGTCATGGATGAAGATAGGCCCTATAATGAAGTATGCCACAAAATGTGAGTGAGGGCTGTTTTAGCTTTCCAAGAGGGATTCTAGTATATATAAATAATATAAGATCAAAAGAGTGATAACTGATCTTGCTTTGCCTTGCATATAATGAAAATATTAGGGACCCAGCAGGCTCTATATTCTCCCCTTGGTACGCCAGTTGAAGCAGGTATTTAATAGACTGTGGTTCACTCCTTTCGCTCTTGATATTGCCAATGCTGCCAAACAATAATCCTTCAGACAGTTAAGCATTACTGGGAAAGGGGAATAGTTCATATTTATTAACACTTATTGGCATAGCTCAGTCACTCTTCAGAAACAGTAACAAATGACTGCAATAGTTCAGAGACCCAGAATCAGAGTACTTCTGTTGTTGAAATTTTGAGCCATCCACACTGCTGTGGCCCTGACTTCATGGTCCACCAACAAAGTTGTGAGCCCATGGGGTCAATCCTTATCAGGTCAAAAGGGACCAGCCATGACGTCACATACAGTACTCTTCAGCATGATGGATAACTCTCACTTGGACACAGCATAGCTCACCTTACCAGTCAGCCTCCCTTTCAGAAGGCAGTTCCATCATATAAATGCATGCACCAACATGCCCTTGCCCCAAAATTTTACTCCGGTGTGGAGTGGCCGTGATGTATCTCGCTAGAGTCTGTCCTCTGGCCTCTCCCTGTGAAGTCATCCAATCAGCCTCCTCCAACAGCACGGCACCATTTGTTGTTATACGATGCTTCAGCCATGCATGACAGTGGCTATTTTGACATGATGATCACAGAGAGGTAGAGCTACCTTGAGGGCTGGCATATCACAGGTCCATGATGATGTACTCTCCAAAACAATTGTCCTCCTGTGCCCAGTATCAAGACATATCTGTGGATGTCAGTGAGATTTTATTTTTATGTTTACAAAAAGGGAAAAGCCGGAGAGGCCTCCCAGACCTCAGAAGAGATACTTCATGTCGGATCTCCACCCAGACCCTGCTTTCCTCTTGACCTCTAGATATTGGTTTTCCTCTTCATGGTCCTGTTTCTGTGGTCAGTCCTCCTGGCAGTGCTCCTGTGCCCAGCCTTTTGAGTCCTGTTGGATGGAGCAAGGACTCACAAATGAGACTTGCTCGAATGCAATCTCCTCACAGTATTAATTTATTAAATTTGTATTGTCTCTACTAATCCTTGCATACTCTACACGAATAGTAAGGATGCTTGCCTATGTGTTTTATTAATGAATAACGCTTGTCCGTAATCCAAAATGGCCGCTAAAACGCGGGAAACTTAATGCGCATGTCCCAACCACACCACGTGTTGTGACGTCTCTTCTTGCTTGGTGGGAGATTTCTGCTTCTGCGCAGTGTGCATTAAAATGGCTGCTTGATGTTTTCACATGCTTCAGCTTGCTCTCATGTCATTATTAAACTGTCGTTTCTCTAACGCTACTAATGCGGGATAGAATTTATAATTAAATGGGAATAGAATAGAAAGAGTGGGCATACAGTGAAACATTTTATTTGTGATTTTAATGTTTTCTTCTTTGACTTTTATTAGTTCGTAAACTTGGGCCTGGGTTTTGGTGAACTGAAAGCTCGTGTGACAAAGATTCTGCACATGCGCCCTGAGAGGCTGACGAGAAAGGAAGAGATGAAGTCAACTTGGACATCATCCAAGGCCATGACCTGCTGGCCGACACCACTACATACCAAGATGTTCTCGTCGAAAAGAAACATTTTATATGAATAAGTTGTAAATTTTGTCATGAGACGGGTGGGAAATAAAGCAAATGTATTAAATTGAAGGGGCGGTAGTTTAAAAACAATAGGCTTCAGAAATACAAGACAAATCAATATGGTGTGAGAATCCACCCCCTGTCCTTGTCCAATCAGAAGTAGTGGTCCCATATTTTAGCAACATTAAGGGGAGGTACATGGGCATAGAAGGGTATAATAGAATATAGCATTAGTTAAGTTAGTTAGGAGCAGGCGTTCATAAAGGAGATGCTGCAAGAGAGCAGAGGACCAGAGAGAAAAGGCTCTTAGCTCCAGACTGCCAAGCTGATCGATTGCAGACTGAATCGCTGTCCAGAGAGGTCCTGAGGAGGGGGCGGCGGAGTCCATTAGAAGGAAGACACGGGCGAATCGAGGAGAAGTCGAGTATCAGAGAGGGGAACGACGCAGGCGTCGTTGTAGAAAGGTCACCGGTCTGTCCTGATCCTGGAGGAGGTCTTTGCTCTTCATCCTTCCTGGGTCCTATTCTTTCCAACTCCTTGGCCAAGGGGTTTGGTTCTCGCACTTAGGTAAATATAATGCAACCTTTAGTTGGGCTGCTGTCTCTATCCTCTCCTTTTCTGAGGGACCGTCATTGATTAGCAATAGTTATTCTATGCTTCATCTTGGGTATTGCGATTAAGTACTGTGTGGTTCTGTATTTTACTCTGCTAAATCTTTAGATAAACATTTTAAAACTTCCTGACTCAGTGGTTATTTCAGGATTATGTACTATAATGAATGTCACTCATTTTAAATTTCCCAATTAGCAAAGGATTCATTGGTAAGTCATTACTCTTCATTCGGAAGGTAATTGGTAGCAGGGATTTTGATAAAGAGTAACAACTGATAAACCCAGCGTAAGTATTAGCGTAGTATGAATGTATGGGCCCAAGTGAGTATCTGGAGTATGAATGCTGTTTTCTAATATCGCGCTGGATCAGTTTTCTGGTAATCAGAGGATGGTTACTCTTTGTTAATTGGGTAATGAGAATTTTATTTTTATGAACTAACAACCGTGTATTCAAAGTTTGTTCTATGTTGTCCAGAATTCCCCGGGGAAAATTGAATAGCGGTTGGTAAGTGGAAGCCATACTGCAGTGAGGTTATCTGTCAGGCAGAAATAGTACTGAAAAGTTAAGCAGGACTATCAGTACTGGTTAGGGAATCTATGTGTGTGAGTAATAGCAAAAGAGTACGCTGGTGAAAATTTGATGTTATATCACCTAGAAAGGGTAACATTGAAGAAGTAACAGGTACTTCTGGAGCTTGTGTGAAGAGTAAACGGAAGGGTTTTACTCGTAGTGTATGTTTAGTAAACGGAAAGGTTTTACTAAGTGTGAGAGAAAACTATCTTTTCTAAATTAGAGAAACTGGCACGATAGCGAATGTTTTATGTTGTTACTGAAATTTAATTAAGATTTTTAGAGAAAATAAGTTTGCGTAAGATCTTGTAAAGGGAGGGTCAGCTGCCGGAGAGGGAGCTGACGTCACAAACGCCGCGCTGGGATTGGTTGAATCAGCGGGTGTGGAACGACTCTTGTAAAGGAGGGGTCAGTAGTCAGGAGTAGTACTGACGTCACAGGTGCCGCGCTGGGATTTGTTGAACCAGCGAGGGACAGAGAAGCGCAGATTGTAAAGGAGGGGTTTACAGACTAACGTCACAGAAAGGCCGCGCTAGGATTGGTTCAGAAATAGAAGAAAGCAGACACTTGATTGGTTGATATTCTAGAAGCTAAATTCTTAGTGGATAGAGATTGCATGTTAAAACGCGATCCGACTTTAACAGGAACTCGTCCGGATAGGAGATTCCTGGGTTTTGCAGAATATAATTTTATACACCGAAGATTAGATAGAATGTACGGAGAGAAGAGAAAAATGTCCTTTCTGCAAAAGATTAAGAACTATTTTAAAAAGGATAAACCAATCAAAACTAGGGAAGGAATTATTATTCCACCAGCTAAAACGCCTGCTTCATTTATGATGATGGAGAGAGGTTATCATACTTGTGTATGGATAGAGAATTGGATAGAATATACCAAAAATGATGGAATACTAGCATTTCCCGAGAATGGTACCTTCAATGGAAGAATTCTTCAAAATTTGAGATTGAGGATGAATGACCTAGAACCCAGACCTAGATTAACTCAATACGAAGCCTTAGAGGAATGGGAAACCGAGGCATTTGAGCGTGACCGATCCAGGAGTAATAGGGGTTATCGAGGATTTTTCCCCAGATACCAACATGAGTCTAGGGACGGTCAGATGAAACAATGGAGAGGGCAATGATTACAGAAGGACTATATCCATTGTTAACAGCAGAGGAAAAATTAGGAAGTAAATGCACAGAAAAGACAAAACATTTAATGAGAAGTGACGATTCTGAAGACGAATTTATGGAAGAAATGTTAAGGAACCCCCACCATATCAGGAAGGGACAAGTGGATGCACCCCAAGTGCACCACCGTTAAAAACCCCATTAGTACCACAGGTAATGCATGAATTCACCCCTAGTAGAATACTTCATGACAAAGAAAGGGAAGCCCTAGAGAAGACCAGAGCAGAATTAATACAGAAAATAACACAGATAAAAGTACATCCTGATTCATTGACCATACCCGTAACAATTGGTCCAGTAGTTCCATTATATGGTACTCAGGGAAACTGTCCTCCACCGATACTTGCACCTACTCCTGTAAACGCTACAAAACCTGAAGCAGTAGTAATGGTTGAAGATCACTTTAGTGACAGCGAATCCACAATATCATTGATGGATTTACCCATTCGAGATTCTGTCAATATTACTCCCAAGAGAACTACACCTGGGTGTTCAAAAGATATAAGTCTAGTAACTTCATTAGGAGCGAAAAGTGCCACAATAGTCACCCCTGAAGATTTAGAAAGGTGGGCACAAGAATCAGATAAACAGTGCACACCTCCAAAAATAATAGACATTCATAAATTGAAAGTGGAATTGGAAGAATTAATAGCACGAAATATAGGACTAGATCGCTTAAATACCTATGATGATGAAGAATTATTATTTATGTGCAGGAGTATCACAAGAAATGTAAGATTATTCCATGAAAAATTATCCAATTTAGCACTACAGATGGGAATAGAAATAGGGAGATCAAAGGTGTTGCAGAAACCCTATAGAGCAGAATTTTCAGAAAAAGGTTTAGAAAACATGAATGCCTCTGGAAGAAAATTACAAGTAAGGGAATTAATGATAGTTCTACAAAAATGGGGAGACCTAGATAGATGGAGAACTAGATGGGCCAAGAAAAACGAAGAAGCACGATCCAGTAGATCAGCATCGGAATATGTGATGAAAGAAACAGGGAAAGCTGACCAAATGTACCCAATGCGAGAAGTTGCGGGAGGAGGATATATACATGTCCCATGGAGCAGACAGGATATTTTGTCATTTACGAATGATTTTCCAAAGTTGAGAGAAAAACCAATTGAATGGTACAAGCAGGTTGAAAGGTTTGTGAAGGTGTCAAAGGTATTGTTGAAGGACTTAGATGGTTTGTTTGACATAGTGGTACCTGCCGATTTGTGGACAGATTGTAAAATTACAGTTGATTGGCCAAGTGACGAGTATCCTAGAGATCCGAAAACAGGTGCCCCGTCAAATGATGTGATGAAAAAGTATCAGCAGGTGATAACTTACCTGAAAGGGAAAATACCCCCGAAAGAAACCAATTGGGTGAAAATAGACCGAACTACACAAGAAGCTAATGAATCGGTACATTCCTACTATGAGCGTTTATTGCAGGTATTTAAACAGTATAGTGGATTTGAGGACATTGGAGACAAAAACATGAGTCAGTTTGTGTATCGATTTGTTTACGGTTTGAAGCCGGAGATTTGTCAGATGATTAAACAGCACATGCTGTGTTGGCAAGGGAAACCTATCGACGAGATTTTGAAATATGCAAAATATTGTGGAGATGATATTGAGGATAGGCATAAGAAATTACAGGAGAAGGTAATGTGGGCACAGGTGAAAATGGCCGAGAAACAGGGAATTAATTTGGAAAATCCGAGTGAAAATCAGGGAAAGGATTCTGGAACGAGTGGTGATACTGGGAATGGTGGAAAAATGAGAGGACGAATGAGTAGAGAAGAAGCTAAAAAGAAATTTCCTTGTCATTGATGCGGAAAATTGGGGCATTGGAAGGATGAATGTAAAAAGATTCGGAATAATAATGGCCCAAATCAAAATTTAAATCCACAGACGCAGAATGACTCACAGCAGGGTGTAAATCCTCAGAGTCAGTTGCCACCTGCACCTATTCAGGGTAATGTAAGCAGAGCAAAGCACGGTACAGACATCGGATATCAAGGAGGAAGTGGTAAGAATGATTATATAACCTCACAATTTCTTTTACAGGACGATTTCTGTCAATACAGTTCATGACGGTGCCTAAGAGAGGGGGAGAAGGAGTGCGTACTTGGCGCATCCTTATCGGTAGATCAGTCAGATCCATATGTTGAAGGAAATGTGAAAGGTAATGATATTACTTTTCTGTTGGATACTGGTGCTACCCGGTCTACTGTAAGAACAGCAGACATTCCAGACCTTCCTCTCTCTGGTGAAAATATCCAAGTAGTGGGGGTAGCTAATCAAAGGATTAGAACACCTCTTACCGAATCAATGGAAGTTAAAATCAGAAACTTCAGAGAAATGCATCAATTTGTAGTATGCGATTCTAGCCCAGTAAACTTATTAGGCAGGGATTTGTTGTGCAAAATGAACTGCACAATATTTTGCACACCGGATGGTGTGGCAGTTCAGACACCAGATGAAGACCATGTATATAAAATTATGATTGCAAAACAGGGTACAGAAGTAGATGAGATGTTTTCGGTATTAACAAAAGACGAGTTGCCAGAAGAATTAAAAGGTACAGTAAACCCCATAGTATGGGATTTCACAGGAAAAGAAGTAGGACTTCTGGCTAAAATAGACCCAGTTAAAATTACTGTAAAAGAAGGTGAAATTTATCCAAATACCAGACAGTACAAAATGAGTGCAGAAGTAAAGGCAGGAGTCATTGAAGAAATTAATCGAATGGTTGAGCAAAACATACTAAAAGAAGTAATGAGTAGCCCATGTAACTCACCAATCATGGGACTAAAGAAACCTAGTGGAAAATATAGGATTGTTCAGGACCTGCGAAAAATAAATAAAATAGTGGAACCATGTTGTCCTATAGTGCCAAATCCTGCAGTAATTCTATACCAAATTCCTTGGAGTGCAGGATGGTTCACAGTAATTGATTTATGTCAAGCGTTATTTTCAATACCATTGCATCCAGATAGCCAGTATCTTTTCTCATTTAAATTTGAGAACAAAGTCTATGTATGGAATCGTGTTCCTCAGGGGTACACGGAAAGTCCTTCCATTTTCAATCAGATATTGAAAAAGTGCCTTGAGAAACTAGTAATGCCAGGAAGCTCAGTCCTAGTGCAATATATCGACGACTTATTGGTGGCATCGAACACCAGAGAGTACTGTGTTGTTGATTCCATAGCACTATTAAATCTTTTGGCCGAAGAAGGGCATAAAGTCTCACCTGAAAAATTGCAGTTTTGTACAACAGCTGTTAAATATCTGGGACATCAAATTGAGAGGGGAAAAAGAAGAGTAACCTCTGAAAGAGTAAAATTAATAAAGAAAATGCAAATGCCTGTAACCCAAAGACAAGTAAGAATGTTCCTAGGAGTAGTAGGTTACTGTCGGCAATGGATACCAGGATTTTCTATACAAGCTAAGTCCTTAATTAACATGACGAAAAAGAAAGCAAAGGATCCTGTTGAGTGGGATGATGAAAGTGCAGGAGCTTTTGTAAAATTAAGGAATGCACTATGTTCAGCACCTGCCTTAGGCATGCCTGATTATAAAAGAGAATTCGCATTATTCTGTCATGAAAGAGAAAATTGTGCACTTTCTGTCCTAACCCAGAGACACGGTTTAGACAGACGTCCTATAGCATATTTTTCTGCTACATTGGATCCAGTGGCAGCCGCGTTGCCAGGATGCTTAAAAGCAGTGGCAGCTACTTGTTTGAGAATTGAACAAAGTGAGTCAATTGTAATGGGACATCCTGTAAAAGTGTTTGTTCCACATGCTGTTGTGATTCTATTGACAAGAACCAGAACGCAACATCTTACTCCTAGTCGGGTG
This sequence comes from Calotriton arnoldi, assembly GCA_963921515.1. NCBI lineage: Eukaryota > Metazoa > Chordata > Amphibia > Caudata > Salamandridae > Calotriton > Calotriton arnoldi. Next base: position 89,522 of record CAWUFW010009337.1, on the reverse strand, counting down.
ACTAAATATGAAAGAATAATAATGGGTGCTGAAAATGTGACCATGGTAAGGTGTACTATAATAAATCCAGCAACCTTACTACCAGACCCATATCATGAGAAAATTAAAGATGACGAAGAAAATGAACATGATTGTTTACAGATTACAGAGTTATGTACGAAACCTCGCCCAGATATAGAAGAACAGCCCCTCAGAAAGCCAGACAGGGAGCTATTTATTGATGGTTCATGTCAAAGACATGAAGATGGTAAATTAACTGCTGCCTATGCGGTTTGTGAATTAACTGGAATAGTCGAAGCATCTTATTTACCAGGAGTCAAATCTGCACAAGTAGCTGAATTGATTGCATTGATAAAAGCCTGCAAAATTGGGAGGAATCAAAAAGTAACTATATTTACAGATAGCCAATATGGTTACGGGGTTGTGAATGATTTTGGCCAACTATGGATGCAGAGGGTTTTCCTGACTTCTTCAGGATCCCCCATTAAAAATGGACAGTTTGTAAGGGAATTGCTAGAAGCAATACAATCACCAAAAGAATTGGCTGTGGTGAAGTGTGCCGCACACCAGCCAGGAGATGACTGGGTGGTAGTCGGCAACAGATATGCAGATCTGGTGACCCAACATTGTGCCAAAAATAGATTGTCAGTCAATAAGAGGGTGGAAAGAATGGGAATCAGCTGCCAACTTATGCTGTATATGCCTCCTGAAACTTGGAATGATGTAAAGAGATTACAAGATGATGTTGATGAAAATGAAAAGAATTTGTGGATCAAAGTGGGTTGTTCCCAAAGAGGAGATGATGAAGTGTGGATCAGTGCTGATGGCAGACCAGTCATGCCAGACTGTTTACTCTCACAAATGGCCAGAATGTATCATGGAGACACACACATAGGGAGAGATGCAATGATTAGGCTTTTTAGACAAAACTGGTACAATCCGAAGTTCAGGGCTGTTGCAGAGAGTTTTTGCCAGAGATGTTTAACTTGCCAGATGCATAATCCAGGGCGGAAGACAATAATTGGGTTTGGGAAAATTGGAAAGGCAGAGGGTCCTTTTATAAGACTCCAGTTCGATTTCATACAGTTACCACCATGCAGAGGGCTGAAATATGTACTAGTCATAGTGTGTCTGTTTTCAAGGTGGGTGGAGGCTTACCCTACCAGGAGAAATGATAGCATTACAGTAGCAAAACTGTTGCTACGAGAGCTCATTCCTAGGTTTGGTTTCCCAGTAACTTTGGAATCAGATAGAGGAAAACATTTTAACAGTGAAGTGATCCAAATAATCTGTGAAGCATTCCAAATTAAACAGAAACTGCACTGTGCATATCGTCCAGAGGCTTCTGGAGTGGTTGAACAATTGAATGGCACTATAAAGTCAAGATTGGGAAAAATGTGTGCATCAACAACATTAGTATGGCCAGATGCATTGCCACTTGTTTTAATGGGACTCAGAAGCATACCTGACAGAAATACAGGATTGAGCCCCCACGAGATAATGATGGGAAGAGCAATGAGACAAACACATGTTCCCACAAACAAACTGCTGAATATATCTGATGATATGGTACTGGACTATTGTAAAGGACTGGCTGACCAAGTGCGTTCGGTCTCTCACCAGGTTGGAGAAGACGCAGTTTCCAGGCAGCCTGAACAGGAACATGATCTGAATCCTGGTGACTGGGTGGTAGTGAAGAATCACACCAGAGAAACGTGTCTATCACCCAGATGGGGCAGTCCTTGTCAAGTAATACTGACCACAAATACAGCAGTGAAGTGTGCAGGATTTCCTAATTGGATTCACGTAAGCCACACCAAAAGAGTACCAGACCCTGAAGAAGAAAATCCTCAGTCAGCATCAATCACTGAGGAAGCTGAAGGTTGCCCAGCGGAGGAATCTCAGGCTCGAGATTCAAGAGAAGCTGAAGAAGAACAACTGAGCACAAGTCAGGACTGGATACCGGTGGTAGAAATTCCTGAAGTTTACCACAGAACAAGAAGTCAAACCAGATTTGAGGAAATCGAAGAAGATCAGATAGGTGAAGAAGAAGCAGCTCAGGAAAATGAAGAACATACAATAAAAGAACCTGAGCAGGGCCAGATAGGGAAAGGAAACTGGGCTCAAAATAACGAAGAACCAACAAGTTTTGAGCAGGAACAGACAGGTTTAGAAGAATCCGGTCAGGCTGCAGAAGTACAAAGTGCAATAAGCCCTGATCAGAACCAGTTAGATCAGGAAAATCACACAGAAGAAAAAGATCTCGAGAAAAATGAACATGGAGAAATAAATCAAGCACAAGGTCAATTATTGGAAACTCACAGTGGAGCTGCTGAAGAAAAACAAATCAGACCTGAGAAAAAGCAAGAAAAAAAAACAATAATTGCAGAAAACAAAAAAGGGTCAGAAAGTGAAAATAAAGAGATTTCTGAAGACGAAGATAAAGAAACAGTGCAAACAAAGAAAACAAGAAAAGGAGATCATTGGCCGAGTGTCGTTAAAAGAGTAAAATACCACATAAAAACCAGAAGTGACGATCCAGATCAAGTAAATGAAGTAACAAGCCAAACTGAACAACAGAATAAAATTGAGAAAAGAAGAAGTAAAAGACTGAAACTTGTGAATAACAAATTCAAGGGTCCTGATTGGACTTACATCATTCTTGAAGATTACGAAAGTTCAGAGTCAAGTGAAAGTGGTGACGAAGGAACAAGTACAGAACTAACGTACGAGAAAGAAACAAGACCACCTTGACTAAGCAAAAGAGTCATATAAAGAAAAAAGGAAATAGATAAGAAGAGCGATCTTCCTTGTCGAAAATGCCTGACGATAGAGTTGCTGGGAGACCAAAACAGAGATGTTGTAGAAGATGCTGTGCAATATGCATATGTAGTCTAGTAATGGTGCTTATAGTATGGTTAGTCCTGATTGTAGCAGTTCCTTACCTTATGATAATGGATAAAAGAATTAATAATGAAACTAAGGAGAGGACAGCAAACATGAAGGGCAATAGAGTAGAACTAATGGCAGAAAATGAACCAGAATTTCATCATGAAATAACTGTTAACGACACTAGTTTAAATGTTTTCACAAAGTTATTATTTCAGTATGTAGATACCATGGAAGTTAGTAATTGTTATGTCTGTATGAAGTTACCTGAATCAGTAGCAGAAGGATTAACATATCATCACTTACCACTGACATATGGCATATCTTGTAGTGTTTTGTCTAGTTTATTTTATAGAACAGGGAGACTTCAGTATTATTATTCAAACATAGATGTGATATTTTCTGAGGTTCCGATTCGAAAGAGTATGAACCCAGTGCTTAGTAGTCAAGACGCACAGTTTATGGGAGAATTTTTCTTAACAATGAAATCAATAGACATAACACATGCACATAGACACAATCTAACATGTTCTTTACACGAAGAAGAAAAGATATTTTTGAATTTAGTAGAAGATAGAAGACAAGATTTCCAAAAGAAAGCTTCTGAGTATAAGGCTCATTTGCCACCTTGGGCTGAGAAAGAAGGGAGTTACACACCTGGCAAGGCTCAAGCTGCTATGGCTCTGGATTTTGTAAAGACAGGGAAAATGTGTCTACATAGGTTAAAAACTGATTATAACAATGTTTTCATCGGTACCAGTGAATGTGAACATAATTTCTTAATTCTTGGAGGTTGGGGAATCAAAGGAGGAACAGATTCAGTTTTTCCTGAAATCTATTATGTGTGTGGGAACAAGGCTTACTTTAGGCTTCCTGCACGGTGGTATGGAAGTTGTTATTTTGGAATAGTATTTCCAAAGATATACCACGTAAAAAGAAACACCGGGAGCAATGAAAACAATAGTGAATTAATACGTAGTAAAAGAGCTAGTTTTTCTGAAATTGTAGGTGATATATTTGGTGCATTGATACCTTTGGTGGGAATAATTCTGAACTCAAGGAAAATATGTAAATTGTCTACAGTGGTTGATCGTTTATCAACGGATACTGCTGGAGGATTTCTAATGATTAATGCGGAGATGGTTGCGATTAGATCTATGGTGATGCAAAATAGACTTGCTCTTGATATTATATTGGCAAAAGAGGGCGGAGTCTGTAAATTATTGAAGACAAAACACTGTTGCACTTATATTCCTGATAAGAGTGCAGAAATTGGAACGTATATACAGAATATAACTAAACTTGAGAAGGAACTAAAACCACTGGAAGTTGATAGTGTATGGGAAAGATTGACAAGTAGTATTGCGTCAATTGGTACCTGGTTTGCTAATGTAGGAAAAGGACTTATAGGTCAAATATTAGTACCCTTAGCAGGGATAGCAATAATAGCACTGACAATAATAATATGGTGCAAATGTTGTAGAAAGAATGGAACATATAATGTGACAGGAAAAGGAAAGAAGAGAAAATTAGATGAAATAGAACTTGAAGAATGGAGAAGTGAATTATACAAGAAATTGAAAGGGAATGGTAAAAATAGAAAATGTAAAAATAAGAATGAAACTATTTGCTAGAAGTTGGCATCTGATTGTGGGTAGTATTTTGATGGCTCAGAAACGCCATCAGAGAGGGGATTGATGGAGCAAGGACTCACAAGTGAGACTTGCTCGAATGCAATCTCCTCACAGTATTAATTTATTAAATTTGTATTGTCTCTACTAATCCTTGCATACACTACACGAATAGTAAGGATGCTTGCCTATGTGTTTTATTAATGAATAACGCTTGTCCGTAATCCAAAATGGCCGCTAAAACGCGGGAAACTTACTGCGCATGTCCCAACCACACCACGTGTTGTGACGTCTCTTCTTGCTTGGTGGGAAATTTCTGCTTCTGCGCAGTGTGCATTAAAATGGCTGCTTGATGTTTTCACATGCTTCAGCTTGCTCTCATGTCATTATTAAACTGTTGTTTCTCTAACGCTACTAATGCGGGATAGAATTTATAATTAAATGGGAATAGAATAGAAAGAGTGGGCATACAGTGAAACATTTTATTTGTGATTTTAATGTTTTCTTCTTTGACTTTTATTAGTTCGTAAACTTGGGCCTGGGTTTTGGTGAACTGAAAGCTCGTGTGACAAAGATTCTGCACATGCGCCCTGAGAGGCTGACGAGAAAGGAAGAGATGAAGTCAACTTGGACATCATCCAAGGCCATGACCTGCTGGCCGACACCACTACATACCAAGATGTTCTCGTCGAAAAGAAACATTTTATATGAATAAATTGTAAATTTTGTCATGAGACGGGTGGGAAATAAAGCAAATGTATTAAATTGAAGGGGCGGTAGATTAAAAACAATAGGCTTCAGAAATTCAAGACAAATCAATATGGTGTGAGAATCCACCCCTGTCCTTGTCCAATCAGAAGTAGTGGTCCCATATTTTAGCAACATTAAGGGGAGGTACATGGGCATAGAAGGGTATAATAGAATATAGCATTAGTTAAGTTAGTTAGGAGCAGGCGTTCATAAAGGAGATGCTGCAAGAGAGCAGAGGACCAGAGAGAAAAGGCTCTTAGCTCCAGACTGCCAAGCTGATCGATTGCAGACTGAATCGCTGTCCAGAGAGGTCCTGAGGAGGGGGCGGCGGAGTCCATTAGAAGGAAGACACGGGCGAATCGAGGCGAAGTCCAGTATCAGAGAGGGGAACGACGCAGGCGTCGTTGTAGAAAGGTCACCGGTCCTGTCCTGATCCTGGAGGAGGTCTTTGCTCTTCATCCTTCCTGGGTCCTATTCTTTCCAACTCCTTGGCCAAGGGGTTTGGTTCTCGCACTTAGGAAAATATAATGCAACCTTTAGTTGCGCTGCTGTCTCTATCCTCTCCTTTTCTGAGGGACCGTCATTGATTAGCAATTGTTATTCTATGCTTCATCTTGGGTATTGCGATTAAGTACCGTGTGGTTCTGTATTTTACTCTGCTAAATCTTTAGATAAACATTTTAAAACTTCCTGACTCAGTGGTTATTTCGGGATTATGTACTATAATGAATGTCACTCATTTTAAATTTCCCAATTAGCAAAGGATTCATTGGTAAGTCATTACTCTTCATTCGGAAGGTAATTGGTAGCAGGGATTTTGAGTAACAACTGATAAACCCAGCGTAAGTATTAGCGTAGTATGAATGTATGGGCCCAAGTGAGTATCTGGAGTATGAATGCTGTTTGCTAATATCGCGCTGGATCAGTTGTTCCTGCATCTCTTGCTCCCCTTTGTCCTAGCCATCCTGATGCAGGTCCTCCTGGACCCCAAGATCCTGGTGCCTCAAGGATTTCTTGTCCTGGTCCTCTGGTCCTGGTCCGCAAGCCTGGGTCCTTTGGTCCTTGTGGTCCTGTTAGTCTTCCTGGCCATGCTTCCTCCTGGCTCTGTTCTTGATGTTCCTGGTCTTTGTCCTCCTACTCTTGGTTGTGCTCATCCTCCTGGTCCTTGCCCTCTTGGTCTTAGTCCTCCCAAACATCCTAGTTCTGCTGGTTCTGCTGCTGATCCTGATCATCCTCCTCCCCTTCCCAAGGCACCACCTCCAAGCCTATCATTCACAGTGGTGGCTGGTAGGGGACGGCGGAGGGCGGGGCCGGGGGAATATGGTGGGGTTAGGACATTTTTAAAAAGAAAACGTTCCTGCTGGTCGCCGTCGCCAGCTGCCTCTCCGCGCAGGAACCAGGAACAGGAAGCACCCAGGCTTCCAGACTCCCCTGACCAATCACAACGCTGTTGATAGTGCTCAGAGAGGCAAAGGGAGCCTAGGCATATTCTCCACCCAGGCTGTAATGCAAACTGGGTGTAGAACATGCAAAGTGCGCATGACTGTTTGGCCGGCCCGAGACGGCCGGCCAAACAGTCATGTGCACTTTAGGTGCAGCAGCAGCCACTCCTCCTCCCCGACGTTATGGGACCCCAGCCCCGCCCCACCCTAATCTCGCGGCAACTGAATACAAAAAATAACAAGATAATCGCTTCCGTTATTATCATTTCATTTTTTCCATTGCACTGCTTTAAAACAATGGGGTGACGGTCCTCCGCCTTAGCGGAGGAGCCGCCACTGGTCACTCATCACATTTTAGCAGCTGGTAGATTTTTATGGTAGGTAGCGGAAAGAGCAAAAAAAGAACCTTCCTTTCAACCATTTATTTTTGCCTCACCACCGGGAGGAATCACCCACTGAAAGCGCTGGGTTTAAGGCACCTATTACAGATATCTATGTATATCCAGCAAGTTTCAGGGTATAAGAGTGGTAAGTGCACTCTGGTGGTTAATGAATTTGCTGTAAAGAAATGTAGGTCACCAATTGTGCCGGGTACGAAGCATCCTAAAATATCACAGGAAGTTAATATGCCTGCTTCAGAGCTTGTAATGTGTCGGTAGCATGTTTGTGCTCTAAGGAAGGTAGCTCAGTAGGTGAATGATCTTGTTGCAGGTCACAACTAAAAAGCTGGTAATGTACCACTTCAAACAGCTCCATGTAACTTTCAAGACATGTTTGAAGCCTTGTAGGTGTTAAGCCAGTCTTTTGTTATTTAGTGGTTGATAAAATGTGCTCTGTGAGGTCATACTAAACACTAAGGGTCCAATTCACAAAGACTTTAGTCTGCGTTTACCACTTTTGGGTATTCACAAAGGTAAAGTTACGAGTAGTAACTTTATAGGGTCGGAAACTACGCCTCCGTAAAGTTACCATTCATAACTTTACCGTTCTGAATACCCAAAAGTAGTCAACTTAGACTAAATTCTATGTTGACCTTTGTGAATTGGGCCCTAATTAGTTTATTGTAAGTGCACTTATATTCATAGACCCATATAACTGGCATTAAGCGGAGAAAGACTACAAAACCCTTATGATCACATTTTGTCTCTTGGCAATTTATGAAGCGACATGTTCAGTGTATGTACATTTTGCTTATAGCAAATGCGTTAGGCCCCATCTGTGCTCGAAGTGAGCTCCAGCCAACACACCACTTAGACACAAAGAAGTTGACAGCCCTTTAAGTGAGGTCTTTGCATCCATCTGCGGGCTATGGTGACGAATATAGTGAATGTGCACTTGCACCATCTATCCATCCCAGTGTCAGAATCCTGCGTCAGGTCACTGACGGTACGACTTGTTGCCATCAGCCCGGATTCCTCATCCGGGTCAGAAATAGTTGCTACATCCGGAATCCGGCTGGAACCCCGGCTATTTCAGCATTGCGTCTAGAAAATATGCAGTCAATTGAAAATAAATATATATTCTTGCTCATTAATGGCTAACAGCTGGCAAGCGTCTTCTGTTGTGTGAGGAAGTCTAGGCGTCGTAGCAGCATGAGATAACCACCGGCCAATCTCAAGGTGCTTACGCAGGCACCAGGTATATTAAAATGTGTTTGCTATGTTGCAAGCAACATATGGTAGGAATCAGAATTAGCAGGTGCACCTGGTCTCAGCGGCTGGATGAAAGTCCTTAATTCTCTGGATCTGTGGCTTTCAGGGACGAAAATCAGTGCTCAAGCCATCATATTGCCGAAATTTGCATGCACTGACGGGAGATTTAATTTCAACCATCGGCCTGCTTGGAAAGGTGAGAGCAAAATAATTTGTGAATCCCATATTCGTAGGGCCATAGTGTGGTACAGTGTGTATGTTGAAATGTATCCGCACCATCAGCCAGCTTATGTCTATGATATTTAGGAATTAGCAGAGCGGTGGTGACTGGCGTAGAAACGAGTTTTCGGAGTCTTTCTAATTAATTCGTGCCTGAAAATCCTGTTTCCAACTTTGTGTAGTTCATTAGTATCTCTTTGACGTCTTAGCGCTATTCTTCATGTCGTTATAAATAATATGCTCCATTGTATATCGAATAAAGTACGCGATGTTGTACTTGATAAGGATATTGCAAATCACCAGGGAGTTCTGTGACGATACCGTAGTTCGAGTTACTTTATAAGGTCATAAAATCCGAAATGACTTGCATTTTAACATACAGCAGAGGATTTTTTATTCCTTATAATATATGGTTACTCCATCACTGTTCGCAAAAAACTTAAATCCTTAGTGGCTTGTTGCGTCATATGCTAGAGATAATAAGGCTGCAGATATGTAGAATAAAAGCACAGCTTTTGCAGTGCACAACTAAACACTCCAAAACAGAATTAGTAAACTGTTGCAAAAACATTAGAATCAATTTAATGTAAGTCAGATTAAAAAAGTCAGTAGCTCAGAATGAGTAATAGCATGTAGAGTTTCTTTCAATTAATGAACTACAGCATACAAAACATAAATATGTTGTCGCAGATATCTTCTTTCTAATGATCACTGTTCATTTTAGAATAACAGATCATAAGAAGGAAAAGACGGTTTTCATTTTCGTTGTTGAAACAACAGTTGCAATGATTCTCCATGACCTGCCATTCAGTTTGATTGCTGGCTCTAGCAGCAGGCATTGTGACATCACAACTCAACTATAATAAGTTATTCCAATTGAGCAGCTGCATTATTTTCCTATTACAGGTGACTAGAGATGTTACAACACTATAATAGGGACATTAGAGACAGGTTTTTATACAGGGATTGTGGTTTCCATGTAATATGGGAATACTGTTTAAATAATTTCCCCTATAAACAGACGTATGTTATTTTTCTTGTTACGTTTCAATGTTGACTTCAGAACATGCTATAGTAAAAAGATTACATCACTTACCTGCTTGTAATACCTTACTGCAAGTGAGTAGTGATTCCTTGGTACATGATGTCTCCTTTTACTGGTGCAATACTCTTTTCTCCACCCTCAGCAACCATCAGCATGCTCACAGACAAGAGGAGGGAGTCCCGGACAGCCCTTCTGTTTCCTTTGATCAACCTGGCCCCACACACTGGCACCAACTCTGCTGCTTCGTGCAGTCTCTCACTGACAGACAAGGCTACAATAGGAGAGGTGTATGCTGGTGACAACCCAGTCATCTCTCATAAACCCTTAAGGGTAGGGCAGCCTCTGACAGGATAGGCTGTACTTGTCAGCACTGGCCTAGCCACCTCTGGGAGCCTCTCACTGACAGTAAAGGCTGTGACAAAATCGGGAGCGCATGCCAACACCAACCAAGCTAACACCCCCAGCATCTCAGCGCAGTGGCCTTTCCACGCTTGAGACAACACGTTCATGTGCTTCTACCTGACAAAGAAGTTGCACTAATGCCCACAGGAAGAACATAATACAAATGGAATGGTTTGGGCACGCTTATTTGATTCCAGAACGTACTCCCACAGGTACATGTAAACAGATATTGCAACATACCCTTATATAGGAGCTTAGCCTTCTATTTAGGGATACAACTATAAACAGTGCAACAAGTGCAGTGGTCTTAGGGACCAGGTGTGTGAGGTGTCAACTTCATCCCAATTGTGGCTGGTTTTTACTCCCAAATGGGGGTAGAGGCCCATTTTCCATGCTTGCTTGAAGGCCTGTGGATCTATTGTTATTTTACATGTAATATTCCTGCCTCATCATCTTCCTGCCTAGAGCTTACATGCTAATGAACACGGGCCTCCTTTACACCCAAGACTGTAACCTTAGCTCTAGTAGCTTGAAGTCTAACTCTCAGAAAACATTCAGGCCTCATTAGCAGACTGCAATGATTCTTTTTATTTTGAGCATCAGTTAAAAGTTTTCTAAACATAGCCTCTACCATTTCAGCTATTGTTGTGTCTTATCAACTGGGTTGCTATCTACACTGGATTCTAGAATGGAGATTCCAGTAGGGAGAGTGGAGCCAGTTGCTGAGGAGAGAGGACGTGTACAGGGGTTGCTGCTACCATCTTAAAAACCCTACATCTCCCTTTAACCTTGTCCAAGTGTCTTAAAAGTGGCGACGAGGATGAGATCAGGATCAATGGACACTGGTTCATTTTTGGGATTGGAGTACTGTCGTCATTTCGTGTGAACCAACTACCCTTGGTTCTCTGGGAGCAACTGAGTGCTGGTGCTGGCGGGCCCGAAGTTTGGAGCATAGAGCAATTCAGGCAGATGGGAAAAGTACTGCAACGTAACGTTAGAGGAACCAGCACATTTGAGTTGCTTGGATATTGTGCCCACGTAGGGGATTAGTGGGCATCGCGGGCATGTCAGGCGAGTCAAAGCTCCCGTTAGTGTGGAGTGTGTCGGCATTGTTTTGTTTATGCCAGTTTTGAGACCAAAAATTTCAATCATTTGAACGTGCCAACCTGGAAGAGCAGAGCACTCAGTTAATTAGTTGTGTGTTTGTTTCCTTGATGTACTTTATTGAGTTGTGTGCTACCAGTCGGGGGTTGGAATCGAGCCTCAGTAGTGCATGTGCATGTACACTTGTTATGGTTCAAATTCAAGTGGCTCGTTCTTACCACGAGTTGTAGTGCATTCTGAGGTGGGTGCGAGACTCTACGGCGGCTACCGAAGATTTTTTTCTTTGAGCCTCCACGTTTTGGATCGTACGCACGCTGCGTGAGTGTTGGCCAATCAGAAGCAGCGAATGTCATAGGTCGTCATTGTTATTGTCTACATGGAGGGAGCCAAGGTCATTACCTTGGCAACAAGAAACTCTACGGCGCGCCTGGAGCCGGAAGTCATCATCTACGTTACAAGCACATTACGGCGAGCCAGAGAGATTGTAGCAATGCCAGAGAGCAGCGCTCCAGTCACTGACAAAGAGGTCATGATTCGAAGGAACAGAGGAAAAGTGGAACTAGCTTTCACGTGCACAGCCAAAAATGCATGAGCTGTAAACTGGGGATTCCACAGTGACTCTATTTTTTAAAAATGTTGTTTTATTGTTGTTTCTCTTGCTTTAACTCCACAGGCACGTCCTGCATACAAACACGATTGGCGGTGACTAAATTATTTATTTCATTTTATTTTGTTGCAAATCCACAAAGTCACATTATGTGTATTCATTATTGTTAACAAACGTGCAGGGGTGATACACATTAATTGATTAAAGCATCCAACATCATCGAATTTTGTGACAAAATCTTCCACAGGGAGGGGGTGTCCTGAAATATTGATTACGGACAACGGACCCCAAATACCTGCGGTAAAATTCATGAAGTATTTGGGAAGGATGGGAGTGTTGCATCACACAACAGCTGTGTAGTAGAAGTAGTCGTAGAAATATCTTTATTCGATTTTTAAAAAAACCATAAAAGCACATCAAATCATAAAGGCATAAATTGTAGTCTCAAGTCACCTGTTCTGAAAGTGATATTGATAATATTCAAGTACATGAGTAATTCCACATACAATTTGATTAGGAGTCCCCCTATCCACTAGGAAGAGTGTTCATTAGAGGCCTGCTAGCCAGAGTTTATGTCACGGCTGATGTCAGTATTATATCGTATACACTTAAAATGCTAAATAATGTGCTGTGTGCAACATTTCACCAAACCAGTTACTATAAAAAAATGTCCTTACAAAATTTCAATCAGATCAATTAGTAATTAAAACCTCATAAAACTTTCTAATATTAAGATTGATAAAATCTCTAAAACTATTCCACAGTGATGAACAAAACATAGAATCAAAGGCATTACAGTACTTCAATACTTGATTCAGTGGATATTAAGTAATTTCAACATCCTGATTCTTAGTCTCCAGGCGTATAACAAATATCTGGACACTGTAAAGATTAAACACTGTGCAGTCACTTTTTGAAATCCAAATAATGTCTTTTAAATGGTTTGCGGCTAAAATTCGGCATAACGGAATTAACCAAGTATTTCTAATCTGAGTGTACTTGGGACAGAAGAACAGAAAATGTTCTTCGGTTTCATGTTCACCCATATATGAAGGGCAGATGGGCAAGATGTTAACACCCTTCCATTTACAAAAGAATTTGCTAACTGGTAGGATGCTGTACTTGAGCTTCAAGTATAAAGATTTTGCTAGTCGGGTTCTATATGGTTCAGAAATTCCTCTAAGTGCATGTTATCCTTGAAATCGAGGAACCTTCTTGCTAACTCCCCTGCAGTTTCTTTGTTTTGCCATATTTCATTAACATAAAGCCAATATCTCTTTTTAAGGATGGGCAAGGTTCTTTTTTGTATACTGCTGGGATTAGTCCAAAGCTCATGCCCAGTCTAACTTCTAACACTTGATAAAATTGAGCCACGGTATACTCCCTCTAGTATCGAGTGCTAAAACATCAAGTAATGATTCTTTCATAGGTAGTGGTGAATTGTTTGACCAGACTCGAATCCAGTATGCAAGAGGCCTAAAAGCAATTGTGTGTGCTACGTTCTTTAAGCCCAGGTCCAAGTGCATGGGGTCAGGGGGCATTTTGAGTTCCAGGACTGATCTCATAAATGAATTTTCGTTTTTTCCAATGGCCCCTCTACATTATTCTGGCCTCATAACTCTGTGCCATACATTGCAGCTCCAATGCCCTGAGCTTGGTACACTTGAAATACTGGGGCCACTGTTCTATAAATTGAATTTCTCAATTCTTTGACTAGAACAGAGCTTATGTGTTGAAGTGAGAGCTGGCTTTTTGCAATTTGTGGGGCCCATGATTGTACGTTAGTCAACCTAACCCCCAGATAGTCATATTGCTTCACCTGCTCTAATGAAGTGGAGCCCAGCTTTATCATGCCCCTATAGGACTTATGTGGGCTGAATACCATGAATTTAGTTTTCGTGGTATTAATTTCTAGTCCAAATTCCTCACAGGCCACCCCAAACCGGTCCATTAAGTTTTGAAGCCCCATCGGGCTGTGTATCATCCCGGGGAAAATGGTCTTGCTGAGAGATTCAACCTTGTGTTAAAGGAGTGTATACAGTTGTGTGAAGAAAGTGGTGGTGAGTGTAAAGAGGCAGTTGTGGCATTCAGATGTTGAATGCTGCTTTGGAGTGTTGTGTGCGTTCTAGGCTCTATTGATTCCACACTGACAGTTGACCAGTGTTTGTAAGGTCTCCGTCAGTTGTGGGTGTCTAAGCTGTCTTCTCCACAATAAACTATCTACCAGAGCCTGCCTGTCTCTATTTGGATACTTCACGATTTGGCGATGACTGGGAACTGGAGGAAGGCAGCATTCACGTGTTTTCTTTGTAATTTGAAGGTATTTTATCCTTTTTGATATCCTGTGTTATGATTGCACTGGCGGCTGTTTGACCTATTGTGCCTTGATTGCACCTGCGTCAGTGTTGAGAGCACTAGTGTTGTGTTTCGTGCTGGATTTGACGTTTATGGTACATTTTTTTTTTTTTTTTTTATGCTTAATGTGCTCTGATCGCACCAGCGGCTGCTGTATCCACTTGTCGTGCGTTGATAGCACCGGCGGCTGTATTTTGGTCCTATTTACACTCGTGGGCCTAATTTTCATTGTGCTGTCATGCATCGCTGTTTCATTTTCGAGCAAGGGTTTTTTTAAAAATACCACAACCCTTTCTCACCTGTTACTGCCGTTGGCCTGCTTTGGAATACTGCGCACCGCCTTCAAGTTCTAGCGGCATTGTTCTCTCGCATCGGTGAATTCTTCATCCTGCTGTGTACTTTGGGAGCCGCAATGTACCCTGGGAACGTCGTGATGTAAGACGCTCGGCGGCCATTTTTGTAGTTTTTTTGTTTGGTTTCCGGTTATGCGTACACCTTATCGACTGTGCATTGTGTGTTATTTTTTGCCTCAGTACCTTATTCCGACCATCTCAGCACCGCTGCTTAGTCAAGAGTACTGCAAGTGAGTCATGTATTTTCAACGGTGATTCACACACCATTTTCTTAGTGTAACTCACTCTGGCCATCTGCGCATCGTTACCATTTCACATATATGGCAAGTGAGTCAGGCATCTTCTACGGTGACTCACACACCATTTTCAAGGGTGATTTCTTTTAGTTTTGCTTGCTATTTCATTTTAACTTAGTTTTCCAGTTTTGTTTTTAGAGTGTGGATCTCCTCTTTATTGTTTACAGTTTGACAGTTATCCATCGCCATGTCCAACATTTCTGCACCACCACATTTCTTACCGGAGGCTGGTGAACCTAAAATGGAATGGGAACTGTGGTATCCAATGTTTTTAGCTTATGTGGAAGTCCTGGAAGAGGATGGATGTACTCCTAAGAGGAAACTTGCTTTATTAAGACATTGTTTAGGAGGTGCAGGTCTAAAGGAGTTCGCCAATCTTCCCCTTATCGAAAGCTCTGGTGGTGTGAATGTTTTTGACGTAGCTATTATACAGATGACCACTAGGTTTGGGAAAAAAATTAATACAGTCATGGAAAGATTCAAATTCTACTCTCGTGCTCAAAAAGATGAAGAATCTATTGTAGACTATGTGTCCGCTTTACGCTCTTTGGCAGGCTCTTGTGCCTTTGAAACTATCAATTACGAGCAGGTACTGAGAGATCAGATTATGATGAAGACTAAAAGTAAGAAAATCCAAGAAAGGTTATGGATGGGTACTGAATCTTCGTTATCTGCGGTGATAAATATCGCTAAAGGCATAGAACAATCTGACAGATTTGTTACCGAAATCAGGGGGCATGTTGTTAAAGTTAATGATACTGTTTCAGAAGTTTCTTTAGTTGAAAATCAACCATCTGAAAAAAACTCTTTTCCTTTTCCCTACAAGAAGAATGCCGGTAAAGACAACAAAGCTTTTGGTAGAAGGCCCCAGATAATATGTTATAGGTGTGGTAGTTTTGAACATGTTGGTAGTTATAAAGGCTGTCCAGCGTGGAACAAAGTTTGTGTTAAATGCAAGAAGGTAGGTCATTTTGGGAAGGCTTGTAAAGCATCTCAGAAAATTAATTTTATGATACATGATGAAGAAGCTTCACCGGCTGAGTTCAACACTATTTCATGTGTAGGTAATGTTAAGTGTAAGGGCTTCCCTAAATGTACTCTGTCTATGGATGGAAAAAACATTTCTATGATGGTTGACTCATGCGCTTGGTACACTATCATTGGCAAGAGTGTGTTTAATGAATTGTGGGGCAGTAAGGTATTATCTTTACCTGACATCCAACCTGGTGGTTACTCAGGTCACAAAATTGATCTGGAGGGTTTCATGTGGGCTGACCTAGAATTTATGGGTAGGAGAACCAGAGGTAAAGTATATATAGCCACAAAGGGAGTGTCGATACTTGGATGGCCCCACCAACAAGAGTTGGGAATAAGACTAGATCCTAATGCTTCTCCTTCTGTGTATGTTGTAGCCCCCAACAACGAGAACCTAGCTTTAGGCATCAAAAACAGGTTTCCAAAACTCTTTGACACATCTCTTGGTAAGTATGTTGATTTCAAGCATAAAATTATTCTCAAAGATGGGGCGGTTCCTGTTCGACACAGAGTAAGGAACGTACCTTTGGCCTACCAAGGTAAACTTAAAGAGATGTTAGCAGGTTTGGTGGAGGGAAATATTATTGAACCAATAGAATCGTCCCCGTGGGTTTCTCCGGTTGTTTTATCTCTCAAAAGCAACGGCGATCTTCATTTGTGCGTTGACCTTCGTAGCTTGAAAAAGGAGATATGGATTGATAGACATCCTCTACCCAACATACATGAATTAATTTCCACTCTTTCAGATGCTTGTGTTTTTTCCACAGTGGATTTGGCCAGTGCCTACCACCAAGTGGTGTTACATGAAGAGTCCAAGTGTTTAACGGCATTTGTCACACCTGAAGGCATGTACCAATTCTTACGCATGCCTTTTGGTCTGGCCAGTGCAGCTTCCGTCGTTCAGAGACTGTTGAAACAAGTTTTAGAAGGATGTCATGGCGCTATCGCCTTTCAGGATGATATTTTAATCTTTGGTAGGGATGTTGAGGAACATGACAAGAATTTGGATAATGTCCTAAACCGTGTACAGAGTAAAGGTTTAACTTTGAAATTTTCCAAATGCAAATTTAGACAAAATAAGGTGGAATATTTAGGTCATGAAATTTCCAGCGAGGGTATTAAACCTAAATTTGATCACGTGAACAGCATTCTAATGGCGCCTACACCACTGAATAAGGAACAATTGTCTTCTTTTCTAGGTTTGACAGAATTTTACAGTAAATTTGTGCATGATTACTCTTCTATTGTACATCCACTAAGGTTACTACTTAAAAAGAATGCAAAATTTAACTGGGACAAAGAACAACAAGTTGCTTTCAATATTTAAAAAAAAGAAATTGTTTGTGCACCATTTTTGAAGTCCTTTTCCATTGCTAAGGAATGTATTGTCGCAGTTGATGCTAGTAGCGTGGGATTAGGTGCGGTATTAATGCAAAAGGATTTTGGCAATGAACATGTGGTATCTTATGCCTCTAGAACCTTACATGGTGCTGAATGCAATTATTCTACCATTGAAAGGGAACTATTGGCTTGCACTTGGGCTGTTCAACACTTTAGACAATTCTTGGGGGGTACACAGTTTCGTATAAGGACTGATCACAAACCTTTGATTAGTATGTTGGCTGCAGGGGGTGGTAGAACTCTTACGGCCCGGTTAGCTAGGTTGGCTGCCAAACTGCAGGAATATCAATGCATTGTTGAGTATGTTCCAGGACGTTTAAATGTGCATGCGGATTGTATGTCGCGGCTATCTTTAGCCGGTGTTCATGACTCTGTCGATGCCAAGGAAGATTGTGATGTGGCTTTCACCATGGTTGATGTCAATAGTGGGAGTGTTGATCCATTCTCTCCCGAAATGATCTCTGAGAAGGAATGGAAAGACGCTATGCATGAGGACCGTGATTTAGGTGCTGTAGTGGAGTTTTTGGAAAAAGGTTGGCTGGAGGAAAGGAAATTAAGTGGTGAGTTGGGTGCATTTTTTAAAGTCAACGATGAGCTTATGTTTTCGCAAGGAATTATTACCAGAGGAGACAAAATTGTTCCCCCATGTAAGCTTAGAGAGAAAATTTTGAGAATGGCTCATGAAGGGCATATGGGCATGTCTAACATGAAGAGACGTATAAGGGAATTCTATTGGTGGCCTTGCATTGATGGTATGGTTGATAGATGGGTCAGACTGTGTTCTCCATGTTCTTTGAGTGACAAATCAGTTAAACCTTTGTCCGTGGTGGTAACTCCTATTGAGTATGCGCTGGGACCGTGGAGGAAATTTGGTATTGACATTATTGGTCCTTTAAGTCTTCCTACCAAAAAGGATGTTTTTGCGTTGGTCTTGATAGATTATTTCTCTAAATGGCCTGAGTTGAAAATGGTAGAGAAAATTACTTCCACTCAGGTAATTGAATTCTTGGAGGACATTTTTGGTTGGGAAGGTCTACCAGCAGAAATAGTTTCCGACAATGGTCCACAATTTGTCAGCAAGGAGTTTGAGTCATTTTTGGAAAGTTATGGTGTTGTACACAAGAGGGTGTCTAATTATAACCCACAGGCCAATGGTCAAGTGGAACGTTTCAACAGGGTAGTGAAAGAATCCATTCAGCTTGCCATTAAGAGTGGATTGGACTGGAGAAAAGCTTTACGGGCTACCCTGTTATCATATCGCATCTCCCCCAATTCTGTCACTGGGTTGTCTCCATTCGAAATGTTACATGGTAGGAAACCTGGTTCTAAACTCATGCCTTGGTGGTTGAAAGTACAGAATTCCTATGACTCCTCTTTGGATTTTTCTCAGGTCAAGGAGCGTGTTGAGAGATATCAGGAGAGAATGAAAAATTATTTTCCGAGGAATACGTTTTCAGAATCTAAGATTAGAGTTGGTGATTTTGTTCGCGTAAGGTTTGGTGGTTCCTTCAACAAGAAAGGGTCTAAATGGTCCGATCCTATTAAGGTGGTGGAAGTTTTTAGCAAAGCTGTGAGAGTTGATGGGGGCAAGATTTGGAATTTTAGACGGATTTCTTTATGTAAATTCGTGAATTCTTATAGATGTACTCAGTCTTTTGCTCCAAAGATTTTGGAGAGGGAGGATAATTTTCCAAGTTACCTGGACTTACAGGTGGATTCTAATCCTGGGTTGAGTGTTTCTGGTTCTGGTACTAGTGACCTTGGTGTGGGTGACACTTTATCTTCTCCTACTGCACTTTGTGACAATCCTGAATTGTGTGACAGCATTCCAGACAGTCATGTGACTGAGCTGAGGAAAAGTTCTCGGATCAAGCAGGTGCCTGTTAAAATGAAAGATTTTGTTCGCTTTTGATTGTGCTCTACATTTTTACTATGTCATTTCTTCACCTCTGCATGTATTTTGTTTTTTTGGTTTATGGTTGTTTTTCAGCTTCTTTATTTGTTTTTTTGGGGGGGGGTGTGTGGCATTCAGATGTTGAATGCTGCTTTGGAGTGTTGTGTGCGTTCTAGGCTCTATTGATTCCACACTGACGGTTGACCAGTGTTTGTAAGGTCTCCGTCAGTTGTGGGTGTCTAAGCTGTCTTCTCCACAATAAACTATCTACCAGAGCCTGCCTGTCTCTATTTGGATACTTCAGCAGTCAAGGAGATGTTGTGGAGTTACGCCCCATTCTGTCAAATTGGAAACCTCTTTTAAGCTTTTGAAGGGAAGGCAGGTAGGTAGCAGAGTCTCACCAGCGTGGATGACTAAGTTTGACACAGGAAGAGTGAACAAGAAGGATTCGGAATGTAGAGTCAATGATTATCAAGAAAAGTATGTGAGGAGACACAATGACAAATTGAAGAAGAAGATGCGCAAGTTTGTGGCAGGAGATTGGGTGAGGACAAGTATAATGGGCACTCAGAAGGTCGGTTTGTCTAAATGCTCCAAGCCTAAGTGTGTCAGGGAAGTGACAGGTAATAGTATGTGGTTGGACGATGGGAAGAGATGGAAAATTCGCAGGATCACATTATGCAATGAGCTGGAACATAACAAATGGCTAAGGGAGTCAAGTGGTGGTGCACTTAATGACCAGTGTAAATCTACTGCTAAAAGAAGTGATGAAAAGCGTAGCAGGACAAAACCTAAATGGGAAGAGGATTTTGTATGTTGTGAGTTATATTGTAGGTTACATGTTGGGTGGTTGTTTTCCTTTCTGGGTTATGCCTCATTCCCCTGCTATTTAGTTGGTGGCACATATTAGATTTTTCTAGCGATGTGCATTATATTGGTGAAGTTCCATTGTGTCCCATTCTAAGTTATTGTAATTTTAAGAATTGTTTGTATTCAATGTTATTAAATGAACGTTGTTGTATTTTGGGGAAAAGGGGAGATGTGTTGTGTCTTAGCAACTAGGTTGCTATCTACACTGGATTCTAGAATAGAGATTCCAGTGGGGAGAGTGGAGCCAGTTGCTGAGGAGAGAGGATGTGTACAGGGGTTGCTGCTACCATCTTAATAAACCCTACATCTACCTCCAATGTGTCCAAGTGTCTTAAAAGCTGTTACATGTCAGTAATTGGGAAAGCGCGTGGGCATAACGTGTGGTAAAACACAATACTATTGAAGGTAAGAGCCTTCATACTCCTGGCCTATCTGTTCGCCCCAAGTTGGCAGGGTATGCCCAGACGTGGGTCCCTTGCTCACTTTGCCACTGGATTCAAGATAGCCTGGCTGATGACGGCTGTAAGCCAGAAACCGGTCCCAGGATGCTTGTTTCCGGTCCAGGGAAGACATGGCTTGGCAGTTCGGGCTGGACTGTTCCCATGAGGCACAGGGTCAGACTGATTTGCATATGGCCATGTCTGAACTGGGGTGGCGGAGTGAGCTAAAGAATGATGATGGATTAAACCCAGATCAATTGACTGGGGGTGAGTGCTTGCAATGTTCAACACTCCGTCCATCATCCCCTTTGGTTTTGCTATGTTCGCCCTAAGTTGGCAGGGTATGCCCAGACGTGGGTCCCTTGCTCACTTTGCCACTGGATTCAAGATAGCCTGGCTGATGATGGCTGTAAGCCAGAAACCGGTCCCAGGATGCTTGTTTCCGGTCCAGGGAAGACATGGCTTGGCAGTTCGGGCTGGACTGTTCCCATGAGGCACAGGGTCAGACTGATTTGCATATGGCCATGTCTGAACTGGGGTGGCGGAGTGAGCTAAAGAATGATGATGGATTAAACCCAGATCAGTTGACTGGGGGTGAGTGCTTGCAATGTTCAACACTCCGTCCATCATCCCCTTTGGTTTTGCTATGTTCGCCCTAAGTTGGCAGGGTATGCCCAGACGTGGGTCCCTTGCTCACTTTGCCACTGGATTCAAGATAGCCTGGCTGATGACGGCTGTATGCCAGAAACCGGTCCCAGGATGCTTGTTTCCGGTCCAGGGAAGACATGGCTTGGCAGTTCGGGCTGGACTGTTCCCATGAGGCACAGGGTCAGACTGATTTGCATATGGCCATGTCTGAACTGGGGTGGCGGAGTGAGCTAAAGAATGATGATGGATTAAACCCAGATCAGTTGACTGGGGGTGAGTGCTTGCAATGTTCAACACTCCGTCCATCATCCCCTTTGGTTTTGCTATGTTCGCCCTAAGTTGGCAGGGTATGCCCAGACGTGGGTCCCTTGCTCACTTTGCCACTGGATGCAAGATAGCCTGGCTGATGATGGCTGTAAGCCAGAAACCGGTCCCAGGATGCTTGTTTCCGGTCCAGGGAAGACATGGCTTGGCAGTTCGGGCTGGACTGTTCCCATGAGGCACAGGGTCAGACTGATTTGCATACGGCCATGTCTGAACTGGGGTGGCGGAGTGAGCTAAAGAATGATGATGGATTAAACCCAGATCAGTTGACTGGGGGTGAGTGCTTGCAATGTTCAACACTCCGTCCATCATCCCCTTTGGTTTTGCTATGTTCGCCCTAAGTTGGCAGGGTATGCCCAGACGTGGGTCCCTTGCTCACTTTGCCACTGGATTCAAGATAGCCTGGCTGATGACGGCTGTAAGCCAGAAACCGGTCCCAGGATGCTTGTTTCCGGTCCAGGGAAGACATGGCTTGGCAGTTCGGGCTGGACTGTTCCCATGAGGCACAGGGTCAGACTGATTTGCATATGGCCATGTCTGAACTGGGGTGGCGGAGTGAGCTAAAGAATGATGATGGATTAAACCCAGATCAGTTGACTGGGGGTGAGTGTTTGCAATGTTCAACACTCCGTCCATCATCCCCTTTGGTTTTGCTATGTTCGCCCTAAGTTGGCAGGGTATGCCCAGACGTGGGTCCCTTGCTCACTTTGCCACTGGATTCAAGATAGCCTGGCTGATGACGGCTGTAAGCCAGAAACCGGTCCCAGGATGCTTGTTTCCGGTCCAGGGAAGACATGGCTTGGCAGTTCGGGCTGGACTGTTCCCATGAGGCACAGGGTCAGAATGATTTGCATATGGCCATGTCTGAACTGGGGTGGCGGAGTGAGCTAAAGAATGATGATGGATTAAACCCAGATCAGTTGACTGGGGGTGAGTGCTTGCAATGTTCAACACTCCGTCCATCATCCCCTTTGGTTTTGCTATGTTCGCCCTAAGTTGGCATGGTATGCCCAGACGTGGGTCCCTTGCTCACTTTGCCACTGGATTCAAGATAGCCTGGCTGATGACGGCTGTAAGCCAGAAACCGGTCCCAGGATGCTTGTTTCCGGTCCAGGGAAGACATGGCTTGGCAGTTCGGGCTGGACTGTTCCCATGAGGCACAGGGTCAGACTGATTTGCATATGGCCATGTCTGAACTGGGGTGGCGGAGTGAGCTAAAGAATGATGATGGATTAAACCCAGATCAGTTGACTGGGGGTGAGTGCTTGCAATGTTCAACACTCCGTCCATCATCCCCTTTGGTTTTGCTATGTTCGCCCGAAGTTGGCAGGGTATGCCCAGACGTGGGTCCCTTGCTCACTTTGCCACTGGATGCAAGATAGCCTGGCTGATGATGGCTGTAAGCCAGAAACCGGTCCCAGGATGCTTGTTTCCGGTCCAGGGAAGACATGGCTTGGCAGTTCGGGCTGGACTGTTCCCATGAGGCACAGGGTCAGACTGATTTGCATACGGCCATGTCTGAACTGGGGTGGCGGAGTGAGCTAAAGAATGATGATGGATTAAACCCAGATCAGTTGACTGGGGGTGAGTGCTTGCAATGTTCAACACTCCGTCCATCATCCCCTTTGGTTTTGCTATGTTCGCCCTAAGTTGGCAGGGTATGCCCAGACGTGGGTCCCTTGCTCACTTTGCCACTGGATTCAAGATAGCCTGGCTGATGACGGCTGTAAGCCAGAAACCGGTCCCAGGATGCTTGTTTCCGGTCCAGGGAAGACATGGCTTGGCAGTTCGGGCTGGACTGTTCCCATGAGGCACAGGGTCAGACTGATTTGCATATGGCCATGTCTGAACTGGGGTGGCGGAGTGAGCTAAAGAATGATGATGGATTAAACCCAGATCAGTTGACTGGGGGTGAGTGTTTGCAATGTTCAACACTCCGTCCATCATCCCCTTTGGTTTTGCTATGTTCGCCCTAAGTTGGCAGGGTATGCCCAGACGTGGGTCCCTTGCTCACTTTGCCACTGGATTCAAGATAGCCTGGCTGATGATGGCTGTAAGCCAGAAACTGGTCCCAGGATGCTTGTTTCCGGTCGAGGGAAGACATGGCTTGGCAGTTCGGGCTGGACTGTTCCCATGAGGCACAGGGTCAGACTGATTTGCATATGGCCATGTCTGAACTGGGGTGGCGGAGTGAGCTAAAGAATGATGATGGATTAAACCCAGATCAGTTGACTGGGGGTGAGTGTTTGCAATGTTCAACACTCCGTCCATCATCCCCTTTGGTTTTGCTATGTTCGCCCTAAGTTGGCAGGGTATGCCCAGACGTGGGTCCCTTGCTCACTTTGCCACTGGATTCAAGATAGGCTGGCTGATGACGGCTGTAAGCCAGAAACCGGTCCCAGGATGCTTGTTTCCGGTCCAGGGAAGACATGGCTTGGCAGTTCGGGCTGGACTGTTCCCATGAGGCACAGGGTCAGACTGATTTGCATATGGCCATGTCTGAACTGGGGTGGCGGAGTGAGCTAAAGAATGATGATGGATTAAACCCAGATCAGTTGACTGGGGGTGAGTGCTTGCAATGTTCAACACTCCGTCCATCATCCCCTTTGGTTTTGCTATGTTCGCCCTAAGTTGGCAGGGTATGCCCAGACGTGGGTCCCTTGCTCACTTTGCCACTGGATGCAAGATAGCCTGGCTGATGATGGCTGTAAGCCAGAAACCGGTCCCAGGATGCTTGTTTCCGGTCCAGGGAAGACATGGCTTGGCAGTTCGGGCTGGACTGTTCCCATGAGGCACAGGGTCAGACTGATTTGCATACGGCCATGTCTGAACTGGGGTGGCGGAGTGAGCTAAAGAATGATGATGGATTAAACCCAGATCAGTTGACTGGGGGTGAGTGCTTGCAATGTTCAACACTCCGTCCATCATCCCCTTTGGTTTTGCTATGTTCGCCCTAAGTTGGCAGGGTATGCCCAGACGTGGGTCCCTTGCTCACTTTGCCACTGGATTCAAGATAGCCTGGCTGATGACGGCTGTAAGCCAGAAACCGGTCCCAGGATGCTTGTTTCCGGTCCAGGGAAGACATGGCTTGGCAGTTCGGGCTGGACTGTTCCCATGAGGCACAGGGTCAGACTGATTTGCATATGGCCATGTCTGAACTGGGGTGGCGGAGTGAGCTAAAGAATGATGATGGATTAAACCCAGATCAGTTGACTGGGGGTGAGTGTTTGCAATGTTCAACACTCCGTCCATCATCCCCTTTGGTTTTGCTATGTTCGCCCTAAGTTGGCAGGGTATGCCCAGACGTGGGTCCCTTGCTCACTTTGCCACTGGATTCAAGATAGCCTGGCTGATGACGGCTGTAAGCCAGAAACCGGTCCCAGGATGCTTGTTTCCGGTCCAGGGAAGACATGGCTTGGCAGTTCGGGCTGGACTGTTCCCATGAGGCACAGGGTCAGAATGATTTGCATATGGCCATGTCTGAACTGGGGTGGCGGAGTGAGCTAAAGAATGATGATGGATTAAACCCAGATCAGTTGACTGGGGGTGAGTGCTTGCAATGTTCAACACTCCGTCCATCATCCCCTTTGGTTTTGCTATGTTCGCCCTAAGTTGGCATGGTATGCCCAGACGTGGGTCCCTTGCTCACTTTGCCACTGGATTCAAGATAGCCTGGCTGATGACGGCTGTAAGCCAGAAACCGGTCCCAGGATGCTTGTTTCCGGTCCAGGGAAGACATGGCTTGGCAGTTCGGGCTGGACTGTTCCCATGAGGCACAGGGTCAGACTGATTTGCATATGGCCATGTCTGAACTGGGGTGGCGGAGTGAGCTAAAGAATGATGATGGATTAAACCCAGATCAGTTGACTGGGGGTGAGTGCTTGCAATGTTCAACACTCCGTCCATCATCCCCTTTGGTTTTGCTATGTTCGCCCTAAGTTGGCAGGGTATGCCCAGACGTGGGTCCCTTGCTCACTTTGCCACTGGATTCAAGATAGCCTGGCTGATGACGGCTGTAAGCCAGAAACCGGTCCCAGGATGTTGTTTCCGGTCCAGGGAAGACATGGCTTGGCAGTTCGGGCTGGACTGTTCCCATGAGGCACAGGGTCAGACTGATTTGCATATGGCCATGTCTGAACTGGGGTGGCGGAGTGAGCTAAAGAATGATGGTGAATTAAACCCAGATCAGTTGACTGGGGGTGAGTGCTTGCAATGTTCAACACTCCGTCCATCATCCCCTTTGGTTTTGCTATGTTCGCCCTAAGTTGGCAGGGTATGCCCAGACGTGGGTCCCTTGCTCACTTTGCCACTGGATTCAAGATAGCCTGGCTGATGACGGCTGTAAGCCAGAAACCGGTCCCAGGATGCTTGTTTCCGGTCCAGGGAAGACATGGCTTGGCAGTTCGGGCTGGACTGTTCCCATGAGGCACAGGGTCAGACTGATTTGCATACGGCCATGTCTGAACTGGGGTGGCGGAGTGAGCTAAAGATTGATGATGGATTAAACCCAGATCAGTTGACTGGGGGTGAGTGCTTGCAATGTTCAACACTCCGTCCATCATCCCCTTTGGTTTTGCTATGTTCGCCCTAAGTTGGCAGGGTATGCCCAGACGTGGGTCCCTTGCTCACTTTGCCACTGGATTCAAGATAGCCTGGCTGATGACGGCTGTAAGCCAGAAACTGGTCCCAGGATGCTTGTTTCCGGTCGAGGGAAGACATGGCTTGGCAGTTCGGGCTGGACTGTTCCCATGAGGCACAGGGTCAGACTGATTTGCATATGGCCATGTCTGAACTGGGGTGGCGGAGTGAGCTAAAGAATGATGATGGATTAAACCCAGATCAGTTGACTGGGGGTGAGTGTTTGCAATGTTCAACACTCCGTCCATCATCCCCTTTGGTTTTGCTATGTTCGCCCTAAGTTGGCAGGGTATGCCCAGACGTGGGTCCCTTGCTCACTTTGCCACTGGATTCAAGATAGCCTGGCTGATGACGGCTGTAAGCCAGAAACCGGTCCCAGGATGCTTGTTTCCGGTCCAGGGAAGACATGGCTTGGCAGTTCGGGCTGGACTGTTCCCATGAGGCACAGGGTCAGACTGATTTGCATATGGCCATGTCTGAACTGGGGTGGCGGAGTGAGCTAAAGAATGATGATGGATTAAACCCAGATCAGTTGACTGGGGGTGAGTGCTTGCAATGTTCAACACTCCATCCATCATCCCCTTTGGTTTTGCTATCTGACTTGCACCCACAGGGTCATGAAGAAGATACATGGTGACATATCAGGACATGAACCAAATTAATAAATTGCCCTTAATATCTACCACGATGTACCCCACTAGTAAACAATAGCAAGATGCACTCCTAAATCCAACATTCACAGGCAGGCCTAGCATAGGCTGAAACTCATTCAGTCCTTAATGCTCCAAGTTTTAATTTATCAATGAATATTAGAGTAGCCCGAGAAGCATATTGCACAATGCCTTTCACTTTGTCCACAATCGTATATATAATTTTGTTTTTTTTATGAGGTCTATTTACCACTTTGTTTGGAGTACGTGGAGAAATCACTTTGCTGATCAATGAATGATGAACTACTCATGTCATAAATGAAAGATGCTTGAAAGGGCCTCATTTAGTCTATGGAAGTCTGCCCTATCTAGAGTTCTGTGCAATCTAGGCGGGATTTTAGTTCCATAAAGCCGCAGTTGTCTCAATGACCTCTATGCCTGGATCCGCTTTGGCGAAACAACACAGTGGCAGCATATCAATATGGCATAGTGGACCTGTCAGCAATTTTGTTTTTTCCAAAGACAGATTCCCAAAGCAGCACTTGTTTTTGGAAAAAACTAAATAAAATGTCCCTGCGGCTCTGGGAATTGTCTCTGAGTATGTGGGGGACATTTTTACATTGCTTCTGTCTGAGACTAACATTGTTTACAGTCATGGCAGGGTAAGTGGAAAAAAAGCTGATGATATAATGTTCGAAAAGCAAAAGGAACAAATGATGGGTGGAATGCTGAAAAATGCAAACATTCACCCTCAGTCTCAAAGATCTGGGTTTAATCCATCGTTCTTTTCCTCATGTGGGTGGGTCTAAACTGGAATGGCGTGGCGTCAAAAAAACAATAGATTTAACCCAGATCTGTGACTGGGGGTGAATGTTCGATTGATTCAGCATTCCGTCCATCATCTGTTCTTTTTGATATAATGTTTGAAGCACCATCTTAAAATAGGCAGCTCTTGAATATGTGTATTGTTGTGGCATCCCTGAGAGTGGATGAAGTGCGGGCACAGGAAGGCAAAGCTAGGCCCTAGAAGGGATAGCAGCTAATGCACACCCAGGGTGGCTGACAACAAGGGGAGGGCAGATGGAAGCCCACAAAATTCCCCATACGGCATTGGCCAGGGGGTACAAGATATTCAATCAGGCGGCAGGAGGCGGGGCGAGCATGCAGCTAAAGGAAGCAGAGGACAGCAGCAGAGCATCGTCACCATGATTGTTGCAGCCAACGCGAGGATCCCGCCATTCCACACCAGACCTGATACCATCACCAAGGAACCCTGATCATGGCCAGCGGTGTGCCAGGAGCAGACGAGGGAGGTCTGGATCCACCAGAGGAGATGAGGGAAGTTCGGACCCACCATGAGGGCAGTGTTTGGTCGCGGTGCATGGAGATGCATGGCGGCTGACACCGGCGTGGGCGAGCTGGTGGCAAAGAGACCACAGTGGAAGCCACCTGCTTTAGAGAAGATGGCGGGAACTACCTGGGGCATAGCCCATTCACAGAGGCTTCACCAGCACTGCCCAGGAAGAACTTGAGCCAGCTGATTACAGTAATCAAAGAAGCAACTGGGCAGCGTGACCACGAGTGGCTCCTTGAACAGGTGCTGAGTGCGAACCTGGGTGCACAGAGAGGCAAGCAAGCCCAGTTCGGATCACATGGTGGATAGGTGCCCCTGCCGGGAGAACAACAGAAGCACAAGCTGCACCGGCAGTGAGAGGGAGGCCGACACATGCAGAAGGAGGTGAGGGAGGAGCCAGCGCAGACAGGATGGCTGGGGCAACAGTGGCCAAGATGACAGCAGCCACTTTAGAGGAAAAAAAGGGATGAGAGGATGCAAAAGGGAGGATCCAAGGAGCAGCAGCATCTGCTCGAGCTCCAGTTAGACAGGGTGCATGGAGTCGCAAAAGAACAAGATGTCATGCAGGTCGAAGTCCAGCTGGAGGTCCAGAAACAGTGGCAGTTCATCCAAGTGGATGGGATCAGCAGGTGGACATGTAGCTGGAACGGTGGCCCACAGAAAAAGGAGGCGGGCTCCCACCATGTCTCTGGCCAGAGAATGGACTAGCAGGAGCACCCACGAGCGTGAGGCCCTTATCGCCCATGAGACACATGAAGCCAGTATGGCAGTGTTAACCTTGATCAGGACACTTGAGGTGGAGCATCCTTCAGTGGCACATGGTGAGAACTTGCAAGGGTGCAGAGCATCATGTGGGGAACTGGGTGGGGAGGGCGTCAGCCTACAAGAACACCCAGTATCAAGTGCAGATGCACCACACAGGATAGCCAATTACGGAAATAAGGTGGTTCTAGTTAACTCCACCACTAACCCACCTATTCAAAGACAATACCTGGAAGTTAGCATAGCTAGGAAGAGGGATTCACTCCAGAGCAGAGGCCATGACAACAGCAGCAATAACGTGGGGGTAGCAGCATGCTGGCGCACTTACTTACCCACGGTGGTGTCACCCACTTCATGGCCATGAAAAGAGGTCAGATGCTACAGCCCCTCAGAGGGCCCATTGTCCATCTGACTGGGCACCACCTTGTGGCCTGGTTACTGGCTCAAGCAAGGAGCACAAGAGCGAGAGCAAGGGGGCACCAACGGGTCGAATGCAGAAGCTCTAGTCTCCCGGCAAGCAGGGGCTGGGTTGATTAACACCAGGTTTAGCACAACAGGATAACATAACTAGTAGCAACAAAGGGGATGCTGCACCCCCAAAACAACAATAGCAGTCCCCTAAGGAACCGGCCATGGGGTGGCTCACGTAACTAGCCACGCAAAATGGATTCTACAGCAGCCTCGCAAGGGGATACTCCACAAAACACAGCAACCAGCAAGCCAGCCAGCGAATACATAAGGCTATCACCAGGCGACCCACCTATAATTGCTCGTGAAACGGCCCCAGCAAGTCTAGTCCCCCTAGCCATTAAACAAAGAAAATGGTGTGTGGAGTTCAGAGACACATTCACCTTGTTGGAGGACAGGCACTTTGGGCTGGACCTAGTGGCACAAGATAAAAAGGAGAAGGATAGAATGGAAAGGCGCAGGCCAAAAGTGGAGAGGTCAATCGACAACTGGCTTCACACATTCAGAAAATTGGCATGCGTATTTGTTGAAAAGTTCCCACAGAGCGCAGCAGCACTGTTTCTATATGAGTAGAAAGTGCACGAGGTGCACCGTAAATACCAAGGAGAGGCTTGCCTGCAATACAATGAGGGTTTTAGGACCAGGATGCAAGTATGGCCCATTATTGACTGGGATCGCCAGTAGGCCTGGGCGGAGTTTGCAGAGTTTTACTCTGCTGAACTCCGTGAAGTGCCAGAAAAACTCTTCCACGCTCTGCAGAGTTCCGCCAGCGGCATAGTGTGTTAAGTTGCGCTGCACGCACTAATTTTTAGCACCGGGAGTTTGTCCTGTGCTGTAAAATCAACAAATGGCACTACGCATCATGCCAAAGGGCACTGCTGCTTTCAGCCACTCGAGTAGACATTCTACTCGAGCGACAGCTTCCTCAATGCTAGCGGACGATTTCTCAAAGTGAGCGGTTGTGACCTGCCGCGACTGCCCGCGTTGAGAAATCTAACAAGAGGAGGTCTAGCGTGTGATTTTTTCTCGCGAGGACGCACCAACTTAATGTCTTTGGGAACTCCACACTCCACACAGAGTGCAGAGTCGGCAAAGCTCTGCCAACTCTGCCGTTGGGGTGGAATTCTTCCCCCACCCCTAATCACCAGGATGTTACATGCTTAACGCACAACATGGTGGCAGCAACGAAGGGGTCGCTCGACACATTCAGGAGCATACATTTTGGGCCGAATGGGGAAAAAAAGCAGGTCTGGTCACAACAGGGGAGCCGAAGCAAATCTTTCTCAGGAGGGAGGACGGACAAGTACCAAGCAAAAAACTGCTTGAAATTCGAGAGAGGTGGCTGTAAGTGGGGCCAAGCATGCAAATTCAGACACGCTTGCAGCAATTGCAGGGGACACCACCCGGTTAGTGAGTGCAAATGGGACGTGGAAGCGGAGAGAAAAAAGAACCCCCCAAAAAACAGTAGCTGGGGTGTGGCACTCGAGGACGGAGCAAGCATGAGGGCTGCAGGCTTAGCTTCCACCCCATATGTATTCCACAGCTTACCTGTTTACTCAGTAACTATCACAAACGCGATGATGCATAGCTCCTAGCGAGAGGCTTTAGCAAAGGTTTCCCAATTCCAGACAATGGCCCCCATTCAGGGTGCCTCTGCCGGAACCTTAGGTTGGTTAAGGAGAACATGGAGGTGGCTAGGTGAAAGTGGCCAAAGAACTGCAGCTAGACTGAGTGGCGGGCCCTTTTGAGCACCCGCCCTTAGATGACTTTATGGTTTTGCCCCTTTGGGTGGTCTCCAAAAAAGAACCGGGCCAGTTTAGACTCATACACCATCTCTCATAACCCCCAGGTGCTTCAGTGAATGATGGGCTGGACCAAGAACTGTGTTCAGTGTCCTATGCCATGCTGGATGAAGCGGTAAACATGCTGAGGGATACCAGAAGAGGGGCACTAATGGCCAAGGTGGACATCAAATCTGCCTTCTGCCTCCTCCCAGTGCACCCGGATAGTTATAATTTGCTGGATTTCCAACTAGACGGATGGTTCTACTATGACGAATGCCTACCCTTGGGCTGCACAATATCTTGTGCGGATTCTGAAGCATTCAGTATCTTTTTGGAGTGGCCACTGGGGGAGAGATGCCCAGAGGGGGGAGACTGCACTGCCTCGATGACTTCCTTTTCATAGGGAACCCAGGTTCGGCGTAGTGCTCCACACTCCTGAAACAGTTTATCGCTTTAGCGAAACAGCTGGGGGTCCCATCGGGACATTATAAGACTGAAGTCCCATCAACGCATTTGACCTTTCTTGGCATAGAGCTTTACTTGGTGGACGATGTATGCCAGCTACCAGCGCAAACAGGTGTGGGCCTAGAGCAAGCAATTAAGGAGATCCTGGGTAAAAAGAAAGCAATCTTGAGGGAGGTTCAACAATGACTGAGCAAACTTAACTTTGTGGGACTGGTGATCCCCGCTGGACAAACATCTGCCAAATGCTTAGCATGGCTGACTAGGGGCCTCAGCAAGAAACACCACAGGATCAGGTTGACGAACGGGGTAAAAGAAGACCTTCACCTATAGCTATCATTCTTCACTGGCTTTAATGAGATGCTACTGTGGCAGGAGCCCAGGGTGACCGCTGAACAGCTTGAGCTTTTCATTGACGTCACAGATGGTGAGGGGTTCGGAGCCATACTGTGCTCAGCCTGGTGTTCAGCACGATGGCCTGCCTTGTGGAAAGAGAGCGGCTTGACAAAAAACATAATGCTGCTGGAGCTCTTTCAGATCGTAGTGGCTTTCTCAATCTAGAAAGGGAAGATAGCTAGCAAGCAAGTGGTACTGTGGTCTGATAATCACCCCGTAGTGCAGCTAATGAATCTTTGCATGGCAAAGTGCCCAAAGGTTTTAAAACTATTATGCCATCTGGTGGGCTGCCAACTGAGCACAAACCTAGCCATAAGAACTCGGCATGTTTCAGGTTGTGAAAACAGATGTCTCTTGTTTTCAGTGGGTGACATTTCGGCAGTTGTCACCACGAGCTGTGAAGAAAATTACGCCATTACCCTCACGGCTATGGGACATAGTAGACCAGACCTAACCTTCCTGGTTGACAGGGCCCTCACACCCATGACCGCCGCCACATATAGTAGGTACTGGGAATGCTTCTGGTTAGTCATGGGTTGTAAAGAAATACAGGGGTAGCTGTCGAGCAGACAGGTCGAAAAATGTATACACTGGGCATTCACGCACAGCAAAACAAAGTCCTGGGTGCAGACACGCCGGTCGCATATATTTCAGAGTTACGAGCTGGAAAGGATTCAACCTGCTCCTAATACTGGCCCACGGCCATACTTGATTAGGGTCGTATCCAAAGCAAAGGAAAGGATATGAGGCAGCCAATTGACTTTGACAGGGTGGTACTGCTACAAGCACTGCCCAGTGTCTCACTGGAAATGTCGAAGCGGTCCTCTTCAGGGCCGCGTTTGCGCATGCTTTCTTTGAGACTTATAGGATCAGCCAGCTGGAAGCCCCCTCCAAATGTAACCAGGGGCAGTGTGCCTGTGGTTGGATGATGTAACCCTGTGCAAGTTACACATGGTATTTTATTTAGACTGAGGCGGTCAAAGACCGACCAAGAAGGGAAGGGCAAGTTCACTCACCTGGATTGCATCGCATCCCACGAGCACTACCCCATCTGCCTAACCAAGGACTACCTGGGCTATAGACCCATAGGGGGTTTTCCCCTATTCACATATCAGGATGGAACATGCCTCAGCAGATTCCAATTCATAGCAGTTATGAGGGCAACCCTAGAGCACGTTGGGCTTGAACCAAAGTTTTTGGCTCACACTCTTTTCGCATAGAAGGGGCAACAACCGCTGCGGTCCATGACCTGAGCAAGGGAAAGGTTGGACGAGTTGGGAGATGGAGATCGCAAGCCTTCAGGGCATAGATTAGACCAGCATGCCTGTAAGCTGACCTTCTTTTCCTCCTGTGACAGGGTCCACATCTGAGAGGTGGATGGTTTGGGTACTGGGCCATTCTTACATTGCAGGAGCACATTGTTGGGCGAGTACACGGAGGCACTACTGGAACATCTGGATTTGCAACACCACAGAGATTTGGATGGGCAAGCCGGGTATGAAGTGGGTGCAACTCCTATCCTGTGTACGCTAGGCGCTACGGGTGCTCGGCAAACCTGAGGCCATAGTGGTACATATATGGGTGCAACAACCTCACAAAACTCGGGTGTTGGGAACTCCTAGAAAGGATGAAGGCGGACCTGACAGCCCAGGCCAGACTGGTACGCCCAAGCGGAGATCCTGTTGTCCGATATAATCACGCGTAAAGAGTGGAGAGGACACGGTATAAAGGTCCAGGAGAAAACTTAACATTTCTATGTCTAAATTCTGAATTCTAAATTGACGGGGTCAGTCAAGAAGAATTTATGATGCCCCCAAGGACTGATTTGAGATTGCAAATTTCGAAACTAATGTTATGAGTTATGTCTATGTAGAATGATTTGAAGTGTGCACGTCCATCATGGTTTTTGCATGCATTGGTGCATATTACTGACCGAATACCTTGTGAAACTTATGAACCAGCATGAAAATGTTCTAATAAACTGCGGCCGTCTGCACACCAAAGTATGATTATGGTATCCTTTGCTATAAACGCGGTAGGGTGTATATGGCTGGGATTGGGAGATACGGGAGGAAGCTTGCCTGTTGAGGTGGGTTCAGCATGTTACCCCTGACCACTAAATGAGATGATGACATCGAGACGTGAGAAGTCAGGAAACTTGCCTTTTTGGCGAATTTCCCTTTATAGCTCACCTACAAAATTAGGCTATAAGCATGCATGCTCTTTTAGAAGAGACACTGGATTTTCTAAACCAGATGAAGTTTCTTTTAAGTTTGCCACTCTTTTAACTGTTTTAAACATAGAGATAGAGGCTTGAAGCATGTCACTGTCCCATTCGGAGAGCTGCATGAACATCAAATTCAGCTGTTTACAGTGCATACATTAACTCAGAAAATCTCATAGTTTGGTTCAGGAGCTGCAGAAGATAAGTCACCTAAACAGAGAGTTATCATTGCCTCTCTATGTTTCTGATCAGGGCTGTCCGCAAGTTCCGACTTGCCTATAGAGCAATTTCGCCATGCCCAAAGGCTGGTCTTACAGGTCAGTGTGGACTGTGTTTTTTGGCTGTGACATTGCGTGAACTGCATGCCCAGTTACTTGCAAGAGATATTGTATACAAAAAGGGGCTTGGAGCACACCCATTGCTTGCTATTCGTTGGCTTCATTGTCACCCTATATGTCCTGCTCCTAATTGTCCAGCGCCTACCAGCTTCTTTCATGTGGAGCATGGACCAACTACTGATAGCTTCATCTGATTAGAGTCCTTCCACTGCTCTCGCCTTGATTCAGGTAATATTTTTTGTTCTTGTTCCTTCCCACCCTCCTGTTTGTATTGTATTGCCACCTCCGGCCATACACTTCTTCTCACCTACATTCCACCCTCCCCGCCTTAAGAAAAAAAGAGCTATGATATGCCCAGCACTTTAAAGAAAATTCAGGTTGTCTGTGTCTCTTGTTTTTTTATGCAACATATCCTTTGCCTGTCTTAGTCCAGAACGAATTTGCAATATCCGTGTCAATTTATTGTGCTTTACTACCCAAAAAGTTAAAAAAGAAACACATTTTTTTGTTTTTGGAATTTTTGCTTACTGGGAATTTGACTCAATGGGGCATATTTAAAAGAAGTTAATGCCACCAGAATGTCACGTTTTCCGACGTTCTGGTGGCGTTAAGTGCTTTGCCTTATTTGCAATTACCATTGCCTTGCAAATAATACCCCTATTCACGCATCAGTTAGCGTGAAAGGGGCGTGCAATGGGCGTTGCAGTGGGCGTTACCCCGCAACACCCATTGCTTTTTTACGCTGCCCCATATTTACAAGGTATGGGGCAGCGCTAAAAATATCGCCAGGAAATACCTGGTCTTAAGCAGGCCATACGAGGAGAAATGTTTCATTTCTCCTTGTATTTTGCTCTTTCCATGTGTGCTGCATTCTGAGGCACACATAGAAACAGCAAATCGCCTGTAAAGATTGTCTATGTGATGGAAAGTTTCCTTTCTTGCACATAAGCAATCACCCCTGCAGCACAGGCACCCTTGCAACATGGCACAAGGGTGCCTGCGCTGGCGCAAGATAGCTTCTTTAGCGCGAGCTCTAGGGGAAACGCAGGGGTGCACCGCATTCTTATAAACATGACGCATTCCTGCATTTTGAAACTGACAGAGCAAGGTGATACCAATTTTGGCGTAACACAGCGCTCCGCCAGTTTTGAGTAAATATGTGTGGTTCTCATGTGTTAACAGTAATCAATTAATCATTATTTTTGACTTCATCTTTCAAACGAACCACATATATTTTTAGCTGAGATGGGCCCTGTAAAGAAATTTTTAAATGTGAAAGATCTTGAGCTCAGGGCTCCCAATCATCATCGAGGAGTTGGCACATCCAAGCGTGTCTCAGTTTAAAACAGCTTTTATGACAAATACCACAGCTCATTGGACATTTGTTTATTTGTTCAGTTCACTGTGATTTATGGGGGAGGAGAGCAATGATTCAATATAATCTGCCAGGTGTGCACACACTGCTGGACATGCATACACACTGCTCAACACACACATGCACAGACATGTGCACACTGCTAGAGCCACCCACATATACAGCTACACACAGAGGCACACATCTTTCCAGACACCCAGAGGCACACTGCTAGACACACACAGGCACACACACACTGCTAGACACACACAGACACGAATACACTGCTGGACATACAGACACAGAGACAAACTGCTAGACCCACACAGGCACACACACTCTGACACATATAGGCACATATACACTGCTAGACACACATATGCACAGACAGGTACACAGACACACACACTGCTAAAACCACACATAAAACCTGCTAGATAACCACAGGTACCTACACACTGCTAGACACACAGAAAATTGCGCACCTATACAGCATTCCATTATAACTTCGCAATTGTCTCTATTTACAGACTGTGGACAGCTTTTTAGGTTTAGACAGTGCATGCGCTCTCACTTGCAAGAGATATTGTATAAACCATTCACTGGCTTCATTGTCACACTTATATGCTGCTGTTGGAAATGGCCCTTTTTGCAGGGTTATCCCCAAACTTTTTGCTTCTTCCTCCTATTTTTTCCTGACCTGTTTGTGTTGGTTTTAGGACTCTGGGCACTTTACCACTGCAAATCAGTGCTAAAGTGCATATGCTCTCTGTGTAAATTGTGTTATGGGTTGGTGTTTCCATGATTGGATATTTGATTTACTTGTTAGTCCCTAGTAAAGTGCACTGAGTGTGCCAGGGCCTGTAAATCAAATGGTACTAGTGGGCCTGCAGCACTGATTGTGCCACCCACGTGAGTAGCCCTGAAAAGGTAACTCATACCTGTCATTGCAGAGTCTGCACGCAGTTTGTAACTGCCATGTCGACTTGGCCTGTGCACACACTTGCCAGTCCCTAACCTTCCCTTTTCTTACATGTCAGGCACCCCTAAGGCAGGCCCAAGGTACCCCTGTGGGCAGGGTGCAGTGTATGTGAAAGGTACGACATGCCCTGGTGTGTGTGGCATGTCCTGATAGGGAATTACTGCCAATTTCGTTTTTCACTATTGCAAGGCTACCTGTTCCCCATAGGACAAAATGGGGAGTTTGTTTATAACATCTTATAAACATAACTGGCCCGGGGAATTAGGTAGAGAAATAAAGTTTAGTATGCCTGAACTCAGAATCTAAAGATGCATCTTTTAGTTTAGGTCATTTTTGCATTCTGTGTTTGAAAACACCACTTTTAGAAAGTAGGTATTTTCTTGCTCAGTCATCCCGTGTGCTTCTGCTGGAATGTGGATTGCCTGTCTGGGTTTTGGATGACAGAAGGCTGGGGAGCAGGAGTGGCTCCAGATAGCCTAGGTGGGTCAGGAAAGGGCTGAATAGACCTGGGCTGCAATTGGGGAAGGGGGAGGAGATTTCCTTGCACCTCAAAGGGCCTGGTCTGCCTCTGACAATGCCGTCTCCACCTCCTGCCAGGAAGTCACACCAGAGAAGGCTGAACTGGTTCTGGCTGGGCACAGACACTCTCTGCCTAAGAGATCAAAGGATTTTGGGATGTAAATATTGGGGCCTAGACCCCTGAACTTTAGAACTCTTTTGGACCAAGAAGACTGCCAAGAAGAAAAGCTGGAGAAGCTGTGAGGAGGAACTACCACTTTGCTGTGTGCTTTGCTGTGTTGGCCTGCAGTGTCTGCTTCTGTCTTGGGCAGTGAAAGGACTGGACTGGACTTTCTGCAAACTACTATTGTGAGTATCTCCAAGGGCTTGAGGTAGAGCTTGCCCCCTGTTCAAGAAGTCTCAGGAACAGCAAAGACTTCAAGTTCTTCTGCCCTCAGCACTGGGGACTGTGTGTTTTGTGCTGCAACAGAAGAAAAAGCAACCCGACGCCGTCTACGACGCCGCTGCCGACTCCGTGTCCTAAAGGCACCGCCGCAACGCCACAGCACGACCCTGGTCTCACCGACGATGCCTGCTGATGCCGCCACCGAGCCGCTGCTCGCACCGCGACCTGTGGGCGCTGCACTCCGCACCGCCTCGCTTCACGACGACGCCCTGGTATCCCCGACGACGCCGCTCCACGCCGAAATCTACACCGCTGCTTGCACCGTGGTTCGAGGGTATCGCTCATAAAGTTACACGACGCACCGCTCTCATCCCGCACCGCAGCCTTGGCCTACTGATGCCAGCGCCATCGACTCCCGTTCGTCAGCCGACGACAGCGCTTCAGCAACGACGACGCCACTGCTTGCACCGTGACCTGCCAGCACCGCGACGAGCACCGCATTCACGACGACACCTTGGTATCCCCGACGACGCCGCTCCACGCCGAAATCTATGCCGCTGCTTCCACCATAGTTCGAGGGCACCGCTCGTAAAGTTACACGATGCACCGCCCTCATCCCGCACCACAGCCTTGGCCTACCAACGCCGGCGCCATCGACTCCCGTTCATCAGCCGACGAGAGCGCTTCAGCAACGACGACGCCGCTGCTTGCACCGCGACCTGCCAGCACCGTGATGAGCCCTGCATTCACGACGACGCCTTGATATCCCCGACGACGCCATCTGACGCCGCCACCGAGCCGCTGCTCGCACCGTGACCTGAGGGCACCGCGCGCCGCACCACTGCACTTCGCACCGCAGCACCCGACGCCTACCGATGCCAGCGCTCCTGACTTCAACAGAGAGGAGTTCAATCTGCAACGCGTGTGACTTCGAGGGCCCCGACGACTCCTGCACCGAACTCCGGAACCGACGCCTGTGGACGCTGTGCTTTCAGAAGCTCAACGAGAGGTCGCCGACGCCCTGCATTTCTAAAAGGTACTGTTTGCGGGTCTTCCCGACACCGTAGCTGGCCCGCGACGGCGCGGTCAGCCCGAACTGTTTCGATTTGTTTGTTTATGACGCCGTGATAGCCCCGGACGGAGCTATCGACATCAAGGAACTGTTTTTCAAGCATATTTTGATAACTGAAGATTTTTAAGTACTGTATTGTGGATTTTTATCGTTTTTGGTCTTGTCTTAAGTATATAAAAATATTGGATATTTTTCTAAACTGGTGTGGTGTCCTTTTGTAGTGCTTACACTGTATTACTGTTGGTTATGTGCAAATGCTTTACACACTGCCTCTAAGATAAGCCTGACTGCTCGTGCCAAGCTACCAAGGGGTGAGCAGGGGTTATTTTAGGAGTGTAACTCCCTTATCCTGACTAGAGTGCTGGTTTCTGCCTGGCTTTGGCACATGCCCTAGCCTACCAAAAATCCCATTTCTAACATTGGTTGTCAGCGGTGAGGATAGGACTTGCGTTTGCACTTGACTTACAGTGATTGGTGTGCATTACTACCATATCGCAGACCATTACGTACCACATACTATTTTTTGGTCTATTTTTGCCTTTCCATTCTTTTAACTTGAACTTTCTAGTACAACATGCCTGAATCAATTGCATCATCTGTTGCATCCTTGGAAGTGGCCTTTGAGGAGGAGAGGTTAGAAACCTACAATGTTAAGAAGTTGAAGGCGATCTGCAAAAACCTAAAAATCCAAATCAGAGGCCTCACCAGAAAAGAAGAGCTACAAAAGGCGCTGAGGGCCTGGTTAGCGGCCAGACATGCTAGTGAGTAGTCTGGGGATCTTAGCCTGGAGGTGGAGGAGCCTATTCCAAGGGTGGATGTGCTTTTGGGAGGGGGGGCACCCTCTAAACCAGGAGCAGTGCCTTGTCCCCAGAGGAGCTGGAGGACAGGCGGGAAGCAAGGAGCGTTGCTGTGGAACTGGAGAAGCTTAAGTTAGCCATGGAGGAGAAAAGGATGATGTTAGACCATGAGTTTAAAATGAGAGAGCTGGACTGGGAAGCCAGTAGGGCTAGGCCCAGCCCAGATGGTGGCAGCAAAATTGTTAGGTCCAGTACTGAGGATGAGGTACACACACACACAGATTTGGGGCTCTACTTCAAAGAGGGAGTTGACATACACCAGGGGGTTCAGGATTGTGAGGTTACTCCAGTGGTGCACAGTGTCCCTGAGGTGAATTGGGGAACTGTCACAGGGGATCATTTTCCTGGTAGTGGGAGGGACACTCTATTGACTCTAGATGAGAGGTGCAGGGAGAGGGGTTCCCCCCTGATAGAAGCCCTAGTAAGTGAGTATGGAGACCAGCCAGAAGAGTATGGGTTAAGAGACAGCAACAGTCAGACACTGTCTCACCAGTCTTGTGAGAATGATGTGGGGTACTTTTCTGAGGCACTGGATGATTGGGTGAAGGGTAGTTTGGTTAACACCTGTGTGGGGCTGTGTGATTCAATTGCTGGAGAGCATATTTTAAGTCCCTGTTTTCCAGAGCTATGCCAACACCCACTGGAGTGTGAGTTCTCTGACCCCAGGGAGCTTGCACGGGAGGCAGACCTTTTGGTGGATTCCAGAGGGTCTGGAGAAGCATCTGGGGGTGACCCGGAAGGAAGTGGCTTAGGTACTTCCCAACCAAGGGTGGTGGGAAAGGTTCGTGATAGCCCAGATAGGTCCTGGTGTTGTGGGAAGGGTGTAGGGACTCACGTCCTGTCTCCGCGGAGAAGGAGTGGGAATGGGCTGCGGCCCAAGGTGCTCGAAACCCGGTCCCAGAGCTTGGGTGGTTCCAGGAGGGAACACCAGGTGAGGAGCCTAGGCCGTACTGGTAGGCCGTCTGTTGAGGGGGATCTCCTAGTGTCAGGAGAACGTGGAGTGTCTGTAAACAGAGCTCCAGCGGTTCTGGTGTCTGGCGGTGCCGCTCCTAAGTGGAGGGTGCAGAAGTCCAGATTGAGGGGTGAGAGGGGGATGCGTTCCCCAGTGGGAGAACCAGTGGGTCAGGGGCCAGCCAGAAAGGCTGATCCTCCTAGGAGTGACCATGGTGACACCACTTCTGTCCTGGGGGATCTTCGCGCACTGTCAGATGGACAGGGGTTGGGAGATCTGCGCCAGGCAGACTGTCACACAACACATGAGTCATGTGTTACCCTCAGGGGGGGCATGCGTGCTCCCAAGGAAGTCCTGGTGCGCCGGGCAGGTGCTCAGCCACAGGGTTTAGTCCCTGGGTTGGGAGGCCAGATTCAGGTCCTGCCTGACCTGGAGGGAAGGACGACTGTAAGCAGTGTCCTGAGCGGTTTGTCTTCTAGGGGTACCACTCCAGAGGGGAGGGTGCAAAACTCTGGAAGGGGGTGCAGAGGAAGGGAGTCCTCGCCTCTGACCCCGGTGCAACCTGAGGGTTTAGACCCTAGGTTGGGAGACCAGTTGCTGGAGAGAGGTCCTGAACTGGTGGGAGAATTGTTTGGGAGGTCCGGTTCCAGCATCCTGACAGTTTTTGGTTCTGGGGTGCTTCTCCTGGGAGGAGAGTGCAGGACCCCAGAAGGAGAGGTGAGGGGAGGAGAGCCTCGCCTGAGACCTCTGGTCAGCCTGAGGGTACAGACCCTGGGTTGGCGGACCAGGTTCAAGGTGTCCCCCCTGACCTGGGGGAAGGGGCGACTGCAAACAGTGCCCCTACCAATTTGTCTTCTGGGGGTGCCGCTCCAGGTGGGAGGGTACAGAGCCCCAGGGGGGAGGACCGGGTGTGGGAGAGCCCACCCCAGTCCCTGGTTCAGCCCCAGGGTACAGACCCTGGGCTGGTGTGCCAGTTGCAGGATAGCACCCCTGAACTGGTGGGCGAATTGTGCAGGACACCTACCACAGGTGCCCTGACAATTCTGGAAGGGGGTACCGCTCCAGGTGGGAGGTTACAGAGCCCCAGGGAGAAGGAGAGGGTGTGGGAGAGCCCACCCCAGTCTCCTGTCCAGCCGCAGGGTACAGACCCTGGGCTGGTGGGCCAGTGTCAGGCTACCATACCTGACTTGGCAGGGGGGAGAGTGGAGAAAGGGTGCCAGGCACCTGGGGCTACCGCCCCCCACTCTCTGACGCCACAGTGGTTGGAGTGGCCTGAAAGGCATAAGGCCGGGCTCTCATCACTGACAATTGTCAGTGGCCACTGTGGCTGGCTGTCCTGGTGGACAGAGTTGCCCCTGGGAGGGGGCTAGGAGCCACACCCCGGGGGTGGACTGGGCCATACCATTGTGTTAGCCATGTGGGTACTGACTGCCTGTTGGGACACATCTGTGAGCAAAGTAAGTTTAGGTGCTGCGCAGATGGGGTCCACAGGTGAGGAGAAGGGTTCCCTATGGGTCAGCGTAGTGGGCCCTGAGAGTATGGATAGAGGGATCCAACTAGGTTCGGGAAGGCGTAGAACTGGAAGAAAACCCTGCTGCTGCGGGCCAGGTCCCATGTTCTATCACCCCAAGCAGGGAAGTCCATCGAGGTATGGATTGGTCTACCCTGGCTTTAGACTGGAAGGGGGTTGTGTTGGAAATGGCCCTTTTTGAAGGGTTATCCCCAAACTTTTTGCTTCTTCCTCCTATTTTTTCCTGACCTGTTTGTGTTGGTTTTAGGACTCCTGGCACTTTACCACTGCTAATCAGTGCTAAAGTGCATATGCTCACTGTGTAAATTGTGTTATGGATTGGTGTTTCCATGATTGGATATTTCATTTACTTGTTAGTCCCTATTAAAGTGCACTGAGTGTGCCAGGGCTTGTAAATCAAATGCTACTAGTGGGCCTGCAGCACTGATTGTGTCACCCACGTGAGTAGCCCTGAAAAGGTAACTCAGACCTGCCATTGCAGAGTCTGCATGCAGTTTGTAACTGCCATGTCGACTTGGCCAGTGCACACACTGGCCAGTCCCTAATCTTCCCTTTTCTTACATGCCAGGCACCCCTAAGGTAGGCCCAAGGTACCCCTGTGGGCAGGGTGCAGTGTATGTGAAAGGTAGGACATGCCCTGGTGTGTGTGGCGTGTCCTGATAGTGAATTACCGCCAATTTCGTTTTTCACTATTACAAGGCTACCTGTTCCCCATAGGACAAAATGGGGAGTTTGTTTATAACATCTTATAAACATAACTGGCCCGGGGAATTAGGTAGGGAAATAAAGTTTAGTATGCCTGAACTCAGAATCTAAAGATGCATCTTTTAGTTTAGGTGATTTTTACATTCTGTGTTTGAAATCACCACTTTTAGAAAGTAGGTATTTTCTTGCTCAGTCATCCCGTGTGCCTCTGCTGGAATGTGGTTTGCCTGTCCGGGTTTTGGATGACAGTAGGCTGGGGAGAAGGAGTGGCTCCAGATAGTCTTAGTGGGTCAGGAAAGGGCTGAATAGACCTGGGCTGCAATTGGGGAAGGGGGAGGAGATTTCCTTGCACCTCAAAGGGCCTGGTCTGCCTTTGACAATGCCGTCTCCACCTCCTGCCAGGAAGTCACACCAGAGAAGGCTGAACTGGTTCTGGCTGGGCACAGACACTCTCTGCCTAAGAGATCAAAGGATTTTGGTATATAAATATTGGGGCCCAGACCCCTGAACTTTAGAACTCTTTTGGACCAAGAAGACTGCCAAGAAGAAGAGCTGGAGAAGCTGAGAGGAGGAACTATCACTTTGCTGTGTGCTTTGCTGTGTTGGCCTGCAGTGGCTGCTTCTGTGTTGGGCAGTGAAAGGACTGGACTGGACTTTCTGCAATCTACTTTTGTGAGTTTCTCCAAGGGCTTGAGGTAGAGCTTGCCCCCTGTTCAAGAAGTCTCAGGAACAGCAAAGACTTCAAGTTCTTCTGCCCTCAGCACTGGGGACTGTGTGTTTTGTGCTG
Source organism: Calotriton arnoldi (assembly GCA_963921515.1). Taxonomy (NCBI): domain Eukaryota; kingdom Metazoa; phylum Chordata; class Amphibia; order Caudata; family Salamandridae; genus Calotriton; species Calotriton arnoldi. The sequence continues at coordinate 45,945 of CAWUFW010009337.1, read as the reverse complement.
CAACAGAAGAAAAAGCAACCCGACGCCGTCTACGACGCCACTGCCGACTCCGTGTCCTGAAGGCATCGCCGCAACGCGACCCTGGCCTCACCGACGCCGCCTGCTGACGCCGCCACCGAGCCGCTGCTCGCACCACGACCTGTGGGCACCGCACTCCGCACCGCCTCGCTTCACGACGACGCCGCCACTCCACGCCGCTGCTTGCACCGTGGTTTGAGGGCACCGCTCGTAAAGTTACACGACGCATCTCCCTCATCCCGCATCACAGCCTTGGCCTATCGATGCCTGCGCCATCGACTCCCATTCGTCAGCCGAAGACAGCGCTTCAGCAACGACGACGCCGCTGCTTGCACCGCGACCTGCCAGCACCGCGACGAGCACCGCATTCACTTCGCACTGCGACCCTGGTCTCACCGAAGACGCCATCTGTCGCCGCCACCGAGCCGCTGCTCGCACCGCGACCTGAGAGCACCGCACGCCGCACTGCTGCACTTCGCACCGCAGCACCCAACGCCTACCGATGCCAGCGCTCCTGACTTCAACAGAGAGGAGTTCAATCTGCAACGCGTGTGACTTCGAGGGCCCCGACGACTCCTGCACCGACCTCCGGAACCGACGCCTGCGGACGCCGTGCATTCGGAAGCTCAACGAGAGGTCGCCGACGCCCTGCATTTCTAAAAGGTACTGTTTGCGGGTCTTCCCGACACCGTAGCTGGCCCGCGACGCCGCGGTCAGCCAGAACTGTTTGGATTTGTTTGTTCACGACGCTGTAATAGCCCTGGACGGAGCTGTTTTTCAAGCATATTTTGATAACTTAAGATTTTTAAGAACTGTATTGTGGATTTTTATCGTTTTTGGCTTGTCTTAAGTATATAAAAATATTGGATATTTTTCTTAACTGGTGTGCTGTCCTTTTGTAGTGCTTACACTGTATTACTGTTGGTTATGTGCAAATGCTTTACACACTGCCTCTAAGATAAGCCTGACTGCTCGTGCCAAGCTACCAAGGGGGTGAGCAGGGGTTATTTTAGGAGTGTAACTCCCTTATCCTGACTAGAGTGGTGGTTTCTGCCTGGCTTTGGCACATGCCCTAGCCTACCAAAAATCTCATTTCTAACAGCTGCCTTCTAATAGGCCAGCATATGCCAGTTTCACTTCCTCTTCTTTCTTCTAAAGCATGGACAAAGTACTGAGTGCTTCAACTTGGTTGCTGTCCTTCCTCTGATCTCACTGTGATTGAGGTATTTTTATTTTTTTGTTCTTCCCATGTTGCCCTTGTCCATGCTGCTTTTTTACTTCCACCCCTCATTGCCCATATTGCATCTTCCCTCGCACCCTCCCGTTGTCCCTGTTGCTTCTTCCCCTCCCCTCCCCTCCCACCCCACCCCTATTGTCCATTTTGCTTCTTCTCTTCCCAGTCCAATCCCCCCTTTGTCTGTTGCTGCTACCCCCTCCTACCCTGTGCCCCTATGGCTGCTTTCTCCTCCTACCCCCTTGTCTGTGTTGCTTCTTCCTCTCCCACTCACCATTGTTCGTGTTGCTTCTCTCTCTCCCACCACCACCCCCCATTGTCCATGTTGTTTCTTCCCTTCCCACCCCAATCCCCGCATTGTCTGTTGCTTCTTCCCTCCCCCACCATCCGGTATCCTTGTTGCTTCTTCCCCCTCTCAGACCCCTGTTGCACGTGTTGCATCTTCCCCCTACACACTCCCATTGTTCATGTTACCCTCTCCCGTCCGCCAATAAGAGAAAAAATTGCTAGGACGCGGGCTTCACTAATCGCATTATAGTGCATTTTGTTTGGTCTGTTGCCCTTTCTCTCCCTCTTGTATCAGTGTTGCCTGTTCCTTTCCACCCTCTCTTCCATTGCCCCTGTTGCCCACCGCCACAAGCAAGAAAGCGCTATTACACAGCCAGTGCTGGCCATGTTTTAGCACTTTTTTAATAACTTTTAGCCATGCTTCACAGCAGCTGTGCTGCTCTGCAACATGGCTAAATCACATTGGCAAATCCAATAAATCTTGCTTAGGTCGAGACCTGTTGGCACTGCTAACGCTTGTTTACTGCTGATTTCCTTGATATTACCACAAACGTTGCCTGAACAAGCATACATGCATGCAGTCTGGTATACCTTGCAAACCACTTACACAGCGTATTTGCAAGTTCAAAACTTCTCTGATTTGCAAATGTGGGCTACTTTTTAGTCTGATCAACTAGTGGGGTCCACTTTTATTGTGGTGCCTGGGCTAATTTTCTGTCTCAGTCCTACATGAACTGGAAGATTTTCAGTGTTAATGTTTGCATTGTTTACAGCATAATTTGCGGAAAAATAAATCATGCTTGCAGTATGGATCAGATTACAAGATATCTAAATTGCTATGTATTCACAAAATCAATGTTAGTTTTGTTGACAAAATAAAAGGAATCCTCCCGTGGCAGCTGGTAAACAAGGTGGATTGAAAATACTAGCACTGTACAGCTTCTAGCAAATGAGTGCAGCAAACGAGTCCAACGCCTCCTGCATCTTTGTGGGGGACATTTTGTGTGGGAAGGCTTGATCTTGCCTCAACAAAAAATATAATTATAATAATAATTAGGACCATATAAGGAATTTAACACCACAGTCTTCCAGAGAAATCGACTAAATACTTAGCCATTGATATTATAGGTAGATCTGGAAGGAAACTGATGAAATAACATTTCCATGCCTCCCAAGCAGTGGCGTAGCTAGGGACTCTGCCGCCCGAGCGCTGAAGAGCGGGGGGGTGGGGCTGGCGAGTAATTTAGCCACCGCCCCCAAAACTCGTGCCGCCCGGGGCGTTCCGCCCCCCCCCCCTGCTACGCCAGTGCTCCCAAGCCTGCGTGAGTGTGACCATGATGGTTGATGAGGCAGAGGCAATTTCCCACGAGAAATGTTGAAAACACGCGGCCAAATGCTTTTAACAGAACTAATTTCCAAATTGTCCAAAAAGCTAAACATATCTAGCCTTTACAAGCAGTTATTAAGGGAAATTCAGATCATCAAAATAACACCCCTGTTAAATACTGGACCAGGTAGTTGTTCCTAAATCGGGATATCAAATTGCACGCAAATTTAACCTGGCAAAATGCGTGCATGGAAAAAATGCAGCTCCTAATGAGAGAAAACCTGTGGCATTACCACATCCTATCCTGAGAAACTCTGAATTGGGAGGTATGGTAAGATATGAGACGGAAAAACCACATTATTTTTACTGAAAATAAATCTGTTCCTGCTGTATGCCACATCACTGCAATCTAATGCCAGGATATTTAATGTATTCATAGGTGTCGATGTAACAGTATGTGTTGTGGCCAACTTCGTAGGATTGCTGCCCAAATATCCAAGGCAATGCTAGTAAGGTGCTGAAAGTGCTAGGTCACCACAGAGACTGCTCAAATACTGTTCAAATATTCTATTGTGCTGCTCAAATAGTCAAGGACACTGCAAATATATTGTAGGACTTATTTCTGCTCTTCAGGTCTACTGGCAGAGCAGGAAATGGCTGCTCAGTTTGCCAGTAGCATTACCCAATTATCCCTGAGCTGCTCAGGGCAGGAGCAGTGCTGCACACATATCCCAGATTTGCTCAAATTATCAATTGTGCTGTTTAAATGTGCCAGGGCTGCTTGTTATACAAGACAGCTGCTCAGTGCGCCAAAGCTAGTGAACATTACCCTTAGGCTATAGGCTTTGCAGGCTCGACTGCTGGGTTGTCACCCATAGTTATGAACCTGCGTTGGTGCCAGTATCCACATTACCCCAATTCAAATCTCAACCTACATTGTTGTAGCAATATCTCCTTTTCTGCATGGACTCCCTGTATTGGTTGTAGTTTTATGGACTGGTTTATGCTGGTATTATGACTGTGTAGTGTGACACTCTGGTTCAGTGGCACAGTGAAGGTCCCCTGTCACTGTAAACATTATTATAATGGTTACACCTCATTCATTTATTTAACTTTCCAATAACGCCATGGCCATTTGGTGCAGGAAACCTGATAGTGATGTGGAATGTCATATGTGGGCTGCTGTATGTATTTTCACCACCCACATGTGGGAGCACCATTGCGTCCTGCTTGAAGGTAGTGTAAAATCATACAGTAGCCAAATGTCAGAGGAAAGTGCTCTGCGATTTAGCCAAATCTACTGGTTTCAAAAACTGTTTGTCTCTAAGCAGGCAAGGTTGCATTTTCTTTTGGGTTGGCCTGGTTGTGATTATGATTCTATGTTTATAATTTCACCTATGAAAGTAAGAAGAATTTGCTTAAAAGTTAAAGTTCTTTTTTACTAATTTAGCACAAATCTATTTCAGTGATAGAAGTGGATCTTTTTATATCTCTAATGGACAAATACATTTTAAAAATCAGAATTTTTGCGGCCTAAAAACTGGGCAGAGTTAAACTAGGTGTGTTGGTTTTGCTTTTCTCCAGTGGCAGTAATTGGCATTCCAATGAGGTGTGAAGTGTTCTTTTGCCTCGAAACAATACTCCAAAGGCAGATGGAAGGAAGACTGTTGCGGTGCAATTACTCAACTTCTAGCTGGGGTGGGTCATGTGGGTTGGTACACAAACAAATAAATTCACAAAGGACAAGAGCACCAGCCTTCCTGAAGATGCCATAAGGAAAGTCAAGTGACGGAATCCTTCCTACCCAGAGCCAAGGGAAAGGTTTTCCCCATATCAGGAAGAGGGGTTGAATCCTCATTTCCATTAGGCTACATCTGGTAAGGGACTTGGAGCTCCTCGGGAGGGGAGTAGCTAATGTCTGCTATTTTGAATAGAGGTATCTAGAAAGACTTACACTCAAGTGAAACAGAAACTGCTGAAAAAGAGATCTATGTTTATTTCATCGAGGATTTTACCCTGCACTGTTCCCAATCACTGGCTACTGCACTGGATAAAATGGCATCCAATCACCAGCTTGTCAGAACAATGTTAAACCTGGAAGAAGATATTTGAGTGAAGAAGGTTACTGACTGAGCTGCTGGAGAAGAAGCCTGAAGAATTCATGTTTTCTAGGTGCACACAGGGACTAGAATTCTTCCACAAGGGTCAGCTAGCTACCTTTGTGGTATCTGCCTCAGGGACACAAAAGGCTGAAGAAGGGCTTTATCCTGTGTGGAAGAACCAACTGCCACGATAGGAGTAGGCAGCATTGACACTGAGAGCCTTGGTTGGAACCTAGGAACCTACATGGGAAGCATGGTGTCAGAATTATTAGAACAAGAAAAGGTCTGAGGACATGAAAACCCTTCCTAACATTCACATATGTAGGGTGCAGACAACAAAGCCCGGACTGTAGGTAGGTGCCAATGGCATGCAAGAACATGACGGTTATGACATTAAGGGGCTAATTACGATGTCGGGAGGACTTGAGTCTGCCCAACACTGTCTCGGTCCTGGGACAGACCGACCGACCTCTGGTCGGCGCTCCCGACCATCTAATTAGGTTGCGACTGAACACTCTTTGGTCGTATTCCTACATTTCCCTAAGGGAGCATGCATTATGGCCGTAAAACATGCTCCTATAGGAAATGGGAGGTGCTGTTGATCCCTGCACCCTGTGGCAAGCACTTCAAGGTGCCTGCCACGGGGTGCAGGGATCAACAGTCGGCCCCCAACCGGAGGCCGTGCACCCAAGGGAGCCCTGCTGGGGGCCCCCAAACACGCTTTCCGACATGGTTTCTTTGTCAGACAGGCCAGCATGGAAACCATGTCGGAAACCGTGCATCGTAATTCCAAGGGCGGAAAGGCCGCCCTTTGGGATTACGAGCCGGTTCCGACTGGCAGACGGGCTCCTTGATCCATTCGGAAGCCAGCCGGAATGACCGGCCGGTTTAGTTTCCGACCGCCAGCATTGTAATGCGGCAGTCGGAAAGTAAACCAAGGACCGATAGCGATGTGGCCCGGAAGGCTCCAACCGTTGGTCGGAGCCTTTACGGGCTGCATCGTAATCGGCTCCTAAGTCTCCATCAGTCCAGCAGGCAGTAGGGATCACTTCTTGTATTATTCACTCACCTTCTGGGTCGCCCCTAGATTGGCAATACAAGGGGCATAACAGTTAATTGCCCAGAACCTGGTAATTAGGTGTTTTGCTGTCACTTTTCATTGGTGCTTTATTACATCACACAGCCACTCTCTCTCCCCCCCCCCCATTGATTTATTTCCCTTTTCTCCTGTCCTCACTTGGTTTCTTCCTTCTGTAGTTACTTCTACTGCAAATCACAAAGGTTTCCATCTTGTTATCTCCATCGGGGCTGGTAGGAATCATTCATGTTCTTCCTCAGCCTTTATTATAGACTCATGGGCGTATACTGGCACAGACTCTGTTTACTTTTTCCTAAATGTCTCTTTAGTTTTGCTCCTATGTTATTCTAGAGGTGAAGTGGTTTTCCAACACCATTCCTCCGGGGGGTTGGGGGCGGGTTCTGCCTCCTGAGACATGGAGAGCCTCCTAAGCAGCAACATTGTCTCTCTTGCCTATTGCCAATTTTCCCCTTGCAATCTAGTGTTCACTGATCTGGACAGGAATCACACAAACAGTGAACAGAAGGCATGGTTTATATCGCATATGTCTTGCTCTTGGATCCTGTAACTTTGGTGCTCTTGCAGAGAACAGAACAAATGTTTTCTGCATCTCCAAGAAAGTAGGGCTCTCTTTTCTCGCAGGAAGGAGGGGCAGAGAGGTCAGTCTCACTCTTGAAGCTGTGTCTAGAGTCCTCCAGAGGACTGAAAGCCTATGAGTGTACCAGTGTGGTAACTCAGCTGGCTCTGCCTTTGATCGCCAAGTTTCTGTAAGGCAGAACCATTTGGCAGTAATGTCCTCTTGTTTTTTGCTTTTGGTGAAAGAGCAGCCTCTAGTGGCTATTTTGGGTACAGCACATAGACTAACAGTGACCTTTATAACTCTATTGTTCCTATGGGTATTTGTTGACATTTCCTTTAAAAATTCATAGATACTACTTCCTTAATCCTATTTTAACAATTTTAGTGTCATTGTGCTTATTATGTTTGTCTTGATTTTTCTAAATTGATATTCAGATTTTATTATGTTGCATTCTTAACTTTAATGTTGGTTGAAACTGCTTGAACATATCGCACATTTTTCTGGAGAAAAATGTGTTGCATGGGCCATGGACACTAGTGGTTTAGCACAGTTTATCAGTGTATTGTAACCTAAAAATATTGCTTCTTTATACAGTTTGGTTGGGTCACCCCTCCTACATTAATAACACATATTCTGACACCTGCCATGCCAGCTTGCAAATTACCATCGTTAAGCACGTCTCGTGTATGTTTTTACATTTTGCGAGTAGGCATTGCTTTCTTATGCATATCTATTCATATGAAGTCCAGAAATTGCTAGCATAAGTCCAGGTAGGTGCACCCAACTTTTGCCGGCAATACTGTTATGTGCCACATACTACCATCATAAACCCATGCAGGTAGGTACTCCCACCATATGTCAAGTAGTGCCAGTATATTTTCATGTAGGTATTTTCTTTATGTGCTAGATATTACCATAATATATCCAGCTACTCAAGTTTCAAATTTATTTATTAAAAGTGTCTAGTTAATTAAAACGTTGCACCAATAGACAAAACATGTACAATTTTAAAAGAAAGGCAAAGAATAAATAGAAGCGTCTTATACAATGTAAAGTGCAATATTAGTATGAAACATAACAGCCAATGTTTGTTAAAATAAGAAAGTGTTCTTGATATGCTGTAACTATAATTTTAGATTAAAAAAACATTTTGTGGTGTAGTCGCTCTCTAAAAAATGTTTGTTTATAGTGTTGTGCCTGAACAGCTCCGCGCGCTCCAGGCCGACAGGTATTCAGCTGAGGCAGGCCCGTATTTAGAATTTCAGTTCTGAGTTTGCTAATGCGTGAGGGCCAGTTGCTAATCATTTCAGAGTGAATAGCAGCAAATAGTCCTCAATGAAAGGTACCCCTGGACTCCTGTTGTTAAAGTATCATTAGAGGGCAGGGCGCATGGAAGGACCGTGCTCAACTATGCTTGCTGTGCAAAGGTGTAATAAGGTAGTGGTGCTTGACTATTCAGATACAAGGAGAGAGCAAGATTCATTTTCCAGTCAGGACTTATATTAATTTTCAGCTGCCGAGTTTCTCTATTTTCCGCTCAACACTTCCCAGGTATTTCACTAATCTGCAGTTCAACGGTATGTCTGAAGGATTGAAACAGTCTATGACAGCCTGTCTGCAATGGTGTAGCCCCCTCATGCTGAACACTGGTTTTAGTATGATTTTCCAATCCTCCAGTGTTGATTTGCATAAGCAGATTTGTAGCACCATGGTTTCTGGTCCTTGGCCGCATAGTCGGCATAGCATACCGCCATTGGTGCGTAGCCATGGCGGCAGGTGTAAAAGCGAGGGCAGACAACCCAGGCAGTATTTCAGAAAGCTTCTTTTGATATGAGCACAAAAGCCAGATCCTAGGTACATTGTGGTGTCAGAGTTTTATGGCTAGCTATTGTTAACCTGGCATATCATTGTTTTGAAAATGCCTCTTTGTCTGCACGCAATGCAACACGCTTGATTGTTTTGTTTACAATATTTTTAAATTGAGAGTACCTGGCAGTTTAGTCACATAGTGGGTTCAGGCCAAGAGATGCTAAGGACAAGATGAGGTAGTTCCTGGCATAGGATTTATCCCTTGTGAAAATATCCTTGCATAGGTAGAAATTCTGTGTCTTTGTGATGCCATTTTTTAATTTATAGCAGCAATTGATAAATGCCACTTGCCTGGCAAGGGTTTGTTTTGTGAAGCCAAACTCCAATCTCAGCTGACTAGTTGAGATGTGCTGAGGTAGGTGGAATACTGACTTGAAGACCCTGGCTACGATCTTGTCCAGATGAAGGCCATCTCTGTCCCTTTAATACTCACTGCCAAAGGCTAGGGTCGGTACCAGTTTGGCCTACATAATCTGCAAAAGGGGTGTGTATGTCGATCCAGCAATTGCTGCTTTTAGGCAAAGAAAGGCCGTTAGAAGGAAATTGGCTTTCAGCCACGTGTTCTCCTTGTGCTGTTTAAAGGACGCCATTCCGTCAAACAGCCGTCCCCAATATTTGTATTTGGTTTTTACATCAGTTGTTGTTGTTTACAAGTGCCAGGACAGTGAGCTGGTAGCTGCCTTTCCTCTGACCATGATTTCCATGGAATTAGTCTTGGAATAGATTGTGGTGGCATTCAGGAGTCTTTGGAGACCAATCTTTGTGTGGCTGATCAGGACTGGATCATCGTTGTACATCAGACTTGGCACGTGGAAACTTCCTACCTTTGGAGCATGTGAATTAACCTGGCCTAAAGTTGATGGAAGGTCTGCCAGGAAGAGATTGAAAAGTGTGGGAGCAAGCACACGCCCTTGCCTTAGACCCTGATACATTCGAATCTGCCTTGACAAGTGGGAACCATTCCCTAGTTTTATTCTGAGCCAAGTGTCAGTATGAAGGAGGATTAGGGCTTGCAGCAGGGGTCGGGGATGTTACAACTGTCTAGCTTCTGCCACAACATATTCCGATCGACTCGATCAAATGCTGCTTTGTAATGTATAAAGCAAAGAAAGAGTGGATGGTGATTGTTCTTGCGTTGGTCAAGCAGTAGTGATAGAGCTAATATGTTGGTTACTGTCCCCGTGCCCTTAGAAAATCCAGTTTGATTATGGGGAACTATTTGCTTTTCTGTGGCCCAAGTTGTTAATTCTTCAAGTAGACATCCAGCAAAATACTTTGACTCCACGTCAAGAAGTGCTATTAGGCAAAAATTGGCTGGATCCAAGCTATCCCCTTCCTTATAAATGGGAGAGATGATCGAGCCCTTCCAAGAGGTAGTTCTGCAGTTAGTTGTTAAACACTGTGAAAACCGTCTCCATGCTCTTTGCTCAGAATACTTCATCTTCTTTGAAGATAACCATGGGGAAGCCATTTGGTCCTGGTGCTCGTTCACGGTGGCCCATCATGATTTGTTTTTCAATTGTAGCGGCTTGCAGCTTCAGGGTGCTAGAATAGCTCTGATCGCTTTTGGCCTCACAAGATCTCCTTTGAGTCCCATATGGTGCGGTAGACAGGCATTTTGAGGGAGGTTTTGTACTGCTGAGGCTTGGTGCGCCATAAGGTAATCCACATTTGGTGTTCTTCTGTGCAAAATGATTAGACAGAAACTCATGGCAGCGCTCCTTCTGAATATTTGCAATTTGAGAGGCCATTTAGACTATTCATGGTTTTCCAAAAGCTTTCATGTCTGTTGGATTTTGTTATCATTTAGAAGCCTGACCCAAAGTTGTTAGTTTAGCTCCCTCCTTAGGTCCCACCTGTACTTTCTGTAAGCTGTTCTTGCTTTCACCACTGCGTCTTTCAGGAGTTGGTCAGTTGGTGTTTTATAGAGTGCCCTGAAGGCCTGATTGTGAGCTTTCTTCTTTGTGCTCCCATGCTGATTGTCAGGGCCGGGTACTGGCACTGCACGTTGATCAGCAAATTGCCCGGTGAACTGGGTCCAGGTGATTTGATCGGCATCTCCTTCAGCTATGTGTGCAAGGAGTTATCTTCTATCTAGGTCAGGAAGTTTAAGCACTGAATTAGTTGACCATTTTATCCTTCTGTTGTTGACAGTATAGGCAGAGCCATGGGGTCCTTTAACAGGGACATGATAGGCAAAACAGATGACTAGGCTCAATTCCTGCGGAAGATGATTGCGTTCCCCTCTAGCTGCTACTCAGAAGCTGTTGACGGGATGGAACAATGAGTCTGCAAGTACTGTAAAATCTATTAAGGAGCTGCTTGTATGATTGTGAAAGGTAGCTGCTGATGGGTCATCTGATGGAACCGACTGTTGACTGCCCTAAGGGTAAGATGTTCTAATTTGTTAATAAGCTCTTAGTCTTTTTTATCTAACTTGAAGAAGAGGGATTGACTCTGGGCTGGAACTGCCCAGTATGAATTATGGGCTGTCAGAGCTTTGTCTTCTTGCAGCAATCCAAGCAGGCTCATGTTAAAATCACCTGTTAGAATTATTTTCGTGAGAGACAGCCCTTCCAGGAGTTCACTGATCTCGGTTTTCAGATGCTCTATAACTATATGTTTAGCCTTTGCTTTGGGGATCGCCCTTGTACCCCAGCTAAAGGTGGTTTGAACAATTTGCAGACCTGGGCATTCTGTTGGTTTTAGCATACAGTCTCCTTTTAGTGCAGCAGATATGTACATCGCCAATCTCCCACTTCAACGGTCATAGGGTGACTCCTTTGTTGCTGGTGTAGAAAAATTGAGATAGACTGATATAGTTGGTGGACCCCCCTGCCCGGGTTTCCTGTAACCTGATCACCTAAAATGACTTTAGATATTTCAGCATCTCACTATCATCTAATTTGTCTAGCAGGCCATTGATGTTCCATGAACACATCTGCAGGTATCCTGTTTGAGCAGGAGATGTTTTAATACTCAGGTGCGGTTCATTGCTGAGTTCTGGTTTTGTTCAGCAATCCGGAGACCCAGCTCCAGTCATGGTCATTCATCAGGGGATTTATGTCTTCCTGGACTAATGGTGGTTCTGGTTCTTGAATTTTCCTTGGGGACTTGCTAAGGGCACTCCTTAAGACTGAATATATATGCTTTGGGCGCTGTATGTACCTTGCTACTTTGCCTCTTTTGCTAGAGGATGAGGGTAAGCTCATTAAAGGGGATCACATGTATCCCACATCCTTTTAGGATCATAGCTATTGCCAGCACTCACATGCTAGATATTGCCACCTCATAGCCAGATAGGCATTGCTGTAAAATGGCAAGTCCCGGTTATCTAAGCCCACACGCTCCCGTGCCAATTATTAGAGTCATACACTTGCCTAGGTAGGAACTGCCAGCTTATGCATTGCTGTGATATGCCCAGGAAATCAATATGCCAACTGCTGCCCATAGAAAATAATGCTCGCAGTTAGAACAGGCAATTGTTTGTCTCACACCTCTGACACAATGATATCAAATTGGTTAGTGGGCAGGACTCTTTTACAAGGACATGCCCAGCCTGCCTGTCAATGGCCAATGATAGGCAGGGACGCCCAGTGAGAGGCCCAACCACCACTCGGAGCTTAGGTTTAGCAGTGTGGACCATTATTTCCTTTTCAACATAAGAATATATATGGGTGCGGACCACAGAGGCTTAATATTTAGAAAACATGATCAATAATTGCACCAGCAACATGTGCAAATTTATTAATTTGATGGTAGACTAATTGATTTAAATCTAGAAAAAAATCCAATTCTCTGTAAAAATGTTATGTTCCTGTGGGCAGAGACAATGTACCAAAAATTAAAATTACCCAAAAGGAATGCTAGGTCGTGCTATGTTATAACACGTAATCAAGGTCAAATATCACATATGTAGAGGAGAACTCCACATGGGACAGCTGAGATTAGCCCTCAACAAGGTATGGTGTGAATTCAAAGATTATGTTCAATGGTTCCAAGGCAAAAAAAGTTGCAGCTCATGCTGCAGCCTTTCCATAGATAAGCAGTTTTCTTATAATTGGAGCACTCCGTCTCCTGTCACACATAGGTGTGCTTTGCGCAACCTCTTAAAGTGCATAAACCGCTATACATGGTTTGAAGAGCATGGCTTAGGAAACTCTGGGGCAGAAGTCTGGCTGCCTGCTATAAGACTTGTACCTACAGTGGAAAAAATGCTGGATTGCAACTTCCCATGCTGCTGATCCATCATTTGTCATGTGCTCCAAAAATGTCCAACAATCAATACAAATATCAATAAGTGATGCTAATATCTGTTAAGTGAAGCCTGGCATTGATCTTGCAATGTACAATCTCGTGAAACATAAACATTATTCTTATAGAATCCCGCCTTTGCATTCGGAGGATGACTGGAATGCAGTGAAAATACGTATTATGGCACTTAATGTGATATTGGAAAGCAGCGCAGGACGCACACCATAGGGATTCTATTATTTCCAGGTAAAGCATATTAAAAATTAACTATCAGCAGAAAAATCTGTCATACTTGTTATTGCCTTAAATGGAGTTTAGCAGAAAGGGGTATTTCGTAGATTCCAAACGCATCTTTCCTCATTAGCCTTGGCTGCGTTCTCAGTATGTGGCATTATCCATCTACAGCAAGCAGGGCAGCGTGGGTCTGTCCATTTAGAAGGGCACAGTCCCTTTTCCACTCCATGGCTATTTGTCCCAAAAGGCTTCTCACTTGGGAAGAAGGTATACCGACCAGAATGCATATTCCAAGAAAAGGTATTGAGCCTTCACCCCCTACGCCCACCTCCAGGTAGCACGTCTGAGCACTAGAAGCTGCAGTAAATGTTTGCCAACATTATTAACAAAAGGGAATCTCAAGCTAAGATGTTCCTGGGGAAACTAATCACAATGATATAGAGAATCATTTTAAAAAATGGCGACACGCAAAAAACAATGATGAAACGCCTGAATAGTAGATGGAGTGTTACAGTTCAGCCCAACTGGTGGCAACTTAACATAAATAGATGAAGATCAATAAATGACTTGAGTAGACCCAGTCACCCCCGTCCCAACGATTCTAAAGATGCAGACGCAGCGATCCAAGAAGTCCTCTCTAACGCTCACCAGACACCGAAGGAAGGCAGCCAAGGAGGATCCGGCGTCTACAAGTGCGCGTGAGCTGAGATGTCACTCTCCCAGTGGTCCTTAGCACATTGCTTCATTTGATTGTGGACCCACACTCGAATATCCACGAAGGAAGAGAACCTTGTCTTAGCATCCCTCCCCCTCTGCAGTACCAAAATCTATTACCCTGGCCGTGATGCAGTTCACATGGTATCACTAGTCCTTTTTTCATTCATAAGGTATCCAGTTCAAAAGCACTGTTCAGCCCTAAGCCCAAACTGTGAGACACTTCGGGTTTCCTAAGTAAATAAGGGGCATATTATTATTATTATATTATTAGGTGGGATGCCTGTTATATGCAGGGGTGCCGGCGCGAACATCGGCAATCCTTTTTAAGACATTTTTGAATGTGAGTGCCGGCGGTGACCCACTTGGGTTTTACTGAACCACCAGTCCCAGGAAGCATTGCTTCAGGTGGTTCACCTGAGCGTTATTATTATGGGGATTTACTGGTGGTTGCCGCATGCCGGCACGTCACATGGTCTGCCACTGAAGAGGGCATTGGCCCGAAACGCGTCTGGCAGGTTAACCAGAAAAGGACTTTGATCATGGCGTGTGCCCTTGCTTTGGCGTAATTTCCACCTGGGAGTGCATCCCACCTAGAGGCAACTCTTTTTTGTATTTTGTACAGCGGCCTGCTTGGTCGCGGGATTGCACCACCGCGAAACACTTGCGGGTCCGCGGCTGCTTTATTGGGGCAGCTAACTGTGGAACAGGAGGTGCCTGTTATATGCAGGGGTGCCGGCGCGAACATCGGCAATCCTTTTTAAGACATTTTTGAATGTGAGTGCCGGCGGTGACCCACTTGGGTTTTACTGAACCACCAGTCCCAGGAAGCATTGCTTCAGGTGGTTCACCTGAGCGTTATTATTATGGGGATTTACTGGTGGTTGCCGCATGCCGGCACGTCACATGGTCTGCCACTGAAGAGGGCATTGGCCCGAAACGCGTCTGGCAGGTTAACCAGAAAAGGACTTTGTTCATGGCGTGTGCCCTTGCTTTGGCGTAATTTCCACCTGGGAGTGCATCCCACCTAGAGGCAACTCTTTTTTGTATTTTGTACAGCGGCCTGCCTGGTCGCGGGATTGCACCACCGCGAAACACTTGCGGGTCCGCGGCTGCTTTATTGGGGCAGCTAACTGTGGAACAGGAGGTGCCTGTTATATGCAGGGGTGCCGGCGCGAACATCGGCAATCCTTTTTAAGACATTTTTGAATGTGAGTGCCGGCGGTGACCCACTTGGGTTTTACTGAACCACCAGTCCCAGGAAGCATTGCTTCAGGTGGTTCACCTGAGCGTTATTATTATGGGGATTTACTGGTGTTTGCCACATGCCGGCACGTCACATGGTCTGCCACTGAAGAGGGCATTGGCCCGAAACGCGTCTGGCAGGTTAACCAGAAAAGGACTTTGTTCATGGCGTGTGCCCTTGCTTTGGCGTAATTTCCACCTGGGAGTGCATCCCACCTAGAGGCAACTCTTTTTTGTATTTTGTACAGCGGCCTGCCTGGTCGCGGGATTGCACCACCATGAAACACTTGCGGGTCCGCGGCTGCTTTATTGGGGCAGCTAACTGTGGAACAGGAGGTGCCTGTTATATGCAGGGGTGCCGGCGCGAACATCGGCAATCCTTTTTAAGACATTTTTGAATGTGAGTGCCGGCGGTGACCCACTTGGGTTTTACTGAACCACCAGTCCCAGGAAGCATTGCTTCAGGTGGTTCACCTGAGCGTTATTATTATGGGGATTTACTGGTGGTTGCCGCATGCCGGCACGTCACATGGTCTGCCACTGAAGAGGGCATTGGCCCGAAACGCGTCTAGCAGGTTAACCAGAAAAGGACTTTGTTCATGGCATGTGCCCTTGCTTTGGCGTAATTTCCACCTGGGAGTGCATCCCACCTAGAGGCAACTCTTTTTGTATTTTGTACAGCGGCCTGCCTGGTCGCGGGATTGCACCACCGCGAAACACTTGCGGGTCCGCGGCTGCTTTATTGGGGCAGCTAACTGTGGAACAGGAGGTGCCTGTTATATGCAGGGGTGCCGGCGCCAACATCGGCAATCCTTTTTAAGACATTTTTGAATGTGAGTGCCGGCGGTGACCCACTTGGGTTTTACTGAACCACCAGTCCCAGGAAGCATTGCTTCAGGTGGTTCACCTGAGCGTTATTATTATGGGGATTTACTGGTGGTTGCCGCATGCCGGCACGTCACATGGTCTGCCACTGAAGAGGGCATTGGCCTGAAACGCGTCTGGCAGGTTAACCAGAAAAGGACTTTGTTCATGGCGTGTGCCCTTGTTTTGGTGTAATTTCCACCTGGGAGTGCATCCCACCTAGAGGCAACTCTTTTTTTGTATTTTGTACAGCGGCCTGCCTGGTCGCGGGATTGCACCACCGCGAAACACTTGCGGGTCCGCGGCTGCTTTATTGGGGCAGCTAACTGTGGAACAGGAGGTGCCTGTTATATGCAGGGGTGCCGGCGCGAACATCGGCAATGCTTTTTAAGACATTTTTGAATGTGAGTGCCGGCGGTGACCCACTTGGGTTTTACTGAACCACCAGTCCCAGGAAGCATTGCTTCAGGTGGTTCACCTGAGCGTTATTATTATGGGGATTTAGTGGTGGTTGCCGCATGCCGGCACGTCACATGGTCTGCCACTGAAGAGGGCATTGGCCCGAAACGCGTCTGGCAGGTTAACCAGAAAAGGACTTTGTTCATGGCGTGTGCCCTTGCTTTGGCGTAATTTCCACCTGGGAGTGCATCCCACCTAGAGGCAACTCTTTTTTTGTAGTATATATATATATATACACTGAAAAAACTAAAGGTTACAGGGACAATATAGTTAGGTTAAGATTTCACGCGTATAAAACCAGTGAAATTCAGTAGTCATCGTTACCTGAGCTCACTATAACTTACGCCCCTGTAATACATAACTTAAGACCTCACATTTTACATCACTCATGACATGGTCAGTCACATCACTGATGACATCAATCATGACATCTCAAATGACATCACTGATGACATAATCCAGTGAGAGTGTTTTTAAGAGATTATGGGTGTTAAAGATATATACTAACCTACTACAAAAATTAGATACTATACTATACTAGTTTTACTACTAATGAGCGATACTATCTCTAACATGTGTGATCTGAGTGGGTGTGTGACTGTATCTGTGTGTGAGTGGCTTTATGGGTGAGTAAGTGGATTTGTAAGTGGCTGTATGAGTGGCTGTTTGAGTGGGAATCTGGTAAAGTGAGTTGGTGTGTTAGTGGCTGTATTGGAGATTAAGTGTCTGTGTGAATGGCTATATGGGTGAGTGAGCGGATGTGTGAGTGCTTGTATGGATGTGTGAATGGGTATGTAAGTGGTTGTGCGGGTGTGTGTGAGTGAGTGAGTGTGTGAGTGCTTGTATGGGTGAGTGAGTGGCTGTGTTGAGAGGCTGTATGGATGAGTGAGTGGGTGTGTGAGTGACTGTAGGTAAATAAGTGGGTGTGTGAGTAGCTGTATGGATGAGTGTGTGGCTATGTGAGTGGCTGTACGTGTGAGTGACTGGTTGTATGAGTGGCTGTATGGGTGAGTGAATGGTTGTGTGAGTGTATGTACAAGTGAGTGAGTGGTTATGTGAGTGCCTCTATGGAGGAGTGAGTGGGTATGTGAGTACTGGAAAGGGCCTGAGAATGGGTATGTGAGTGGTTGTGTGGGTGTGTGAGTAGGTGTATGAAAGGCTGTATGGGGGTATGAGTGTGTGTGTGAGTGGTTCTGTGGAAGATGTCATCAGTGATGTCATCCGTGATGTCTTTGAGATGTCATCAGTGATGTCACTGACCATTTCATGAGTGATGTAATATGTGAGATCATAAGCAGTTCATTATAGGGTTGTAAGTTATAGTTATCTCAGGTAACTATAACTGCTGAATTGCACTGGTTTTGTACAAGTGAAATCTTAGCCAAATTATAACATCCCTGTAACCTTTGGTTTTTTCAGTGAATTTCTAAGGTTTTTTAAATTCTATTTCCTAACTATAACGTCCCTGTAACCTTTGTTTTTTTAAGAGAATTTCTAAGGTCTTTCAAATTCTATTTCCTAACTATAATGTCCGTATTACCTTTGGTTTTGTCAGTGAATTTCTAAGGTTCTTTAAATTCTATTTCTTCACTGTAACCTGTTGAGTATTAATCTCTGTGAAATGAGCATTGTGTGAGAATGAATCCTGCCCAGCATATTTATCCAAGCAGACCCCACCATTTTCTGCAACACCTCTACCCAACTGGAGTACTTCCTACTGGCTAATTAGTAAGTGCTACATCGTTAGGTACATGTATAGTGCATCTCCTACAGTACAACTGCATAAAGGATGCTAATAAAATGTCTCCAGTGACCTCGTGTGTCTGTAACTTTGTCAATGTGATTGTTCCTCGACCGTCTTCACCAGATATTTTTAGAAAGTAGAACTGCAAAGAAAACACACTTGGATGATTTGTACATTGCAGAAGTAAGTGCTTCTTTGTTTGGGGAGATGCAATTATATTCCTTGGCATGAGGAACGTGTCTCTAACTTGGGAGGGAAAGGCACTGAGGATTTCTTTTATTAAGCTGCCCATCATCCTGGGAAAATGGCAGAAAGACGTTGCATACCAATAATGTATATAGGGCGGGGCCAAACGGGCAGGCTGGTACACAAATTTACATACTTCTAGTTTATAAAGGTTTAGAACACGATCTCTGCAGTGGTGTAACAAAAGTTGAAGGGGCCCCCCTGCAAGGTACACAGAGAGGCCCGCTCCGGATTTAATCCAGAGATCTCAGGCCTGAGTACAGTGCTCAGGGCCCCCCCTGCACCGCAGGGGCTGCGGGGGCCTGTGTTATGCCCCTGGATCTCTGGTCTCAGCAGCAGATGTCAAGAAAGAACCCCCTCGTCACAGACACTATATGAGATTTTGTGCTCAAGAAAAACAAGGATACAAACACCTCCATAAAGGATTACAGAATACTTTTCACAGTGGAAATCCAGAGAAAACACACCTGCTTTGCCTTGGCCATGCTCATGAAGTTAGGATGATTAGTAGTTTACAGAAGTGGAGCTTCAACTCAGGCACCTGCTTTGTATATATCTGTGAGTGCTTCAAATTGATGTTTAATTTCTGTTAAATGAGCATTGTTGCAGAATGAATCCTGCCATGCCTATTTGTTCAAGAAGCAACCACCATTTTGTGCAACACCTCTACCCAACTGGAGCACTTTCTACTGGCTAATTAGTGGTACCTCATTGGGTAAATGTATAGTGCATGTCCTACACTAGAACTGCATAAAGAACGGCAAGAAAAAGTGACCATGTGTGTCTGTAATTTTGCCAATGTGATTGTTCTTCGAATGTCTTCACCAGATATCTTTAGAAAGTGTAACTGCAGAGAAAACACACTTGGATGATTTGTACTTTTCAAAAGTAACTCTTTCTTGATTTGGTGGAGATATGATCATATTCCCAGGCTTGAGTAAGCATCTCTAAAATGGACAGGAAACAGGTTGGAGGGTTCTTTTACTAAGCTGTCCATCATCTTTGGAAAAGGTCAGGAAGGTGCTGCATACCGCTAATGTATATGGGGCGAGGTGAAACGAGCGGGCTTGTCAGCAAGTTCACATAGTTCTAGTTTGTGAAAGTTTAGAACACAATCTCTGTTCTCAGCAGCACATGATAAGAAAGAACCCCCTCGTCACAGGCACTATATGAGATTTTACCTTTGAGAAAAGCAAGGATGCAAACACCTTCATCAAGGATTACAGATACCTTTTCACAGGTGAAATGCAGAGAAAACATAATTGCTTTGCTTTGGCCATGCTCACAAAGTTAGGGTGATTAGTATACTTTACAGAAGTGGTGCTTCAACTCGGCACCTGCTTTGTTATAGTATATGGAGGGGACCGCACAGCCCCCCTCCCCGGTCCGATTTAGGCCTCGGGGACCCTATCTCCCAGGGCCCAAACTTTTTATTCTCACTTTTAATCGGAGAGGTAGGCTGCGCGGCCCCCCTCTCTGGGTCCGATTTCTGCTCCGGGGACGCCGAGGCCCTCCCATTTGTCCTGTGTGCCCCCAGGCCACTCAGTCTGCACTGGGACATCTGGCTCCCGCAATCCCTGCTGGCTTGTCACCGCCTACGGGAGCTGGCATTGCTTTTACACACAGGGAGCTGCTGAACATGCAGCTCCCTGTCTGTGAAAGTAATTCACCTGTTTCCCTGCTCGCTTGAGAGCAGGCATGGAAACAGACAAATGCTCCGCTTTCAGCAAGCAAGAGCATTTTCACTGCTTTCGCTTACTGAAAGCGGAGTGTTTGCTGTGGGATCACAGGAGTGGTTAAAGCTTGATGCCCAAGTAGAATCAAGGCACACTTAAAAAAAAAAAACTTTTGTGAAGATTCGTCAAATGATGCCAAAGATATAGGCAAGTGAAAAAACGGTTTTACTTTGGAAACATGACCTGACTACAACTATCTACTAGCGACCCCGTCCGCCGGGGCCCGGCCTGTAGTGTGGGTGCCCTGGTCCCACCCAGGGCACCTACATTTTAGAGGTTGGGGACCGTGGGGGAGCCTGAAGGCCCCCGTGGTCCCTGCCAGCTTGTAGCTCCTGCGGGAGCCAGCATTGCTTTTACATATAGGGAGCTGCTAACATGCATGTGGTATTTTGGCCCCAGGGAGGTGGTGGTCCCTGGATCCCGGGGAGGCCAAGCTGAGTCCCTAAATGGCTGCCAGCACTTTCTAGTTTGAAGTGTTGGCAGTCAATCAGATCTCAGCATGAGATCTCAGTGGGATTGTGGATCCTCTGCGTCCCCAGTGGTAAATCTGAAAAAACCTTCAAATAACTGCAACTACTTAATGGATTTACACCAAATTACAAAAAAGCACTTCCTTGCACCAACACCTACCTTTCTGCTAAATTTCGTGTAATACAGTTCAGTAGTTCAGACTGTAGCCGTGTCTAAAGGTCCTGTGCCAATTAACTTGGGGAAAACGCGCTTTTATGCACCCCCTGGTTCTCGGCCCCCTCATGACGGATCACCCCGAAACTTTCAAGACAGCAGCTGAAGTGAGCGTCATATCAGTTTTGAAAGGTTTGTGATGATTCGTCAAACGGTACCAAAGTTATTGACAAATTAAAAAATGCTCTTCTTATGGAAACTGGGCCCTAAATGTAACTACCTGCTGGCGACTGCCTACTGCTGGTCGCCAGTAGGTAGTTATAGTTAGGACCAAAGTTTCCATAAGAAAATAGTTTTTTGTTTTGCCGCTAATTTTGGCACCGCTTGACGAATCTTCACGAAATGTTAAAAAAACTCAAAATGTCAAGCAGGGGCCAAGAATAAGGGGGGGTCCCCAAACACATTTTCCCCATAATATGTCTATGGGGATTTTTCCTTTTTTGAACAAGACTACAGTCCGAACCGCTGAACGGAATTACACCAAATTTGGCAGAAATGCTTTCTGTCATTTGGTGTAAATCTGTCCAGTAGTTTCAGAGATATTTATGTTTAAAAAATATAGATATTTGTGGTTGTGAGTCCTTGTAGTGGACTCCCAGATCCTACTGAAATTTGATTGGCTACCAACACTTCAACCATTCAACCTAAAATGTAAAAAATAAAGAAAAGGGGGTAGAGTAGAAATACCCAGACCCCCCAGTTATGGTGGGGAGGACCCATAGGGTTCCCCATAGGGGGTTGAAAGCATTTATTTTTATTCAATTTTGCAGCACATTCACAGGTGTACCCACGGATCTGCGGCAGAATTGGAAAAACAGATACAAGGTCTCCAGCATGTCTTTTTCAGGAAGCTACCGGGTGGGCCAAATTTTGGGGGCATGAGGGATTTTTCTAATCAAGGAGGGGGCTCATGGGGCCCCCCTCCTAGGAACCTCCCTGGGGCACTGAACCATGCAAATGAAGGGAGGGACCATCCGGCCCCCCCCAGGCCCAGGGACTGCCACCTCCCTGGGGCAAGGAATAATAGAAATGTGGGGGGCCCACAAGGCCCCCCTCAGCCCCGGGGACTGCCACCTCCCCGGGACTCAAATAATATAATGGAGGGGGTTCGTTGCGGTCCCCCGGGGACCACCACCTCCTGGGGCAGATTCTAAAAAAAAAGAGGGGGCCTCACGGCCCCCCTCCTGGAGCTAAAGATGGCACTGGGGACCACCGCTGCCAACACTTAAACCAGGAAGTGTTGGCAGCCATCTTGGGACTCCCTGTGAAGCCAAGTCCCAGAAAAGAGGTAAAAAAAAAGAAAAGGGAGCAGGGTAAAAAGCATTTTCTTTTAACATTTTGCTGCAGACTCCTAGGAGGAGCTGTGGCAAAATAAAAAATAAAAATATATATATATATATACATATATGTATCTATATATATTCAAGGCCAGATTGAAAAGGAATGGGGACAGTGGACAGCCTTGACGAACACCTCTTCCCAAGTCAAAGTAGGGGGATGTGTTACCGTTTACAAAAACGGCTGCCCGTGGATTAGAATATAGAAGCGAAATCAAAGATATAATCTTTGGGCCAAAACCAAACCATTTAAGCATTGAGAGAGATAAGACCAATTGACTCGATCAAACACCTTCTCTGCGTCCAAGGCCACAGCTGCTAGTGAATGAGATAGGTGAAAGGATTTATATAAAATATCGAAAAACAGACGAGTATTTTCTGAGATAAGGCGTCCTTTAATGAATCCAGATTGCTCTGCGCCTAATAGTTGAGGGAGATAAGATTCCAGACGCATGGCTAAGGCCTTACAAAAATTTTGTAATCAATATTAACCAACGAAATAGGTCTGTAATTTTTACAATGTTTTAAATCCTTTCCCTCTTTAGGAATTAAACAAATTAGTGCTTCTAAAAGAGAGCCAGAGGACTCACCCGATTGCGAAATTTGTTTTAAAAGAGTATGTAACTTGGGAAGAAATAATGGTGCGAAATGTGTAAAAAATTCCACTGTAAACCCGTCCGGACCTGGGGCCTTATCTTTCTTGAGTATTTGTAGAGCATTGAGGAGTTCTTGTTGTGAGATGTCAAATTCTAAAGTGAAATCTATTTGGGTGTCAAAGGAGCGTTGAATGCCTGAAAGGAACTGAGAAATATCAAGTTCCGAGGGTATGGTTTCTGGCGTGTACAATGCTTTATAAAAAAGGAGAAATTCATTCAATATCTCTGAATCTTTAAACCTTAATGTATTTTGCTCACCCATAATAGATTCAATGTCAAGCTTATTATTTTTAACTTTTAAATAATTCGCCAAGAGTTTACGTGCTTTGTTCTGGCTGCCATAAAACTTTGCACTGGATTTTAACAAACAAAGCGAGGCAATATCTGTCGACTCCTTATTAAATTGGAGCTTTGCCTTAATAAGTTGGGATAAACAGTCCTTGGATTTTGAAGAATAGTAGGAATGCTCCAATCTCGTTATCCCCGCCAAAATATTTCTGGTGATTTCCCGCGAAATTCTGCAATAATAAAATCCCTGGCGGCTGCTTTAAATGCATCCCAAATAACGGAGAATGGTAAAGTGTCAGTCTGATTTAAAGAGAAATATTCATTAAAAAGGAAACAAAAGAGGAATTAAACTTTGAATCTAAAAGGAGCGAGTTATTAAAACGCCATCTCCTGGGCATACTAGATTTTGGCAGTAAATCCAATTGAATAGAAATGGGAGCATGATCAGATATTAGAATTGACCCAATATCTGCATCTCTTAAAGATTGGGCTATATTGTGTGATACAAAAAAGTGGTCTATTTGAGACTGTGATTGATGAGCCGGAGAGTAGAAAGTGTATTCTCTTGTGACAGGATTGCAAATTCTCCAGGCATCTATACATTTATATTGCTGTATGATATCAAGAAATATTTTATATGCTTTATGTGGTTTAAAGGAGATCAATGAGTTGCCATCTATAAAAGGATCAACTACTTGATTGCAGTCTCCAGCAAGAATAAAATTATCATCAATGCAAGACGAGATTTGTTGAGCTAGAGATAACCAAAAAGCGGGGTCGCCGCTAGTGGGAGCATATACATTAAGCAAAGAAACCGGAGCATTCCCAATTTGCAATTTAGTATATAATCATCTTCCATCATCATCAGATAACTGAGAGAGTAACTTAACAGAAATCAATTTATGACAGAAAGTTAATACACAATTCCGTTTGCCGTCTCCTGGTGAGAAAAAAACTTCTCCTACACAACTTTTTTTCATTTTTAAAGATTCAGTTGCCACTAAATGAGACTCTTGTATAAGAGCTATATCAACCTCCAATATAGATAGATGTGTTAAAACACGTTGTCATTTAATGGGAGAATTTAGACCTCTGACATTCCATGACACAATTTTCAAAGACATGAAGACAGCGACAAGACTATAGAAGAAGAAGAATGGACTAGGCAAACCATCCAAAAGCATAGAACAACTCTTATATCAACCCAATCATGTATATATATAATATGACTATATGTAGGTTTTAAAAAAAATGAATTCAAATACAAATGTGAAACATTAAACCGAGTAAAGAGAAAAAGAAGAGACAGAAAACAAATAGAAAAGAAAGGCAGAGAAAGAATAAAAAAGAGGCAGGGAGAGGTACAACAGAAGAAAAAAGTGCAATATACTTAAGAGTATCGGAGAGGGAAGTAAGAATGAAAAAAAGGACATAGATAAGACAAACAATCCAAGAAGAACAAAAACAAAGAACATACCTAAGAATCCAATTAGAGATGGGGGATAGATGACATGCCCAAGCATGACGAAGGGGATGGCGAGGGAAAAGGCCGCAGCTCACAGGACAAGGAGAAGGACAAACAGGCACAAACATGAATGAACCTGCAAGGGAAGGAAAATAGTTAGTCATATGGAGCAATCAGGCTATACTTAATAATAAATCTGATAAAACAACGCCATAGTAATCAATGTCACATCGAGAACTAAAACATAACTGTCCAATTCGAAAAGCAAAAATCTAGGAAGGTCCCGTGACTCTACACAGCCTGAGATGAAGACGCTCCTGAAAAATCCATTGTTTCTATCGTGCAGGAGTTAATACAACTTTTCAGTCTAATCAGGTCTTCATAAGTTGTTGTTTTGTTCTTGTAAGTGACTTTAAATAGGCAAGGGTGGAAAAGACCATAATGAGCTCCAAGGGATCTGAGTTCTGACCTCAAATTGAGACATTCTTTACGCCTGTCAGCTGTGCTCTTAGCATAGTCTTGAGAAAAATATAAATTGTTGCCAGACCAAACGACGTGCTTGGTTGATTTAACCGCTGAAAGGACTTTAAGTAAGTCAGTATACTCTAAAAAGTATAAAATAACACCTCTGGGACGCCTTGGAGTGGTAGAAGTAGCTTGTTGATGAACCAGCAGGTGAGCACGTTGAATCTTGAGGGAAGTTTCTGCTGGCATATTCAGAACTTTTGGAATGAAAGATTTGAAAAAAGCAAGAGGCTCATTGCCTTCCGTGCTTTCCGGAAGCCCATAAATGCGTAAATTATTTCGCCTATTTCTATTTTCAAGGTCCTCTACTTGTTTCACATTTGTCTCCGGAGTGAAGAGACTTGAGATTGAAGAGCGTTGACCCTAACTTCAGCGAGCCCAAGTGAAGACATATTGTGATCTACCACGGTTAGTCTTTCATCCATCTTTGACCAATTCTCAGTGAGAAATTGCAATTTAGTATTGGTTTCCTCCATATATGGTCGTAGTGAGCGTATTTCCTCCAGCAACATATCCAAGGAGACAGGTGAGGATGATTTTAAAGGAGATGTTGGATCTTTATTTAGGCGTTTCATGGAGGCTTTCCTTGCAGCAACAGGAGCAGGTATCGAAGAAGAAGAGCCCTTAGATACAGAGACCAAAGAGTCTTCCTTTCTGGAGAAATTCGAAAAAATGGTAGAATTCTTGATAAACGACTGCGTTGAACGAGCCAAGGAAGGACTCACCCTGTTTAACCTTCTCATAGAAAGTAATTACCAAGTCTCTGAAACAGCCAAAAAGGTAGCAGAACTGAGTTAGCGCAAGTGCTTTAAAATTAATTATAAGCGCATATGTTGGTCATGGCAGGAAGAGGTACCAAACAAAAAAGTCTCCTAGCTGGGGTGATACGGTTGACAAATTTTCAAAAAGGAGCTGGATAAATAGTAAAACCTAGGAAAAACGCCATCCCAAACAAGCAAAAAGATGTAGCAATTTGCCTGCGAGCGCTTTTTTAACAGCATCGCACCGATGCAGAGAGCCACTCGTTTCATAAAATGGCAGCTGTCATTTATATGAAAGAGAATGCACCCCAGATATAGCATAGGCTGCAGTGCAAGCCAGCGGCCTCAAAATATATAAAACATCACCTCTGGCGCTTCCAAAATCCTTATGTCCACTTCCAACAATCAGGCCATGGGAAAAAATGGCATTAAACTGCAGCCATACCGCGCCGCCCCGAGGAGAGCCACTCGGGCGCCGCCATCTTCCACGGGCACTAAGCCACGCCCCCCAGAGAGGAATAGAGTTCTATCAACTCATGTGGGGGTTCCTGCAGTAATATGGATCCACCCAGGCAATTTGATTGTCTAACAAGAAGATAAGAGAACTGTACATGTCATGAAGAAGGCGCCTGTAAGTAGCATAGTTGTACTGAAACATCTTTTTTAATGACTGCACTACCAGCACACTGATAGACTTTGGGGCTTTTGATAAGTAGTTGCTGTAATGTAGGGGGTATATGGTATGATGTGTGTATGATATGATTGTACAGTTTAGATGTGGGTGGATGTTTTACATATAAGACTTTTTTAAATACGAATCGTTTAAATGTTACACCGAATGTTATATTGAATGAATGTTGTTAAAATGAAGTTTACATTGATTTACAGGTATTTAAACAAGCAGTTGTGTTATTAAAGAAATAGTTTGACCTCTTCTTTGTACCTAATGCAAGTTGTTTTTTATTTTAAATATCTCACCAAGGAATAACAGTAGATATTCAAATTTTAGTTTGGGATAATGAGATGTATTTGATGATTATCCTCAGACAAATTGCTACAGTATAAACACATTTTCCTCATGCCTATGCCTAGACTGGGATAAGCATCTTTTATAGGAGATGTCTTATCAATGAAGCATGTCATTCCTCAATCAGGAACCATCCGCATTACTTCATTCAGGGCACAGACAGATGAGCAGCATCTAATGGGATGTATGGGAGTTTAGATTTAGCTTATGAGGATTACTGGGAAAGGAGTCTGGTGCCTCCATCCAGGCCCTTGCTGCAGCCCTGGAGGAGCACCAAGCTGTAATTGCTGCTGACCAACGGCATTAGTGCACTTGACTCCAGTATTACTCACAGCCATGGTGATTTTTGCTTTGAGGGTATCAACTTCCTTGGCCATTTAGTATATGGCTCACTCAACCTCAGATCGTGTGGAAGTACCAGAGATAAAGGATATACTGGTCTCAGTACCGATGGCTGGGGAAAAATGGAAGAAGGAAGTGGAGAAACAATGGTAGATGTAATGCCCATATCTGATGAATGCATAACACCTTTAGGCAGGTTCTAGCACATAAAGCCATCTGGATCATTCACTCATAAAACTATGTGGCCTGTGGTCATAGTTCGTGAATAGCAGCTTCCTGAACATAACGCTTATGCCATTTGAACAATTACAGGGAAGATTAGCCCTTCAGGTGTAATTCTGTTAAACTTTCTATCCAGGAAATCCAGTCCTTCTCAGTTAATGATAAAATGTTTATTTCTTACCCTTCTTAAGTTCAATACAGAGAAGCAGGAATCTGTCCATTTGATTTGGGATGGACATGCCCCACTGGTTGGTAAAGGATGTGTATCCCTGCCCTGAGTGACCCAACTGCAAGTGAATCTGGTATTCTGATTTTATTTTGACCTCAGAATACATGCTATGTTGCATTTGACACCGAGGACCACACCTGGCTCTGAGGTCATGGATCAACACAAAAAGGCTACTGTTGGCTGAGCATGAGACTATCGTCTGCATCTCTGGCCATGAACAGTGAGTGGTGGCAGCAACATACCATGTTTTTAGCGCTCAGTTGCTGAGCAGGCCCTTTGTTTTACCTATTTAGCGATACAAATGCAATATCTACAGGTCTCTTCAAGATGAAGGTTGTGAAACAGCTCCTTGAAAGTGAAAGCACATTGCCTGCATTTTTGAGGGGCAGATTGCAACTCTAGACAGAAAAGTGTGGAATGATAGGGACAGGACTGCCTTTAGAAGTTCTATGTAACCTTTTTCCCAAGGGATTTCTGATTATACCTTCCTGAGCAGTAGCATTTGGTTAACGTTCAGCAGACACAGTTGCTAGTGAAAGAGATGTTTCTGGAAATAGCTGGGTCTTATGGTTTTCTTTGAGTGGCCCATCCTGGTAGGCTAACGAGAGGCAGGTGCTGAGTTTCACACTTATTGTGCTCACTTTGTTGGTACTCCTGTTGGAGCCAGCATTGTCACTACAGGCAGTAAGAAGCCATCACCTTGCACAAAGAAGATGTCTGTGCTGGAGAGGAAAAATGAACTATGAAAAGAAACAATGCCAAACCCAATTTTAAACCCAGACAGTGGATCTATATCCCTTGTCTGAAAAATCCTGTATAAAATGCGGTCCATAGCTTTCCCACTTTGTTCCAGTTCAAGCTGCTTCACTGCCCTTAAGAGCTGCTCTGTTCGAATATTGTTCTCTCAAATAGACAGTCTCTAAATGAGTGAGAGAAAATGGCCTCGTTTCTGCAAAAAATCATCTCTCTTCCATAAAAAAAGTTCTAGAAATTCTTTCTTGCTTGAGTCTTTTATCTGCATTATCTTTGTTATCACTGAAATCTCATGGTCTTTTCTAAGGTTCGAAGATAATTTCCAATTAGCATGAAACCACCCCCAGACCATTTTTTTGTCATTTGCACAAAATCCAGAGTTGCAATTAAATAAGCTTTTTGGTTTTGACAATTTAATATCAATGACATTTCCAAGTAAACTCTTTCACCAATCTCTACACACAAATTAAAGACCTTCCTATGCTTCACAAAGATGACAGCATGTGAAAACGCCATCATGTACCATTAGATGAACTTCTTTCGTCTATAAACAGATTCGTTAATGCAAGTATTGCAGCTTCACCTTTGAACTGTCTACATAATACATGTATTTCTCATTAGGTTGGAGCATTCAAAGAGTGTTTCACATTTGCAGGACTTTAAATGACATACTAATTTTTATGCTAGGTATTAGTGCTAATCTCTATGGAAACTACTTTAATGCTTTTAATGGCCTCAAGCAGCATCCTCTTCCTCTAACCGTACGTATATGGCATTTAGTCCATGCAGTAATTGCTTTCTTAAGTTTGGCCCTAGGTGAAAGCTTGTATTGTCTTTCTCCAGCCCACTCTATGGAGAATGAAAATGTCATAAAGTGTTGTTGCTTTATACTTCCACTCACCCACCCAAGCAATAACCACAATCCTTGTCAGGGTGAACTACACAAGCCACTAAATAAATATGTGCTTGACCCTCCGGCAGCTTGGCATAAAACAGTGTCAGGTCTAACAAAGAGGTAATGTGTACAGTATTTATTTAGCACAAAACTAGTATTAAAATGAAAACACAACACATGAAACACAAGAAAAATCCCACACCAATTTAGAACAGTACAGTAAAATGTAATAAATAAAATGATATTCAAATGAAATAAATCGGTACACCATATTAGTTTTTCGTGCAACTGTATTGCAAGTTTTGAAATTTTCCGGATGGTATCCCCTATGCGCTATTTGATTACTGTTGTAGAAGAAGTGGAGACAGTACCGCGAAACACGTTTGGGCACCTTCAGTTCTTCTATTTGGCTCTCTAAATATTCAATTTCACATATTTGTTCCATTATTGCTGCATTGGATGCGATGTACCTAAGTATACTGATGAATTGAATGTAACCTAAGTATACTGAATCACATCGATGGATGTAATGCAACTCAATCATACTGATGTTTGAGACATAAAATGTAAAAGAAATGGATGAATAATTTACTTATGGTGTTATGAGTCTTTGTATTATGATTTTAACTCCCCTCTACCCTCATTGTATTTGATTTAATTTTTGTCAGCTGGATAAACTGACACCGGTGGATATGTGCGCAAGGCCATTTCTCAGCTTATCCAGTTCTAAATTGTCACTCTTCTATACTCCACTCCACTCTACGACAGTCCATACTACTCTATGACATCCACACCACTCCACTCTAGGATATGCCACTCCACTGTATGATACGCTATTCCACTCTAACACATGCCACACCAATCTACGACATGCCACTCCAACGTACACCAATTCAATCTAGGACATCCCAGGTCACTTTATGCCACTCCACTCTACGACCCTCCACTCTAAGACACAGAACCATATTCCAGTCTACGCCACTTCACTCTACGTCACTCCCATATGCGCCACTCCACTGTATTCAACTCCACTCTACGATACTGCACTCTATGCTATTCCACTGTATGCCACTCCGTCTATGCCACTCCACTCTACTCTATTCCACTCTATGCCACTTAACTCCATGCCGCTCCACTGTGCACCACTCTACTTTAGGCTATTCCACGGTACCCCACTCTAC
Source organism: Calotriton arnoldi (assembly GCA_963921515.1). NCBI lineage: Eukaryota > Metazoa > Chordata > Amphibia > Caudata > Salamandridae > Calotriton > Calotriton arnoldi. The sequence continues at coordinate 15,588 of CAWUFW010009337.1, read as the reverse complement.
GCCACTCCACCATGTGCCACTCCACTCTACAACACTTCACTGTATGCTGTTCCAATCTACGCCACCACAATCTATGCCTCTCCACTCTACACTGTTCCACTGTACACAACTACACTCTACACCACTCCACTCTATGCTTTTCCACTCTAAGCGACTCCACTCTCCACCACTATACTATACAGCACTCCTTTGTACACTATTCCACTCCACTCAATGCCACTCCACCCTACGCAACTCTACTCTACCCCACTCCACTCTACGCTATTCCACTGTACACCACTCTGGTCCATGCCATTCCACTCTACAGTATTCCATTCTATTCAAAGTAAAGAGGGAGTGGCCCCACTATCCAAGAAATGGGGTACCAAATACAGCAAATGTATCCAAATTTTTTTTTGCCTTGGAATACAACTCCCAAAGGGTCAATTTACAGCATTCAACCATACAGGACATACAGTTATACATTGTGTATAACTGTATATCCTGTATGGTTGAATGCTGTAAATTGACCCTTTGTGAGTTATAGTCCATTCTATGCCACTCCACTCTACTGTACCACACGCTACTCAAATCTACAGGACTCCAGTCTATGCTGCTCCACTTTACATCATCCACTCTACAACATGCCACTTCCCTCTATGCTACACACTCCACTGTGCAGTATTCCATTGTATACACAAGGAGATGATGGATGGAGCACTGAACATTTTCAGACACTCACCCCCAGTCACAGATCTGGGTTGAATCCATCATCGTTCTTTAGCTCACTTTGCCACCCGAGTTCAGACACAGCTATATGCAAATCAGTCTTGACCCTATGCTCTCCATGCCACTGGAGTCAAGCTATCTTGGCTGATATGGGGTGAAACCCCAAAACCGGTCCTAGGATGCTTGTTTCCAGTCCAGGGAGGACCTGGCCTGGCAGTTCGGGCTGGACTGTTCCCATTGGGTGCAGGGTCAAGACTGATTTGCATATGGCTGGGTCCAAACTGGAATGGTGAGCAAAAAAACGATGGATTTAGACCTAGATCTCTGTACTGGGGTGAATGTATGACATTGCTCTGCATTCTGTCCATCAATTGTTCTTTTTGCAGTATTCCAATGTATGCCATACCACTCTATGCCACTCCACTGTACACAATTCCACTGTATGCCACTCCATTCAATGGCACTTCACTCTATGCCACTCCACTCCACGGCACTCCATTCTACTCAATTCCACTCTAAGCCACTCCACTCTACGCTATTCCACTCTATAGGACTCCCCTCTACTCTTTGACATACTACTTGACTCGATACAACTCCAATCATTGCCACTCGACTATACACTATTTAACTATACTCTATTCCACTCTATGCCACTACACTTTGCGGTACTCCACTCAACGCCACTCCACTCTATGCCACTTCACTCTACGGTATTCCACTACATGCCACTCCATTGTATGCCATTCCACTCTACATCACTTCACTGTATGCTGTTCCACTTTACACACTCCACTCTATGCCACACAACTCTACGCCACTCCACGCCACTACACTCTACGCTATTCCACTGTAAGCAACTCCACTCTATGCTTCTCCAATCCCTGTCACTTCACTGTACGCCACTTCGCTGTATGCCACTCTACTCTATGCCACTCCACTTTACACCACTCGACTCTACAGTATTCCACTCTACGGCACACAACCCTACTGTACGCCACGCTATTTGATTCTTTGCCACTCTAGTCTATGCTACTCCACGGTATGCCACTCCACTCTACTCTACAACATGCCACTCCACTGTCTGCCATTCCACTCTATGGATTCCACTATTCCATATTCCACTCAACGCTACTCCACTTTACACCACTCCACTCCTCTGCACTTTAAACAACTCAAGTGTATGCCACTCCACTTTACGCTATTCCACTCTATGCCCCTCCCCTCTATGCTATTCCATTGTACAACACTCCACTCTCTGACACTCCACTCTATGCTACTCCGCTCTATGCCACACCACTCTACACCACTCCACTCTACCCCACTGCTCCCTATGTAATTCCACTGTATGCCACTCCACTCTACGCTATTCCACTGTACGGCCCTCCACTTTTTGGTACTCCAATCTACGCTGCTCCACACCACTCCACTCTACCCCACTCCTCTATATGCAATCCCACTGTATGCCACACTACTCTATGCCACTCCACTCTACAGTATTCCATTCTATGGCACTCCATTCTACTGTACGAATCACTGCTCGACTGTACGGCACTCCAGTCTATGCCACTCCAGTCTATGGCACTCCACTCTACTCTATAACATACAGCTCTACTCTATGCACTCCACTGTATGATATTTCATTGTCTGCTATTCCACTCCACTCTACACAACTCCACTTTATGTTAGTCCACTGTATGCTGCTTCCCTCAATGCAACTTCAGTGTATGCCACTACACTGTACACTATTCCAGTGTCTGTCACTCGACTCTTCAGCACTCTACTCCACACCACTCCACTCTATGCCACTCCACGCTATGCCACTCCACTCTACGCCACTCCACTGTACACTATTCCACTCCACACTACTACACTCTACTCTACAGCGCATTATTTGACTCTACGCCAACACCAGTCTATGCCACTCCACTGTATGCCACTCCACTCTACTCTATGACATGCCACTCCCCTTAACTCTACAACATGTTACTCCTCTGTACGTCACTCAGATCTACACCACTCCACTATACACTATTCAACTGTACACCACTCCACTCTACATTACTCCACTGTATACCACTCTACTTTATGCCACTTCAATCTACGCCACTCCACTCTTTGACATTCCACTCTACGTTATTCCATTGTATGCTGTTCCACTCTACACACTCCACTCTACGCCACTCCACTCTACGCCACTCCACTCTATACCACTACACTATACGCTATTCCACTGTAAGCAACTCCCCTTTATGCCACTCTGTGCTGCTCCACTCTCTGCCATCCCACTATACACCACTCCACTGTACACTATTCCACTGTACCGCACTCCATTCTATGCCACTCAACTCTATGCAAATCCATTCTATGCCATGCCGCTCTACACTATTCCACTCAATTGCCACTCCACTCTACACCACTCTAGTCTATGCCACTCCCTGTAGGCCACTCCATTCTATCCCACTCTACGCTATTCAATTGTATGGTATTCCACTCTGTGCCACTACATTCTACGCTATTCCACTGTACGACTCTCCACTCTATAGCACTCCACTCTATGCTACTCCACTCTACACTATTTCACAGTACACCACTCTACTTTAAGTCACTTCACTCTACACTATTGCACTCTACAGCACTCCAATCTACTCTACGACATGCCAAACGACTCTACACCACTCCAGTCTATGTTACTCCACTGTTTGCCACTCCACTCTATTCTATGACACGACACTCCACTCTACTCTACATCACGCTACTCCACTGTATGCCACTCCCGTCTATGCCACCACACTGTGCGTTATTTGAAGGGTACGCCCCTCCACTCTAAGGTGTTCCACTCTGTCACTCCAGTCTATGGTATTCCACTGCAAGCCACTGCACTCTATGCCATTGCATTTTACGCCACTCCATGCTATGCCACTCCACTCTGCAGTATTCCATGAACGTCATTCCACTCTGCACCACTCAACTCTACCCTATGCCACTACACTCTATGCTATTCCAGTGTATACCACTCCACTGTACCCAACTCCACTCCACACCACTCCACTCTACACCATTTCACGGCACCCTACTCCAATCAGTGACACTCTGTGCCCCTCCACTCTACCATGCAATACTCCACTCTATAGCAATCCACTGTACAACAGTGTACTCCATTCAATGCAAGTGTACAGCAATCTACTTTACACTATGCCACCGTAAAGCACTCTACTCCACTCTACGACACTCTACGCAACTCCCTCTATGCCACTCCACTCCACTTTACTGCACTCTACTCTATGGCACAGTACTCCACTCCACTCTACTATACTCCACTACTCCTCTCTGCACCACTCTACTCTATGCTAATCTATGCCACTCTAATCTACAACACTTCATGCCACTCCACTCTACCACACTCCACTCTACTCCATGCCATTCCACTCTAATCAACTCTGTGGCACTCCACTGTATTCCACTTTATGGCTGTTCTTGACACTGTACGACATGCCAGTCCACTTCACAGTAAGACAATTTATTTGACTCTTCGCTATGCTGCTCCAGTCTACTCTAGACAACACTGGACTCTATGGTTTAAGACACATTTTTTTTTTTTTTTAAAGTACATTGAAATTCAATAAAAAAAACAACAAGGTGAGACCTTAGTCATAGTTTGGAAAACTTTGGGGCATATTAGCAAGACCCACGTTAAAATTATCGCCGTTTTAGCGGCAGGAAACTGCCGCTAAAACGGCGATAATGGGCTTGGTAATATGCGTTATAGAATTCCAATAGAAGCCCAGGTTAGATGTGCAGGACATCTAACCTGGGCTTCTATTGGAATTCCATAACGCATATTAGCAAGCCCATTATCGCCGTTTTAGCGGCAGTTTCCTGCCGCTAAAACGGCGATAATTTTAACGTGGGTCTTGCTAATATGCCCCTTGTTTATTCTTTCTCTACAAATCAAAGGTTTAACTTTTGCCACTAGGTAATTATATTTTCCATAGAAAGAGCGTTTTTGGTTTGCTAATAACTTTGGCTCCGTTTTGCGAATCTTCACAAACTTTCCCCAAAAAAAGTTCATCCACCTCAGTTCAGACCTGGAAAGTATCGGGGTGATCCGTCAAGCAGGGCTAAGAAAAAAGGGGGGTCCCAACACTGAAAATCCCTAAGCATTTTCCATAGACTTCTTTAAGACAGACTACAGCAAAAACTGATTAACGTAATTACACCAAAATTGGCAGGAAGCTAGATCTTAGTCCACAGATTGTGCGTTTTTTGTTATTTGGTTTAAATCTGTTTGGTAGTTCTTGAAAATTTTATGGTAAAATATAATTGTAAATTTTGGCATTTGGATCCACGAGTGTCTTGAGAGACTCTTGTGGGAGCGCAATTTAACAATAGAGCATTCTGATCCGCCCAGGGAGCTTTATTCCCTTAGGCCATCTTGCGCCCATGGGAGTCAGACTCCCACAAGATCGAACGCTCTGATTGACTGCCAGCAAAATGAGAAAATATTAGTTTCAGCCATTACAGGACTCTGGGATAGGAGTCCCCTGTCCTGAAGTTATAAAAAAATAAAGCTATATGGGGCAGGGTAGGAATTCCCTGACCCCCTAGGCCCCATGGGGGGAAACCAGAGGGACACCCGTGGGGCCAAAAAAGAAAATAAATGCCAAAAAATGCCACAATCCAGCCAGACTCATGCAGGATCTGGAAAAAATGGCAGCCGGACCACATTCCTTAGTTATAGGCCCTGGGGAGCCCACCTCCAGGTACAAATTAATAAACAAAAGGGGAGGGGTCCATGTGCTCCTCCTCTCGAGCCATTAAAGGCCCTGGGGAGCCCGCCCCCAGGCTGAAATGTGTTAAAGAGGGGAAGGGACCATACGGACCCTCCCTCCTCAAGACTCTAGAGGCCCCTGAGGCTGAATTCTTTATTAAAGGGGAGGTACACCACACAGCCCCCTCCCCGAACATCTAAAGGCCTTGGGGAGCTCACCTGCAGGACGAAATGTAATAAAAAGGTACAGTGGCCCCATTAATGGCCCCAGGGTCCCCCTCTCCTGGGGCCGGCTCAGATGCTCGGTCCCTTTGAGCCAACCTCTGGGACATAGCAGTTTCCCTACACGCAGCAGCATGGGCAGGGTCAACCTGTGTTTGCTCTTTGTAGTAATCAAGTCCAGACAGGTTGATGTAGTTCAGGATGATTTATTGGTAGTAGGTTACAAGATATGTTGATCATGTAGATATGTCCAGTGCAGGTACTGAACTAGCCCCACCAGGAGCAGCCAGCATGCTGCTCAGCCCATTCTCAACTGTGGCTTTTCTTCACAGACTCCCAACATTCCTTAGTACATCATCACACTAACATTCCACTGGCTGAGCATGTGGTGGAAAATGGCATACATAAACATAGACAGGATACTAGGATACTACATATCCCCCTTTTCTTATATAACAAAAACAAAAAAGATGGAAAACGAAAAGGGAGAACCATAAATGAGAAAAGGAAAATAGGAATTAACGATGCAAAGAAGAGAACAACAAGGAGAGAACAGAAAGACTAGGTGGGAGTAGAAAAAGAGGAAGCGACAGATGAAGGAACAGATAAATGCAACCCATCCTCCCTTCTATAAATAAAACAGAAAAGGATGAAAAGACACAGCGAAAGAAAACAACGAGAAAAAGAATAGACGTGAAAGCACCAATCACTACCCCCAAAACAAACCTACTGGCCAGGCAGACATGCGAGGAGGCAAAGCATAGCACAACACAACAAAACACTGGACTACATCCAGACACACACAAAGTGATGAAGGAAGAGCAACCAGAAGAGGAAGAAAGAACGCAAAAGACGCACTACGGTAATGGAAAAACGGAGAAGACAGAAAAAAAAAACTAACAACAAGAAACAAGAATCCACGGATGACAAAGAGAAAAGACATCACGAGGAGAACAGAAAAAGCGAGAAAACAGAGAAGATGAGAGGAAAATACAATAAGATCCCTCATACTTCCCTGTTTTAAAATTAACATTGTAATATAATATAAACATAACATTGCAATTCAAAATTGAAAATGTAATAAGAATAAAATACATAACTTTGGGTCAAATGGGACTGGAACCCCTGAGACACACTCTAAATAAGAGTAAAGACGTAACCAACGTATGTGTAAATGGGAGGTCTATAACCCAAGACCAACCCCTACCAAGAGGAAAAGTGGTCAAAACAATACGGACGGGACTAAAACCCAATAAATGATAGTCCTTGTAAAAACAACTTCATTTAGAAAACACAGTACAGTGTAATAATGGGACTAAAACCCATACGACCTATTAAAAAAACGAAAAGTAAGAAAGATAAAGATAACAAATGTAAATGGGTAGGAACCCATAACCAGTCCCTAAGGATAGAGATGGTTAACTAATGCATTAGGACTGAAACCTACGCATAGATGCCCTGGGAATCGTAAGTAGCCCATGAAGGCAAGTGTATAGTGAGCAGATGGGACTAAAACCCATTGCTAGCAAATGGGACTGAAACCCATTGCGATCCCAGTGTAGGGAAGAGTAGAAAAAACAGATAGCAAGCAGGCAAACAGAAAAAATAGGGGCATATTATCAAGAAATCTTTCGCCACTTTAGCGGCACATATCGCCGAAAAAGCGGCGATTTTTTTATCGCACTATCAAAAAGACCACGCTAACATGCTTTAGCGCTTTTTTTCTTGAGATAGCTGCCGTTTTTTTTTTGCTTTGCATGTCAGCGATATTTATCGCTAATGACATGCAAAGTAGGCGTTCCTCACCAATACTACATGAAAACAGTCGCAAATACGACTTCGCACTATTAACAATGCGGCATCGGACCCGCGAAGCGATTAAAAAAGCCGCGCTAACCGCGGTTATCGCAGGTATTTAACACCTGTTTAGAAGTTGACTTAACCATCTTTTGTATTGGAGGTGGATTGTGTGGTTAACACTTGCCTATTAGCAAGCTTTTCATTAGAGCTTACTAATTATCGCGCGATTTCTCACGCTATTGCTGCTTATCGCCGTCTATCGCTAGATCTGATATCGCCTCTGATCAAAGCGTTGCTAATACGCCGCTAACACGGCGATGTCAACCAGCGATAGACGGCGATAAAAGAAGACGCGCTAAGCGCGATTTGCGATAATTATCGCATTCTGTTGGTAATATGCCCCATAGACTCTTGACGGTGTGTACCTAGGGTCCATGTAAAACAGAAATAATAAACTCTTGACGGCGTGTGCCTAGAGTCCATGTATGTACGTAAACAAATGGGACTGGAACCCATTGCTATACCTATGTAGGAAAAGAAAAATGTAAAATGCGCATGTAAACTAAAATAATGAACTCTTAACGGTGTGTACCTAGAGTCCATGTACGTACATACAAAACCCCTAATTCAATCCTATGAAGGATACAAGTGGAGAAAACATGTATGAAAATACAATTTCACATTAACATTTCATTAAATTACATTTACAGCTAGGAGAACATGTCACCGCAAACATGTGGCAAACCAGTGTTGGAACTATAGATACCCAGGTTAAAGCTGCATGACTAGAGTTCGTGATGAACTCACACAAATCACCCCATGTCCATGTAAGTAACATTTTAGTGTTTGAGATGTGATCTACGCCGGTGAGCGACCACTCACCCGAGTTGTACTGAACTAGTCCATATGAATACTGGTCTGTACTGGACTAGTAGAACAATAGTCACTGGTACATCAGCAACAGCGATATGAGACCAAAAGGACTGAAAGTGGAGTGTTACAAAATAGAAGGTATTCAAAGTGGCAGAATAAAGACAGACTGAAGAAGATGCCAAAACAGATAAAGCTCAATCTATACCTTCATGAGAAAAGCTGATCAGGTACATAGATACAACCAACCAGCCCATATGAATACTGTAAAATGAACGACAAGTTAATAAATGTTAGAACAAACATGACAGCAAAACTAACCATAACAATTTAGTGAGCACGTAATCCGACTATAGTGGACACATGAAGAGAAATGACCAGTCAAATATGAATGACAAATTTGAGTTACTAAGGAAACTAAGTCTAAAATTCCCAACACTGGAACAGCCTTACCGGAGACAGTAGGTGATGTTAGGTTTTGAAGCTACATAACAGACTAGATATGCAGCAAATCTGGACACGCTGTCCCAAACTACAAACACGTAGAGCGTGTCCTCTACACCCGACTTGACCGTGAATTGTCAGAACAAATCCCACGACGAGACGAGCAGTATTTAGGCTCCAAATGGTCCCCAAAGTCAGTGCTGGTTCCCGATGATTGTGGCTGGTGAAAGATAAACAGGAGCGTGTTAAACATTCGCCTCATTCTCTAATGCAACGTGAGGTGCTGGAAAATGACGACACGCACACAAGACGCATGCCGAGAGGTTCAAGGCTCGCTGATGCTGCAAAGCGTCCAAAATCAGCAATAGAGACTGCCTAGCAACAGAGACTTTGGAATGTGAGAGAACGTCTCTGAGCGACTGAAGAATGGATGTAGGTGTGCGCGCGCTTGATGTGTGTGCTGCGCACAGCTCGTGCAAATTTAAAATGAGAGACAGCGGTTCAACTGCCATGAAGAAGGCATATGCAGTGTCAATGCGCATAAAAAGTCAAATAGTACTCACAGTTAATGTACCAAACGCAGCCATGAGTCTTCCCCATCATAAATACATGTAATGGCTCACCGGGGTGCCGCTTTTATGATTCCTGCGGGGTTCCGGCGAGTTGCCACCATGAAACAGAGCAAGTAGAGAAGAGAGGGTGAGGCAACAGGCAACACGAGTAACAAAGTAGGTCTCTGGGCACTTGGCTGTAGCATAATAAAAAGGAGGCTGGAACTAATACTAGTGTGGAAAACTCCCTCTCCCGATGTGGTAGGACTCAGAGAACTCTCCAGGTGTAGTTTGCCAGAAGCGGAAAAACCGTGTGCAGGCACCTCTCTTGAAGTGTACACCAAAGGAAATTGACAGGTTCCCTTGAAGGTGCATATCTTGTAGACGTGGCCACAAAAGACAGAGGACAGTATGCATGAACAGGGCCTGTCCGATGTATGGACACTGGTGGGGCTGCGAGGCGTGCTGATCCAGTTACTTTTTTCTTGAGTTTCAGTTTCTTTAACAATCATCTTGACAGCTTCAACCTTATCTTCTTTTGTTGAGCACGTAGAACTAGGGTAAGTTACCAGATCGTCACCATAAAATTGTAGTAATCAAGTCCAGACAGGTTGATGTAGTTCAGGATGATTTATTGGTAGTAGGTTACAGGATATGTAGATCATGTAGATATGTCCAGTACAGGTCCTGAACTAGCCCCACCAGGAGCAGCCAGCATGCTGCTCAGCCCATTCTCAACTGTGGCTTTTCTTCACAGACTCCCAACATTCCGTAATACATCATCACAGTAACATTCCACTGGCTGAGCATGTGGTGGAAAATGGCATACATAAGCATAGACAGGATACTAGGATACTACACTCTTGCTTGGCAAGAGCATTATTTTATTTCCCACCAAGCGGAGCAAACACTAATTATGCTCCCAGCTGGTGGGAGATTCAAAAATGCACCCGCCTGCTGGGAGCGGACCTTTGATCTGTTTTCCTGCCCGCAGTGAAGTGGGCAGGAAAACAGATCATAATATTGCTCCTGCCCACAGGGAGCAGTATTAGGAGCTGCTCCCTTCAGGGGGGAGCAATACCGGCTCCCACTGTATGCACAGACAGTGTGGTGGGTGCCCTGGGTGAGCACCCGGGTACCCACCTTTACGTTTGAGGGCCCCAGGGGGATGGGCTCACAGGGGCCGAAAATGGGCCGGAGAGGGGTTGCGCGCTCCCCTCCCTCTACGCCGGCATCAACAAGTCCCTACTCCGCAAACTCCAGACAGTACAAAACACTGCCGCCAGACTCGTCCTCGGCATCCCCCGACATGAACACATCAGCCAACACCTACGAAGTCTCCACTGGCTCCCCGTGGAGAAAAGAGTCACTTTCAAAATCCTCACTCACGCCTACAAATGCCTACACAACAACGGACCCAAATACCTCAACGACAGAATCAACTTCCACGTACCCAAAAGAAACCTCCGATCTTCCAACCTCGCACTGGCCGAAACCCCGCGCATCCACAGAGCCAGAGCAGGCGGAAGATCCTTCTCTCACATTGCAGCCAAGACCTGGAACGAGCTACCGGCAGACATCAGACGCGCCCCCTCCCTGAACACCTTCAGGAAGACCCTCAAGACCTGGCTCTTCGGCTAAACAGATCTGCGGACACCCCCCCCTCAGCGCCTTGAGACCCTCACGGGTGAGTAGCGCGCTTACAATTCCCTGATTGACTGATTGATTGATTGATTAATAAATGATGCCAGGCCCCAGGGCTTAAAACTGGCCCAGGGAGGGGGGGCCATGTACCACCCTCCCCCTGCAAAATGTAGCCAGGGCCCGAGAGATGGGGAAACACTTTTGATGTTGGTACATAGACTTGAAGACTATGCAATATTTCTTGTTACAGTGATTGAATGTATTTTTAATTCTGTCACAAATTTGTAACTGTTAACTCCCTGGGGCGAGTAGGAGAGTTCTGCGCCAAAGATAACACCATATTCTCTACTTTTTTGGGGTGGATTGGAATTGGCATTGAACTGCAGATCTAGAGTGAACCTCTGTGAGGTGACTTGGCAGACAATACGTCCAGATAAATTTCTTGTGTGATCATTGTAGGCGGAAGGAAATGACTGATTCTACAAGTGGACAAAGATCTAAACATCACCAGTATTTAAATGAAACTTTAGGTAATGTTTAGTAAGATTAACCAATAGGCACATGCAGTGCCTAAATTGAGCCTGTGATTGCAGGTGGGGCACACTAGCACTCACGTTTTGTGAATGGCACTTACTTTTTACTCAAGAGACTTTGAGTCGGAGCGAGAAAAACACAAAAGTGAAAAAAAGGAGTAAGAGAAAGATGGAAAACAGTGACAAACAGAAAGTGGGAATGAAAGAGGACCTGAAAGAGTGAGCTAAATGGGGAGGAAGTGTCAAGTGGTGAATTAAAGAGTCTTGAGTTGGAATCAAGATTATACAACCTTGATATTCGGCACCCCGACCTTTGGGAGTACCAGCTGCAGGCTACTAAACAAAACGTTGGGCCCTTCTTTTAAAATTAGGCACTGGACACATGTAAATGATGATTAGAAAGGGGTGCTTTAGGAACCCTAAAACTAGAGGATTTAACTCACCAGGTAATGCTGATGCTTATCTTGGTAGTGTTTCATCATTGCCATTTCCACTGGTTTGAAGGTCGAGGATTATGTAGTGAGAGGGATGACCGTATGTTAGAGTAACTGCTCGAGATTGTCAAAGACGATTCTTTGATTTTTGTTATTTTGCTTGAATGGATTTTAGTAGGTTCTTGCAATGTTGTCGCAATTGACTCTGACATTTTTTACAGCTTCTGAGTTCGTTTATCTGAATCGCTTTTATGACAGAGGTAATTTCCCCTATGCATCTCATTTTGTCAACCTCCTTCTTGGTTCTTTGATAATTGTGCTATCAGAAAACATTTTTGACAAGTGCTTGCTATTTCATGTCCTTGGTGGAATGTCAAAGAAGGACTTGCTCCAAACATTTTTACCACCTCTCAGAGCCCCTTTCAAAGGGCCACAGGGCACGCAGGGGCTACTAGGCCCAACCATGGCTTATCACTTTTACTCATGGGGCCTGGTGTGGTATGGATTCTGAGCAACTGGCCCAAGTACTCCTTCTGCACCTGTCTCTCAGTGGTAGATGTGGTCGAACAGTCCAAGGCTCCCTTAGGGGAGGCGTGGATACAGACTAGTGAACATGGGCTCACAGCTCAAAGTGCACGCAGCAGCAGCAATAAATCAGTGTCCAGCCAAATACTCACTTTTATGAAAAAAGAGAAGTATATTATTTCTACCCATAGCCACACAAATGAAAAAATGACATTCTCAAATAATGACACAATTCCTCTTAAGGCCGGGGCTATATTGTTTCAATGGCAATGCTCTGTCCCACTCCCTTCTTGCATGGGGGATATTGGTTATTCCTCATTCACTGTTGGCCACATCCAGAGAATCCCCGACTAGCAGTCTGTTTCTGACTCCTAAATTCAAATCAAAGTGTCCTAGCACCACAGCGATCTCAGCAGCGGATTCTCCTGAGGTCAATAGGCCCAAAACAGGAGGTGTGCATAGTCCTGGAGTTCGCCCAGTCTGCAGGCACTCACAGTGGCTCAGGTCCCGATCAGGTGAGTCTGCTGCACGCGTACTCAGTGGCTGCACTTGGCAGGTGCAGGCTCTCTCTACCTCGCGATTACACTCTGGCAGCGATCTGAGATTTCCTGCACTCCTCCTGCAGGGTAAGTGTCTCTATGTTCCCGATTGGGAGTGTAATTCCATAGCTCCGGTCCTTGATCTCGAACTTGGAAGACAATGCTCCCACGGAGTCCTCACTTGTTCAACAGGGTCAGACCAGTCACAGTCTTCGTTGCTCTGGGTGACCTACAGGTGTTCACCATTCGCTGTCTAAAGGCTCTGGTCCCATCAACCGTGCACAAGTGTTCCAGGCAGCGCCTCCTGGCATACAGGGTTGCCGCACAGCTTTCACACAAGGCTTCAGCCCTTGCCGCATGGCAGTCTTTACCACAGTGGCCCCTCCTGGCATACCAGATCACCACAACGCTACCATGCAAGGCTTCAGCCTTGACTGCATGGTAGTCTTTTCTATTGCTATATTCACAGAGGGATCACTGACATAATATCGTCAGTCAAAATATCGAGGTACCAGAATATCGTCGCCAAAATATCGATGGACAAAATATCGACTTCCTATCTCCATAAAGGTAAGTACCAAAATATCGAAACCAAAATATCGTTGTTAAAAATATAGTTGTACAAAAATATCGATTTTTTTAATGTCTTAAAAATAATATAAAATTAATTAAATTATAAATATAATTCAATAAAACATAATTAGAATTATTTAAAAAAAATAAAATTAATAAATAATAAATGTAATGTAAAAAATATTAAACATGCATAATTTTTTTTAATATATATATTACCTTAATAATATTAATAAATAAGTATTAAATTTAATTATAAAATGTTAAAAACATAATTTAAATTATAATTACATATATATCTAAATAAACCTGTAATATAAATATAAAAATTAATTTTCTATATAATACATTAAATTATTAAAATTATTATTATTTTTTAAATAATATGTCACACTACATTAATTATAACAGTAGGGAAAACATTGCATAGCGTAAGGGGATAAAATTACTAATCCCACTCCAACAAGTGTAACAGTAGGGAAAGCGTTGGATAGCGGGAAGGTAAAAATTGCTATTCCCACTCCAGTGAGTGCAACAGTAGGGAAAGTGTTGGATAGCGGGAGGGTAAAAATTACTATTCTCACTCCAACGAGTGTAACAGTAGGGAAAATGTTGGATAGCGGGTGTGTAACAATTACCATTCCCACTCCAGCGAGTGCAACAGTAGGGAAAGTGTTGGATAGCGGGTGGGTAAAAATTACTATTCCCACTCCAGAGAGTGCAACAATAGGGAAAGTGTTGGATAGCGAGTGGGAATAATTTACTATTCCCACACCACCAAGTGTAACAGTCGGGAAAGCGTTGGATAGCGGGAGTGTAAAAATTACTATTCCCACTCAAGTGAGTGCAACAGTAGGGAAAGTGTTGGATAGCGGGTGGGTGAAAATCACTATTCCCACTCCAGCAAGTGCAACAGTAGGGAAAGTGTTGGATAGCATGTGGGAATAATTTACTATTCCCACTCCACCAAGTGTAACAGTAGGGAAAGTGTTGGATAGCGGGAGGGCAAAAATTACTATTCCTACTCCAGTGAGTGCAACAGTAGGGAAAGTGTTGGATACTGGGAGGGTAAAAATTAATATTCCCACTCCAACGAGTGTAACAGTAGGGAAAGTGTTGGATAGCGGGTGGGTAAAAATTACTATTCCCACTCCAGCGAGTGCAACAGTAGGGAAAATGTTGGATAGCGGGTGTGTAAAAATTACTATTCCCACTCCAGCGAGTGCAACAGTAGGGAAAGTGTTGGATAGCGGGTGGGAATAATTTACTATTCCCACTCCACCAAGTATAACAGTAGGGAAAGTGTTGGATAGCGTAGGGGATTAATTTAGTATTCCCACTCCTGCAATATAATTAACATTATTTAACAATTAATTAATTTAAAAAATTTTTTTTACCTCCCATCATATTCCCCGATAAACTTCACCACCAATATTGTAAAATATTAATGAATTAACATAAATAATTATCAATTAATTAATTAACTAATAACAATTAATAACCATCAAATATAAATTAATTCACACAATTAACAACATAAAATAACTTTAAAAAAATATTATATATAAATATAAAAAATTGTAATAAAAATTAAATTACTTCCCACCCTACTACCCTATCAACACTAAACCCACTTCTAAAAAAAGTACACAATTACCATATTAACAAATTAATTATTAATAATTAATATCAAATTAATAACTAAGTAATAACTTTTTTAAACACAATTAACATATTTACCAATACATTATTAATTATTATTAACTTTATAATTAATTATTAATTAATTAATTAACATAATTAACAATATAAATTATTGAATACCAAAATATTAATTAATTTTTAATTAATTAATTTAAATTAAATTACTTCCCGCCCTATTCCCCTATAAACCCACAACCCGCTATGGAATAAAATTACGCAAAAATTAATTAACATATGATTAATTAATTCAAAAAAATTCTTAATTAATATATT